>JAEOAD010001845.1:3390000-3990000 GCA_036365145.1 Orientallactaga sibirica
TTGTGCGTGTCTACACCCGTGTGTCTGTGTTGTGTGCGTCTATACCCGTGTGTCTGTGTTGTGTGTGTACACCCGTGTGTCTGTGTTGTGTGTGTACACCCGTGTGTCTGTGTTGTGTGTGTGTACACCCGTGTGTCTGTGTTGTGTGTGTACACCCGTGTGTCTGTGTTGTGTGTGTACACCCGTGTGTCTGTGTTGTGTGTGTACACCCGTGTGTCTGTGTTGTGTGCGTCTACACCCGTGTGTCTGTGTTGTGTGTGTACACCCGTGTGTCTGTGTTGTGTGTGTACACCCGTGTGTCTGTGTTGTGTGTGTACACCCGTGTGTCTGTGTTGTGTGTGTACACCCGTGTGTCTGTGTTGTGTGTGTCTACACCCCGTGTCTGTGTTGTGTTGTGTACACACCTGTGTTGTGTGTGTCTGTGTTGTGTGTGTACACCTGTGTGTCTGTGTTGTGTGTGTACACCTGTGTGTCTGTGTTGTGTGTGTACACCTGTGTGTCTGTGTTGTGTGTGTACACCCGTGTGTCTGTGTTGTGTGTGTACACCCGTGTGTCTGTGTCTGTGTTGTGTGTACACACCTGTGTGTCTGTGTTGTGTGTGTACACCTGTGTGTCTGTGTGTGTGTGTACACCTGTGTGTCTGTTGTGTGTCACACCTTGTGTCTGTGTTGTGTGTGTACACCTGTGTGTCTGTTGTGTGTGTACACCTTGTGTCTGTGTTGTGTGTGTACACCTGTGTGTCTGTTGTGTGTCACACCTGTGTGTCTGGTCTTGTGTGTACACCTGTGTGTCTGTGTTGTGTGTCACCTGTGTGCTGCTGGTGTGTGTGTGTACACCCGTGTGTCTGTGTTGTGTGTGTACACCGCTTGTCTGCTGGTAGTGTGTGTCTACACCCTGTGTGTCTACACTGTCACTGCTTACACCTGCTGGTCTGTGTTGTGTGTGCACACCTGTGTGTGTCTGTGTTGTGTCACTACACCCGTGTGTCTGGTGTTGTGTGTGCGTCACACCCTGTGTGTCTGTGTTGTGTGTGTGTACACCCGTGCTTGCTGTGTCTGTGTGTGTGCTACACCTGTGTGTCTGTGTTGTTGTGTGCTTGCTGCTGGTCTTGTTGTGCACACCTGTGTGTCTGTGTGTGTACACCCTTGTGCTGTGTTGTGTGTGTACACACCCGTGTGTCTGTGTTACACTGTTCACACGCTTGTGTGGTCTTGTGTGTCTACACCTGTGTGTCTGTGTTGTGTGTGTACTTGCTGCTGGTCTGTGTTGTGTGTGCTACACCTGTGTGTCTACACTGTGTGTGTACACCCTTGTGTCTGTGTTGTGTGTCTACACCTGTGTGTCTACACTGTTCACTGCTTGTGCTGGTCTACACCCGTGTGTCTGTGTTGTGTGTCTACACCCGTGTGTGTGCTTGTGCTGGTCTACACCTGTGTGTCTGTGTTGTGTGTCTACACCTGTGTGTCTGTGTTGCTGCTGGTCTGTGTGTCACACCTGTGTGTCTACACCTGTGTGCTCTGTGTTGTGTGTGTACACCTGTGTGTCTGTGTTGTGTGTCTACACTGCTGTCTGTGGTGTTGTGTGTACACACCTGTGTGTCTGTGTTGTGTGTCTACACCCGTGTGTCTGCTGGTGTGTGTGTACACACGTGTGTCTGTGTTGTGTGTTCACACCCTTGTGCTGTGTGTTGTGTGTACACACTGTGTGTGTCTGTTGTGTGTCTACACCTTGTGTCTGTGTTGTGTGTGTACACCTGTGTGTCTG
Organism: Orientallactaga sibirica; assembly: GCA_036365145.1. Lineage (NCBI taxonomy): Eukaryota > Metazoa > Chordata > Mammalia > Rodentia > Dipodidae > Orientallactaga > Orientallactaga sibirica. The sequence continues at coordinate 3,391,765 of JAEOAD010001845.1, forward strand.
TGTTGTGTGTGTACACTTGCTGCTGGTCTGTAGTGCACACCTGTGTGTACACACGTGTGTCTGTGTTGTGCTGGTACACCCGTGTGTCTGTGTTGTGTGTGTGTACACCTGTGTGCTTGTGCTGGTCTTGGGTGTACACCTGTGTGTCTGTCTGTGTGTGTGTGTCTTGCTGTGTGTCTGTGTTGTGTGTGTACACCTGTGTGTCTGTGTGTCTATGTTGTGTGTGTCTACACCTGTGTGTGTATGTCTGTGTTGTGTGTGTCTATACTCACGTGTCTATGTTGGGTGTGTGTCTACCACTGCTTCTGCGTGTCTATGTTGTGTGTTGTGTGTGTCTACACTGTTCACTGTGTGTCTGTGTTGTGTGTGTCACTGTTCACGTGTCCATGTTGTGTGCATCTTGGTTGCTGGTGTACACGTGTGTGGTGTCGTGTGTTGTGTGTCTGTTTGTGTGTCACATGTGTGTGGTGCTGGTGTTGTGTGCATCACCTGTGTGTGTACACTGTGTGGTGCTTGTGTTGTGTGCGTCTATGTTGTGTGTGTACATGTGTCACTGTGTCTGGTGTTCAGGGTGTGCACACCTGTGTGTGTACACTGTGTGTGTGTATGCTGGTGTTCGTGTCTAGGTTGTGTGTACACCTGTGTGATGTCTGTGTTGTGTGCATCTAAGTTGTGTACACACCTGTGTGGTGTCTGTGTTGTGTGCATCTGGTTTGTGTGTACACACCTGCTGGTGTCTGTGTTGTGTGCATCTGCTTGCTGCTGGTGTGTGTACACCTGTGTGGTGTCTGTGTTGTGTGCATCTAGGTTGTGTGTGTACACTGTGTACACCTGTGTGGTGTCTGTGTTGTGTACATCTAAGTGTGTGTACACACGTGTGTGGTGTCTGTGTTGTGTACATCTGCTGGTTGTGTGTGTACACTGTGTGTCTGTCTGTGTTGTGTACATCTAAGTTGTGTGTACACGTGTGTGTGTGTCTGTGTTGTGTGCATCTAGGTTGTGTGTACACACCTGTGTGTCTGTGTTGTGTCACTGGTTGTGTGTGTCGTGTGTGTGTGTATATGTTGTGTGCATCTAGGCTGTGTGTGTACACCTGTGTGGTGTCTGTGTTGTGTGCACACCTGTGTGTGTACACGTGTGTGGTGTCCGTGTTGTGTGCATGCTGGTCTGTGTGTGCACACCTGTGTGGTGTCTGTGTTGTCCACATCTTGTTGTGTGTGTACACCTGTGTGTGTCTGTGTTGTGTCTAGGTTGTGTGTACACTTGTGTGGTGTCTGTGTTGTGTACATCTGTGTGTGTACACTGTGTGTGGTGTCTGTGTGTGTGTACATCTAGTGTGTGTGTACACATGTGTGGTGTCTGTGTTGTACACATCTAGGTTGTGTGTGTACACCTGTGTGGTGTCTGTGTTGTGTGGTCTGGTTGTGTGTACACGTGTGTGTGTGTCTGTGTTGTGTACTTGCTGGTGGTGTGTGTACACCTGTGTGGTGTCTGTGTTGTGTACATCTGGTCTGTGTGTGTACACCTGTGTGGTGTCTGTGTTGTGTGCTTGCTGCTGGTTGTGTGTGTACACCTGTGTGGTGTCTGTGTTGTGTGCATGCTGCTGGTGTGTGCACACGTGTGTGTGTCTGTGTCTGTGTTGTGCATGCTGGTCTGTGTGTGTACACACTGTGTGTGTGTCTGTGTTCCACACTGTCTAGTTTGGTGTGTGTACACGTGTGTGGTGTCTGTTCTGTGTTGTGTGGTCTAGGTGTGTGTGTGTGTACACTGTGTGTGGTGTCTGTGTTGTGTACATCTTGGCTGTGTGTGTGTACACGTGTGTGGTGTCTGTGTTGTGTACATCTAGGTTGTGTGTGTACACCTGTGTGGTGTCTTGTTGCTGGTCTAAGTTGTGTGTGCACACCTGTGTGGTGTCTGTGTTGTGTGCTGGTCTGGTGTGTGTGTACACGTGTGTGTGTGTCTGTGTGTTGTGTGGTCTAGGTTGTGTGTGCACACCTGTGTGTGTACACTGTCTGTGTTGTGCTGGTCTAGGCTGTGTGTGTACACCTGTGTGGTGTCTGTGTTGTGTGCATCTGCTGGTCTGTGTGTGTGTACACCTGTGTGGTGTCTGTGTTGTGCTGGTCTGTGTGTACACGTGTGTGGTGTCTGTGTTGTGTGCATCTAGGCTGTGTGTGTACACCTGTGTGGTGTCTGTGTTGTGTGCATCTAGGCTGTGTGTGTACACCTGTGTGGTGTCCGTGTTGTGTGCATCTAGGCTGTGTGTGTACACCTGTGTGGTGTCTGTGTTGTGTACATCTAAGTTGTGTGTACACGTGTGTGGTGTCTGTGTTGTGTACATCTAGGTTGTGTGTACACATGTGTGGTGTCTGTGTTGTGTGCATCTAGGCTTGTGTGTGTACACCTGTGTGGTGTCTGTGTTGTGTGCATCTGTGGCTGTGTGTGCACACCTGTGTGGTGTCGTGTGTGTTGTGTGCATCTGGGCTGTGTGTGTACACCTGTGTGTGTCTGTGTTGTGTGTTGTGTGTACACGTGTGTGGTGTCTGTGTTGTGTACATCTAGGTTGTGTGTACACATGTGTGGTGTCTGTGTTGTGTACATCTAAGTTGTGTGTACACGTGTGTGGTGTCTGTGTTGTGTACATCTAGGTTGTGTGTGTACACGTGTGTGGTGTCTGTGTTGTGTGCATCTAGGCTGTGTGTGTACACCTGTGTGGTGTCTGTGTTGTGTGCATCTAGGTGTGTGTGTCTACACCTGTGTGGTGTCTGTGTTGTGTACATCTAAGGTGTGTGTACACGTGTGTGGTGTCTGTGTTGTGTACATCTAGGTTGTGTGTGTACACCTGTGTGGTGTCTGTGTTGTGTACATCTAAGTTGTGTGTACACGTGTGTGGTGTCTGTGTTGTGTACATCTAGGTTGTGTGTGTACACGTGTGTGGTGTCTGTGTTGTGTGCATCTAGGCTGTGTGTGTACACCTGTGTGGTGTCTGTGTTGTGTGCATCTAGGCTGTGTGTGTACACCTGTGTGGTGTCTGTGTTGTGTACATCTAAGTTGTGTGTACACGTGTGTGGTGTCTGTGTGTGCACATCTGTGTGTGTACACCTGTGTGGTGTCTGTGTTGTGTGCATCTGTGTGTGTACACCTGTGTGTGTCTGTGTTGTGTGCATCTATGGTGTGTGGTGTGTACACCTGTGTGGTGTCTGTGTTGTGTACATCTGGGTGTGTGTGTACACATGTGTGTCTGTCTATGTTGTGTGCATCTAGGTGTGTGTGTACACACCTGTGTGGTGTCTGTGTGTGTGCATCTTGGCTGTGTGTGTACACCTGTGTGGTGTGTCCGTGTTGTGTGCATCTAGGCTGTGTGTGTACACCTGTGTGGTGTCTGTGTTGTGTACATCTGTGTTGTGTGTACTGTGTGTGGTGTCTGTGTTGTGTACATCTAGGTGTGTGTGTCACATGTGTGTGTGTCTGTGTTGTGTCATCTAAGTGTGTGTAATGTGTGTGTGTGTGGTGTCTGTGTTGTGCTGGTCTAGGCTGTGTGTGTACACCTGTGTGTGGTGTCTGTGTTGTGTGCATCTAGTGTGTGTGTGTACACCTGTGTGGTGTCTGTGTTGTGTTGTCTGTAGGTGTGTGTGTGGGTGTGTGTGTGTGGTGTCTGTGTTGTGTACATCTGTTGTGTGTGTGTGTGTGTGGTGTCTGTGTGTGTACATCTAGGTTGTGTGTACACATGTGTGGTGTCTGTGTGTGTGTACATCTGTTGTGTGTACACGTGTGTGGTGTCTGTGTTGTGTACATCTAGTGTGTGTGTGTGTCACGTGTGTGGTGTCTTGTGTTGTGTGTGTCTAGGCTGTGTGTGTACACCTGTGTGGTGTCTGTGTTGTGTGTGTGCATGTGTGTGTGTGTGGGTGTGTGTGTGGTGTCCGTGTAATGTGTGGCATCTGGTGTGTGTGTGTACACCTGTGTGTGTGTATGTGTGTACATCTGTGTGGTTGTGTGTGTTGTGTGTGTGGTGTCTGTGTGTGTGTACATCTTGGTTGTGTGTACACGTGTGTGGTGTCTGTATGTGTGTACATCTAGGTTGTGTGTACACGTGTGTGGTGTCCGTGTTGTGTGCATCTAGGCTGTGTGTGTACACCTGTGTGTGTGTCTGTGTTGTGTGCATCTAGGCTGTGTGTGTACACCTGTGTGTGTCTGTGTTGTGTGTCTGTTGTGTGTGCACGTGTGTGGTGTCCGTGTTGTGTGCATCTAGGCTGTGTGTGTGTGTGTGGGTGTCTATGTTGTGTCATCTAGGTTGTGTGTGTACACCTGTGTGTGTGTGTGTTGTGTGCGTGTGGTGGTGTGTGTGTACACGTGTGTGGTGTCTGTGTTGTGTGCATCTGGGCTGTGTGTGTACACCTGTGTGGTGTGTGTGTGTGTTGTGTGCATGTATGTGTGTGTACACATGTGTGTGTGTGTGTGTCTGTGTGTGTGCATCTAGGCTGTGTGTGTACACCTGTGTGTAATGTTTGTGTTGTGTGGTCTAGGCTGTGTGTGTACACCTGTGTGGTGTCTGTGTTGTGTGCATCTAGGTTGTGTGTGTGTGGGTGTGTGTGGTGTCTGTGTGTGTACATCTGTGTGTGTGTACACCTGTGTGCTGTGTCTGTGTTGTGTGTGTGTGTGTGTGTACACGTGTGTGGTGTCTGTGTTGTGTGTGTCTAGGTTGTGTAATGTACACATGTGTGTGTGTCTGTTGTGTACATCTAGGTTGTGTGTACACCTGTGTGGTGTCTGTGTTGTGTACATCTAGGCTGTGTGTGTGTGTACACCTGTGTGGTGTCTGTGTTGTGTACATGTGTGTGTGTGTACACGTGTGTGTCTGTCTGTGTGTGTGCATCTAGGTTGTGTGTGTACACCTGTGTGGTGTCTGTGTTGTGTACATCTAGGCTGTGTGTGTACACCTGTGTGGTGTCTGTGTGTGTGTGTCTAGGTTGTGTGTGTACATGTGTGTGTCTGTGTGTGTGTTGTGTGTCTGGGCTGTGTGTGTACATGTGTGTGGTGTCTGTGTTGTGTGCATCTGCTGTGTGTGTACACCTGTGTGTGTGTCTGTGTTGTGTACATCTAAGTGTGTGTGTATGTGTGTGTGGTGTCTGTGTTGTGTGCATCTAGGTGGTGTGTGTGTACACGTGTGTGGTGTCTGTGTTGTGTGCATCTAGGCTGTGTGTGTACACCTGTGTGGTGTCTGTGTTGTGTGCATCTAGGCTGTGTGTGTGTGTGTGTGTGGTGTCTGTGTTGTGTACATCTAGGTGTGTGTGTGTGGTGTGTGTGGTGTCTGTGTTGTGTACATCTAGGTGTGTGTGGGTGTGTGTGTGGTGTGGTGTCTGTGTGTGTACATCTGCTGGTGTGTGTGTAGGTGTGTGTGTGGTGTCTGTGTTGTGTGCATGCTGGTTGTGTGTACACCTGTGTGGTGTCTGTGTTGTGTGCATCTAGGCTGTGTGTGTACACCTGTGTGGTGTCTGTGTTGTGTACATCTATGTTGTGTGTACACCTGTGTGGTGTCTGTGTTGTGTGCATCTAGGTTGTGTGTACACATGTGTGGTGTGTGTTGTGTCTAGGTTGTGTGTGCATGTGGTGTCTGTGTGTGTACACGTGTGTGGTGTCCATGTTGTGTGCATCTAGGCTGTGTGTGTACACCTGTGTGGTGTCTGTGTTGTGTGCATCTAGGCTGTGTGTGTACACCTGTGTGGTGTCTGTGTTGTGTGCATCTAGGCTGTGTGTGTACACCTGTGTGGTGTCTGTGTTGTGTGCATCTAGGCTGTGTGTGTACACGTGTGTGGTGTCTGTGTTGTGTACATCTAGGCTGTGTGTGTACACCTGTGTGGTGTCTGTGTTGTGTGCATCTAGGTGTGTGTGTACACCTGTGTGGTGTCTGTGTTGTGTGCATCTAGGTTGTGTGTGTACACATGTGTGGTGTCTATGTTGTGTGCATCTAGGTTGTGTGTGTACACCTGTGTGGTGTCTGTGTTGTGTGCATCTATGTTGTGTGTACACATGTGTGGTGTCTGTGTTGTGTGCATCTAGGCTGTGTGTGTACACCTGTGTGATGTTTGTGTTGTGTGCATCTAGGCTGTGTGTGTACACCTGTGTGGTGTCTGTGTTGTGTGCATCTAGGTTGTGTGTGTACACCTGTGTGGTGTCTGTGTTGTGTACATCTAGGTTGTGTGTGTACCTGTGTGTGGTGTCTGTGTTGTGTGCATCTAGGTTGTGTGTACACGTGTGTGGTGTCTGTGTTGTGTGCATCTAGGTTGTGTGTACACCTGTGTGGTGTCTGTGTTGTGTGCATCTAGGCTGTGTGTGTACACCTGTGTGGTGTCTGTGTTGTGTACATCTAGGCTGTGTGTGTACACCTGTGTGGTGTCTGTGTTGTGTGCATCTAGGTTGTGTGTGTACACGTGTGTGGTGTCTGTGTTGTGTGCATCTAGGTTGTGTGTGTACACCTGTGTGGTGTCTGTGTTGTGTACATCTAGGCTGTGTGTGTACACCTGTGTGGTGTCTGTGTTGTGTACATCTAGGTTGTGTGTGTGTGCTGTCTGTGTTGTGTCTAGTGTGTGTGTGTGTGTTGTGTGTGCTAGTCTGTGTGTGTAGGCTGTGTGTGTGGTGTCTGTGTTGTGTACATCTAGGCTGTGTGTGTACACCTGTGTGGTGTCTGTGTTGTGTACATCTAGGTTGTGTGTACACGTGTGTGGTGTCTGTGTTGTGTGCATCTAGGCTGTGTGTGTACACCTGTGTGGTGTCTGTGTTGTGTGCATCTAGGTGTGTGTGTACACCTGTGTTGGTGTCTAGGTTGTGTTGTACACATGTGGTGGCTGTTGTGTGCACAGGCTGTGTGTGTGTGTGGTGTCTGTGTTGTGTGCATCTAGGTTGTGTGTGTACACGTGTGTGGTGTCTGTGTTGTGTGCATCTAGGCTGTGTGTGTACATGTGTGTGGTGTCTGTGTTGTGTGCATCTAGGTTGTGTGTGTACACCTGTGTGGTGTCTGTGTTGTGTGCATCTAGGCTGTGTGTGTACACGTGTGTGGTGTCTGTGTTGTGTGCATCTAGGCTGTGTGTGTACACCTGTGTGGTGTCCATGTTGTGTGCATCTAGGCTGTGTGTGTACACCTGTGTGGTGTCTGTGTTGTGTGCATCTAGGCTGTGTGTGTACACCTGTGTGGTGTCTGTGTGTGTGTGTACATGTATGTGTCCATGTTGTGGCTGTGTGTGTACACCTGTGTGGTGTCTGTGTTGTGTGCATCTAGGTTGTGTGTGTACACCTTGCTGGTGTCTGTGTTGTGTGCATCTAGGCTGTGTGTGTACACATGTGTGGTGTCTGTGTTGTGTGCATCTAGGTTGTGTGTGTACACCTGTGTGGTGTCTGTGTTGTGTGCATCTAGGTTGTGTGTGTACACCTTGCTGGTGTCTGTGTTGTGTGCATCTAGGCTGTGTGTGTACATGTGTGTGGTGTCTGTGTTGTGTGCATCTATGTTGTGTGTGTACACCTGTGTGGTGTCTGTGTTGTGTGCATCCAGGCTGTGTGTGTACACCTGTGTGGTGTCTATGTTGCTGGTGACCCCGCTGGGGATACTCAGGGCGGCCCCCGGTTTCTGGGAGCTGACCTCTTTACCGTATCAGCAAATAAGCCAAGTGTGCTGTGAGTATCAAGTGTGGGCCTGTGTGCCACCCTACGTGAGACGCCAAGGGACACGTGTGCCCATCTGCCCAGTGCAGTTGCTAGCCTCCTTTGCTTTTGGGACCTGCTACTGAACCCTGGCAGGATGAGTCAGTAAGGATGTTCGGGGCCATCACGGGACTCTGTTCTGAGCTGGCAGACTGAGTATGACGCAGGCCAGGAGAGAAAGAGTCTGGGGCGGGAACCTTCTCCCCTAGCGTGGTGGACTCCAGCCCCGTGATCACCCACCCGCGTTCCTTTATCATGGTGATGTTTTAGAACATAGGTGAGGTGTACTCTCAGAACAATTTCAGAGCCTCTGTGGCCCTGACAGCTCAAAGGCTGCCACAGGGGAGCACGTGTCCTCTGAAGGACACCTGACCTCATGCCTTTTTTTAAAAAAAAATATTTTATTTATTTATTTATTTATTTATTTATTTATTTATTTAAGAGAGAAAAAGAAAGAGGCAGAGATAGAGAGAGAGCAAGCAGAGAGAGAGAGAGAGAGAGAGAGGCCTGCAGCCACTGCATACGAACTCTAGATGCATGCACCACCATGTGCATCTGGCTTACTTGGGTCCTAGAGAATTGAACCAGGATCCTTTGGCTTTGTAGGCAAACACCTTAACCACTAAGCCATCTCTCCAGCCCACCTCATGCCTTTTGAGGGGACTCTGTGTGGCTGGCACCCTGGTCCTTGAGAGCAGGCTGCAGAGTGGACCCTACCAGGCCTGGCTTTGGAAACATACCTGCATCGACTTCATACCTATGCGTGTCTACTATCCAAAGCTGGATTTTCCTAGACTTGAAGCACCAGGACAGAAGGCGTCACCCCCAGCCCTGCCAGCAGATGGCTCTATGCTACACATCCTCCTGGGGCCCGGCCAGCATCACCCTGGACACGGGAGGGCCTGTCGCATGAGGTGGGATGGGATTCCTCCTAGAAGTGAGGGTGGAGCAGGTGGAGAACATTTCAAAGAACCAACTTGCTTCACTTCCCAACACTCCCTAGAATGCCCTCCGCTTCCAGGGAGACCGACCCTGACCCTCAGCGAACCTGAAAATATGCTCTTACCTCACAGCAGAGAAGATCTGGGCTCTTTCAGCTCTACGTCAAGAAAATAGCAAGGTGACAGTATTGTGCTTGGAGGCTGCGGGGATGTGAGCATTAGCTTGATTGTGTATTCAAATTTTACCTTTAAAAATATTTTGTTTATTTGCAAGCACAGAGCTATAGAGAGAGAAAGAGAGAGAGAGAAAGGGAGAGAGAGTGTATGGGTGTACCAGGGCCTCCAGCCACTGCAAACAAACTCCAGATGCATGCAGCACTTTGTGCATCCAGCTTTAAGCACGTACTGGGGAACTGAGCCATCTCTCTAGCCCCAAATTTTACCTTTTCTAAAAATGCTTATTTATTTATTTGAGGAACGAGAGAGAGGGAGAGAGGGAGAGGGAGAAAAGAGAGGGAGAGAGTGAAGGTAAGAGAGAAGATGACCATAGCATCCAGCCACTGCAAACAAACTCCAGATGCATGCAGCACTTTGTGCATCCAGCTTTAAGCACATTCTGGGGAACTGAGCCATCTCTCTAGCCCCAAATTTTACCTTTTCAAAAAATGCTTATTTATTTATTTGAGGAACGAGAGAGAGAGAGAGAGGGAGAGGGAGAAAAAGAGAGGGAGAGAGTGAGGGTAAGAGAGAAGATGGCCATAGCATCCAGCCACTGCAAACAAACTTCAGACACATGCACCACTTTGTACATATGGATTTACATGGGTCTTGGGGAATTAAAACCAGGCCTTTAGGCTTTGCAAGCATGCACCTTTAACCACTGAGCCATCACTCCAGCCCAAATTTTTTCTCCATAAAGCTCCATCAGTACAGATCTAGGCTTCATGTACATCACCTGTCAGAGGTGTGTGTCGGTCCTTTACATAGAAAGGGTATTTTGTTTTCTTGAAAAAGGAGTTTCTTTCTCAGTGCCCAAAATAACATCTGATAATATAATTAAAGGATCAGCTCAAAGCTTCAATTCAATCCTGGAGGTTGGCTTATTTTAGCAGTTCATCATTTCACAGGATAAATTGCATGACAGCCTTCTTCCTCCACCTCATCTGCTTTGGTGAACTCTCATTTCATTGTACTGCATGTGTACATGGTGTCTGTTCATGTACGTATGCATGTTCGTATGCTTGTGGGTGTATACATGAATATACAGGTGTATGTGCATGTGTGTGTTAGGCTAAAAGTTGGATGTCTTCCTCAGTCAACATCCCACCTTTTCTTTTTATTTATTTATTTTTGGAGGCAAGCCCAACAGACTGGCCTCTTTTTTTATGAGAGAGAACAAGAGCAAGGAACAGAGAAGGAGAGAATTGGTGCACCAGGGACTCCAGCCACTGCAATCAAACTCCAGATGCGTGTGCCACCTTGTGCGCCTGTGTGACCTTACATATGTGTCACCTTATGTGCTGGGCTTTTGTGAGATCTGGGGAGTTGGACATGGGTCCCTAAGATTTTCAGGCAAACACCTCAACCTCTAAGCCATCTCTCAAGCCCTCTTCCTTATTATTATTATTATTATTATTATTATTATTATTATTATTATTTTGGTGGTAGGGTCTCACTCTGGCCCAGGCTGACCTGGAATTAACTATGTAGTCTCAGGGTGGTCTCAAACTCACGGAGATCCTCCTACCTCTGCCTCTTGAGTGCTGGGATTAAAGGCGTGCACCACCACGCCCGGCCTCTTCCTTATTTTTTGAGATAGTCTCTCTCGTGAAACCAGAATTCACTGATTCAGCTAGACAAGCTAGCCAGCAAGACTCAGGGATCCTGTGTCCCCTGGGATTACAACTGAGTGTCACCGTGCCTAGCTAGTTTTGTTTGAACTTGAGTTCTGGGGTTGAAACTCTGGTCCTCATGCTTCACCGTAAGCACTTTACCCAAGGAGTCATCTCCCTGGTCCTGCAACGATTTCATTTTTATTATTATTATTATTTGAGAGAGACAGAGAGACAGAGAGAGAGAGACAGAGGAAGAGGCATAGACAGAGAGAATGGGTACACCAGGGCCTCTCAGCCGCTGTGAACGAACTCCAGATGTGTGTATTCCCTTGTGGGCATGTGTGGCATTGCGTGCTTGCGTCACTTTTGCGTCTGGCTAAACGTGGGACCTGGAGATCAAATGGGCATTCTTAGGCTTGGCAGGCAGGCGCCTTAACCGCTAAGCCGTCTCTCCAGCCCCATTTCATTTTTTTTTTTTTTTAAAGGCTAGAGAATTTACTGCTAACTTCTGTTTCGGAGTGTGAAATGGAGAGTTATCTTTAGGTGTTCAAGGGATGTGGCCAGTTCTGGGCATTTGGACACCCAGAGAGCTGTCTAGTTCAGAGGTCACAGCACACTGCCAGTGATGGGAAGAAGAGACCTGTGACGTGGGACTGGCACGTTTTGGAAGTGGTGAGCTTCCCTCTGTTAGAGACCTTACGAACTTTAGCTGCTTGTTTCCTGCCAAGGCCACCCAGCACACTCCACGGTGTCCACCATCCTTGTGGACAGCGTTGGGACTTTGTCCCCTCAAGGGAGCTGCTTGGGTACAGGTTCACCAGGAGTAAAGGACACGTGTTCCAGACGGTGACGTCATTGTCTGTCTTGCCCTTCCTCTTGGCAGGCAGCCTATCGCCATTTTAAAATATATTTTATTTATTTATTTGAGAGAGAAAGAGGCCAGAGAGAGAGAGGTGAAGAGAGAGAGAGAGAGAGAGAGGGAGAGAATAGGCAGCCAGGGCCTCCAGCCACTGCAAACAAACTCCAGATACATGTGCCCCCTTGTGCATCTGGCTTATGTGCATCCTAGAGAATCGAACTGGGATCCTTTGGCTTTGCAGGCAAATGCCTTAACTGCTAAGCCATCTCTCCAGCCCCAGCCTATCGCATTTTGTGACATGAAAACACCTGAGTCACAGGTGTATTTCCTAGAGGTTATCCTGTCCTCCCCTAGGCTTGTACGAGACTCCATCACCAAGTTTGGGACCAAGAAGAAGAGTGAACGTGGGTCATCTGGGGCCTGACACAGACGTTGGTCTGTCACATCTTGGAAGGGGCTCCCAGGATGGTGTGGGCCCTTTGAGGGAAAGAGGAGAGAGGTCAGTGCGAGCTCAGGACAGAGCTGAGGTATAGCAGGAAGAGGGGCTTATGAAGGCTTGCTCATGACAGGTGGTCCTGGCCTATCTCGGTGGACCACCAGAGTTCAACTTTGTGGGAGCCATGAGAGAAGAATGGGAGGGGTTAAAATGGTTCACGTGGGGACCCCCTGGGCCCTGTACCGTAGGGAGGCGAAGTTACACTTATCTTCTCATTGGACAAGGTAGCTGGCCGGAAGCCGCTTATGAAAGGAAAGTGTGGGTTTTGGCTTGTTCCGATGGCAAAGCAACATTGCGTCCTGGCAGGATCAGGCAAGTTGGGTTCACACCTCCCCAGCAGCAGGAAGGAAGCAGTCTAAGAACCGGTTTTGTGACTGGGCTGTGTTACCCCAAGGCCCACACAACTTTCTCAAACCATTAACCATCTGCAGAACAAGAAATTCCAAAGGCGTGTGTCTCAACCACTCAACCACTGAAACCACTACATTTCATCCCTGGGCCCCGTCATGGCTATCTCTTGATGCAAAAGGCATTCAACAGTCCACTTTTTAATTTTTATTTATTTATTTATGTGTGTGTGAGAGAGGGAGGGGTAGAAAGAGGTAGAGAGAGGGAGGGGGGAGAGAGAATGAGAGCGCCAGGGCCCCCAGCCACCGCAAACAAACTCCAGACGCATGTGCTACCTTGTGTGTGTGGCTTATGCGGGTCCTGGGGAATTGAATCTTGGTCCTTTGGCTTTGCAGGCAAACCCCTTAATCGCTAAGCCATCTCTCCATCCTCAGTCCCATTTTTACATTCTTTTTTTAAAATATTTATTTATTTGAGAGAAAGAAAGAGGCAGATATAGAGAAAAAGAGAATGGGTACACCAAGGCCTCCAGCCACTGCAAACGAACTCCAGATGCATGTGCCCCCTTGTGCATCTGGCTTACTTGGGTCCTGGGGAATCGAACCTGGATCCTTAGGCTTTGCAGGCAAGTGCCTTAACCACTAAGCCATCTCCCCAGCTCCAATTTTCAAAGTCCTTACAGCCTTTACTTGTCTTAACTCCAATGAAAAGTCTAAAGTCCAAAGTCTCATCTGAGACCTAAGATAATCTCTTAACCGTGAGCCCTGCAAGATCAAAGCACACGTTACACACTCCCAACACATCATGGCGCCGAGCACACATTCTCATTCCAGAACAGAGGAAGGGCGCACAGCAAAGAAACACTGGACTAACGCAAGATTGAAAACCAGCAGGGCAAACGTCCCATCCTGCAGCTCCATGTCCTGCATCTAGGACTTGGGATGAAGTCCTCTGGGCTCCAACAGGCCTGGCCAATCTCACCCTTCTAGGTTTACTGCTTACAGCCAGGCCAGGGAGAATCCAGCGTGACCCAGCAGCTCTCCTTGGTAACTGTCCCCGGGCATCTACAACATCTTAGGGTCTCCATAGCAACCCATACTTCCTCTTCACAGGTGCATGCAGTGGTCACTCAGGGTGTCCTTGCAGGGACCTCAGTCTTGCTTTCACATCACCCAGCGGCCACCTCGAGAACGCTGTGTGCCTCATGATGGACCCTCGATTTTCTGTATCTTAATGCTTCTAAAACAAGCACGAGGTGGGTTTTGCCGCCAAACCTGTTCCTCCAGGGGTGGGATAAGGACCAGAAACTCCTTCAACATTCTTCCTTCAGGTCCCTCCTTTCAAAAAGAATCATCACTCCTATTGTTCCACTGCAGTGCAGCCAGCCCATCTCCAGTGGTGGAAATCTCTTAAATAATTGCAGTTGAATTGCTGGCAACTTCAGCTGCAGAAGTCTGGCCTGGCTGTCATTTCATTCTGTGAAAAAACCTTATACTGTTCCTCTCCTTCTGTTCTGTCCTTTCCTCCACCAAACACAGCAGTTCATTACTTTTATTTTTTTATTTGAGAGTCTGAGCTAGCCACTGCAAAAGAACTCCAGATGCATGTGCCACCTTGTTCATCTGACTTTATGTGGGTCCTGGGGAATTGAACCTGGGTCCTTTGGCTTTGCAGGCAAGTGCCTTAACCAGTAGGCCATCTATCCAGCCCCAGTTCATTATTTTTATTTTTATTTACTTGAGAATGACAGACTGGGAGAGAGAGAGTGGGAGAGAGAGAATGGGCACACCAGGGCCTCCAGCCACTGCAAACGAACTCCAGATGCATATACCACCTTGTGCATCTGGCTTATGAGGATACTGGGGCACCAGGCCTTGAACCGGGGTCCTTAGGCTTCACAGGCAAGCACTTAACCACTAAGCCATCTCTCCAGCCTGCAGTTCATTAGTTTTGAATTCGACTGTTCAAGTTCTCAGGACACAGGAAGAACACAGCCTGCCTCTCCATCAGACATCACACAATCTGATTCTAGCGCAGTTCCCGAACGCAGTCCTCTTCTTCCCTCTAAAACCTCAGAAACCAAACTTTCACAGTCCACAGCTCTCTCTACACCGTGGGTCTTTCAAACTCTCACTAGAATGGCCTATTAAGCTCTCCAAGGTTCCAAATCCTTCCGTAGTCCCCCTGCAAACCAGTTCCAAAAGATGAAAAAAACCACACGGGCAGGTTTATCACAGCAATGTTTTCATTTCTGCGTATCAGTTTTTTTTTTTTTGTAGCAGTTATTACTTTCTTGTGTCTGGAACAAAACACCTGAGCAGACACAGCAGGTGGAAGGAAAGGGTTTATTTCAGATGATAGTTTCCAGGGGAATTTTCATCCTAGCAGAGAAAGCATGGCCAATCAGAGAGCTGAGGCATCCCCGGGAGGAAGCAACAACAGTGAGCTGGCTAGTGGGGCTGGATTATAATATTACAAGGCCTCCCCTCACCCTGACATGACACACCTCCTCCAACAGGTGTCGACTTACTTCTCCAAGGCCCCACAACTTCCCCAGATAGTCACCAGCTGGGGGCCAAGTATTCAACACACATGAGCCCGTGGGTAATATTTCATTCGAACCACCATGGACAGTCTGGCTGAGTTGAAGGTACCATGCTTGCTGTACCGTGTACTCACACACACCAATGGCCAGTGCACACACAGCCTCACACACACAACATATGCATGCCCAGAACACACAATAAAACAGGAAAGGTAACAATTATACTTCTAGAAAAAGAACAAAACTTCACAAGAATGGGAGAGGACAGGTCAGGGGAGCCACTGGTCAGCCAGACTTTGCTTTGTGCTCATGGTGGGAGCAGGGGTCAGCACTGCCCTGTATAAGGTTTTTTTGTTTTGTTTTTTTTTTTTTTTTTAGTTTCTCAAGGTAGTATCTTGCTTTCTCTAGCCCAGGCTGACCTGGAATTCTCTATAGTCTCAAGGTGGCCTTGAATTCACAGCAATCCTCCTACCTCTGCCTCCCGAGTGCTGGGATTAAAGGCATGAGCCATCACATTTGGCCAAGAGACTGTTTTGACAGACCTCAGATCCTGACCATTGCCACGCGTGCCCAGTTCCCACGGTGGGACTTTCCAGTGACCCTGTGGGGTTGCCTCCTCAGCAGTCAGATGGTGGGGGCGGTGGGATCCTGGGAGAGGACATCACTCTGCCATGAGCTGCACACAGTCACACCAGCCTTTTCCTGGTCACTAGAGCAGCTGTCTACAGAGTAACAGGGGACCTTAGGCTAATTCACCATTCAGTGGAAATCACCTCACTGTGCTACTGGCTAACCAACTGGTCATGGAGTCTGCTCAAAATCAAGGTTAAAGATAAAGCATTAGCTGACTGGAGAGCTGGCTCAACAGTTAAGGCACTTGGCTGCAGAGCCTAATGACCCAGGTTCAATTCCCAAGTACCCACAAAGTGGCTCATGCAGCTGGAGTCCATTTGCAGTGACTGGAGGCCATGGTGTGCCCATTCCTCTGTCTCTCCTCTCTCTGTGCTTGAGAATAAATATTTAAAAAAAACACACACAGATAAACTAATTTTTTTTTTTTTTTTAGTTTTTCAAGGTAGGGTCTCACTCTAGCCCAGGCTGGCCTGAAATTCACTATGTAGTCTCAGGGTGGACTTGAACTCATGGTGATCCTCCTACCTCTGCCTCCTGAGTGCTGGGATTAAAGGCGTGCACCACCACACTCGGTTTAAAGTAGTATTTTTAATAAGACCAATTGTACGGCACAGTACAGGTTGGGCCCTAGCCAGGCCGCCTGCTAGGTGGAACCAGGAAGTGGCTTCTGTGGACGTGGCATCCTGCACAGGCTGGCGTGACAACAGCTACAGCTCCATGCCCGCGAGCAACCTGCTGCGAGATGATCTGCCTGGAGACAGGCTGTCATTGGTCACAAGAAGGGGACCACCCCATACAATGATTGGCCAGCCAAACTTTTTAAACCCCTACACTTCCTTGAATAAATGAGTTTGCAGCAGCTCGCCCTCTGCCTGCTTCCACCCAACTCCCAGAGTCTGTGTCGTGACTCTGCGCCTCTCACCCCCTACCTGGCCGAGACCTTGCATCCCCTCTTAGGCTGGCCCTAGGAGGGATCCCAACACCAATGATAATTTTTCCTTTCATTTTAGACTTTGAGCATGAAGTACGCCCTTTTCAGTGATGCCCATGGAAATCATGCCACACAGGCACAGACCAGAGGGCCTTTGAGTGACAGCTAAGCACAACAAGAGGACACGTCTCCCTCCACAGCAGCCTAGTTCTTTTTTACAGACTATGCTACCATGTTTTTTTGTTTGTTTGTTTGTTTTTTGTTTTTGCAAGGTAGGGTCTCACTCTGGTCCAGGCTGACCTGGAATTAACTATGTAGTCTCAGGGTGGTCTCGAATTCTCGGCGATCCTCCTACCCTGTCTCCCGAGTGCTGGGATTAAAGGTGTGTGCCACCACGCCCGGCACTACCATGTTTTAATTAAGGACTGATGGCTGGAAAAGAATTTATTTTGGGAGAGATGGCTTACCAGTTAATGCACTTGCCTGTGAAGCCTGAGGACTCAGATTCAATTCCCTAGTACCCACATAAGCCAGATGCACAAGGTGGCACATGCATCTGGAGTTCATCTGCAGTTGCTAGAGGCCCTGGTGTACCCATTCTCTCTCTCTCTTGCTCTGCCTCTCTCTTTCTCTCTCACTCAAATAAATACATTTTAAAGTTTTTTTAACAAAAGAATTTATTTTCAACCTGGTTTTGGAGGGCCAGACATAGAGTTTAATTTTCTTTATTTTATTTTTAATTTTTTGCAGTTCTGGGCGTGGACTCCAGAGTCTGGTTCATGATGGGCAAGTGCTCAGCTACTGAGCTGTATTAGATTCAGTATTCCTGAGTCACAGGTCATTATTAATGAATGTTTTGCTGAAAGGACCGCTATGGCCCATGCATCGGTGTGTCAGGACATGACCTCCCCCATGGCAGAGATGATGATTATGTGCGTGTACCAGGGTGCAAAGGCTGGGTGGCTATGGATTAAAGGGAAACTATACTCGCACACAGACAAATTAAGAGGGATTTTACAGGCTGGAGAGATGGCTTAGTGGTTAAGGCTCTTGCTTGTGAAGCCTAAGGACCCAGGTTCGATTCCATGTAAGCCAGATGCACATGGTGGCACACACATCTGGAACTTTTTGCAGTGGCCCTGGTGTGCCCATTATCTCTCTCTCTCTAATAAATAAATAAAAATATAAAAAAATTTAAAAAGAGAGTTTTTTTCTTTGTTTTTGTTTTTTTTGGTTTTGCAAGGTAGGGTCTCACTCTGGTCTAGGCTGATCTGGAATTCACTCTGTAGTCTCAGGGTGGCCTCGAACTCTCGGCGATCCTCCTACCTCTGCCTCCCGAGTGCTGGGATTAAAGGCGTGCGCCACCACGCCTGGCTGAGAGGTCTTTTTTTAAACTTCAGGAACCATGACTATTCTTCCTAGCCCTTGCTAATACCTATGACCAGCAGACCTGTAGGAGAACGGGAGAGCCTGGCCTTGTGCCCACTGCTAGGCTCAGGATGTTTCCTCCACCTGGGAAGCCAGCCTGCTCCTTCCTGCCTGTGGAATCGACCTGCCCACCTGTGACCTCATAGTCTCTGGGCGGTTTTAAATCAGGACCTCGTTCAATTTCAAAGTCTTTATGATGTCGGGAGCCTCCCTTTTCCCTCAGCCTTTGTCTATAAAATCAAAGCAAAGACACTGGATGCTGTCTTGGGGAGGTGGGGAGAAGTGGGCAGGGAAGGGTTAAGTGGCTGTGCTGCCTGCAATTTCTCAATCAGCCTCGGGTCAACTTTGCTCATAAAACTGCACAAATATCTCTTTTCCTATCAGAGGAATTCTAATTCCGCACACAGACCAAGGCCACCCAGATTATTACACATTATTAAAAATTAATTTTAAAAAATGGTCTGTTCTTGAGATGCTCTGTGGAGGTGCGTGTGTGTCCAAGTTCGAAAATGACAGTTTCAAACGGCTGGGAGATGCTGCCAATTGTGGGGCTGATGTGAGCCCCAGAGAACAGCTGTTCTTTCCGCTGGCGTGAGCAGAAGTCATTGTCACTTTACCACAGTCACATTAAGTCACGACACCTGACCTTCAAACACCCATGACAGACCTGCCACTCCCTCTCTGTGACATTCCTAGTGTGTCAAGACACGTAAGCCAGGCCAGGAGGGACCAAGCCTGGAGGCTGATAGAAGGACAGAGTCAGCAGAGAATCACTCTGCCTGGTGTCCAGTATGGTCACAGGCTGGTCAGTGGAGCTGTTTGTGTCCTTAGCCCAGTTCTCATCCTACAGGGTGCCCCTGAAGCCCCTGGAGCAGTGGGCACCTCTGAGGGACAGCAGCGACACTTGCGCTCAACTCAGGGACCATTGCGGAAGAGGGGCGGATAGAATGGAAGAGCCAAAGGAAGGGTACGACTTCTTAAAATGCAACTGTCCAGACAGAAATTGGCCTTGAAATCCATGACCTCGCAGTGCCTAGCAATACCTTTGCAAGACCCTCTTAATAGAAGAAAAAGATGATGACATCAAATTAAAAGAGACTAATGGAGAGAGGGAGGGGATGTGATGGAGATTGGAGTTCTAAAGTGGAATGGGGGGAGGGAAATATCATGTTTTTTTTTTTGAGAAAGACAGAAAGAGATAGAGAGAGAAGGAGAGGAAGACAGATAGAGAATGGGCGCACCAGCAGTCTCTCAGCTGCTGCGAACGAAATCCAGATGCGTGCGCCCCCTTGTGGTCAAGTGCGGCATTGTGCCCTTGCGTCACTTTGCATCTGGCTAAACGTGGGACCTGGAGATTGGAACTGCTGGAGATTGGAACCAGAGTTCTTAGTCTTAGGAGGCAGGCGCCTTAACCGCCAAGCCATCTCTCCAGCCCTCATGTGTTCTTTGTATGTAAGTATAGAAATTATCAATAAAAAATAATAATTAAAAAAAAGAGCCTGCTGGCTCTGCTGGGAGAAAGCGGCTGGTCCTGTGATGGGATGGAGAAGGGTGTTGGAGGGTGAAGGGGATGGTGACTCAGGACACACCGAGATTATGTACAGCCATCCTTCCTATACTCTGAGACCCCACGGAGGTGCCGTAAAAGAATCCCTGTCTGCGATGGAAGGTCAAGAAACAGCACTGCCTCCCTCCAGCCTCAGTGGGGACACACAGGGCACTCCTTGCTTTGTCACTGCCCTTATTTTGCTCACTACCAGTACATCTTCTTTTCCAGCCCTCTGAGTATTCAGTCAGTCCTTCTCCCGGGACATCCCAGGTTCCCATTATCCAGACCTCCTTGGGGTCTGCAGCTCATGTCATCCCATGAAAGATGTGCTATTTGCCTCTATAGGGGAGTAGTCAAGAAAAAAATGGGGGTGAGTGGGGGTTCAAGCAGCCTTCGGAGGATGTGAATATATCCATGTCTCAGATGTAAATGGTGTGACCGACAGAACATTCCAGAAAGGATGGAAGTTTTTTAGGTGAAGACCACACAGTGAGCATCCGTTTTTTTCCCAGTGTGGAACACAGATATCCTTCTAGAAGCACATCTCACTCCACTCTCAGCCGCAGAAACGCACACCCTTGGGAGGACTTTGTGGCTCATGCAGACCCTACCTGGTATTTACTTGGTTGGCACACGTACCTGAGTAGGACTTAGCCAGCTGCATTCCCCACCTGGGCCCTGGAGCCGTCTGTCTCCTGATGCTGTCTGAGGTTCACCACCAAAGATGGGAACCTGACAGCAGGAATGTTCTGGAGGCTGGAGCCTGTGCTCCAGGTGGAAGGGATGAGGACTCTCCCCTTGGTTTACATGCTCCTGGCACGCTCACATGGTCACCCCTCTGTGTGTGTCTGTCCTGTTCACTTCTTCTCATAAGGAAGACCAGGACCCACTCGAGTGACCTCACTTAATCTTAACTAATTCTGTAAAGTCCGAGTCTTCAGTCCACAACGCCAGAGCAGATAGCATGTGATGAACCCTTGAAAGCCCATCAACCAGTTTCTTTCTTTCTTTCTTTCTTTCTTTCTTTCTTTCTTTCTTTCTTTCTTTCTTTCTTTCTTTCTTTCCTTCCTTCCTCTCTTCCTTCCTTCCTTCCTTCCTTCCTTTCTTTTTTTTTGGAGAGAGACAGAGAGAGAGGGAGAGGAAGACAGATAGAGATGGGCGTGCCAGCAGTCTTTCAGCTGCTGTGAATGAAATCCAGATGAGTGCTCCCCCTTGTGGTCAAGTGCAGCATTGCACCCTTGTGTCACTGCATCTGGCTAAACGTGGGACCTGGAGATTGGAACCGCTGGACATTGGAACCAGTGTTCTTAGGCTTAGGAGGCAGTTGCTTTAACTGCTAAGCCATCTCTCCAGCCCCCATCAACCAGTTTCAATGATGACCAATTAATGACTCACCTGGACTCACTCACACCTGACCTTCTCCCACTATGCCACTCACAAGCTGCCATGGACCTGGCACAGAAATGTACTTCTTCCAGTGCTGGATGCCAGAGACCAAGATGGAGGTATGGGGAAGGCCTGCCTCTGTGGAGGTGATCGGGCAGGGTCCTGCCCAGGCTCCTCCTTTTCTCTGGGTGTGTCCTCTGGAGGACCTTCTGTCTCCCTGATGTTTGCTTGTGCGAATCTGCGTCCTTACCTGGTCTTTTAAGGACACCAGCCATGTAGATTGAGGAAACCCAGCCTGGGTCCTTAGGCTTTGCAGTCAAGGGCCTTAACCTCTAAGCCATCTATTTAGTCCCTAAGCTTACACTTTGGAAAGGAAGTTTCATTATGGCAGGGATGGAGTGGAGAACAGGAGGCCAGTATCCCACACTATCAGAGTCAGGAAACAGAGAATAATCAGGACATGGAGTCTGGCTACAATGCCTCAAGACTTTTGCCCAATGATGTATTTTCCCCATCAAGGCTAGACCCTTTAGAAGTCCCCCAGCCTTCCCAAACAGCACCACCAGCTGAGGACCAGGAATGAAGACACACGGGCCTATGGAGGGCATTTTACATTCAAACCACCACATGTGAGTCTTGGAAGAAGCAGAGAAGATGGTAAGAATGAAGCAAGGGATGAGTGAGATCGGTACGAGGGAAGAAAAACTCACTGCATCTTTACAAGTGGCCTGAGAAGTTGCAGCGTTTCACATTTGTGACTGTTCCCAATCACAATGACAAAAGTCTACATTTAGGGGTTGAATTCCCCAGGACCCATGTAAGCCAGATGCACAGGAAGACACATGCATCTGGAGTTTGTTTGCAGTGGTTGGAGGCCCTGGCATGCCCATCCTCTCTCACTTTCTATCTGCCCCTTTCTCTTTCTCTCTCCCTCTCTTTCTCTTAAGTAAAAATATATTTAAATGGTCAACATTCAGGAGAACTTTTGTTCTTTTACAGATGAGGCAAAAGAAATTCAGAGGAGGAAGTTTAGAGGATCATGAAAAAATCCTGAACCGCTGTAGTCCAATCTCCAGAAGAGTGGTGTCCACACTCATGAAATGTCCTTGCCAGCTGCCTGCACATGGAGGACTAGCACGTAGCCAGTGCAGGAGACTTAAACTCAGTCCCTCGTTAGAAAGCTGGCAGTGTTCTGACAACTACTTCACAGGAGTTGTTTGTGAATAAGGGCACCTCTGATGATGCACGGCCCAGCATGTACTTGGCTGTGACCAGTTATGACCCGGCAGTATTTACCCATGTCTCATTGACTCTTCCTCCACGTCTTCAAGAGTTGCCTGAGTGAAGCAGTCTCTGGTCCTGGTCCTGGCTGCTTGGGCTTGCTGTTCTGTGAACTCACCCATGCTTGTTCAGAATCCAAGAATGACCTTTCTCTCTCTGTGTCGTATGACTAGCTGCAAATATCTTGGCTGGGAAACGGGAGAGGAATCCAACATGGAGAGGAGTTTTCAGGCAAACGTTAGATTCAAGAATGTGAGGTATTTGTTGATCCAAGGAGCTAGTCTACCCATTCACCCAAACATCCATTCATCCATTCATCCACCCACCATCCCTCCTATCTATCCCTCCATCTGTCCCTCCACTCCTACATTCACTAATGGGTGAAGTTTGATCTAACATCCGCTCATCCATCTATGCACCACCTACCTATCCATCCATCCACACATCCATCCACTCACAAGCTTATCCATCCATCCACTTATGCATCCATCCATCCTCCTTATCTATCCATCCCTCCATCCATCCATCCATCCATTCACATCCATGGGTGAACACTTATCCATCCATCCACTTATGCATCCATCCATCCACCTACACATCCATCCACTCACACGCTTATCTATCCATCCATCCACTTATGCATCCATCCATCCATCCATCCACACATCCATCCACTCACACACTTATCCATCCATCCACTTATGCATCCATCCATCCACCCACACATCCATCCACACACTTATCCATCCATCCACTCACAAGCTTATCCATCCATCCACCCACACATCCATCCACTCACACGCTTATCCATCCATCCACTTATGCATCCATCCATCCACCCACACATCCATCCACTCACATGCTTATCCATCCATCCACTCACAAGCTTATCCATCCATCCACCCACACATCCATCCACCCATCCATCCATCCCACATCCATCCACCCATCCATCCATCCATCCATCCACTTATGCATCCATCCATCCACCCACACATCCATCCACTCACACACTTATCCATCCATCCACTTATGCATCCATCCATCCACCCACACATCCATCCACTCACACACTTATCCATCCATCCCATCCATCCATCCATCACCATCTATCCACCATCCATCCATCCATCCATCCACTTGCATCCATCCATCCATCCACCCACACATCCATCCACTCACACGCTTATCCATCCATCCACCCATCCATCCATCCATCCATCCATCCATCCATCCATCATCCATCCATCCATCCATCCCACCCATCCATCCATCCATCCATCCATCCACCCCACATCCATCCATCCATCATCCATCCATCCATCCATCCATCCATCCATCCACCCATCCATCCATCCAACCACCTCCCATCCATCCATTCATCCACCCATCCATCCATCCATGCACATCCATCCATCCACCCATCCATCCATCCATCCACCCTTCATCCATCCATCCACCCACATGCATCCATCCATCCATTTGCTCCATCCATCCATCCATCCATCCACTTCCATCCATCCATCCATCAACATCCATCCATCCATCCATCCACTCCACCATCCATCCATCCACTTATGAATCCATCCATCCACCCATCCATCCATCCACACACAGCATCCATCTTATCCATCCATCCATCCATCCATCCATCCATCCATCCATCCATCGTCTTATCCATCCATCCACATCCATCCATCCATCCATCCATCCACCCAATCCATCCACCCATCCACTTATCCATCCATCCATCCACCCAAACATCCATGGGACCCATCCATCCAGGATGCATCCATCCATCCACCCCACATCCATGAAATCTATCCATCCATGATACATCCATCCATCACACATCCATTTCATGATTCCATCCATCCATCCATCCATCCACCCAACCAGTCCATCCACTGGCATGTCTGTTATGGGGAATCCATTTGGACTGGAGGCTTATCCATCCATCCACATCCATGCCTGATATCCATCCAAAATCCTCCATCCATGGGGAAATCATCCAGCCCTAGGGGTCCATCCATCCATCCATCCAAATGCATCCATCCATCCATGCTCATCCATCCTTCCCTTATCTTAATGTTCATATCCATCCATCCACCCACACATCCATCCACTCACACGCTTATCCATCCATCCACTTATGAATCCATCCATCCACCCACACATCCATCCACTCACACGCTTATCCATCCATCCACTTATGCATCCATCCATCCACCCACACATCCATCCACTCACACGCTTATCCATCCATCCACTTATGCATCCATCCATCCACCCACACATCCATCCAGCTTATCAGAAAGAATGCATCCATCCATCCACCCACACATCCATCCACCTCCAGACACAAAATGGCCTGCATCCATCCATCCACCACATCCATCAGTGCCATCCATCCACTACATCCACAAGACATCCATCCACTCACACACTTATCCATCCATCCACTTATCAAATCCATCCATCCTGAGAGGAGTTTGATCCATCCAGTCCAAAGGGAATCCATCCAGACATCCATAAACCACAGTTTATTATCCATCCATATGGAAGTTGCATCCATCCATCCATACACATCCATCCAATAAAAAGTTTCTTGATCCATCCAGCTATGAATCCATCCATCCTTTAAACATCCATGGGGGTGTGAACAGAGGTATCCATCCATTCCCTAATGCATCCATCCAGCCCACCCACACATCCATCCACTCACACGCTTATCCATCCATCCACTTATGCATCCATCCATCCACCCACACATCCATCCATCTGAAACCTTATCCATCCAAACATCTATGCATCCATCCATCCACTGAGTAATCCATCCATCCATCCCCCCATCCATCCATCCGTGTTTGAGATCCATCCATCCACTCACACTAGCACTGGCCATCCATCCATCCTGCCATCCATCCATCCACCCACACATCCATCCATCACTGCTTATCCATCATGGGAAGACATTGCCATCCACTGAATCCAGACAAAGATCTTCACTATCCATCCATCCGTGGAGCTCATCCATCCATCCAGGTGGCATCCATCCATCCACACGCTTATCCATCCATCCATCCATCCATCCATCCACCAGCAATCCATCCACTGTGCTTATCCATCCAAGGACATCCATCCATCCATCCCCATCCATCCATCCACTCACACGCTTATCCATCCAGTGCATCCATCCATCCACTCATCATCCAGGATCATTTATCCATCCATCCACATGCATCCAGACATCCATCCATCCATCCATCCATCCATCCATCCATCCAGATCCACCATCCATCCATCCATCCAACCATGCATCCATCCATCCATCACACATCCATCCACCCATCCATCCATCCACTTATCCATCCATCCATCCATCCATCCATCCATCCATCGAGGTCATCCATCCATCCACCCACACATCCATCCATCCATCCATCCATCCATCCATCCATCCATCCATCCACCCATCATCCATCCATCCATCCATCCATCCATCCATCCATCCATCCATCCACCCATCCATCCATCATCCATCCATCCATCCATCCACTTATGCATCCATCCATCCACCCACACATCCATCCACTCACACGCTTATCCATCCATCCACTTATGCATCCATCCATCCACCCACACATCCGTCCACTCACACACCTATCCATCCATCCACTTATGCATTTAACCATTCCACCCACCCAGCCATACATATGTACACACATCTACTCGTTCACCCAAAGGATATTTGTGGAGTGTCCACGCTCTCAACCCTGTGGCAGAACTAGAGATGTGGTGATAAACAAGTCGGACAGCATTCCATGCACTTTGCTACAAACACAGCATGAAGATAAGAAAGTGCAAGAGCTGCAGGACCTCACTGCTTGCCCAGGCTGGCTTTATACGCAAGGGACAAATGACGGGGTGAGGAAAAGAAAAGGAATCATGTGATATTCATTACTAATGGGAGAATCATCATTTTACTGAAACATTATGAACTTTTTTTTTTTTTTGGTTTTTCGAGGTAGGGTCTCACTGGCTCAGACTGACCTGGAATTCACTCTGTAGTCTCAAGGTGGCCTCGAACTCTCGGCGATCCTCCTACCTCTGCCTCCCGAGTGCTGGGATTAAAGGCATGCAACACCACGCCCAGCTAACTTATTTTTTTTTTTTTCTAATGTTCTACTTGCTAGTTTTTTTGGAAAATTTTGTAGCTTTTGATCTATCTGCAAGATGAATGGTTTATAGCCTCTGATATATGAACGAATAACACAAAAGTTAAAGAAGACGTGACTTAGAACTTAAAAAATTTTAAAAGCCCAACAGATTGGCCTCTTTTTTTTAAAGAGGAAGTGAGAGAGAGGGAGAGAGAGAAAGAGAGAGCGGAAGAGAGAATTGACACACCAGGGCCTCCAGCCATTGTAATTGAACTCCAGACACATGCGCCACCTTGTGTACATGTGCAACCTTGTGCATGTGTCACCTAGTGCACCTGGCTTATGTGGGATCTGGGGAATCGAACATGGGTCCTTAGGCTTCGCAGGCAAGTGTCTTAACTGTTAAGCCATCTCTGCAGCCCTAAAATTTAAAATCTCAGCCTCTTTATAAGAGTTAAGTAGGACAATCAGCCAGGGACGAATCTGCTTGACTGCCGCTGTGTACAGTGCCGCCATCCTGCAGTGCCTCACCCCAGAGGTCCTTGAATTGGCAGGAAATGCCTCAAAAGACTTGAAGGTAAAGCTATCACCCCACGTCACTTGCAACTTGCTATTCGTGGAGATGAAGAATTGGACTCTCTGATCAAGGAAGGCTACGATTGCTGGTGGTGGTGTCCTTCCACACAGCCACAAACCTCTCACTGGGCAGAAAGGACAACAGAAGACTGTCTAAAGGATGCCGGGATTCCTCATGATCTCAGGACTCTAAACACTTTTAACAGCTGTCCAGTGTTGGTGATTCCAGCGGGCTGTATCTCTGTGAAAAACACAATTTTGCCTTTTTGTAATTCTATGTGAGCCAGTTGGAAGCTTAATTAGCTTTTCAACCAACCAAGTTTCTGCATTTGAGTCTCACCCATGTTTAAGTGTTACTGTGGCTTCAAAGAAGCTATTGATTCTGAAGTAGTGGGTTTTGATTGAGTTGACTGTTTTTAAAAAAAACTGTTCGGATTTTAACTGTGATGCAGACATTATAGGAACAAACATTTGGTTTTGTACAGACATGATTTCCACTCTGGTGGATAAGCTCAATAAAGGTCATATCCCAAATGAGTTTTTTTTTTTTTTTTTTGGAGAGAGACACAGACAGAGACAGAGAGAGAGGGAAAGGAAAACAGATAGAGATGGGCGTGCCAGCAGCCTCTCAGCTGCTGTGAACGAAATCCAGATGTGTGCGCCCCCTTGTGGTCAAGTGCGGCATTGCGCCCTTGTGTCACTTTGCATCTGGCTAAATGTGGGACCTGGAGATTGGAACCATTGGAGATTGGAACCAGTGTTCTTAGGCTTAGGAGGCAGGAGCCTTAACTACTAAGCCATCTCTCCAGCCCATGAGTTGTTTTTTTTTTTTTTAAAAGAGTTAAGTAGAGAAAGAGTGTGTGTGTGCACACGCACACGCACACACACGCTGTCCTAGTAACCTTCTTGCTCCTGGGACCAAACACCTGACCAAAAGCAGCTGATGCTACAGGTGGAAGACAGCAGCTGGAGAGCAAGGGGGAGCTGGCTATAACACCCCAAAGCCCTCCCCAACAACACACCTCCTCCAGCAAGGATCCATTTCCCAAACTGCCACCGGCTGGGAGCAAGCATTCAGAACACATGATTTTATGGGGCACACCTGGTTCAAGCCACCACACATGACAGCCCACCAGACAGAGGAGCAAAGATGGCTTCCAAGCTCCTGGTTCATGTCCCGGAAGGAAACACACTGAACCAGGTGGCACAGGTGACCTCCCTTTCCGGTGGAGAAGTCAACATGGTTCCAGCCAGCCACCACTCTGCAGTGGGGCCTCCCAGGCTTCCCTGGAGGGCACAGTTTTTTCTCTTTCCTCGTGTTTTCATGGGCTTCCCATTTTCTTCTGGCAAGGAGAGGTGGCCTGGGTGGAAGGATCTTGGTTGTCCTCAGGGAATGCTGCTCACCAGTAGGTCAGCAACAACCCCTGGACACTTACTTCATGCATGATGCTATCCCTAGGTCAGGGAGACCATGAAAGGTGCAGCCTCGTGTTGTCTGCAGATCTTCCTGAACAGGACCAAGCTAGCTTCCTATAGGGCTTGCTAGTCAGCTCCCGGGTCTATAAGAAAACACTCAAGGCAGACTGCTTATGAAGGAAGAAGAGGTAGATGTGGTGTATGGTTGGAAGCACCAGGCAGCCACATTGTTTTGGCTTCCAGTGAGTGGGGGAGGTGGTGCACTGTGACAGGAGTGTGTCTTGGAACAAACAGTCTCATTTTGACCTGGAAGCAGAGTGAGGCAGATCCTGCCCCCTTTCACAGCACAGCCTCAGCATGCGAGGACCTTTCATAAGGACCCACCACTACCCAATAACTCCAGTGTGGGGACTGAACTTTTGACACCTAGGCCTTGGGGACACACTGTGCATCTAAACCACAACAGTGTCTTCTCAACTGATTAGAAATTCTGCTTTCAGGCTGGAGAGAAGGCTTAGTGGTTAAGGTGCTTGCCTGGGAAGCCTAAGGTCCCAGGTTTGAGTCCCCAGTATCCATATAAGCCAGATGCACAAGGTGGCATAAATATCTGGGGATCATTTGCAGTGGTTGAAGACCCTTGAGTGCCCACTCTCTTTCAAATAAGTAAATAATTTTATTTATTTATTTATTTTTGGTTTTTAAAGGTAGGGTCTCACTCTAGCTCAGGCTGACCTAGAATTCACTATGTAGTCTCAGGGTGGCCTCGAACTCATGGCAATCCTCCTACCTCTGCCTCCCAAGTGCTGGGATTAAAGGCATGCGTCACCATGCCTGGCACAAATAAGTAAATAAATATTTTTAAAACAAAAGGCTCTGTTTTCTCTCAGAGATAGCTGATTCTCTCACAATGGGACACCCTTCTCAGTGTTGGCATTTTTGACATTCCATTCAGAAGGGTCTGCATTTATTAATGTCTAAGTCTGATTCCAGGACAATGTGGAGTCCATCTGATTATCTTTGGATGTGTCTGGACATGTGTGTGCACGTGTGTGTGTGTGTGTGTGTGTGTGTGTGTGTAGAGGCCAGAGATCAACACTGAGTTTCTTCCTCAGTTTCCCTCCACCTTAATGGCTGAGACATGGTGACATCTGAACCAAGAACTCACCATTTGAGCTAAGTTAGCCAGCCATCTTGCCTTAGGGATCTGCTTGTTTCTGCCTCCCCAGTGCTGGAGTTAGTGGCCCTGCCCTATGTGTTTCCAGCATTTACATAGCTGTTAGGATCAAATTTAGGGCCTCATCCCTGTGCAGGAGGCACTTTACCCTTGCAGTAATTGTTCTAGGCAGGAGCATGTTTTTCTTTGGCCTGTGCTGTCCACCGTCACCTGTCCGAACACTCATCTTGATCCCTTTGCCTGGGGATCTTCAGAGTCTGTGAGTCCCTGAAGCTGGCCAGCCCTGGGGACAGGTGAGCTTCTGGGAGGCTGTGGTAGTTTGAACAGATGCCCCTAATAGATTCAGGAGTTTATTAAAACTTCTGGGATTTCCAGCCACCTGGCCAGAGGAGGTGTCACTGGGCAGACCTTGGGGTCCAGCCCTCAGGTGGCGTGGTGGATTTGAAATTCCGATCTGAAGATTTGCAAAGGGCCAGAGAGCCCGAAGCGTGCTTGTTTGTGGTGTGGCTTTAGGGATTTGACTTGTGGATTCGCTCTCTGCTTGGACCTGTGAAAGCAGGCCAGCTTCTTCTGCCATTATGGAACTTTCCCTGGATCTGTAAGCTCCAATAAATATCCCTTCGTCCATAACTGCCAGGTTTGGAGGTTCATCTCAGCGACCTGAAGCTGTCTGCTATGGGGGCTAACAGACCACTATGTTGGCACGGATGGGACTCTGGATCTGCCTCCACCATGGGGTATCTCTCTCCTGTGCCAGAAACTCAAACGCCCCTTAAGTTGTCCTGTGTGCTCAGAGTCCTCCCAGACCCTGGGCTTCTGCCGCCAAATAGGGTGTGCCAGGGCCTGGCTGGCAGCTTCAGGGTTAATTCTCAGCAGGCCTCGAAGAAGGACAAACAGCCCCCACCAACCAGGTGCTGGTTTGTCCAATGAATTTTCAATGCTCTGCCTACAGAGGACCACTCACTGGCTGTGACCCATAAATAAAAACGGCGCCACATTTATTGTTGTAGGACGTAATTATAATTCGCAGGCTTGGCCTCTCCGTGTGGCTGAATGCCACATCTGCGCCTTGTGTGGCCAGACCCATTAACTTGGGCGCACTCATTCACAAGAGCGCTATTGCCCACCAAGGACCGATCAATATTTCATCTGCAGTGCATCTTGACCAAGGGTGTCTGGGCCCATTGTGGACCTGCTGATAATGGTGCCTTTATTCAAGCCAAATTGTAGGTACAAGAAGATAAAGAAAAGGAGAAAGACTTCTAGCATATGGTGGAGGTTATAAACAGAGAATAAAAGGAAGGGTGGCAGGTGATAGTACCAAGGGCAGAGGTGAGGAAAGATGAAGAAAAAGATGTTTTCTCAGGTGATTCTTAGGCTGAAAAATCTCCGTGATCTTCAGCGAATCTTGAAATGCATTATCTTGAGAGAGAGTGACATGATTCACCGTTGAGGCTTAGCAGATCAGTGATTTTCCTCTCCTGTGAATAAACGACACGTTCTTTCTACAAATATGTGTTCAGCCCTCTGCTTCCTCCACATCTGTCCCTGCCACAAGCTTCAAAGATTGGGCTTCCTGGCTGTCCCAAGCACATGACTTTCCAGAGACTTCCACGTTCACTCTTTGAGGTCCCGTCTGCAGAGACAGCTGCAGAATTGGATGCAAAGCTGTGAGACAAAGCCCGTGGTGAATGATGACACAAGACACCTTGATGACAGGGCTGGAGGCATCCTCCTGTTCCCCAGCTCTGCGACTCAGACAGACCTCAATGTCCGTGACTCCAGCATCCTCCCAATCTAAGATCCTGATGCCCACCATGGGCAAAGGAAGGGGTGCAGTGCAGCTGATTCACAAGACCAGGGTGGCACAATGCAAGCAAACTCGATTCTCACCCTCAGGTGCTGGAAGCCACAGCCAGGCTTTTCTAAAACCTGCCAGCCTCGCTCCGGAGTCCCTCTGATCTGTGACACAGTCATCTGGCCATGGCGTGGTTCCTGGGCTACCCTCCCCCTAAAGGGCAGGTTTCTTGGGAGGGAGACAGAGAGATCATTTCCTTGGAGCCTGAAAGCACCCCCTCCCCATACTTGATGAAACTAGAATTCGATCCTGTGCATCGGGCTTACTTGAGTTCTGGGGAACCAAATCCGGGTCTTTGCGCTTCACAGGCAAGCACCTTAACCACTAAGCCATCTCTCCAGCCCTAAATGTCTTTAAGTGACACGAGCTTCCACCTGCATCTCTATTTATGTCTTCACGCTATGGTCTTGTCATCAGACCCAGGCACCAGCGGCTTTGGTGGCCTTTGAGTTCTCACTGGACATTTCTCTGCTTAAGCCGTATTCCTCTCTGCTGGCAGCCCTGCCTCCCAGGATGACTGGCTTCAGTGTTGTTTGTGCACTTGATTTGTTTTGCCCCGTCTCATGGTGTGGTGTGCTATGCTGCCAATGCAGGACATCCCAGGAGAGGTGTCTCCTTCTGCCCTGGACATTCCCCTTAGCCAGCTACTTGTGCTTTCCAGTGAAGACTTTCCAGGGTGTGTTTACACGTGGAATTCACTCCTGGGCTCTCCATCCCTCTATACTGTACCAAGCTGGTCCTTCAGTTAATGCTAGTAATGGAGCAATAGAGGGTCAAAGCTTTCTATATGAGAATGTGTTTATTTATCTACTTATTTATTTAGTTAGTTATTTGAGAGAGAGAAAGAAAGAGGGGGGCAGGGGAGGAAGAGAGAATGAGCACTCCAGGGCCTCCAGCCACTGCAAATGAACTCCACATACATGCACCACCCTGAACATCTGGTTTACGTGGGCGCTAGGGAATCGAACCTGGGACCTTAGGCTTCATGGGTAAGTGTCTAGACCACTAAGCCATCTCCCCAGCCTGAGAATATATTTTTAGCAAACATGGAGAGAATTAAGGCATTCACGTGGAGTCCTAATATATAAATTTTAAAAAGGCAATAGAAAATGTGAACACAAAAATCAACAGGCAACTAACAAAAAACGCACAAAAAATATCCCAAAGCCATGTCTATCCCACTGGCAACTACAGGGACCGCGACTCTCACAGGCTATGTAACTCATGCTCAAGTGGAGAGAAGGGATGGATACAGCTCCAGCCAGCTCCTCAGAGCAGGGTGTTCCAAACTGGCCAGCAGAGAGGAATATGGCTTAAGCAGAGAAGTGTCCAGTGAGAACTCAAAGGCCACCAAAGCCGCTGGTGCCTGGATCTGATGACAAGACCATAGCGTGAAGACATGAATAGATATGCAGGTGGAAGCTCGTGTCATTTAAAGACATTTAGGGCTGGAGAGATGGCTTAGTGGTTAAGATGCTTGCCTGTGAAGCGCAAAGACCCTTTGCACCCTTGAGTCACTTTGCATCTGGCTAAACGTGGGACCTGGAGATTGGAACTGCTGGAGATTGGAACCAGCATTCTTAGGCTTAGGAGGCAGGCGCCTTAACCACTAAGCCATCTCTCCAGCCCAGCTCTCTTTTTTTAAAGTTGCTTATTTATTTACTTATTTATTTATTTACAACTTCCATAATTATAGACAATAAACCATAGTAATCCCCCACATTTTCCACTTGGCAACTCCACTCTCCGAAATACCCCTTCCCCTTCTCAATCAGTCTCTCTTTTATTTTTCATTATTTATTTATTTGAGAGCAACAGACAGAGAAAGAGGCAGATAGATAGAGAGAGAATGGCACATCAAGACCTCCATCCACTGCAAATGAACTCCAGATGCATGCACCTCCTTGTGCATTTGGCTTATGTGGGTCCTGGGGAATAGAGCCTTGAACCAGGGTCCTTAGGCTTCACAGGCAAGTGCTTAACCACTAAGCCATCTCTCCAGGCCCAGTCTCTCTTATTTTGATGTCATCATCTTTTCCTCCTATTATGAGGGTCTTGTATAGGCAGTACCAGGCACTGTGAGGTCATGGATATCCAGGCCATTTTGTGTCCGGAAGAGTGCATTGTAAGGAGTCCTACTCTTCCTTTGGCTCTTACGTTCTTTCCGCCCTCTCTTCCACAATGGACTCTAGCCTTGGAAGGTGTGATAGAGATGTTTCAGTGTTGAGCACTCCTCTGTAACTTCTTCTCAACACTATGGTGCCTTCTGAGTCATCCCAAGGTCACCACCATCTGAAAAGAAAAGCTTCTCTAACTAAAAGTGAGAGTAGCATTAATATATGGGTGTGGACATTAAGAGAAGTGCTTACTGGGCAGTTTTGTGACCATATATAGTATTTACATTTAGCCAGATACCAGCAGACATTACACCCCTATGGCTCATGACTTCCCCCGCCACAGGTTTTCAGTATCAGGAATGTATTCCCTCCCATGGAGCTGGCCTCCAGTCCAATTAGAGAGCAGTTGGTTTCCACCATAACAGACATGCCACTATTGCACCCATTGGCTCATTTGGCCTGGCTGGCCAAATTTAAGGCTTGCAGTGTCCACTGTTGTTTATCTCCACTGGTGGTTTCTCTCTCACACACATGGAACTGCATTCAGTATAGCTTTTCCAGCTTTCTGTCAGCTGGTCTACACAGAGGCAGTTTTCAGCTCAGCTCCGGCAGGATTTCTCAGTGACCTTGCAGTCCAGGCATGTGATGTCTTCAACAACAGGATCTTACCATCTATTCCTGGTGGGAAACCAAGGGCCTTGGCAATGGCCAGTAATGTTTTGAGGGGCATCAGGGACCTCCCTGGCCAACAACTCACTGGGAGATATCCCATCCCTGGCACTGAAAATTTTCTAGTAACAATGTATGGCTTCTAGATGTTCCATTATTCAAAAAAATAGGATTTCCCTATGACTTATTCATACCCTCTTAGGTTTTGATTAGCCCTCCCTCCACCTTTCTTTTTTACTCAATCTCTTCCTCTCATCTCATTTAGGCCTTTCACCCCCAGTAATCTGTTCTTCTACTTACATATATGCAATATCATCCTTTTAAGTCCCCGCTCCATCCCTTACCACTCCTTTTATATCCCCTTTCTAGCTTACTGGCCCCTGCCACTGAGTTTTGCTCCAACTCACACAGAAGCCCAAACATTTGTAACTGAAGGGGACAAACACAAACCTGATCAATGCTTGACGAATGCGACTCCATTTTGTGGACTCCGCCATTTTGTGCTTAACCCCTCACCCAGCCCCAAATCCAAGAAAAACCACAACAATTCTCCCTTGAGCTGGAGAACAAACAACTCCTGCCTCCTGATAAAAATACAACCTTGAAGTTTGTTGGTAACATGGGGAGGGGGGCTTCCACCAATCACGCTAAGGGTCACTCTGTTCTCCCTAGGTGGACTGTCGTTGCAGCTGTTTCTTGATATGTAAACATGTTTCCAGCTGTTTGTGGTTTTTCCTTTAAAAACCCTGCTCCCCTACACTTCAGGGGATAGCAGTTCAGTTTCTGATACTGGCTGTTTCCCTAAGCGATTGGTTTCCCACGGCTTTAATAAAATCTTCATAAGCTTGAGCTCAAACCTCTGCCTCTGTCTCCGTTATTGCACAACTCGAACCCTAACAGTAACTACGATCCACAAATGAGAGAGAACGTGTGACGTTTGGCTTTCTGGGCCTGAGTTACCTCACTCATTGCTAACTCTCTTTCACTTCTTTTTTTTTTCTTTCTTTCATTCCTGGATACATGCCTTGGGTCTGGATTTCAAGGTGGCAGAGACCCCTTCTGCTGTGTTTTGTGATATTGTTCATTTATCTTCTGTCCCCACTCCTGCTGCTGGTGTGGCGTGGAACAGTCCCAACTCTCTAAACCCTGCTCTTTCCATCCTGGCCCTGACTGGTTGTAACTCCTCTGTGGCTGTGGAAGAAATGAGTTGTTTTCTTTTAAATTTTATTTTGTTTGGGACTCAAGAGGTTTCTTGAGCCTATGGACTGAATTTTATCAGGTTAGAAAGTTCTGAGTCAATACTGTTTTGAAACTTGTTCTCCTGCCTTGATCTTCTTAGACTTAAAAAGCCCTTTTAGATCTATCTCTGTTTCATTGCTTGGAACTCTGTTTTGTTCTGGGCAGTGTTTCCTCCTTGCCCTCCATCTTGCCAAGTTTGATGAAGCTCTCCACTGGCTGTATGTCTGGGCAGAATGTGTT
Source organism: Orientallactaga sibirica (assembly GCA_036365145.1). NCBI lineage: Eukaryota > Metazoa > Chordata > Mammalia > Rodentia > Dipodidae > Orientallactaga > Orientallactaga sibirica. The sequence continues at coordinate 3,427,135 of JAEOAD010001845.1, forward strand.
ATTTCTGGAAGTTCCATTTGCATGTTTCAAGTCTGTTTGGCGGGCACTTACTGTCCCTTCTTTTTTATGATTTTCCTTTTGCTAGTTAATTTTTTTTTTTCCCACACATGCCAAATGTGTTTGGCTCTTATTCAGAACTCTTTAGAATCCTGTGCCAAATTATCTCATTGTCTGAAGCCCTTCATGTCTGTTTCTGTTACCCATGTCTCTTGGCATTCTGTCTGCTTGTTCTTGTCATGAACCTGGTTTCTTCCCTATATGACCAGGGCCTGGTTCCTTTGTACGTAAGCTCAGCAGTGCGCTTACGTGAGCACATGACATCCGGGACCAAGGTTTGCTCTTCCAGAACAGACTGATGTTGGCTTCTGCCTGGGGCCCCGGCTCTCCAGCGGTCCTGGGCATCTGAGTCTCTGAGCCCCTCAGGCAGCAGAAAGCCCCCTGTCCGTGCACCAGTGCTATCCCATGTCTGGACAGCCCACCTGCCTGGCAGCCTCAGCATGTTCTGCTGCCCAGCAACTCCTGAACCCCAGTTCTGTTTTCTCTCCTGTCCTCTTTACTCCCACAACAGAAGGAAGGAAACCATGTCCCTCAGGTGTCCCCAGTGTAGCTTCCACCATTTGTCCCCAGAAGTTCTGTGGTCCTTCCTCCAAGCGCAGTGAGCAGAACTGGCTATTAATTAATTAATAAAATATTTTAAAGTCCATTGACTGTCCCATGAGAAATCACCCTCACTCAGAGTCACTACACTGATGGCATTTCTTTTTCTTTTCTTCTTTTCTTTTTTTCTTTTTTGAGGTAGGGTCTCACTCTAGCCCTGGCTGACCTGGAATTCACTATGTAGTCCTCAGGGTGGCCTTGAACTCATGGCGATCCTCCTGCCTCTGCCTCCCGAGTGCTGGGATTAAAGGCATGCACCACCATGCCCAGCTTCTGAAGGCATTTTTTTTGCTGTGTTTTGGAAGAGCAAGTTCTTTCGTAACGTTGCTGGTCTGCAGGGTGATATGATCCCATTCGCAGCCCAGGGCCATCCTCAGCAAGTATGGCTGCTGGTCCCCGTTCAGTGCACTGAGCTTACTCCCCAGCCACACATCAGCCACATGGTCAGTGGCCAGTCAGCCACGTGGCTGGTGACTTAGGCTCAGCAGACAGGAGGGCCTCTGGTATGGCTGCCAAGCAACCAGATAGCTTATAGGAAAATTTGAGTGTCCTTGATAACATTTCCCTAATAATCATAAACTGAAATTAATAAATTATGACCAGTGTGGTCAGTCATGAAGGAAGCATTGAACATTTTATAGTAATTATGCCATTAATACATATGTGAATAAACAATAGTATAATATTAAAAAGATAAAGAACTGATACCTTTAGGGTCGGGTGTGGTGGTGCACACCTTTAATCCCAGCATTCGGGAGGCAGAGTTAGGAGGAACACCGTGAGTTCAAGGCCACCCTGAGATTACTCAGCCTGGGCTAGAGTGAGACCCTACCTTGAAAAACAAAATAATGAAAAAAACCTAAAACCAAAAAAAGAATTGATACCCTTAAAAATATTTATTTATTTATTTACTTGAGAGAGAGAGAGAGAGAGAAATGCAGATAGACAGAGAGAGAATGGGTGCACCAGGGCCTCCAGCCACTGCAAACAAACTCCAGATGCATGCGCCACCTTGTGCATCTGGCTTACATGGGTACTGGGAAATTAAACCTGGGTCCTTAGGCTTCGCAGGCAAGCACCTTAACTGCTGAGCCATCTCTCCAAACCAAGAATTGGTACCTTTAATGACACTGCCTTATCTTCTGGAGAAAAGAAGCACCCAGCTGCTATTGTGGTGAAGGACAGGGTCAGATGCTCTTCTCCCACCTGGGGGTGGTTCCTGGTGATCCTCTGAGAAAACCGTTCCTTCCACCTTCACCCCTGATGACCAGTGAAGAACACCTTCTGTTTATTTTAACCTCATAAGTTTTCCTTCCTAGGAAGTGACAGACATAAAGTAGTTAATCAAAGTCTTCATTATAGCCAGGCGTGGTGACACACACCTTTAATCCCAGCACTCAGGAGGCACAGGTAAGAGGATCACTGTGAGTCTGAGACCAGCCTGAGACAACAGAATGAATTCCAGGTCAGCCTGGGCTACAGTGACACTGTTGCAGACAGCTTCAGGTTTGCTGAGATGAACTTCCAGACCAGGCACAGTTATAGAGGAAGGGATATTATTTATTGACGCTTACTGATCCAGGGGAAGTTCCATAATGGCAGGAGAAGCAGCTTGCTCTCACAGGACCAAGCAAGAGAGAGAAAAAATCCAACCAGGCACACAGCACACAGAGCAAAAACTACAGCCCAAAAAGTCACACAGCACACTTACAGGAACTCCTGCTAGGCACACTTTCCATATCTTTACATTGGAATCTCAAACCCACCACCAACACCTTAAGACCAGCCCCCAGTGACATTGCCTCTAGCAAGGTGATTGTAGATGCAAACTATAACTAATAAAATACTGAATATATTGGGGGACATATATTCAAACTACCACAGACACCCTACCTCAAAAACACACACACACACACACACACACACACACACACACACACACACAAGAAGTCTTAATTGTGGGGACACGTTTGGCAATAATTCACTTAAAATGTTATTTCAGAGGGTTCGGATAAGTGCTTAGTGCACAAATTGCACAATTTAAGTTTGGTTCCCCTGATTCCACATAAAGCAGATGCTGCAGTGCTTGTGCCTGAAATCCCAGCACACCTATGGTAAGAAGGAGATGGAGACAGAAGAACTGTCCAGAAGCTTGCTGGCCAGCAGCCTGACAAAACACTGGTGAACAAGGTGGATGAGAGATCCTGCCTCAAACGACAAGGAAGGCAAGGACCAACATCCAGTGTTGTCTTCTGGCCTCCACACATGGCTGTGACATGTGCACACCTTCTCTTTCTCTCTCTCCTTCTTTCTCTTTTTTCTCTCTCTCTCACACACACAATAATAATATTATATTACCTTCTTAAGTAACAGCTCTGTATAAGACTTGGTTTGGGGGACTCATGCACAAGGATCTCCTGGGGAATATTCTCCACTGAAATGTCTTTATCTGGAAAATCAGCATTCATTTATCTGAAATTAGGTAAACTCGTGTCCTGACAGGAACAGATGGACTGAAGGCAGAAGATGACAGGTTGTGGTCTAGAACAAATGACATTTGAGATGAGCCACGCTCTCTGTCTGTGAACCCTTCTCCTGTCCTGTTCTTACTGATCTGGAGTCCATGAGCCCTGTCCTGGGTGGGACCCAGGGACACGAGGTGCCAGAGCTGAGTGGAGGACTCCACGCGCCGCCACCTGACTTCCAGGTGAGCGCCTGGTGGTGGGCAGCTGTGGGATGGTGCATCAGGAGCTCACGGAGACTCACCACCACCACTGAGAAGAGGTCAACCAAAGATGTTTCTAGAAAGATGATTTCCTGAGAGAGTACTTGTGGCCTGGTGTTGCTCCATGCAGATCATGGTGAGGGGCGTAGGGGGCAGAGGACTGGGCTGCTTTCCATGGATCTGGCTGTGTCAACAGTGACTCTGTCAGCCGACTCCTGTTTCCTGTGAATTCTGGTGATGGACGGGCACTCCAGGCCTCGGTAAGCTGGGGAGGAAAGATGAGAAGGTGGCCACAAAATCATGAGGCACTATGTGGGCAGTGTGGTTAGGGCTGGGTGCTGGGTTCCTATAATACAGATGTGGTCAGTGCTGGGGGCTAGGTCCAGATACAGGTGTGTGCAGTGTGGTCAGTGCTGGGGCATGAGATACAGGTGTGTGCAGTGTGGTCAGGTGTGTGCAGTGTGCAGTGCTGGGCAGGTGTGTGCAGTGTGGTCCAGATACAGGTGTGTGCAGTGTGGTCAGTGCTGGGTGCATGAGATACAGGTGTGTGCAGTGTGGTCAGTGCTGGGAGCATGAGATACAGGTGTGTGCAGTGTGGTCAGTGCTGGGCTCATGAGATACAGGTGTGTGCAGTGTGGTCAGGTGTGTGCAGTGTGCTGAGATACAGGTGTGCATGAGATACAGGTGTGTGCAGTGTGGTCAGTGCTGTGTGGTCATGAGATACAGGTATGTGCAGTGTGGTCAGTGCTGGGCTCATGGTCAGTGCTACAGGTGTGCAGTGCAGTGTGGCTCATGAGTCAGTGCTGGGCTCATGAGATACAGGTGTGTGCAGTGTGGTCAGTGCTGGGCTCATGAGATACAGGTGTGTGCATTGTGTGGTCATTGCAGTGTGGTCGTTCATGAGATGTGCAGGTGTGCTCATGAGATACAGTGTGGTGTGGTCAGTGTGCAGTGTGATCAGTGCTGGGCTCATGAGATACAGGTGTGTGCAGTGTGATCATTGCTTGTGTTCATGAGATACAGGTGTGTGCAGTGAGATACAGGTGTGTGCAGTGTGGTCAGTGCTCAGTCTGGGCTCATGGTCAGTGCTGGGCTCATGAGATACAGGTGTGTGCAGTGTGGTCAGTGCTGGGCTCATGAGATACAGGTGTGTGCAGTGTGGTCAGTGCTGGGCTCATGAGATACAGGTGTGTGCTCATGAGATACAGGTGTGTGCAGTGTGGTCATTGCTGGGCTCATGAGATACAGGTGCAGTGTGTCAGTGCTGGGTGAGTCAGTGCTGGTCAGTGCTGGGCATGAGATACAGGTGTGTGCAGTGTGGTCAGTGCTGGGCTCATGAGATACAGGTGTGTGCAGTGTGGTCAGTGCTGGGCTCATGAGATACAGGTGTGTGCAGTGTGGTGCTGAGATACGCTGCAGTGTGGTTAGTGCTGAGTGCATGAGATACAGGTGTGGTCAGTGCAGTGTGAGTACAGGTGTGTGTGGTCAGTGCTGGGCTCATGAGATACAGGTGTGTGCAGTGTGGTCAGTGCTGTGCATGAGATACAGGTGTGTGCAGTGTGGTCAGTGCTGCGTTCATGAGATACAGGTTTGTGCAGTGTGGTTAGTGCTGAGTGCATGAGATACAGGTGTGTGCAGTGTGGTCAGTGCTGGGCTCATGAGATACAGGTGTGCAGTGTCAGTGCTGCTCATGAGATACAGTGTGTGCAGTGTGCGCGCTCATGAGATACAGGTGTGTGCAGTGTGGTCAGTGCTGTGGATCAGGTGTGTGCAGTGTGGTCGCATGAGATACAGGTGTGTGCAGTGTGGTCAGTGCTGGGCTCATGAGATACAGGTGTGTGCAGTGTGGTCAGTGCTGGGCGCATGAGATACAGGTGTGTGCAGTGTGGTCAGTGCTGGGTGCATGAGATACAGGTGTGTGCAGTGTGGTCAGTGCTGGGCTCATGAGATACAGGTGTGTGCAGTGTGGTCAGTGCTGGGCTCATGAGATACAGGTGTGTGCAGTGTGGTCATCATGAGATACAGGTGTGTGCAGTGTGGTCAGTGCTGGGCTCATGAGATACAGGTGTGTGCAGTGTGGTCAGTGCTGGGCTCATGAGATACAGGTGTGTGCAGTGTGGTCAGCTCATGAGATACAGGTGTGTGCAGTGTGGTCAGTGCTGGGCGCATGAGATACAGGTGTGTGCAGTGTGGTCAGTGCTGGGCTCATGAGATACAGGTGTGTGCAGTGTGGTCAGTGCTGGGCGCATGAGATACAGTGTGTTGTGGGTCAGTGCTGGGCACATGAGATACAGGTGTGTGCTGGGCAGTGAGCATGAGATACAGGTGTGTGCAGTGTGGTCAGTGCTGGGCTCATGAGATACAGGTGTTTGCAGTGTGGTCAGTGCTGGGCTCATGACACACAGGTGTGTGCAGTGTGGTCAGTGCAGGACACTCCCTTGTCTTCCTTTTGAAGTCCACTGAGGCTGACGTGACACTGTCCTTGGTGTCCTGCCTGGCATGGGTTGCCCGGGTTTGGGCATTGGAGACACGGGCACCAAGCTCCAGGTGTAGGGCTCCTGCTTCTCTGACTTGAGCTTTCAAGAGCCTTCCAGGCCTCCCTGTGGACATGAGAAAGTTCTGGAGCTCTGTTGAGGAGGGGTAGTGGCTACCCCAAGATCGCTGGGCCGGGCCTCTGTCCTTCCTGCCAGCTTAGTCTCAGGAACATTTGCTTAAACAGATTGCCCATCACCACCCCCGTATAGTTGCCATCCTTCGCCGGCCCTTCACACCCCTCACCCAGTCATCAGGCCCCATGTATGGCGCTACGTGGCACTGTAGGATAGCTCAGCACTTGCCCGCTCAGCCTAAGCATTCAGGTTTGATTCCCTAGTACCCATGTATGCAGGATTCACAAGGTGGCACACGGGGCTGTTTGCAGTGGCTGGAGGCCCTGGTGCACCTAGTCTCTATTCAAATCTAAGTAAGGCAAGAAATAGGAACCAGGATTCCCATGTGCCTTAATGCATCTGACAGGAAGCTTTGGAAAGCTGTGCTAGGCCAGGAGCACCAGAAGCCGGCCTCACTTTGCTATTTTGCAGTCCTAAACATCACTTACGAACAAAGGGAGTGGAAGATGTGCCAGAGGCTCGGTTGGCAGGTCCCCCAGGAGGCCAGGGCGCCAAGAGCGGTTCCAGCTCAGGGCCCTGCTCCGTTTCACAAATTGATTCTAAAACGACAATTCATTATGGCACTTCAGCGCTGCACGAGGACCTATGAATGAAACGAAGCCCGAGTCATCTCGTCTACGGTTGATAATCAAATCTAGTTCACCACGTTCTCCCTCCTGACAAATGGGTAGACAGTCTAAAATAGCCCGTTTTAGTCACTTAATGAAAACAGGCATGCTGGTGTGCAGACAGACTTCTGCTTGTGCCCATTCTCAAGAAGTAAGGTAAAGGATGGCTCAGCGGATAAGGCGCTTGCCTGAGAAACCTGAGGACACAGGTTCGATTCCCCAGTATCCTAGAAGGCTCACAGTGACTATGTTGTGTCTGATCCAGAGAGCTGCGGGAGAAGAAATACAGGAAACCAGTAACCCCGAAGCGGCCCCACTCACTCTGATTAAAGTGCTATTAACCACGGCTTTCAATGAAAACAAGCCAATGAGCTCTGTGCCTGCCTCGCTTGGCAATGATGGTGAGAAGAGTCTCATGTGGCAGGGAAGAATTTTAGTTTTATTTATTTATTTATTTGTTTATTTATTTATTTATTTGAGAGAGAGAGAGAGAGAGAAAGAGAGAGAGAGAATGAGTGCACCAGGGCCTCCAGCCACTGCAAATGGACTCCAGACTCCTGTGCCGCTTTGTGAATCTGGCTTACGTGGGTCCTAGGGAATCGAACCTGGGTCCTTAGGCTTCGCAAGCAAGCACCTTAACCACTAAGCCATCTTTTCCGCCCCTTACCTTACTTATTGAGGACAAGAAATAGATTGACAGGCGCCAGTTTGTGAAAATGGGACAGCACCTCTGGTGATGGGGTCTTGGCCTGTTAGGGGGCAGCCTTTTCCTCACATGCAGCAGATGGTGCTCAGAGAGTGCTCGGTGGGCTCTGGGGTCTGAGGGCGAATGGTTGAGGACTGGGTACTCCCCCGGGACCTCAGGCTTCAGTGCACTCTATAATCACCGTCTCACAAAGCCTCCATTGCCCACTCACATGACATTTACTGCTGTGTGTCTTCGCAGAACCCCAGTGTTGTCTATTATTATTGCTGCATGGAATCCAATCCCGGGCGGGGTGGTGCACACCTTTAATCCCTGCACTTGGGATGCAGAGGTAGAAGGATCACTGTGAGTTCAAGGCAGGACCGAGATTACATAATGAATTCCAGGTCAGCCTGGGCTAGAGCAAGACCATACCTCAAAAACAAACAAACAAACAAACAAACAAAAAAACAGCAACAACAACAAAAAAAATCAGCCGGGCGTGGTGGCGCACGCCTTTAATCCCAGCACTCGGGAGGCAGAGGTAGGAGGACCGCCATGAGTTCGAGGCCACCCTGAGACTACATAGTAAATTCCAGGTCAGCCTGGACCAGAGTGAGACCCTACCTCGAAAAACAAAAACAAAACAAAAACCCAAAATCAAAGTGATGATGACATCAAATTAAAAAGAGAGACTAATGGAGAGAGGGAGGGGATATGATGGAGAGTGGAGTTGTGAAGGGGAAAGTGGGAGGGGAAGTTGTCAATAAAAAATAAAAATTAAAAAAGAAAAAGAATTCACCCAGCGTTTCCGGACTGTCCGGCTGAGTTACCAGTCATTCTCAGGTTCATCCTGTGCTCACAGAAGCGTTTGTGTTCCCCGGACACCTCCTGTGACGTTGGCGGTGACATTTCCGGCTCCCACCTACCACAGTCCACAGGCCCCCACCACAAAGGAAAGGGTTACTCCTTGCTTTTACCATTACTCAATGTCTCGGGACCTCAGCGTCTCTCTATATTTCGTCTTTACAACATATTTTATTTATTTATTTAATTGAGAGAGAGAGGAAGAGGCAGATGGGGCAGGGGAGAGGATGGGCATGCCAGGGCCTCCAGATATATGTGTGGTATGATTATTATGAATAGCATTACCAAACCTTAAACTTCAAGTATTTACTGCTATAATGGTGGATAGTGACCTAATTCTATTTGTCAGCCCTATATACTGCAATCTTGACATATTTTTATTCATTTTAGTATTTTTAATTAAAGGAAGTATTTTCTTTTCTTTTTGTCATAAATAGCCTTTATTATGTTGAGATATGTTCCTTCTATTCCAAGTTTCTTTAGGACTTTTACAATGAAGGGGTATTGTATTTATTTATTTATTTTATTTATTTATTTTTATTGACAACTTCTTTATTTGTAGACAATATCCCATGTTATTTCCCTTCCTCCCCCCACTTTCTCCTTTGAAACTCCACTCTCCATCATATCCCCTCCCCCTCTCAATCAGTCTCTCTTTTCAGTTTGATGTCATGATCTTTTCCTCCTATTATGATGGTCTTGTGTAGGTAGTGTCAGGCACTGTGAGGTCATGGATATCCAGGCCATTTTGTGTCTGGAGGAGCACGTTGTAAGGAGTCCTACTCTTCCTTTGGCTCTTATATTCTTTCCGCCCTCTCTTCCACAATGGACCCTGAGCCTTGGAAGGTGGGTTTGAGATGTTTCAGTGCTGAGCACTCCTCTGTCCCTTCTTCTCAGTACTATGGTGCCTTCTGAGTATATTCTAAATAAGTAATTATGTCATTGCAAATAGAGACAAACCTTTCTGGTTTTTTTTTTTTTTGTTTTTTGTTTTTTTTTTGAGGTAGGGTCTCACTCTAGCTCAGGCTGACCTGGAATTCACTATGTAATCTCAGGCTGGCCTTGAACTCACAGCGATCCTTCCATCTCTGCCTCCTGAGTGCTGAGATTAAAGGCATGTGCCACCATGCTGGCAAATATTTCTTTTTTTCCCAGTCTTAAGCTTTTGTTTTTATTATTACACTATCTAGAATGTTCTTTCAGTGTAACCTTTCTGAGCATGGTGAGAGAGGATATCCTTAATTTTTTTCTTGATTAAAAGGAAAACATCCAGTTTCTGTCTTTTAAGAATGTCACCTGTGGAGTTTTCATAGATTAAGAAAAAAAAAAATCAAATGGTGGAATATCCTCTCCATTCTTTAGTTTTTTTTTTATTTTAATGTGAATTTTGTCATATGATTTCTTATTATATTTAATTGATTTATGTGAGAGAGCAAGAGGGAGAGAGAGAGAGAGAATGGGCATACCAGGGCCTCCAGCTACTGCAAATGAACTCCAGACCCGTGCATCTGGAGTTCATTTGCACTGGCTGGAGGCCCTAACACACCCATTCTCTCTCTCTCTCTTTCTCTCTCTCTCTCTCTCCCTCTCTCCCTCTTTCTCTCTCAGATAAATAAATAAAATATTTTAAAAAGATTTAAAACACACTTTTAAAAATAGTAAATATAAGTTCTAAGGGTTTGAATATATTTCTTCGTTGAATTCTCTTTTGGTTTTTTGACATTTGAGAACACTTTTTCTGTGATTTCTTCTTCCCGTGTGCTCCAGTGCTCTCTGGGCAAGAACACTGTTGCTCTTAGAGAATCTTACATTGGAGCTTGAGAGGAATGTGCTCGCTGCTGCTGGACAGAACAATCTTAAACACTGGCTTGAAAGAAGGTGAGCTGATAGAGCTGTTCATGCTCACCATAGCTTTATTGATGTCCTGTGCTCCTGATCTATCAGTTGCCAGGCTGCTGTCCTGGTGTCGATCTACTCTCTATTGTTTTAAAAACATTTTTTTACTTTTATTTATTCATTTTCAATGAGAGGGAGAGAGGTAATAGGGCACTCCAGGGCCTCCAGCCACTGCAAACGAACTCCAGAAACATGCACCATCTTGTGCATCTGGCTTTACATGGGTTATTGGGGAATCAAACCCAGATATTTAGGCTTTGCAGGCAAGCACCTTAACTGCTGAGCCATCTTTCTGGACCCTCTGTTTTTATTATTATTATTATTATTATTATTATTATTATTATTATTATTTTGGTAATTTGTTAGCCATACATTCTTTCAGAGTTATCACATTTTCTTGGAAAAATTGGCCCCTTTATCTTTGTGTCATGCAATCATTTTATCCCTGGTAACTGTGTCTGTTTGGAAAGTCTCCACCGGAAGTCAATACGGCTGCTCCAGTTGCGTGGGCATGGGCGTCTTCCATTCCTCCAACCTGCTGCCTGTGCTCCGTCTGCATCCCCATCTTTGCAGGGCTTTGTGGTCAATCTTGGTTTCTTATCTGACTCTGATCATCTCTTTTAATCACGACATTGAAACCATTAACATTTAAGAGGAGTCCAAACCTACTTGTGTTAAAATTAGTCTGGTTTAGGGCTAGTGGCTAAGGTGCTTGCCTGCGAAGCCTAAGGACCCATGTTCTACTCTCCAGATCAATGTAAGCCAGATGCACAGAGCTGAGGCAAATGCAAGGTCACACACGTGCACAAGATGGCACACGCTTCTGGAGTTTGACTGCAGTAGCTGGAAGCCCTGGCCAGCCAATTCTCTCTCTCTCTCTCATTAAAAAAATGTACAAAAAAAATTAGCCATGTTTGTAGCTTCTAGTTCTGACTTCCACTGCATAAATCAAGCTCTTTATGATTCTATCTTCTCACTTCTCTCAATACCCAAATTCCACATTTTATGGCTTGGGAAGTCACAGACCCTAGAGGGACGTGTCCACTTTTCTTGGGCTAAAAGGAGAGGCTATGCCCATCAAAAAGTCTTCTAAATGTCTTTGTTTATACCCATTTTGATCCTTGTTGCTCTCACTCTTGGCTAGAGGATCTGGTTTTTACAGATGATGGTCAATAATACCGAGGGGACCCATCAACACGACAAGAAAAGAAAGCTGACAGCCTAGCAAGAGATGAGTTGTTTCTCTCTTGCGCGCATCTTCCAGGGCCCAGGGAACATCACAGAGGAAGTGGAGGGTTAAATACGAGCGCTGCTCTCACTGTTGCCCTGAGAACCTCCCCCAGGGAGATGGCAGTAGACACCAAGGAGACTCAAAACTCATCAAAGCAGAAAATCAGAGCCTGCTGAGAGCTCAGCACTCATGGAGACTCCTTACAAGCCCTCCAAGGCTCGGGGAGCATTGCAGAAGAGGGGCACAGGAAGAACGTAAGAGTCACAGGGTGGAAAGGTGTGCTCTGAGGAAGTGTCCCCCCCCCCTCCACAGAGACTGACTGGTGCATTCATGACCCCACAGTGATGACCACTGACCCCACTGAGGAGGGCCCTGAGTGGAATGGGGGTGGGGGAGGGGACACAACCTAATTGGAATATGATCAATATGCAAAATGTTCATACAATAAAATTCTTAATACTTCAGGGGATAGGGCAAGAGTACAGTGTTCTTGGAGAACATGACAGCAGAAAAAGGCTGAAGGAGATAAACACAGAGAACTTCCAACTCCTACTAAGCCAGATATCCAGAGACACAGAGGCTCCCAAAACCTCATCACTGAAGTAGAGCTAAAATGACCCCAATGTGGCTCAGGGAAATTCTTGGAAGAGCGGGCAGAAAGAATGTTAGAGCCACAAGTTGGGTCATTAGGCACAGAGACTTGGCCTACCCCCCATAATTCTTGGATACCCCTACATTGCATTCCCCATTGATGAGGGTCCCTTTGGAAGAGGGAGGACAGAGAGGAGGATAATGGAGTCACCATTATGAATGTAAAATTAAAATAATATAAATAAAAAAACAGCATGGCTTCCATGCAGCTTGCAGAGCCGTTATTCAGTCCGTGCTCACGTACAGAGGAGACTGTGCCGTGGCATGTGCAGCGCAGTCTTGGTAGCAGAAATTAACAACTCGTCCCTCTTGTCCTCCGCGACTTTGCTGTCATTTCCTTTATGCAGACACTTTCATCATGCTGGGCCTTTTACCTTCATGCGTCCAAATCACAGTCTTTCTTCCTGAAAACTTCCTTTATTGCTTCTCAAAGGACAGATCTGCTGCTGATAAATTCTCTCCAGGATATATTTGCTTTTTTTTTTTTTTTTCCCCACTTAATTTCACTGGGCTGTATAGATCTGGGGTGTTGTTTTTCTACAGGTTTTGTATTGCTGTGCCCCTTTCTTGCTTGTGTGGTCTCTGATTAGATTCCCACTCTGGTTGCTAACCCTTGATTTTCATAGGTGAGGTGGTCCCCCGCCTCCGCCCGTGGCTTTAATCAAGGCTTTCTGAAGTTTGAAAAATGACATCTAATGTGTTGTGCTTTTGTCTCTCTGCCTCCTGTTTCTGTGTTTATCCTGCGTCATGTCCTCTGAGTTCCTTACACCACAGGTTTGGAGTTGACCATTAACATTAGAAATTCTAGTGTGTTATTACTTTAGTATTTTTTATTTTTATTTTTATTTTTTTGTTTTTCGAGGTAGGGTCTCACTCTAGCTCAGGCTGACCTGGAATTCACTATGTAGTCTCAGGGTGGTCTCAAACTCGTGGCAATCCTCCTACCTCTGCCTCCTGAGTGCTGGGATTAAAGGTGTGTGCCACCATGCCCGGCTTACTTCAGTACTTTTTTTTTTAAAATACTTTTATTTATTTGCAAGCACAGAGACAGAGAGGAGAGAGAGAGAGAAAGAGAGAGAAAGAGAAGGAGAGAGAGAGAAGGAGAGAGAGGGAGGGGAGAGAGAGAGAGAGAGGCTCATCAAGGCCTCCAGCTGCTGAGAATGAACTCCAGACATATACGCCACTTTGTGCAACTGGCTTTATGTGGGTGCTGAGGAATCAAAGCCGGTTGTTAGCTTTACAGCAAGCTCCTTAACTGCGGAACTATCTCTCCAGCCCATCTGTTATTAGTTCAAATGTTTGTTCTTCTCTGCTTCCTCCTCACGTCCATCTTCATGCTCCCAGCTTCTGCTCTGCAGCCTCACCCACCCCCAAGCAGGCATCCTTTGATTATGTTATGTTGGTGGCTCCATTTGTAGCCTTAGCTTTTTAAAAAATAATTACTTATTTACTTGCAAGCAGAGAGAAGTAGAGAGGAGCGAGACAGAGAATTGGTGTGTCAGGGCCTCCAGCCACTGCAAACAAACTCCAGATGCATGCACTACTTTGTGTATCTGGCTTTCTGTGGGTCCTGGGGAATCGAACTTGGGTCATTAGGCTTTGCAGGCAAATTCCTTATCCGCTGAACATCTTCTTCAGCTCCCGCCTTAGCTTGTGAGTCTTTGGATCCTCTGCTCTCGTGCCCATGTGCTCTGGTCTCTGGTCTCTGCCTTTCTCAGATGAGCTTCTGACATCTCACTGTGATTAAATCCCTGTTTGCAAATTCCCTCCTCTGTGCTATTGTGAAGTCTGGATCCAAGGCTGGCTCTGCCTCTCAGATTGATTATTTTTTTTTCCCCGTGCTTTTTGGCATTTTTAATGATTTTCTCTTTAAAGCTGGAAATGTTCTATGGATCGGAAGTCAAGGTACCTCTTTGGATGGTTAATGTCCCTAAGAATTGGTCATGGCTTGAATTTTTTTTAAATACTTTATTTTTATTTATTTGAGAGAGAGATACAGAAATAGGCAGGTAGAGAGAGAGAGAGAGAGAGAATAGGCACATCAGGGCCTTCAGCCACTGCACATGAACTCCAGATGCATGTGCCCCTTTGTGCATCTGGCTTATGCGGGTCCTGGGGAATGGAACCTGGGTCCTTTGACTTTGCAAGCAACCACCTTAACCACTAAGGCATCTCTCCAGCCCATAGCTTGAATTTTTTTCTATGATTCCCAGGGTCTTCATATTCTTCATATCTGCTAGTTTTTTTTCTTCTCTCCCTTCTTGACATGGGGGTTACTAAAGAGTTCTCCTCCCGCAGCCTGTGTACAGCAGCTCTTTGGGGTAAACCCTCATGTAATTACACCCGGGCCTTGCTGCAGGGATGAGAGGGTGTGGGAAGATGCCAGGGTCTGACAAGGAACTTGGAGTGCCGCTGTCACTGATGTTCCTCGTCCCTCCATGTTTCTCTTCATAGAAACAAGAAGGCCAGGGAGGTAAAGGCTGCCCACGGCTCTGGGATGGTGTTTTCTTCTGAGTGGATCTTCGTCACGGAGTCATCGGTCTGTGGGCTGGCTTCCCAGTCTCCTCTTCTGCAGGGGCCAATTGTGCCATTGTGGCAGCACTTTGTCGGGGTGTCCACTACTGGCGGGAACAGCAGAGCGGGGAGAAGTGCATTTGTGCCAGGGCTGGAGACAATAGGTATAGACCCTGGTGCCCTGTTCTCTCCTAAGGTTGCCATCACTACTGATGAACTTGTATAAATAAAACCGAGAAACATGTGCAACAATTAGCAAAGAAAAAAAAAAACCAAATGCGTGCTTAAGTATTAATGAAATAAATATTTAGCAGGTTATTTGAGATCTTTATTATATCCTCCAGTGTTTCAAAAATAACAAGAGGTTTATTACAACTCTCAACTGTGACTCAGAAGAAGGGGTTTTCACAATGAACCCTTTCCCTGAAGTTCCGGAGCAGAGAGTCTATCTCTGGCACAGATGTGAGGCATCCCCAGGACAGACGCAGATGCTCTGACATCTTTGCGAACCTGCACCTGGCCTTTAATCCCAGGACTCAGGAGACTGGGACAGGAGGATTGCTGTGAGGTTCAAGGCCAGCCTGAGACTACATAGAGAAGTCCAGGTCAGCCTTGCTTAGAGTGAGACCTTACCTTGGAAAACCAAAAAAAAAAAAAAAAAAAAAGCTGATATTTGGTACTGAGGACAGAGCACAGTCTAGCAATTGTTGCTGTAAAAGGGTTCCAAATGGACAGTCCTGTCAGCATCTAAAGCCAGTGGGGGGGAGGGCACCATCCTGAGGTTGGGTCTCTGACATGAGCCCCGGAACACCGCTGCTGCAGTGCAGACCAAGGAGCCTTGAGTCCAGCACACGTGACACGCACGTGATAGAGCGCAGAGGTGAGGGCCAAGCTGGGGAGGTGTCAGTGTGCTCGAGTCTCCGTGTCCTCACAGGGCATGAGACGTGGAGGAACCTTGTGCCCTGTGAACCAGGACACTCACCCAGCAGGAGTTCTGCTCCCATGACCAACTCACTTCTCCAAAGTCCCCATGGTAATCCCTGTGAGGAAGCTGTGTGTTTGGTGTTAGGCTTGGGGGACACAGATATCCAACCTACAACATCAAAAGGTTACCACGAGGGGCTGGGGAGATGGCTTAGCCAGTAAGGCATTTGCCTGCAAAGCCAAAGGACCCAGGTTCAACTCCCCAGGACCCATGTAAGCCAGATGCACAAGGGGGCGCATGCATCTGGAGTTTGTTTGCAGTGGCTGGAGGCCCTGGCACTCCCATTCTCTCTCCCTCTATCCAATAAATAAATAAAAATTATATATATATATATATATATATTAAAAAAAGACTATGCCATGAGACTTCAATTTAGGAGAGAGTCCTGTGCATCACCTTCGAGTCCTGCCCAGTCAGTCAGCCACTGAGTAGCCATGCTTTCCAGCTTAGGACACGCCTGCCTCTGAGCTGAACCAGGCTGATATGGCTAAGTTATCCCCTGGAACTGTGAGTCACAAGGGGGAGAGAAAGACACAGGACCAGACTGACTCTTCTTTTTAAAAAATATTATTTATTGGGGTTGGAGAGATGGCTTAGTGGTTAAGGCATTTGCCTGCAGAGCCAAAGGTCCGATTCCCCAGGACTCATGTAAGCCAGATGCACAAGGGGCGCATGCATCTAGAGTTCGTTTGCAGTGGCTGGAGGCCCTGTTGTGCCCATTCTCTTCTTCTCTCTCTCTCTATGACTCTTTCTCTTTCTCAAATAAATAAATAAATAAAATATATTTTTAAAAATCTTGTAAAATATTATTTATTAATTTAAGACAGAGACAAAAAGAGGCAGACAGAGAAAGAGAGAGAGAGAGAGAGAAAGAATGGGTGTGCTGGAGCTTCTAGCCACTGCAAACAAACTCCAGATGCATGAGCCACCTTGTGCATCCAACTTACATGGGTCCTGGGGAATCGAGCCTGGGTCCTTAGGCTTCATAGGCAAGTGCCTTAACCACTAAGCCATCTCTCCAGCCCCAGACGGGGCTCTTCTACAGAGTGACCCCTGTTCCTCACCACCTGCCACCAACTCCTCTGTAAACCCCAGATGAGTGAAATCCACCATTTTTCCTCACCACATCATGCATGGCCAATGCCCGATGCAGGCTACAACACACACACATGTCCAGTAGACCACTTAGACCCCCCAATCCTACAGTAGCACATTATGCTCAGGTGAGGTGCCGACATTTTCTTTCTTCCTTTACTGTTATAAAGTCTCTTCATTGCTTTAGGCCCCATGAAGCCAGAGGGCACCCCTCAGGAACAGCTGTCTTTGTGCAGAACTTCCACCTTCATATGCCATTGACCCTCCAAAGTGGGCTCCATGGCACGGTAAAATTAGTGCTTTGTATTAGGGGAAAAAAAATCCTAGCAGTGATGTGGGACAGCATGAGAACCCTAAACACACCGTCTGAGCTGATCTCTAGATACATGAAAGACCCCTTTCCCTGTGTCTGCCCGAAAGACTAAACAGGAAAGGAAAACGCAGGATCCGATGGAAAGTGACACTCACTCTGTAACCTTCAGCATTCCTGCTCACCTGCAGAGACCCTACCCATAATGCACTAAGTGGATGATTAAAAAGAAATGGGGGCTTAACCGAGGCTAAGCGCAGGGTCCCCGGAGCCTGGCGGAGCACTGAACCGTGCCTCTACAGCTGTCTCCACACAGCCCGACATTCTTTATTTATTTGTTATGAAATATTTATGGGTGTTATGAAAGGTTTAAAATAATGTGTCTGTGGCTCTCCCCTGTCTTTTCCCTTTTGCCCCGGCACACTGTTTTCTAATGCATAAATAATTCTGGGCCCTGGACAGTGGGCAGCACATTAGGAGGGGTGGGTCTGCTGTATCACATTTTTTCTGCCTGAGAGAAAATATCATTCCTAGTAATTTTCTACACTTATACAAGCGGCATTGACAGTAAATAATTGATGTATGAATTTAGGACTAACTCCAACACAATATGACTTTATGCCAAGGGTTACTCCCAGCAGATTTTGAGCTAAATCATCTTGCAAAATGGGTTATTTCAGTGGGACGGAGAAAAAAAAGCTTTCTGAAATTATTTTAATGGAAAGTGGGACCTCCGCATGGCTCTTCCTTTGATGGGGTCTTGCTTTGCATGGCCGGTAATAAAACCGAGCACGTTGCCCATTACAAGATAGGAAATGTTTCGTTTGTGATTACAAATGGATTCTTTTAAAGACTGACACAGCTGTTTTTATTAATAATCCTTTTCTCTTTTTCCTTGTTGTTTAATTTTTTTCAACTTGTGTGTGTGTGTGTGTGTGTGTGTTTGAATGTCTGTGTGTGGAGGGCTTATGCAAGTACGAGTATGTATGTGTACATAGTGCTTTTGTGTAGGGCAGAGGATAACCTTAGGGTTGGTCTTCAGAGGATGGCTCATTGACCCAGTACTTTTCCACCTAGGACAGCTAGTTATCCTGGGAGCATCCAGGGAGCCACATGTCTCTGCCTCTCATTTGGACAGTGTTAGGGTTACAGGTGCACACCACTGTGCCTGGATTTATTATTTATTTATTTATTTATTAGGGTTTTTTTTTTTTTTTTTGAGATAGGGTCTCTCTCTAGCACAGGCTGACTTGGAACTCAATCTGTAGTCCCAGGCTGGCCTCGAACTCATGGTGATCCTCCTACCTCTGCCTCCAGAGAGCTGGGGTTAAAGGCGTGCGCCACCACCACACCTGGCCTGCACCTGGATTTTTACATGGGTTCTGGGGACCTGGACTTAGTTCTTCACGGTGGTACAGCAAACACTTTGCCACCTGAGATATCTCCCCACCCACCATTCTTGTCCTGTGTGTGTGTGTGAATGTGCACCTACGTGTGACTACGTATGACTGCTTTTTCCTCCTCTGCTTTTCTCTATAGAAAAAATGTGATTTAAATTACAAAGAGATAAACTCACCCGTTAAATAGATCTGATCAGCAGAGAGGGTTCAGATAAAGGCTACATGGCTCCTCCCTCTGCCACAGTTAAAGTTGTTTTCATGATGAAAGGAAGGGAAGTGGGTTGTCAGGAGCAGGCAGAGAAGAGGACGAGGAGAGAACTGTCTTGAAATGGTTGAAGAGAGACGCTCTGGTTTCACCATTTCCCCTGGAGGCCAGCCGCAGTGAGGATCAGGAGGACAGATGAGTGAGAGTCGTGGACCCTCGGCCCCTCGCTCTCGGGAGTGGGAAAGGAGCCCTCGGAAGCTAGATTCAAAGGCCTTTTTTGAAAACAAGGCTCTCATCTCTGAACAGCCCTCACCTTTATATTTCCTAGTATTTACAACTGCCATCGTCTTCTTTAAGAAACTTTGGGATGGAGAGATGGCTTCGCAGTTAAGGTGCTGGCTGGCAAAGCCAAAGGACCCAGGTTCGATTCCCCAGTGCCCATGTAAATAAAGCCAGATGGCCTTTGTGTGTGGCACATGTGTCTGGAGCTCATTTGTAGTGGCTAGAGGCCCTGGCGTGACCATTATCTCTCTCTCTTTCTCTAATAAATAAAAAAAAAATAGAGAAATATTCAGATCATTTATGTACTGAATTTAATTAAATTTATAAGTTAAGTCGAATTCAAAACCTTGAAAAACTCCCTTTGTTACTGACAAATGGCGCCTTTAGAGGCGGGTGACATGACTGTGTCCTTCTGTTCCTCTTCTACTTGTTTTCCTTTTTCCTTTTCTCCCCAGGACTCTGGCTTGGAGAAAGTCCATGGCTCTAGCTTGATTCTGTAGGTGGCACTCAGGCTTCTTCGTGTGGGACTCGGGGACCCGGTCATCCACGCCGACCCTTGTCAGTGCAAAGCCCTTGATCTCAGAGAAGAGCGGGCACTGTCACCCCTATTTCCTAAGAAAGCCCTTGATCTCAGAGAAGAGCGGGCACTGTCACCCCCATTTCCTTAAGAAAGGCATTTCAGACACACTGTTTTTTCAAATTGTTTATTGATTTGCAAAAGGAGAGAGTGGTGGTGGCGGGGGAGAACATGGGTGCTCCAGGGCCTCTTGCCACTGCAAACAAATGCCACACACATGTGCCACTCAGGGCATCTGGCTTTACATAGTCACTGGGGAACTGAACCCGGGTTGTTAGGTTTTTCAGACAAGTGTCTTAACAGCTGAGCCATCTCTCTAGCCCCAGATACGCTTTTTTTTTTTTTTAACCAGTTTGTTCAATTCACACACAGGGTGGTACACACAATAAGAGTGTTAACCAGTGGCTTAACTGTCAGGCATGGCTCGAGTGCAGACGTATGTGCATGTGTGGACATGGTGCGTGTGGCATGGGGCATGCTTGTGTGACTCTGTCACATAGTGCCACACCAGAGACAGCAGTGCTCGGGAACAATCTGTTCTTAAGGGATCTCAGCTGGAGCTGGCAGGAGGGCTAGCCTCAGACCTTATGTGACCTGCTTGCCTCCTCATGTGTGTGTAAGAGAGAGAGAGAGAGAGAGAGAGAGAGAGAGAGAGAGAGAAACTAACTAGGTGAGTCCATGTTTATCCAGAGTTGCTGTCGATGAAGAAGGTGGTCAGCGTGATGTCAGAGGTTGTCACAATGCTTATTTGCAAATTCCTCCTCAAGCTGGGACCCTGACCCTGAGAATTCAGTGCCTTCGACACAATCTGTAACCTGCTCATGCTAAGGAGACAGAAAGGCACAGTATGTGTGTGGATGTACATTGTATCCACAATGTGTATACGGGGGGAGGGAGTTACATGTTTATGCATGGATGTGGTTGTTTATTGGGTTGTATGCACATGCATGTGTCCAGACATGTGTGTGCATGAATTTATATGTGAGAATAACTATATGAATGGATATATACATAGATGCATGAATGTATGCTGTATATACGTGCTTGTATGTGTGTGTATGGTTTAATATATAAATGTGTGGAGCGCTGGAGAGATGACTTAGCGGTTAAGGCATTTGTCTGCAAAGCCAAAGGATCCCAGTTTGACTCTCCAGGACCCACGTAAGCCAGATGCACAAGGGGGCACATGCATCTGGAGTTTGTTTGCAGTGGCTGAAGGCCTTGGTGTGCCCATACTCACTCTCTCTCTCTCTCCTTTCTTTCTTTCTTTCTTTCTTTCTTTCTTTCTTTCTTTCTTTCTTTTCTTTTTCTTTCTTCCTTCCTTCCTTTCTTTCTTTCTTTCTTTCTTTCCTTCTTTCTTTCTTTCTCTCTCTCTCTCTCTTTCTTTCTCTCTCTCTCTTTCCTTCCTTCCTTCTTCTTCCTTCCCTTCCTTCCTTCTTTCTTTCTTTCTTTCTTTCTTTCTTTCTTTCTTTCTTTCTTTCTTTCTTTCTTTCTTTCTTTCTTTCTTTTCCGAGGTAGGGTTTCACTCTGGCCCAGGCTGACCTGGAATTAACTATGTATTCTCAGGGTGGCCTCGAACTCACAGCAATCCTTCTACCTCTGCCTCCCGAGTGCTGGGATTAAAGGCATGCGCCACCATGCCTGGCTCTCTCCCTCTTTCTGTCTTTCAAATAAATAAATAAATAAATAAATAAATAAATAAATAAATGTGGGAACATATATGTGTATTTAGATGTGTGAGGACATATGTGTTTATCAGGTGGTGTTGCAGTCAGGTTCGCATTGCTGGCGGAAATCATCGAACCAAGAGCAGCTTGTGGGCAAAAAGGTTTATTTTGTTTTACAGACTCGAGGGGAAGCTGCATGACAATAGGGGGAAATGATGGCATGAGCAGAGGGTGGACATCACCTCCTGGTCAACATCAGATGGACAACAGCAACAGGAGAGTGTGCCCAACACTGGCAAGGGGAAATTGGCTATAATACCCATAAGCCCGCCCCCAACAATACACCGTCTCCAGGAGATGTTAATTTCCAAATCTCCATCAGCTGGGAACCTAGCATTCAGAACACCTAAGTGTATGGGGGACACCTGAATCAAAGCGCCATAGGTGGGAAGGAGCTATGGAAATATCTCTCTATGTTTCTGGATGCAGCCAGTGAAGTATGGATGATGGAGGTACCTTCCCATGCTGGCACCTGGGCCTTGGTCAGTGTCATCATGATGTGATGACGGCCACATGTGTCATAGTACTCTGGGCTTAAGCTGACTGTCTGGAGGGAGATATGTACTTCCTGCTGTGAACAAATAGGTGGCATCCCTCTCAAGCAGGAGGAGCCAGGGGCTCTGCCAGCGCAGAGTTGGAAGCTGTGGGGCAGGTACCGTCTGTGTGGAAGGAGCAGTGTCTGTCTGGGGAGGTATGGTGGCAGTATTGGTAGGCCCACTGGAAGTGGTGGACCACACTTCCTTCATGTCCACCAGCTTGAAGTGTTTTAGGAACCAGTAGTGTCTCTCTCCAGTGGCATGGTGTTGGGGAGTAGGTGCGTGCATACTGGGTAGGCCCAGTAACGTGGGCTTAGCTTATGTGCATCACAAATCCAGCACCCCCATCCAGGTCTGTGTGGGAACACAGCAGCAGTCTGCAGGTAAAGCGTGAGAGGGCTGGAGCACGTGAAGGTGCTGTGCAGGTGGATTCTCTCCAGGATCCACAACTAGGGCACCCCATCCAATATATTCAGTGTTTTAGTAGTTATAGTTTGCATCTTCAAACACAATGTCAGCAGTCGGTCTTAAGGTGTGGGTTTGAGATTCCATTGTAAAGATATGCTGTCTAACAGGAGTTCCTGAAGTGTGCTGTGTGACCTTTTGGCTGTAGTTTTGCTCTGTGTGCTATGGTGGCTGGTTGGGTGCTGTGCAGGTGGACTTCCCTGGATCTCTTCAGGATCCTCCACTGTGCCTGGGTTCATCTCAGCGAACCTGAAGCTGTCTGCAACAGGGTGCATCAGGATACCTGGCCACAGTGAGACTCCAAAATGGCCCATCAGCTAGATTCTGGGGGAGCCTTTGAGGGCTGAGTCACCTGTGTCCCTCCAGGGTCCCCACCATGTGCCTTCAGAGCTGAAGCTCAGCCATGGCCTTGGGGTTCTCAGAACTGACCCTGAAGTCTAAAGACAGTGGAGGTCTTGTAGAAATGAAGGGGCTGGGCTGGAGAGATCGATGGCTTAGCAGTTAAGGCGCATGCCTGCAAAGCCTAAGGACCCAGGTTCGAGTCTCCAGGTCCCATGTAAGCCAAATGCATATGGTGGCACATGCATCTGGAATTTATTTGCGGTGGCTAGAGGCCCTGGCATGCCCATTCTCTCTCTATCTGCCTTTCTCTCTATCACTCCCTCTCTCTGTCTCTAATAAATAAGTAAATAAAAATAAAATCTTTTAAAAAAGAAAGAAAGAAAAGAAATGAAGGGGCTGTCCTTTGAGCTCCCTAGCAGGACAGCAGGGTCAAGGACCCCTTCTGTGCAGCCTTATCTTGGCATGGAGGTGGCTGTAGTTTTGCTTTGCGGCAAGGGGAACGTCTGTATTCTTTGGGGTGCCCCTGGAGAAATATGATGCTCTTGCACTGTCAATGTCCTCCAGTCTCTGCTGGGGTGCATGCGGAGTTGGATGATGGTCCACTAACCCTTCCTTCTCCAGACGGGGTGGGGGGAGGGTCAGGGGATGAGCAGTGCAGGGATTCACCTTGATGTTCGCAGAACGCTCCGAGCACCACGTGTGAGCTTGGTACGCCACGTATGGGCCTCCAGGTTCTCTCTGCACATGGAGTCATGGAGGTCTCTCCCCCGAAGCACATGCACAAGAGTGGCCAAAATCCACAGCCCATGTGTATACGCAGAAGACTGCAAGTACAGACTTTCAGGACTGTGTGCTAGCTTGAATAGATGGCCACCAATATATTCAGTGTTTTATTAGTTCATAGTTTGCATCTGCAGCCACCTGGCTGAAGGCAGAGTTACTGGGCAGATCTTAAGGTAGGTGGTGGGTTTAGGATTTCAATCTAAAGATATGCAAAGTGTGCCTAGCTGGAGTCCCTGAGGTGTGCTGTGCTGTGTGGCTTTTGGTTTTTGGATTGTCTTTTGCTCTCTGCTTGGCCCTGTGAAGACAGGCCGCTTCTTCTGCCATTATGGAACTTCCCCTGGATCTGTAAGCTTCAATAAATAATATCCCTTCCTCCATAACTGTGCCTGGTCTGGAAGTTCATCTCAGTGAACCTGAAGCTGTCTGCCACAGACTGTATCCAAGGGAAAATGTTAACCATAATGCTCTAAAAATTTTTTAATGTTATTTATTTACTAGAGAGAGAGAGAGAGAGAGAGAGAAAGAGATGCCAATAGAGAGAGAATGGGTGCTCCAGGGCCTCCAGCCTCTACAAACGAACTCCAGATGTTGGTGACACCTTGTGAATCTGGCTTACGTGGGTCCTGGGGAATTGAACCCTGATCCTGAGGCTTTGCAGGCAAACGCCTTAACCACTGAAAAGTCATGCTTTAAAGCAACACACACATGCCCTCTTGCTTCTGCAAGCCGTACATTCATGGCACACTGTAAGAGTAAAGCAGAGGCACTGAGGTGACCTGCCTGGTGGGGCTGGATGATCCTGTGGCTGTTCTTCTGTCCCCTCTTAGCCTGATTCACAAAGCCTGCATGGGACACACGATGGCCTCACACTCAGAATGAGGCTGCTGGGGACACGGCAATGCCTTGCTGCTGGCTTTAATGCTTTGGGGAACAAATTCTAAAGGAAAATGTAATTAAGTGTCTGCAAATAGAACACCTGACTGTGCTCCCTCAGGTGCCTGAGTGCAAATCTCTGATATTTGCCTAACAAATTACCAGCAGCCAGGCACACGGGGTCCCTCCCTCACTCTTGTATGAATACTGACTCTTGCCTGGGATATGCACCCATTGTCGGCCTCATGGGTGAGACTTTCTGGGTGGCTCTTAGTCCCTTTGTGCTAATATTTTATTTATTTATTAGAGAAAAAATGGGCTCTCCAGGGCCTTCAGCCACTGCAAACAGACTAGATGCATGCGCCACCACATGCATCTGGCTTTCATGGGTACTGGGGAATCGAACCTGGGTCCTTAGGCTTTGCAGGCAAGCACCTTCACTCCCAAGTCATCTCTCCATCCCTGGGCCTTAGTCTTGATTCTGTTTACACAGGTTTTCATGTTGATCACTGTCAAGGCCAGAGCCTTCTTAAAGAGCTGTTCCACATGGGGATGGGACAGGCTGGGCCTCCTGCAAGCCACTGTCCCCAGCTGCTGGTTCTTAGGTTCATGGTCTCTGCTGGGAAAGGAATTTTCAGAGCTTATCATTGACTTCAAAGATAAAGTCAGATCAAAAGCCAAAGGCAAGGGCTGGAGAGATGGCTTAGCGGTTAAGGTGCCTGCCCGCTAAGCCTAAGAACGCTGGTTCCAATCTCCAGGCCCCACATTTAGCCAGATGCAAAGTGACACAAGGGTGCAATGCCGCACTTGCCCACAAGGGGGAGCACGCATCTGGATTTCGTTCACAGCGGCTGAGAGGCTGCTGGTGCGCCCATTCTCTATCTGTCTTCCTCTCCCTCTCTCTCTCTGTCTCTTTCCCCTCTCTCTCTCTGTGTCTCTTTCTGTGTCTCTCTCCAACAACAACAACAACAAAAAAAAACAAGGCAAAGGCAAGAAGCCAGATGTAGTGGCGCACGCCTTTACTCCCAGCACTTGGGTGGCAGAAATAGGAGGATCACTGTGAGTTTGAGGACACCCTGAGATTACATAGTGAATTCCAGGTCAGCTTGAGCTAGAGTGAAACCCTACCTTGAAAAACCAAAAAGAGGGCTGGAGAGATGGCTTAGCAGTTAAGGCGCCTGCCTCCTAAGCCTAAGAACCGGGTTCCAATCTCCAGGTGCCACGTTTAGCCAAATGCAGTGACACAAGAGTGCAATGCTGCACTTGACCACAAGGGGGCGCACACATCTGGATTTCGTTCACAGCAGCTGAGAGACTGCTGGCACACCCATCTCTATCTGTCTTCCTCTCCCTCTCTCTCTGTGTGTCTTTCTCCAAAAAAAAGAAAGAAAGAAAGAAAAAAAAAGAAAGAAAGAAAAAAAAGCCAAAGGCAGATAGACCACCATACCACATGGTGGACTGAGCCTTAATACTTACCGTTCCAGTTCCTGTCTGATGTGGTCACCTTTGCAAGGCCACATGAGGACGCTTCTCATGCTGGAGTCTTATGGACAAGGTCAGAGGAGAATAGGCAGGAAGGGTGTGTGTGTGTGTGTGTACATGCAAGGCCTTAGACAAGCTGTGCTGAGCCTTCCACGTCTTCTCCTCACTTGATCTCACAGCCTCCAGTGTGGGCTTCTGCCCTTTGGATATTATGACATGAAGCGTTTTGCCTCCTGATTGGTGGATCCTGGGACATTGGGGAGAGGCCATGAGTGTCCACACTAGGGTAGGCAAACCCTTCGAGGACTCTGCACAAAGTCAACCTTTGGAGCTCCACCTGCCTGTCACCTGCAAATGAGGCACCATGACCAGGCAAACATGGCTAGTGAGTACTGGACATCAGAAGGACACAGTGATTGACAGGCTAGGGAAGTTGCAGTCTGCTGTCTAGCGCCTATCACCCACCTGTCCATCTGGCTCCTTCAGGCAACCACAGCACACAGTCTTCAACCAGTTTCCCTCAACTAGGGTACTGGAGAACCAAAACTGGGACCTTAGGCTTTGCAGGCAAGTGCCTTAACCGCTAAGCCATCTTTGCAACTCACAAACTCTTCTTTTCTGGGAAACAGCAACAGAAAACTGCTGGCGTTGACTTTTCACAGCAGATAATGGTACTTAAAGATGGAGCTAAGCTGCATGTGCACCCACACATAATGCCAACACGCTAGAGACTGAGTCAGGAAGGAGGCTATCCTGGGCTACAGAGTGAATTCGAGACCAGTCTGGGCCACAAGTGTGACCCTGGCTCAAGAAAACACAGCGCTGGAACTTCTTCTTGGTGACAGGAACCTCCAAGTTGCATCTGCTGCTCTTAGCTGTCCCCCTGTCTTTGTGCAGCAATTGGGGGTTCCAGGGTGAAGACCTAGCTGTGTTCCTTGGTGGGAAGCTGCAGTGAGGGAGGGGAGGAATTCAAGGACAAGAAAGAAAATGAAAACAAAACTGGTGTGGGGAGGCATCCCTGAGGGGAACACAATCCCCCCGAGACGAGGGGAGGTTTGTAAGCATCCCAGAGCTAGAGCCAGGGAATAGAGATGCAGCAAAAGCTATTTTCTACACAGTGTTGCATCTGGCTGCCTCAGGGGACTTGGCAATGGGCTGAGCTTGAATCCACAGAAGGAACTGGGAGTGGAAGGAGTGATGGTGCTGTGTGCAGGTTTGGCTGGGGCATAGGAGAAGGGATAGCAGACCTTATACTTCAGCAAATCTGGGGTCCTTTATTTGGGGTCCTTTATTATGGGTCTGGCACACTGGTCTTATGTGGTAGGTATGAACATAGTTGGTGTCCACACAGAGCAGGCGTGTCACTGAGCTAGCACTGGCCAGAACATCCTGAGTATCTAGGAGAGTGGTCACTGTGGCCAGTGCTTGGCCAGAAAGAGCATCCTGAGGGCATCTTCAGTCCTGACCATGAGGTCCATCTGCCTGCTGGACCTCAGCCTGGACAGTGGTCTCTGAGCCCATGGGGTTACAGCTCCTTTGCAGGGCCAGGAGACCCTCGTCAGCACAGCCCATCTACACAGCCCCTTTGCTGTGCCAGAGTCTCTCACTGCTCACTCCATCCTGCACTCTCCACTCCCTTGCTGAGGGTGTAGAAGTGAGAAGGAACAGAGCTGGGGACAGGAGGGAAGTCCCATGCTCAGGGAGGCCCTGCTCATGGACCCTGGGGTACTTGATAACATGGAATCCAGGTTTCCCTGGTAAACCCTCAGGGAGGGCCCTGCTCATGGACTGTGGGGTACTTGATAACATGAAAAAGGTTTCCGTGGTAAACCCTCAGGGAGGCCCTGCTCATGGACCCTGGGGTACTTGATAACACGGAATCCAGGTTTCCTTGGTAAACCCTCAGGGAGGGCCCTGCTCATGGACCCTGGGGTACTTGATAACATGGAATCCAGGGCATTGGGGTACTTGATAACATGGAATCCAGGGCACTGGGGTACTTGATAACATGGAATCCAGGGCACTGGGGTACTTGATAACACAGAATCCAGCTTTCCCTGGTAAACCCTCAGGGGGGCCCTGCTCATGGACCCTGGGGGCCTCCAGGCTCATGATAACACGGAAACCATGGGGCTAGTAAACCTGATATGGACCCACAGAATCCAGGTTTCCCTGGTAAACCCTCAGGGAGGGCCTGCTCATGGACCCTGGGATACTTGGTAACACAGAATCCAGGGCACTGGGGTACTTGATAACATGGAATCCAGGGCACTGGGGTACTTGATAACACAGAATCCAGGTTTCCCTGGTAAACCCTCAGGGAGGGCCTGCTCATGAACCGTGGGGTACTTGATAAGATGGAATCCAGGGCACTGGGGTACTTGATAACACAGAATCCAGGTTTCCCTGGGGCCCTCAGGAGGGCCTGCTCATGATAACACTGATGGATGGAATCCAGGGCACTGGGGTACTTGATAACACAGAATCCAGGTTTCCCTGGTAAACCCTCAGGGAGGGCCTGCTCATGGGCCCTGAATACTTAATAACACGGAATCCCAGTTTCCCTGGTAATGCACCATGGATGCGACTTGTCACTGGTTCCCAGGTGCCTGGAAACACCTAAGTTGTCATGAAGGGCCTCACCCAGGGCCATATGGAGGGCTGACTTGAAGGGATCGTGGGGCAAAGCCAAGTGACTTTTGTGATGATGCTGGACACAATGTGGCTAGTTTACTGTGCCAATTCAATAAAACATACGCTGTTCATGCTGGAAGGACACATTGCAGAGGGTGGACCCCAGGGTCGGAGTGTCCTGTGAGCATTCAAAGCCATGGATGTGACAGCAGCAAAGCAAAAGGAAGTTAGAGACCACAGCAGAGTTCCCAGGCCATCTCTGGGGCCATGCCTCACTCCTGTGTCTTTGCCTGCCTGTCTGGAGCCTGCGGGGACACTGGAGCTTCTGCTGTGCTGAGAAAGAAGCTCACACCAACGTGACCAGAAGGGATGGTGGGCTATCCCAGGGGTCTCCTCGAAGCACCCCATAACCCAAGACCAGGGGCCAACAATAAAGTGGTGTAGGGTTGGGGACAAAATGGGGGCTGCTTGTTGCAGGGGGATAAGCACCTGTTTACCCAAAGAGACAGGAATTCTGTCTCTTCTGCACAAAACGTTAGCTCCGACCTCGGGCACCCATGCTCTAAGAGGGATAATAGAGCATAAAAAACACTTCACTGTCGACGTGCGTGGATTTCCCCCTAATACTTATTTCTAAATGAATACAATCTACCCCAGAACTCTTTAATGTAATAAAAATATAGCTCAGGGTCAGGTATGAAATTAATGACACGAATTCAAAGTATTAATGCTCAGCGGGGTGAGACAACTTCAATGAAGAAATAATCAGAGTCCGTAACCAGACCCAAATGGAAAAAGATAGAAGCAGAGGATCCATTCCAACAGCAATCTGTTATGAAGGAAATTATGAAAACATGTATAAAATATTTATTTTTAATAAGATGAATGTCCTATTTCTTAAAACTAAAATAAGATCAGAGTCCTATTATCAAAGCCTGGCCACGGCTGCCCAGCACCCCTCTTTGTGTGGATGGAAACGCTCATTTTATCATCTTAATTTGTACAGCTCTGTTCTTTTTTCAAGTTAAATAAGTGGCAATAAGAGAGCTCTGGGGTTCCCTTTATATGGAGTGAAATCTGTAGTCCAAATACTCAACTAAGAAATTTGGAGCTGATAATGATGGAACCAGAACAATTTCCTTAATCACTACGGTGAGTGTTACGGGGTGGAGGTGAGAACCAGTGTCTTTCAGGCTGGGGAAGGCATGACTCTTCTCCGGCCACACATTCCTGAGAAAATGAAATGGTCCCTGTGGTGCCCTACAGGTGACCCATCTGGAGGAGATCCAAGCTGGCAGCTTCATTTGCAAAACCCTGTGCCCAGGTCCAGGTCCCGGGCTGGGCGGACAGCAGACACTAAGGACTCTGCCAGGACCAGGGCATTTGAAATATCTGTGCTGGCCCTGCTCAGGCAGGGTTCTGTAAGGCACTGGCCTTCTCCATATTCTGGCTCCAAATGTTTGAGATGGTTTGCTTGGGATCTCTGGAAGCCCCAGGCCATGATCCAAGATGGGCTGGCAGTGTAGGTCAGTTTGTAGAGTGCTTTGTATATATGAAGCCCTGGTCCTATCCCCATACCGTGTAAGCCAGGCTTGGTGAATACCTAAAATCCCAGCACTTGGTAGGTGGAGACAGGAAGATCAGAAATTCAGGGTCATTTTCTTCATGGCGAGCTGAAGCCCATCCTGGGGACAGGAGACCGTGTTTCCAGAAACAAAACCAGGTGAAGTAAAGCACATTTGTTTAAAGTTATTCACTACAGAACAACCTACAGCCATGAAATGCTACAACACCCTAAGCAGGCAATATCAGGACAGCATTCAATAAAATGCGTTCACAAAATAGGATGCCAGGAAAACATCTGATGTAAATTTTATTTTATTTTATTTTATTTTATTTTATTTTATTTTATTTTATTTTATTTTATTTTATTTTATTTTATTTTATTTTATTTTATTTATTAGAGACATGGAGAGGGAGAGAGTGAGTGAGAATGGGTGCGCCAGGGCCACTAGCCACTGCAAACAAACTCCAGACGCATATGCCACCATATGCATCTGGCTTACGTGGGACCTGGAGAATCGAACTGGGGTCCTTAGGCTTCGCAGGCATGCGCCTTAACCGCTAAGCCATCTGTCCAGCCCCCGATGTAAATTTTTGACGAGACTTGACTAAGCAGCAAAAGAAAAACAACACATTCAACATGATTTCTGTAGAAATGCATGTATGCATGCACACATAAAATTCTAGGTCAGGTGGCACATGTCTTTAATCCCAGCACTCGTGAGGCAGAGGTAGGAGGATCACTGTGAGTTCAAGGCCAGCCTGAGACTACATAGTAAATTCCAGATCATCCTGGGCTAAGTAAGACCCTACTTCAAAAAAAAACATATATATATATATATATATATATATATATATATAGTTTTTACATATATATATGTGTGTATATATATATATATATATGTGTATATATATATGTATATATATATATATATATATATATATATATATATATATACAAACACACAGAGGCACATATGTATACACAACAAAATGCTTTGCAGACAATGTAAGTATGGTTTACCTGTGATCTCTTTCTCTATGTTCAACAAAAAAAATTTCTATAAGGAATCTGGATGCACTCCATACTTGAGAAGCATTAATCTTAATACCAATTATGAAGATGTTAAAATGAATATGTATATCTCAGATTTGACCCAACTAGGCTCTGAAAGAGTTCACTTCTTTCATGATTCCATGTATTTGCAAGGGGAGAGAAGGAGAGAGAGAATGGGCCCACTGCACATGAACTGCAGATGCATGTGCCACTTTGTGCATCTAGCATGACGTGAGCACTGGGGAACTGAACCCGGGCCATCACCAAGCTTTGTAAGTAAGGCCTTTCAAAGTGGAGCCATGTCCCCACCTCGATGTCTGACTCCATCCTCAAAGAGTTGCCTTCCACTTAAGCTCCTACAAATTTCTAGGTCCCAGTGCCAAACTGCGGAGCGGCTACTGATCACTTCTCACCAGTCGGCCAGGTTCTTCACTCTGGGAAGGTTCAGTGTGGGAGTGGTGCTTGCATTAGCAGCACCCTGTGGCAGTCACCATTAATGTTATAGGTGCCAATTTTCAGAGGGCCACTGGGCCCTTGCCCATGCATCTCTCCACCAGATGCATGGCATCCTCCTTCGCCAGTCCCTGTGTGGCCAGCGCCTGTCCTTCTGACCCTTCCTCATGGAAGCAACCCCCTTTGACATCTGGCTGGTGTGACGGCAGTTCATCTATGTCCCCAGTGCTCACCTGTGTGTGTGACCTGTATTGCCAGTGCCCAGGTGTCTTTCCACAGAGCTCAGCATGCCCTGGTCTCTGAGATCATGTGTGCTGTTGAACATGATGAAACAGGGCTGGAGAGATGGCTTAGCGGTTAGGCCTTTGCCTGCAAAGCCAAAGGATCCTGGTTTGATTCTCCAGGACCCACATAAGCCAGATGCACAAGGAGGGGGTACATGCATCTGGAGTTCATTTGCAGTGGCTGGATGCCCTGGTGTGACTATTCTCTCTTTCTCTCTCGCTCTTTCTCTCTCTTTATCTGTCTCCTTCTCTCTCTCAAATAAAAATAAATAAATAAAATATATAAAAAAGAAAGCCATGAAACAACATCAGGTTCACCAGACTGAAAGAAAATGAAAACGTACAGATGACGCAGAATGGTTTGCAAATTCCCTGAGCAATGAAAATTAAATATTCATGCCGTTCACTTCTTTCTTAATCCACTGGTGATGGTTTCATCACAGTTCCAAGAGGCGTGAGTGGACTTCCAATATACCTTTCAAACAGGTGGCGATTAGAGCTGGCCACTTTGATCATTGGCGACACGAGGGTGAGCTTGTTGTTGATTGAAGTCCAGAGAAGCTGGGTGGCATTAAGCTGCAGGTCTTCGTTCTTCCATCTGTAAGACAGAAAACTTCATCTCATTTTCTGAGCCACAGAATCTTTGAACTGGAGAACGCTCTTGGAAACTTGGGGAGACCCCACACCCGAGTTGCATGGGTGTGCGGATTCTCCCTGGGGGATTCATAGATAATCTCAGACCTTGAGTTTCCAAAGGAAGGCTTGGCTCAAGCTTATCCCAGCCATGTGGAGTCAGGCTGGTCCTGTATTGATCAAGGTGACAGGAAGAGAATGGGGATCAGCCAGGTGACGGGCTAAAGGACCAGCCATGGACAGTCCTGTGTGTGCAGAAGAGGCATGACACCAGGGATCCCTGCTGAGCTGGGGTGACCCACACCATTGGTGAGTGAGTGGGGGTTGGTGGCTCATATTCTAAGACAATCCGGCCTATCTTACAGACTGCTCCCGTTCAATGGGCCTTCATGGTGATTGTAGAAATGATTGTAGAAATAGCATACTAAGTCTAGCACTTTATGTGATTCTATAAATGTTATGTGTGGTTATTGTATAATGTATCTCGAGTTCTCTTTTTTCTTTGTCTTTCTTTGTTGTTGTTAAGGCAGGCTCTCACTCTAGCCCAGGCTAACCTGGAATCCACAGTGATCTTCCTGCCTCAACCTCCATTGCTGGGATTACAGACACGAGCCACCATGCCGCGTGCATTTAGTAGGGGAGTGAGACGCTGAGCACACGCAGCTACAATGACGTTGCTCACACTTGGCTGCAGCATGCAGGAGTTCCCTGCTCTCACCCAAAGGCTATTGTGGGGGAACAGAGCTGCCCTCCCCCAGCCAAGCCACGGTCTTTGCAGACACAGCTTCCTCACTGCAGAGGTAAAGAAATCACCTCTCATGGGTGGCAGTGTCCCAGTGGGTCTAAGGTGTGATTCAGTCTCGTGGCTTCTTTCCAGAGGTGGCTGGTGGGTGGTGGGGGGGGGTGGGTGAGAGAAAGTGAAACTAAAGGGGCTGGAGGGAAGACTTATCAGTTAAGGCAGTTGCCTGCAAAGCCAAAGGATCCAGGTTCAATTCCCCAGGACCCATGTTAGCCAGATGCACAAGGTGGCACATGTGTCTGGAGTTCATTTGCAATGGCTGAAGGCCCTGGCGTGCCCATTCTCTCTCTCCCTCTTTCTCTGTTGAATAAATAAGTAAATAAAAATAAAATAATTTTTTTAAAAAAAGAAAGTGAAACTAGGAGTCTGGCATTTTATGGGGAGTGACTACTCCAGGCCAGAGTCAGAAAGTGTGGCCCCTGGAGAAGCATTGTCTGTCAAATCTGCCATTGACCCACAAAGCTCCTTAGCCTTCAAGGTCCTGAGCTGCCCTATATGAAGATACCCACTTTAAGGCTGGAGGGATGGCTCAGCCATTAATTAAGGCATTTGCCTGCAAAGCCTAATGACCCAGGTTTGATTCCCCAGTACCCAGCTATAGCCAGATGCACAAAGTGGTGCATGCATCTGGAGTTCGTTTGCAGTGGCTGGAGGCCCTGACACATGCACGCACGCTCTCTGTCTTTGTCTCTGTCTCTCTCTGTTTCTTTCCTTCTTGGAAATAAATAAATAAACAGACAAACAAAAATAAATCAATAAAATACCCATTTTAGACATTTTATCCAGAGTTCCCCAAATTTATTTACCCAAATTTTCTCCATTTGTCTTAGCATATTTCTAGAAAAATCCATGAGAGTTAAAGACGTAGAGGTTTTTAGGCTCTTTTCATGCGATGGGGACCAGCACAGTGCAGGCACCCTCCTCAGAGGTTGCTTTCCTGCCACCCTGCTTGCTTCTGTCCATGTTAGATGTGCTCCACTCCCCAGGATGGTCAAACACATTGGCCAAAACGGAGGGAAGAGGCTGCCTTTGAGGACTGTCGGGGGTAAGGCTTGCCAAGAGTCTCCAGATGTGTTAAGAGCACACGGCTCCATGTGCAGTGCCACCACAGCTGATAGACTGAGTTCCAATTTTAAAAATATTTTATTATTTATTTATTTGAGAGAGAGAGGAAGGAAGAGGCAGATAGAAAGAAAGAGAATGGGTATGCCAGGGCCTTCAGCCACTGCAAATGGAGTCCAGATGCATGTGCCTCTTTGTGCATCTGGCCTACATGGGTCCTGGGGAATCGAACCAGGGTCCTTAGGCTTCACAGGCAAATGCCTTAACTGCTAAGCCATTTCCTCAGCCCCCTGAGTTCCAGTTTTTTTAAAAAATATTTTTCAGTTTTTATTTATTTGAGAGAGAGAGAGAGAGAGAGAGAGAGAGGATAGAGAGAGAATGGGCACTCCAGGGCCTCCAGCCACTGCAAACAAACTCAGACACATGTTCCACCTTGTGCATCTGGTTTACTTGGATACTGGGGAATCGAACCTGGGTCCTTAGACTTCACAGGCAAGCACTTAACCACTAAGCCATCTCCCCAGCCCTGTGATGTTGATACCTATAACCTGGCTTCCATGGCCACAGTGAGCCAAGAATGGAAGCCTTAGGGCCTGGAACAAGTCAGACGGCATCATCTTCTTCCTCTCTTTTTTTTTTTTTTTTTCTCCTTCCTGTTTAAAAAAACATAACGTTTGGGGCATGTTTCCTTTGGAGGGGGGAGCTGGGAGCCGTGGCCTCTCTGACCCTCCAATGCCACTGCAGTGGAACCCGCCCTTCTTGCACAGATAACACCAGACACCACCGTTGGCTGGGCCCTGCTGCCAATCTATAATGTTCCTGGCCATGATTAATCTGATAAATAATAAATATATCAATCTAGTCTTTTAGACAAGGACAAATTCTTACCAGCGGGGAGGCATCAGGCCTCTTTTACAGCTGCCTGTAGTGCTGGGATTAATTATTTAATGCTTAATTCTTGGGGAAATGAGAAAGTTCTGATTAATGCTGTCCGGGACCCGATCTTTGCTTGCTTGATACGTGTCAGATAATTTTCCCTGGCAGTCAACTCTGAGGAAGCCAGAGGTGACTGTCATGGGGGGGCGCAGACACCAAATTTCCAGAGATTAATTGAAATGAATATTTGGAGTGTCACCAGAATTCTGGCCTGGGTAACCTTTCTGGGCTAAGTGTAGATCAGTCAGTACTAGCCTACTGTGTCCTTATTCAAAACAGTGAGAGAAAAATCCTCATCTGAGTTCCAGGGTTTTTTCCCCCTTTGCTTCTAGGCGATCCACTTAGAATCCTTCACTGGGGCTGGAAAGATGGCTCAGTGGTTAAGGCACTTGCTTGCAAAGCCTAATGACCACGTTTGATTCCCTGGTACCCATATAAAGCCAGATGCACAAGGTGGTGCATACATCTGGAGTTCATTTGCAGTAGCTAGATGCCCTGGTGTATGCTCCCTTCTCCCTCTCTCTCTTCTCACTGTCTTTCTCTGCTTGTCCTGTTTCTGGTTAAATAGTGGGTGCAGGCTGAGTTTGTTAGAGTCGTGAGACCAATGTTCCATGCGTTGGGCTCTGCCAAACTCACCCCAGGATTTCCACGTCCTTCCCTGTCCCAGCTTACATATAGAAACAGCAAGATCTGACTCAACGACCCCCACCGTCCTCTCTAATCTCCTGCCTCACTTTAGCTCTGGGCATCTGTTTCCACAAAGCCTGAAATTGCCTCCGTGCCACATATTTTCGATCTTAACTTGGTGACTGTGAAAAGAAGCGGCCTGCCACACAGGTGACAGTAAGCAGATGGTGAGATTCAGAAAGGATCATTTGGGGTGTGTGGCCATATGAGTCTCTGCACTCGTAGGAAAGGGGTCCCTGGCTCACCTCGCGGAGTCCCCCCTAACTTGAGCCCTGGGTTTCCACCCTTTCAGGGCTCTGTAGACTTGGAGCTAGCTGCTACCCTTGGGGTCTCTTGCTACACTGCAGCCCCCACGAGCATAGACTCTAACAGACACAGAAGGAGGCTGACCCCCAGCCTTCTCTTGTTGAATACTGTCTGCTTCTCTCAGGAGTGGCAGCTGATGACAAGACTGTCCCCAGGGCTGCTGTTCCAGTAGCAGCGATTCTGACCAGATTCACCCAGTTTTGTACAACCCTCTTGGTAAATGCCAAAAGTGCTGGTCCGTACCTGAGTCCAAGTTGATCCCAGCTGGCCAGACTGAAACACTTTGTCAGTGGGCAGTGGCTGATGGCACCTGGGTCAGGTTCAATGGAACACGAGCACGGAAAAAATGAGGGCCTGTGTGAGGGAAGGGGTCTGGGGAAGGGGAGGGGTTAGAGACTTTAGAAGGAGAGATGATGTAAACTATATAGCTGCTTGTTAGGGACACCACACGTGGTCAGGGGAGGCGGCCTGTAACGTGTGTACGCAGTGTGTACCTTTCTCATGTCTCTTTCTCATGACAACGCGAGGTGATTAAGCAGAGAAAGGCTGTGAGTTTCAGACCACTGAAGGCAACGCCATCCATGTGCACACGCAAGTGCATGATGTCACATGGCCGAGGACGGAAGAGCTCCTGGCAAAAGGACTGTGGGTCTGTGTATGCTCTGCCTCTGGTCCACACTGCCCCGCAGTGCGTGATCGCCTCACGTCCACCTCAGTTACAAGTGTCTGTCACGTGCTCTCTCAGTGCTTGGGGAGGGGGGCGGGAATTGTATCCTCTTCCCAGGGAAAAAAGACATTTTATTCTGGGAGATGAGGAGACTGTCACACTGTTGGCTTTGACAGGATAGGAAGGATACTGAAGATCTGTTGGATCTAAGAGCAACTTGTTTGTAGGCTGCAGAGAGAGGAACTGTGCTCACAGAAAGCAGGAAAAAACAGTTTTTGTCCCTCCCTCCTTATCTTCCTCCCTTCTTTCCTTTTCCTTCCTTCCTTTCGTTATTTTTTTATTTATTTATTAATTTTTTAAAATTTTTTGGAGAGACACAGAGAGAGACAGAGAGAGGGAGAGGAAGACAGATGGAGATGGGCGCGCCAGCAGCCTCTCAGCTGCTGTGAACGAAATCCAGATGTGTGCGCCCCCTTGTGGTCAAGTGCAGCATTGCGCCCTTGCGTTACTTTGCATCTGGCTAAACATGGGACCTGGAGATTGGAACTGCTGGAGATTGGAACCAGCGTTCTTAGGCTTAGGAGGCAGGCACCTTAACCACTAAGCCATCTCTTCAGCTCTATTTTATTTATTTTTATTAACTTATTTTATTTATTTGGGGGGGAGGACAAGGAGAGAGAGAGAGAATACGTGCACCAGGGCCTTCAAACACTGCAATGAACTCCAGATGCATGTGCTGTCTTGTGTATTTGGCTTTATGTGAGTCCTGGGCACTCGAACCTGGGTCCTTTTTTTTTGTTTGTTTGGTTGGTTTTCAAAGTAGAGTCTCACTAGCCCAGGCTGACCCAGAATTCACTCTGTATTCTCAAGCTGCCCTCAAACTCATGGCGATCCTCCTACCTCTACCTCCCGAGTGCTGGGATTAAAGGCATACCCCACCATGCAAGTGCCTTAACTGCCAAGCCATCTCTCCAAAACCCCCTTTCACTATTTTTTCCACAAGGCCTTGTAATTTGACCCTCCCCAAAAGAAACCCTTACACCTGCAATTTGTGTTTGTGTTTTCAACGGCCGGACAAGTCCATGGGCACAAAGTGAGGCAGGAATAGTCTCCCAGGGACACTGCCTGCTCCCTGGATGTCCTGGCATGGTAGAGACAGGAGGCTTCAGGATAGGTGACACAAAAATGACCCATAGAGGGACTCGCTGTTCTCACCCATTTCTCACCTGCCTCCTTCTCCACTTTGCCCCTGATGGGGTAGAACCTGCCTGGTCTGGAGGGACAGGATAGCTCACAGGCTCCGCCACACCCTAGGGATGTCAGAGAAGTGCAGTGGTTGCTGTCCATCAGTGTAAGCAGCTCTGGCATGCCACGGTGGTCTTCCAGTGAAGGGCGCTCATCCCCCTCCCACCTCTGGTACCTCACTTCTCTAAAGTCCTCATTTACCAGCGCAGCATGGGGTCCCGGACCTTCTCTCTGTGCATGCCTGCAGATGCTGCGATCTGATCAGCAGGTGAGTCAAGGTGGCCCAGAACACCACCAGCTTTACAAAGTCCCCCTCATGTTAAACACATCCAGTCCCCCAATTTCACGTGGACAATACTGGGTGCCTGTCCTCTGACTTTTTTTCTCTTCACTCTTCTTGCCTAAATGCCTACCAAAAGGACCCCACCGGTGCTCAGGGACCCCAGTCTCAGGACAGGATGGGGATAGGAGTGTGGCAGGGTGGAACCTGCCCCCCGAAGACAGCACTCCTGTAGAGTAGGGAACCTGTTCTGAGAATCTCTACTTTCTGCTGCTTTTTTTTTTGTTTCTTGAACCTATTTGCATTTTAAATAATTAAAACATTAAAACTGAAAAATTTATAAATGAGAGCTGCTAAGAGAATCCTGCCTGGCAGACAATAGAAAAGAAATTATTACCCTGCTAGGGACGCTCTAATGTCCTATCTGTCACTCTCCCCGAGGGGCAGCCAGTGGCACAGTCGGGTCCCAGCTCTTGGAACTCATGGCACACACATTACAGTAGACACACCAGCTTGCACACAGCCACATAAACACACGTGCCTCCAGCACGCCTGCCGTTCCTGAGCCCCTCGCCACTAGTAATGGCTTGGGGACTCTCTTGGGGGTAGCAGTGACCCTATTAAAAGACTAACCCCAATAGAACCTGGCCTGTCCTTAGGACCCTGGTCCCCTCTCACCCTCCCACCCACCACTCATCTTAAAGTTCACTTGGAGGAGGGGCAGG
This sequence comes from Orientallactaga sibirica, assembly GCA_036365145.1. NCBI lineage: Eukaryota > Metazoa > Chordata > Mammalia > Rodentia > Dipodidae > Orientallactaga > Orientallactaga sibirica. Next base: position 3,466,031 of record JAEOAD010001845.1, read on the forward strand.
GTAGAGTGACAGACGCTTGGTCCAGCGTGGCTCTGCCTGGTTGTAACAAGCGTCAGGACATAAGGAGCCACAAAAGCCGGGTTGGCCGCATCATCAATCACTAAGGTGACAGTCGCCTTCAGTTTGTTTGTTCCACTCTGCATAATAAGTGATTGGATCAGGTTTAATTAGATATTGGGTGATCAATCATTGCCAACGAGGCCACTCAGCTTGGGATCTTGATGCTGCAAGGAGAGAGGGGGGGGAGAAAAACAACGCCAAATCTCATCTCGTGTGCATAAATACTCGGGCTCATGAGCACACACCGTGGCGTGTGACCGAGAGAGAGGTATAGAGATGTCTGCGTGCCGCGAGAAAGAGAATAATTCACATCTGTACCGCCACTTCCCAGACAGCGCTGGCTGACATTTTACTTTTGTTGCATAATTACTTTTCAATATATAATATAATATGCAGACCTGAGGGAGAGAGCAAAAGCAATTACATTATGCACTGGTTCTTCCTCCTGCTGTCCCCACAAGTGACCAGAAGCTGTCACTTCAGTGTGGCACTGCTTGGGGTTGAGGTCTGAGACCATATGGGACATCCTGGCTTTGAGGGGCCCCACTGTCCAGAATGAGAGATCGTCAAAGATTCTGCATGGGCCTTGGCCATCCATTCTGAAGCTTTTGAGTGGTAGCTTCCTGCTTCCATGTCTAAGCTGAGCTGAGCTGACGAAGTAATTGACCTCGACAGTGGGTTGTTTGTTTATTTATTTATTTAGAATCTCCATTTAACCTCATGGGCAGAAGGAACAGGGACCATCATCACATTCATTATTTGCAGTTCAGAGGTCATGTCAATGCTTGTATGCATCTCATTACGCACAAAGGCAATGGGGTCTATGATGGACTTGGGGACTTGGCTTGTTCATTAAGGGTCAGCAGGTGGACTCCTGGGGCCCTCCCTCCCTTAGGGAACTTCCCTGCACCGTAAGACAGAAACGTACTTCCCAATTCTGACCACGGTTTCTGTAGCAGAGAGGGATCTGGACAACCTGAGCCCCTGGACACCCCGAGCCCCTGGACACCCCCAGCTCCAGGGCATCCCCAGCTCCTGGACATCCTTAGTTCCTGGGTATCCCCAGTTCCTGGATTTCTCTAGATTTTTCACACCCCCAGCTCCTGGAGGAACAGATTTTTCTGTGACTTTGAGTAGTGGATGGGGAGATGTCAGGTCCTTTCCTCTTGTTCTGGCCCAGCGTAGGTAGATTTCTCCACTCACGGCAAGGTGCTCGCCCCTCACCTCATCTCGAACAGGTATGGACATCTCCTAGAGATGAACATGTGTTAGGATGTGTGTGAGTCCCTCAGTGAATGGGGGGATGAGGGGTTAGTCCAAGGGATGGATGGGTGGACACATAGAAGATGGGAAAGGTAGGCAGACAGATAGATTGATGTGTGGGTGGAATGGTTGCATGAAATTTGTAGCAGACAGCTTCAGGTTCGCTGAGATGAACTTCCAGACCAGGCACAGTTACGGAGGAAGGGATTTATTGAAGCTTACAGATCCAGGGGAAGTTCCATAATGGCAGAAGAAGCTGGTCTGCTTTCACAGGACCAAACACAGAAAGCAAAGCCAAAAGCCAAAGCCACACAGCACAGCACACCTCAGGAACTCCAGCCAGGCACACTTTGCATATCTTTAGATTGAAATCCTAAACCCACCACCACACCCAGTGACACTGCCTCCAGCAAGGCGGCTGTAGATGCAAACTACAAACTAATAAAACACTGAATATATTGGGGGCCATCTATTCAAACTACCACAGAAGGGTGGATGGACAGACACACTGAGGGGTGGAAGGAGGGATCAATGGGTCTGTGGGTGCATAGATAAGTTTATGGAGAAGGGTAGAAGGAGGTATGGGCTGAAAGGTGAATGTGTAAATTGATGGATGACGGGTAGATGAAGGGATTGATGGGTGGGTGGGTGAATGGATGAGTTACTAGATGAATAGGTGGGGGAAAGAATTGGTGAAATGGAGAGATGTGTGGATCCATTTATGAGAGATTGGATGTATGGTGGGGGCTGAAAGAATGGGTGGGGCAGATGGGTTAAATGTGTCTGAGGTGGCCTAATAAGGGCATTGATGGGTGGATAGAGGGTGAGTAGATGAATGGAAGGGTGGAAGAAAGGGTGGATGTGTGCAGACACTGCTAGGTTTGGTGAGAGGGTGATTGACACAGTATTCTTGGACATCACTAGCCATGGAGTAATATTTCAACCAAGACAGGAGCCTATGACTAACAGGGTGACCGGAGAATCACTTACTGACTCATGTCATGAGTGTTTTCTTCCCTCATGGAAAGGAAACAGAGCAACAAGTCCCCTAGCTATTAAAGGGCTGGAGAGATGGGTCAGTGGTTAAGGTGCTTGCCTGCCAAGCCTCAGGACCAAGGTTCGATTCCCCAGTACTCATGTAAAGCCAGGTGGTGCATGCATCTGGAGTTCATCTGCAGTGGCTGGAGGCCATGGCATGCCCATTCTGTGTCTCATAATTAAATAAAATATTTTTTAAATAAAATAATAATCTATTAAAATATAATTACAGGGCTGGAGAGATGGCTTAGCAGTTAAGGCGCCTGCCTGCCAAGCCTAAGAATGCCCGTTTGATCTCCAGGTCCCACGTTTAGCCAGATGCAAAGTGACGCAAGTGTGCAATGCTGCGCTTGTCCACAAGGGGGCACATGCGTCTGGAATTCGTTCACAGTGGCTGAGAGGTCGCTGGCGCACCCATTCTCTCTCTCTCTCTGCCTCTTCCTCTCTGTCTTTTTCTCTCTCTCTCTCTCTCTCTGTCTCGCTCAATAATATATATATATATAATTATAATGTCTGGTTTAGATTGCTTAGATTCTAGCCATTATGACAAGAGACTATGATTATTCTATTAGGCAGTAAACACAGCAATAAATAACACCCAGTGCATACGGTACACTCTAAGAAATGAGCAGCAAGCATTCTTTATGGGCAGTGCAGCTCTGAATTTCTCTTCAGGGTCTCAGAGAGCTCTAAGAGCCCTAAGCCCCACAGGGTGCCTGTCCCTCTGGGTGTCAGACCAGGTATTCCCCTCTCCACCGCAGCAAAGAACGTGAGGTATGATTTGAGCAGGTGCTTGGGCTTGGTGTAGCTCAGGGTGCTGAAGGCCAGTAGGACCATTGAGGACCATCCTGGACCATCGCTGGCTAGAGGCTCAGGGCACAGGTTGGTTGGCTGCTTCTGTCCAGGAGCTGTGGGGACAGTTGAGTCAGGTGTGGCTCCGCCATGGTCTAGGCCGCCACCATCAGCATGCAGTCCAGTCTGTCTCCTGTACGGTCGGCAGATTCCTCCTCTGTCTCGTGTCTCTGGATACGCCCAGGGGTTAAAATGAAATAAAGAGCCTTCACTGACGGGACCTCCCCACTTACTCCCAGCCTCTGATTTATTTGTCTTTTGTGATCCTCCCGACCAAGCTCGTGAGTTCTACACTTGGCCCAAATCTCATTTCCTTTAATCCTGGATTAGTCCCAGGCCTGCTCTCAGTTTTCAAGACCTGTGATGTCTTTTTTTTTTTCCTCCTTGCCATGCAGTAATGAGCCAAGCAGCCGAGGACTGAAAAGCTGCACAGTATTATCAAGGATTTACATGACCCAGTGCCCGTGACTAGCTTTTACTCTCTGAGACACGTTTAGCCCTTTGTTTCTTTGATTTTTTAAAATATTTATTTTTTTATTTATTAGAAAGAGGTGGAGCTGGAGAGATGGATCAGAGGTTAAGCCACTTGCCTGGAAAGCCTAAGGACACAGGTTCGATTCCCCGGTACCCAGGTAAGCCAGATGCACAAGGTGGTGCAGGCATCTGGAGTTCATTTGCAGTGGCTAGAGGCCCTGGTGCACCCATTCTCACTCTCTCTAAAAAGAAAATAAATAAACACAAATAAAAACAGCGAGAGAGAGGGAGAAGGGAAAGGAGAGAGAGGGGCACGTGCCAGGATCTCTAGCCGCTGCAAATGAGCTCCAGATGCATGCACCACCTTGTGCAGCTGCCTCTGTGTAGGTACTGGGGTATTGAACTTGGGTTCTTTGGCTTTGCAGGCAAGCTATGGCTCTAGCCCTGTTTCTTTGATTTTTGTTCCGTATGTAACTCAGTGAAGCAGAGTGAAGATGCACTATGAAGGAAGAGGCTGCGATTGGCAGGGTTTCCTTCCAAATGGCCACGCTGACCTTGCTGGAGGACCTTTGATTCCTTTCTACAGCAGCCCCCATCCACTGCTAACCTCCTTTATTTTATTTATTTACTTTTTTGGAGAGACACAGAGAGAGATAGAGAGAGAAGGAGAGGAAGACAGATAGAGACGGGAGCACGAGAGTCTCTCAGCTGCTGTGAACGAAATCCAGATGTGTGCGCCCCCTTGTGGTCAAGTGCGGCATTGCGCCCTTGTGTCACTTTGCCTCTGGCTAAACGTGGGACCTGGAGAATGGAAGTGACGTTCTTAGGCTTAGCAGGCAGATGCCTTAACTGCTAAGCTATCTCTCCAGCCCCTTTATTACTTTTTTTTGAGAGAGACAGAGAGAGAGGGAGAGGAAGACAGATAGAGATGGGTGCCAGCAGCCTCTCAGATGCTGCGAACGAAATCCAGATGCATGCGCCCCCTTGTGGTCAAGTGCGGCATTGCGTCACTTTGCATCTGGCTAAACGTGGGACCTGGAGATTGGAACCGGCGTTCTTAGGCTTAGGAGGCAGGCGCCTTAACCGCTAAGCCAGCTCTCCAGCCCTAACTTCCTTTATTTAACACCCCTTCTGGTCCCTAAGACGTGACCCCATGGGATGACATACTGTTCCTTTTGCGAAGGAAACGAGCTCCAACTTGGGGTGAGCTGAAGACAAGAAGTGAAGAACAGGTGAGCAGGAGAGGACTCTGCAACGATACACACCAGGCCTCCCGGCCACATCCCTTCTGCACTTAGAGCAGGGTGCAAAGAGGACTTCTCAAGGTGGCATGTGCTCTGGATTCTAGGCTTGCCAGGTCTCACCAGGGAATGGCAGTGAGGGCTGTGGCCAATTGTCTGGTTTCTGAGTACCTATGGGGTCCCTGGTCGACAGCAGTCACAGCATTGCCAGGAGAGCCCCATTGCAAGACACGAGCTGTGTGTGGTGCTAGACTGTATCCACTGGGGATGGGAGGTGTGGATCAGAGGTCTGGGATGGGCAGAGCAGGCTGAGGGAGACCTGATGAGCATAGCTCCACACTGCCCTCCCTTCCACCCTGAGAGTCTGGAGGTCACCAGGGGACACTCCTGACCTGGCAGCCCCTGGATGGACTCTCACTGAGAAAGGTGATGCCGGCTGTCTTGCAGTGTTGGCAGTTCAGGGACCACACGAACATGGCAGAGCAAAGGCTCATTGATGCCATACCTGGGGCGGGAAGGAGGCCACATGAAGACGAGACAAGATGGAGTGCCAGCGGGTGGGGCGTCTGTGAGACAGCAGGTTACCCCTGTGTCCAGCAGAGGAGCAGAGGGCGCAGAGCCCAGGGCAGGAGAGGTCAGGAAAGCATGAGGTTTGGGCTGCACAGAGACCCCTCTGCCGCTCCCTCTGCCTGCACGCCTGGCTCTGCAGTAACAGCTGGGTCAGGAGCAATGACTTCGTGGTGCTCTGATCATCACAGCAAGTATTGGGGCTGGAGAGATGGCTCAGTGGTTAAGGAGCTTACCTAATGGACCCAGGTTCAATTTCCCCAGGACCCATGTAAGCCAGATGCACAGAGTGGCAAATGTGTCCGAGTTCATTTGCAGTGGCTGGAGGCCCTGGTGCACCTATTCTATCTGTTTCTCTTTAATAAATAAATAAATAAATAAATTAATTAAAAATAATTTTTAAAACTCATTAGTGATTTTTTAAAATATTTTATTTATTTATTTGAAATCAGAGAGAGAGAAAGAGATGGGGGAGAGAAGAGATAGACAGAGAGAGAATGGGCACACCAGAGCCTCTAGCCACTGCAAACGAACTCCAGACGCATGTGCCACCATGTGCATCTGGCTTACGTGGGTACTGGGGAATCGAACCTGAGTCCTTTGGCTTTGCAGGCTTGCACCTTAACCATTAAGCCATGTCTCCAGCCCCTATTAGTGATTTTATACCCAGAACTTCCTGGGACAAAACCAATGGTGTTAAGTCAGCTTTTCAAAGCTTGGGAAGGGAATTAACTTCTTTTAAAAAAATTACTTATTTTTTAGTTGTGAGAGAGAGAGAAAGAAAGGCAGATAGAGAGAGAGAAAGAATGGGTGTGCCAGGGCCTCAGGACCTCTAGCCACTGCAAACAAACTCCAGACAAATGCTCCACTTTGTGCATCTGGCTTACATTGGTACTGGGGATTGAACCCTGGTCCTCAGGCTTTGCAGGCAAGCACCTTAACCACTGAGCCATCCCTCAAGCCTGAGAATTAACTTCTCGCTGTGGCACTTATGTTACATGAGGAGGACAGCCACAGGAATTGGTCGTGGGCATCTATCTTTGCCATTGTCACTGGCATTTCTCTTTGCCTCAGCAGTGTCCTCGGGAAACAGGGAAGGTGTGGAGTGGGTTTCAGCCCTGTGTAGGCAGCCTGGGAGGACCCACGGGGGTCTGAGCTCCTGTTAACAACTGACTGTAGGAATGAACTCAGTACCAGCAGGGCTGGAGCAGCTTCCATGAGCGTGTCCCTCCCTCCCCATATCATCACTTGAGGCTGTTTCCAGGCTGCAGAGCACGCAGGGCAGCCAGGCAGGCAGAGGTGCCGGCTGTCCTTGAACCCTCCGAATCTATACTGGACCAGGCTGCCTCTGCTATGCACAGAATCCATCTGCACGGGGGCGTGCAGAAGGACCATGGTATGTTTCAACTTGGAACCTTCTTCGTGTCACTGTGTAGGCACATCGCTGGTGCTCAGTGGTGGAGTGGTTATACCATCCCTGTGTGCATTGATGGGCAGCGGGCATCTACAACCTCTGGGTCAGCCAATGTGTCACTTTGGATTTGTTGTTTCTGAAAGTAGGTTTGGGCCCGGTGTGGTGGCGCACGCCTTTAATCCCAGCACTTGGAAGGCAGAGGTAAAAGGATCGCTGTGAGTTCAAGGCCACCCTGAGAATACAGTGAATTCCAGGTCAGCCTGGGCTAGAGTGAGACCCTACCTGGAAAAAAAAAAGAAAGAAAGAAAGAAAGGAAAGGAGGGAGGGAGGGAGGGAGGGAAGGAAGGAAGGAAGGAAGGAAGGAAGGAAGGAAGGAAGGAAGGAAGGACAAGTAGGTTTGGGTCTACCCAAAGGTTCAGAATGCCACCTTGCACTTCATGTGGTGCTTTCTCACATGACTAGCTTCCATAGATGTGGGCTCTTGGGAACTTATATACTCACAACAAGCCTTCAGGAAGCCTTGCCTACAGCGGCTTTGTCTAAAGCCCTCTGAGACCTTGATTCACCTAGACATGCAGCTTAGTGAGCGAGGACACTCAGTAATGCAGGGTACCCATGGTATATATGGTAGGTACTACATATGTATGTGTTGTATACATACACACCCAAAGTGCTCGATATTTAAATCCACCAAGACAATAGGTAAAAATATTTCCATTTTGAATAATTTTAGATTATGGTACTGTTTCTTTAAATTTTATTTATTTTTTTTAAGTTTTATATTTATTTATTTATTTGAGAGGGGGGAGGGAGGGGAGAGAGAGAGAGAATGGGCATGCCAGGGCCTCTAACCACTGCCAACAAACTCCAGACACATGCGCTACCTTATGCATCTGGCCCACGTGGGTCCTGGGGAATCGAACCTGGGTCCTTTGGCTTCGCAGGCAAGTGCCTTAACTGCTAAACCATCTCTCCAGCCCATTAAATTTTATTTTTATTTTCATATTTATTTATTTATTTGAGAGAGAGAAAGAGGCAGAGAGAGGGAGGGAGAGAATGGGCATGCTAGGGTCTTCAGCCACTGCAAACAAACTTCAGGTGCATGCTCTCCCCCCCCCCCCGTGCATCTGGCTTACGTGGTCCTAGAGAATCGAGCCAGGATCCTTTGGCTTTGCAGGCAAATGCCTTAACCGTTAAGCCATCTCTCCAGCCCTATGACACCGTTTTGAATAGACCATGAGTCAGGAAAACAGGGGAGATGGGGATGGAATGTCAGAATGGTGCAGATGGCAAGGAGAAGTGGGGAGATAGGGGAGAGGTCTAGGGCTGGAGTAAGCGGGGAGAGGAGCAATCAAAACTAGACTTGTATGCATATGCCACAAGGAAACGCGTTGCTTTGTATGCTAATTAAAAATGAATAAATTAACTGGGCGTGGCAACACTCACCTTTAATCCCAGCACTCAGGAGGCAGAGGTAGGAGGATCTCTGAGTTCGAGGCAACCCTGAGACTACATAGCGAATTCCAGGTCAGCCTGGGTTAAAGCGAGACCCTACCTCAAAAATGAAATAAATAAATATTAAACAAGACTAAATGAATAGAACTTGAGACCCAGAAGTGCCTGTCTGCCTCCCACCCAGGGTGGTAACAACAGTGAAATGCCATGACCAGGACTTTGACATGGTACCGGGCACAGCAGAGCAAATTGAGATCTCACCAGTTTTACACACTCACTCATGCGTGAGTTCTGTGTGTGTGTGATCTTGTAAGCACACGTGCATGCATTGTGTCTGTGTCGGCGTGTTCACATGCACAAGTAAGTATGCACAGCTGCGGTTGCGTGTGCTCGAACGTGGGCACATTTGTCTTTGTGCGTGTTTAGTGTGGGCAGCTTAACCCCACGCGGGAAGCCCTGTCCCTACCTCCGCAGTGAAGACGGACTGCGGACTGCACAGCCACCCGGGCGTCCTCCGACCCTGCTGGCATCGCTTTCCTCCACCTCGACCCTGCTAATGGTTCTACACTCTGGTATTCCTGCTGCTTTTGAATGTTCTACGGACAGAACTTTCTGCGGCTGGACAGTGCAGAGTCCATCCTGGGTGACGCCTGGATCTGCAGTCTCTTCCTTCTGGAAGGCGTGTGCACGGACCAGCGTGCATGGTCACTGGAGTCCAGCTGGGACATTCAAGTTTGGACTTGTTGTGAGCCAAGCGTCTGTGGATGTTCTCACACACGTTTTGTATAAGCACGCATTTCCCTCTCCTGGGGTCAGTGGCCAGCCGCGGAGCAGCGATGAGTGCACTCATTTCCCAAAGTTTCATACTCTTTCCTCCAGTGTCCGCCCTGTCATCATCTTAAACCAACACACCACTCCCAGCCTCTCCCTGTCGCCAGTACCAATTGCATATGTCATTACTTTTCATGGAACTGAATAGTTTTTTCTTTTTTGGAGCCATGAAAATTATTTGTCAAAATGAAAATTAGACATAGCTGTAAATTTGGACTTCTGCCTTTTTTTTTTCAATAAAGAAAATGAGAGTCCCAAGGGAACAAAGCTTCCGTTTAATACATTCAGTTATTAATTTCAGTTAGATAAAGTTTACTCCTGTCCCATAACAATAGATCAACCCCCGTAGGGGGAGACATTAACCACGGTGTGGCTAGTTGAAGAAAGAGACTGTGTGATTGCATTTTTCACTTTTTAATGGTTTTCTTTATCCAGTATGGAAATGGAATTTCCTCCCAGAAAGCAACACTCGCTTTAGAGTTTAGACCCCTTTGTGTGGTTGTCCCTTCCTTTCCTTTCTCCCTCCCCCCAACCCCGGACCACCACGTGCTGCCCGCTCCCTGACATCTTCACCTGGGGCCCAAGGGGGGCTGTTCAGGAAGGGTGGGGGTGAAGCGTCAGAAGTCCCGAGACTCTGCCCAGCACCTATCGGGGAGATGACCTGCAAGACAGATCTGGGTCTGTGGCTGTACTTAGCCAGTTGTCAGCTCCCCTTGCCTGGCGCAGTGGCCCTGGATTTGGAGAACTGGGTACCACATGTGCTTTGTACCTGGGACAGAAAATGTCCTTCAGCTAACCGGTGACCTGTGATGGCACAGTAGGGAGATAGATGCCTCCAAGGTCTCTTAGAGTCTCTGTCAATATAGACATACCTCTAAACTTGGCTGCAGACTCATTTCCAAGGTCGTTCAGAGCCTTATAAAAAGGAAGAAGTCAGCCGGGCGTGGTGGCACACGCCTTTAATCCCAGCACTCGGGAGGCAGAGGTAGGAGGATCGCCGTGAGTTCGAGGCCACCCTGAGACTACATAGTTAATTCCAGGTCAGCCTGGGCCAGAGTGAGACCCTACCTCAAAAAACCAAAAAAAAAAAAAAAAAAAAAAAAAAAAAGGAAGAAGTCTTCTCTCTCTATCTGCTTCTCTCTCTCTCTCTAATAAATAAAATAAAAAGATTTATTTTTTAAAAAAAAGGGCTAAAGAAAAGGCTTAGAGGTTAAGGCACTTGCCTGCAAAACCAAAGGACCCAAGTTCAATTCCCTAGGACCCATGTAAGCCAGATAAACTGAGTGGATCATGGAGGTGGCTCATGCATTGTAACAGCTCAAAGCCCTGGTGAATCCATTCTCTCTATCTGCCTTTCCCCCTCTGTCTCTAATAAATAAAATAAAATAAAAAAATAAAAAGACTTTTTTTTAAGGAGGAAGTCCAAATTTACAGGTATATCTGCTGTACAGAAACAAAGTGGCATCTGGATGGCTCTGTAGACAGGGACCCTCCAGCCCATCTACAGCAGAAATCTGCAAGTCAGGGATTTTCTTCTGAGACAAGGCTCCCTTCCTGCCCATGCACGAGTAATGACTTTGGGTGATGGGCTCCTTTGTCCTGTTCAAAAGGAGTTGAGCTGGTGGGGAGGGATCTGGCCACCTCCTCGAACCTACAGCAGCAGGAAGTTCTGAACAGCTGCCAGCCGATGTTTGATCAGGGATGAAACATGTCCGGTGACAGCATCTTGCTCTCCCTGCTTTTCAGGGACCATCATTAAAAATGAAGCAGGACAGAAAGAGGCCCAGAAGGCCCTGTGCTCTCTGCAGATACAAGAGGAGGACACGTTCACACCATGTCAAGAGCCATATCTATTTGTGCTTGCTCTTCAGACTGCTGAGCAGCCTCCTCGGCTCGTGCCAGGGATAATTTGCCAACAACAACCGAATGGCCTTGGAGAATACATGGCATGGGATGTAGGGCCACCTCCAGAGAAGGGGAGTCAGAGAAGGCATCACTGTCCCCTGGAGCAGGGGAAGGGCTTGCATTTTTCAAAGTGGCCTGCTCTGAACGCCCTTGGAAACGAACCTGTTAGCCACGCACAACACGTGTCTGTCTGCGGAGTTTGGCGTGGCTGCCTTTTCCTTTCATAAGATATTGATGTGAGCAGTTTGAGCATGCCAAGCAGACGCTCTCCACAAAGAGCGAGCCGTGGGAAGGAGGAGGCTTATCCAGCTGGCCAGGAGCACTCAGGTAGAACGTGTCTCAGGAGTCACTTCTGCCAACACGTCCTCCTGAAAGACAGGACAGCCGCGTCAGGGATCTCATGAATGTTTATTAAGGAGCATTTCTGGCGGCACACAGGAAGGAGCGGCTGCATGGGTGCACACTCAGCTGCTGCGGCTTCAGCATTCTGAGTGGCTTTTCCTGGGATGACCAAGCCGCAGGAATTTTGCTGTACGAGTGGCATGTGAACGGGGAGATGGGAGCTCCTTACACCACTACCACCGTGAACAAGGGGCTGTCCAGCCACTTAAAAAAAAATTTTTTTTTTGTGGGCTGGAGAGATGGCTTAGTGGTTAAATGCTTGCCTGTGAAGCCTAAGGACCCCGGTTCAAGGCTCTATTCTCCAGGACCCACGTAAGCCAGATGCACAAGGGGGCATATGCATCTGGAGTTCGTTTGCATGCCCATTCTCTCTCTCTACCTGCCTATTTCTGTATCTCTCTCTCTCTCAAATAAATAAATGAAAATAAATAAATTTTTTTGTTTATTTTTATTTTATTTATTAGCAACAGACATAGAGAGAGAAAGAGGCAGAGAGAGAGAGAGAACGTGCGCACCAGGGCCTCCAGCCACTGCAAACAAACTCCAGATGCATATGCCACCTTGTGCACCCGGCTTACGTGGGTCCTGGGGAACTGAGCCTTGAACCGGGGTCCTTAGGCTTCCTAGGCAAGTGCTTAACCACTAAGCCATCTCTGCAGCCCCCAGCCACTTTTAAGACCATCCCTAGCCTTCAAGGTTCAAGGTCTTCTCATGTCCCTGTTCCAAGGAAGCAGTGTTTATGCCTGTGTTTGTCTTCCTTGGCTGGTTCTTCCTAACAAAACAATTGCTATGTCAAACCTTTCAAGGGTAGCTTCAGAAATTGGGGGGCTCAGTTAGAGAACCACCCTACTAGAACATCAGATAAATCAAACTTCCCAGAGTGTGTTTGAACAAAGTGAGTCAAGTTCTTGAATCCCTCTGGCGTGGGAGAGCTCAAGGTGGCAGTGTGGTCTGAGCAGTGACTGGCTAAGAAGTGATTGGCTGGAACTTGGATGCTGTGATTGGCTCCGAAGTGATTGGGCTCCTGTGAACCCCGCTGGAGCTGAGCAGTTTATGACAGGTGCATACTCTGAGATTAGGGGCCCTTGTTTGTATCCTGAGGTTGTGACCCATGAAGGCAGGTTGGACTCCATTTGACTTAGCACCTGGATGGGGAAGCGGGCCTCCCTAGTACCTTAAACTTGATCTAAGTGTTTCCTGATCCCTAAACACCTATAAGAAGGGTATGGGAAGCTTTGGAATCTATTGCTCTGAGTTCTGCTGCATGCACGGCATTACGAAGGAGATTTGTAAATCCCAGTGACCTTGACATTCTCCCAACAGTGGACAGAAGAATGAAGGCAGACTGGCCAACCTCCTCGGTGCCTCTCAGACAGGTGACCAGCCTGCTCCTTCAGTGGTCACGCCAGGCTCTCTGGATGCTGGGACACAACTGAGTCTTGGGGACTCTGTCTCCAAGCTCGGTGTTCTCATGATGGGGTGGCTGCTGGAGAGAAGGCTTGGGTTGTGGAGTAGAGACATGCCCCTGTGGTGAGGTTGTACTACTGCCTTCACAGTGGCAGGCCAAGAAGATCAGCATAACCCAGCCCTAGCCAGGGCGCAGGCTGTGGAGCGCATGGGCTGAAGCAAAAACTCCTTCCAGCCGGGCGTGGTGGCGCACGCCTTTAATCCCAGCAGTTGGGAGGCAGAGGTAGGAGGATCGCCCAGAGTTCAAGGCCACCCTGAGAAGACATAGTGACCTCCAGGTCAGCCTGAGCCAGAGTGAGACCCTACCTCGCAAAACCAAAAAAAAATAAAAATAAAAAAAAAAAAAAAAAAAAACTCCTTCCATCTTGATACCTATGTGTGGCAGCTGGTTTTCCCTTCTTGCTTTCGAGAACAGACCAGGGAAGCAGAACAGCGTGGGCTCTCCCTCTGCTGAGACTTGCTGGAGAACCAGGTGGCTTGGAAGCTACTCTGAGAGCGATGGATGCACATGAGGTGGGTCCTGTGTACGCAGAGTTCTATAGACAGTCCCAGCGCCTCTCCTGGGCATCCGGGGTCCTTCTGTAGAGTGGGACCTGACTGAGCACTGGCCTAAAACAGCCCCTCGTTCCCTAGGCATGGCCAGTGCCCAGGTCTGTGGGTCCTACAACTATTAATTTCACCAATTACAGACGACAAAGACTAGGAAATAAAGTTTGTCCTGAGTGCGCACACCGCTAAGGCCCACGCTGTTCCCATGTTACACGGTTTGACCTATCCTGGTGTGCATGGAGCCAACTCTCAGCAAGGCAGTTGGCCTTGGTCACACAATGTGAGTCCCCGTGTTGGTGCAGGTGTGTCTGATCCTAGATGCATCACCTTGGTGTGAAGAGCTTGCCAGGTTTTACACACAAGCACACCTGTGATGAATATCAAAGAAGAATTATTTGGAAAGACAAAGGGAGGACACAGGGAGGTTAATGGGGAGAAATATGGTTTTGTATATAATTTGCTTGAACCAAAAATGCCATTATGCAATTCATTGCTTTGTATAATGAACAAGCACTACTACTAATTTTTTTTTTTTTTTATTTTAGAGAGAGTGAGAGAGGGAGAGGAGCGCGAGAGAGAATTGGCCCTCCAGGGCCTCAGCCACTGCAGTCAAACTCCAGATGCTTGTGCTACATAGTGGGTATGTGTGACCTAACACTTGCCTCACTTTTGTGCGTCTGGCTTATGTGGGATCTGGAGAGGTGAACATGGGTTCTTAGGCTTCACAGGCCAAGCGCCTTAACTGCTAAGCTGTCTGTCCATTCCAACTATTACTAAAATTTTAAAAGCAGGTCACTGTAAATAAATAGAATTTAACCTTTTCTTCTTCCAAGTATGGCATCCCCTTACAGGAGCCAAGTGTCCCGTGGGGAGGATGGGTCACTAGGTGGGAATTGGGCGTGGTCCATGATCACATGGAGCCTGAGGCTTATGACGAGAACGCATGGCTATACCACCGGGTCACCAGAAAGCTGGGACTGTGCGCCCGGCTCAGAAACCAACGTCCTTGTCCACATTGTCCCGTGGACAACTTTCTCGGTCTCTCCAAGAAGGGATCTTTAAGCCACTTCTGGGGTGCCATTTAAATTGGGGCTGGACCTGTGAGAGCTGGTGTTCTCCTCTCTGTAACCGTAGGGTTAACATGAGGAAGACTCAGCTTTTGCTGAGGGTGGAGGGAGGTCTGTGCATCTTCTGTGGGGACTTACAGCTGCCCACTCAGCATCTCTGTCTCACACAAAAGCTTCCGTATGGGCTGGAGAGATGGCTCAGTGGTGAAGGCCCTTGCCTAGGAAGCCTAAGGACCCAGGTTCAATTTCCCAGAACCCATGTGAGCCAGATGCACCTGGGCACGCATGGATCTGGAGTTGGTTTGCAGTGGCTAGATGCCTTGATGTGCCTATTCTCTCTCCCTCTTAAATAAATAAATAAATAAATAAATAAATAAATAAATAAATAAAGTTTTTTTAAAAGGCTTCAGGAGTCAGCCCAAGATGGATAAGATGGGGGGAGGTGAGTGAGATTCCCTCACACGGGAGGAGGCAGCGCTGGGCTGTCAGCATTGCACCGTCCACTGCCTCAGAGGAGATGTCACAGAGAGAGCTCTTGTCTCCTTCTTAAATGCCCTTTGTGTTGCTGATTTGTGAACTGCAGCTCCTGAAAAGCCCTCAAATCTACTACAGAGGAGACATATCCCTTTGATTTCCAAAGAAGATACTCCAGCTCTCTGCTCAGGTTGTTGGTGAGTCATCAGCCCCAAACACAGGAGCTCTGTTCACACAATGCCTGGGTACCTCGCTCACAAAGGGTCCTTGTTTCTCTTTTCTTACAGGAGGAGTGGCAGGGGCAGGGCTGGGCTTTCCCCTACACGGACAAATGCCGCCTGATTTGAATGCAAACTACTATGTGTTAAATGTCACCAAATGCATTCTGAGATCCTCTCAGGATCTTTTACATGAAAACACAAAACTGGGCTGGAGAGATGGCTTAGTGGTGAAGGCACTTGCCTGCAAAGCTAAAGGGCCCAGGTGTGATTCCCCAGTGCCCATGTAAAGCCAGATGCACAAGGTGGTGCATGTGTCTGGAGTTCCTTTGCAGTGGCTGGAGGCCCTGACGTGCCCAGTCTCTCTTTCTCTGCCTCTTTAGCTCTCTTTCCCTCTCAAATAAAGAAATAAATAAGGGCTGGAGAGATGGCTTAGCGGCTAAGGCGCCTGCCTGCTAAGCCTAAGAACACTGGTTCCAATCTCCAGCGGTTCCAATCTCCAGGTCCCACGTTTAGCCAGATGCAAAGTGAGGCAAGGGCGCAATGCCGCACTTGACCACAAGGGGGCGCACGCATCTGGATTTCGTTCACAGCGGCTGAGAGACTGCTGGTGCGCCCATCTCTATCTGTCTCCCTCTCTGTCTATCTCTCTCTCCAAAAATAAATTAAAAAATAATAATAATAATTTTTTAAAAAATAAATAAATAAATAACAAAATATTGTTAAAACTGCATTTTGTCCTTGGGATAGGATACCTCCTCCATGCATCTACCCATACAGGATACGTTCCTCTACACACTGTGCTTGATAGATTCTACCGGCTTTCAAAGCAAGACACTTTGGGTACATTCAGGTGAGTATTCAATAAATAAAACAACTTGCAAACCATTCTGTAGAAGAAAAGCATTTTTTTTGAAACATTTTCCACCTCTGATGCTGGTTTCATTTATATGGTAATATTTAAGGGCTCACCTCCTGTGTGTTTTCTTTCCCAGCCCACACTAACTAAATCCATTTTCAATCAGCACTTTCACCTTGTAGATGCTGTGATTCAAGGTGGCCCCGTGCCCTCCCCGGCCAGCTGTCGCCCCAGGAATAGTATTGCACGGTCCAGAAAATGTGCACCCTACAGAGCAATGAAACATCGTTTAGGCAAAACACATGACCACAGTTTTGTTTCTAACTTATTAAGTTCAGGGTGACAGTGGTCAGGACACTAGCAAAGGTTCTCTGTCGTTGCCCATCCCTGGTGGGAGTCGGCAGGACCTCCATCCGCCAAGCTAGAGGAGGCACATGTACACACCCACAGATTGCCATAGGTGGTGATAGATAAAGCCAGTGGACCAAGTGCCCAGCGTTATTGAAAGATTTTCTTAAAATACTTTATGCATTTATTTATTTGAGAGAGAGAGAGAGAGAGAGAGAATGGGTTCACTGGGGCTTCTAGCCACTGCAAAGGAACTCCAGACACATGTGCCACCTTGTGCATCTGACTTTACGTGGTTACTGGGGAATTGAACTCAGGTCCTTAGGCTTTGCAGGCAAGTGCCTTAACTGCTGAGCCAACTCTCCAGCTCAATAAATTATTGTGCCTTTCTTAATTTTTTTTTGTTTGTTTTGAGAGAGACAGACAGAGAGAGGGAGAGGAAGACAGATAGAGATGGGCGCGCCAGCAGCCTCTCAGCTGCTGCGAATGAAATCCAGATGCGTGCGCCCCCTTGTGGGCAAGTGCGGCATTGCGCCCTTGCGTCACTTGGCATCTGGCTAAACGTGGGACCTGGAGATTGGAACCGGGTTCTTAGGCTTAGCAGGCAGGCGCCTTAACCGCTAAGCCATCTCTCCAGCCCATGCCTTCTTAATTTACTTAATTTATTTATTTGAGAGCATGAGAAAAAGAGCCAGGTAGAGAGAGAATGGGCACACCAGGGCCTTTAGCCACTGTAAATGAACTCCAGATGCATGTGCCCCCTTGTGCATTGTGGGAAATCAAACTCAGGTCCTTGGGCTTTGCAGGCAAGCGTCTTCACCGCTGAGCCATTTCTCCAGCCCTTGAACACTTTTCTGAGCCCTTCTTTATGCTCTCAGCTTCCACAAGCCAGCCGAGTGTTCCAAGCACCTGTGGCAGGCCAATCACAGAGTGGTCCCCAGTCAGGCCCGAGACTTCCTATGCCACCATTCCTTCCTATCTTCAGTCATTGCTCGGAGTCTGTCTGTGGCCAGCAGAGTAGATGGCTTGGAAAGGGACTCCACCTGGGCCATTTCCTGAACGTGCCGGAAGGTCATTGTCGCCCTGTAACCAGTGTGAACGACCACCCACCGTTCAAGGAGCTTTGTGCCCAAGAGTCAGACTGGAGACAACGCAAGTCACGAAGGGTCCACCTGGTGGTGGCAGCAGATGGCAAGTGATAAGAAGAAGTTGATGTGATGAGCAAGAGTGCCGCTTCCATGGTGAGCCTGACAACCTGGGGCAGGGCGAGGGGGTCAGACAGGAGTACCAGACGAGCGGATGAGGAAACCCACTGTGATGGCTAATCACAGCTGTCATCCTGACAGGAGGAGCCCCCATGGGCACAAGTCTCTGGGCATGTTTGTAAGGGAATTTCCGAATTAGGTGAATTGAGGTGGGAAGACCCAGCTAAATGTAGCTGGTGCCAATTCCGTGGTATGGAGTCCTGGAATGCATAAAAGACAGAGAGCTGACTGAGTGCTAGCATTAAAAAATATATATTTGATTGGCCAGGCGTGGTGGCACATGCCTTTAATCCCAGCACTTGGGAGGCAGAGGTAGGAGGATCATTGTGAGTTTGAGGCCACCACCACGGGACTACATAGTGAATTCCAGGTCAGCCTAGGTTAGAACAAGACCCGACCTCAAAAGTGCAAACAAGAAAAACTATTTTATTCACTTATTTTCAAGGAGGGGGAGTGATGGGCATGCCGAGCCTCTTGCCACTGCAAACAAACTTTGAATGTATGTGCCACTTTGTGCATTTGACTTGACGTGGAGGAGGGGGATCAAAGCTGAGCCCCAGAATTTGAAAGCCAGTGCCTTTAACTGCTGAGCCATCTCCTCAGCCTGAGCACTAGCGTTTGTCACTGCTTTCTGACTGTAGCGTCACTGTCACCAGCTGCCTCGTGCTTCTGCTATTATAGCTTCCCCACCAATAAACACACCTTTTTAAAATTTTTTTTTATTTTTTATTTTTTTGGAGAGAGACACAGAGAGAGACACAGAGAGAGAGAGAGAGGTAAAGGAAGACAGAGATGGGAGCGCCAGCAGTGTCTCAGCTGCTGAGAACGAAATCCCGATGTGTGCGCCCCCTTGTGGTCAAGTGCGGCATTGCGCCCTTGCATCACTTTGCATTTGGCTAAACGTGGGACCTGGAGATTGGAACCGCTGGAGATTGGAACCAGCGTTCTTAGGCTTAGCAGGCAGGTGCCTTAACTGCTAAGCCATCTCTCCAGCCCCCACTTCTTTTTTAAACAAAGGTTGTAGTCTTATATCCCTTTTCCCTGCTCCTAATTACCCTGAGGGCTCTTCTCCATGGTTTATTGGTATTCACTGTGGGGTAATTAAAGCCTCAGTCAGTCACTGTGGGGAAGAGGCTGCACTCAGAGACACTGGCATACACTGTATATACATATATATATATATATATATAAATTTTATTTATTCTTGTGTATATTATTCTGGTTTTACATTCATAGTGGTGACTCCATTATCCTCCTCCCTTTCCTCCCTCTTCCATAGAGACCCTCATCAATGGGGACTGTGGTTCACACATTGTGGGGGTAGTCAGGAGCTATGGGGGATAGGCCAAGTCTCTGTGCATTACCATCAAATGTGGGCTAGAAGAGAGCCTACCCATATAAAATTCCCTCCAAGCTATCTATGGCCATCCCATATATCTAGTACTAACTTCTCTCTCCATTGGATAATTTGCTTAAAATATATTTTAAAAATATTTTTATTTATTTGCAGGCAGAGACAGAAGGGAGAGAGAGAGAGGAGAGAGACTGCGCACCGCATGGCTTCTAGACGCTGCAAACAAACTCCAGTTGCATGTGCCACTTAGTTCATCTGGCTTTAGATGGGTTTCGATGGGTACCGGGGAATTGAACATGGGTCATTAGGCTTTGCATGCAAATGCCTTAACCCTGGAATCATCTCTCCAGCCCCTGTATGAACTTTTTGATGGGAGGTGGGGGTGGATATTACTTTCCCATCCAGGTAAATGTTCCACAGAATGAAGCCAGCTCCATGAAGCCAGAACGCCTGGGGGTCCAGGGTCTCCTAGGGTGTGTGCTTCTGCTGAGAAAACCCATTGTGCTTTTTTTATTTTTTTTTATTGAAAACTTCTATACTTACATACAAAAAAGCATGATATTTCCCTCCCTTCCCCCATTCCCCTTTAGAACTCCAATCTCCATCACATCCCCTCCCTCTCTCCATTAGTCTCTCTTTTAATTTGATATCATCATCTTTTCCTTCTATTTTGAGGGTCTTGTGAAGGTATTGCTAGGCACCGTGAGGTAATGGATATCGAGGCCAATTTCTGTCTGGACATTTGCATTGTAATGGCTCTTCCATTCTATCCGCCCCCTCTTCTGCAATGGGCCCTGACTACTCTCACTTCTGGTTAGAGAAGCTTCTCTTTTCAGATGGCGATGACCACTGGGATGATCCAAGAGGCAACATAGTGCTGAGAAGAAGGGATGGAGTGCCCAGCACTGAAACATCTCTGCACACCCTCCGTTGTGTTTTTCAGAAGACCCCTGGAAAAGTGGCTGTGGACCCCCGTGTGGCTGTGTTTGACTGTCTCTGCTTGCCTGTCTCTTTAAGGGACATGATCTCTCTCCGTCAAGGCCCGGCTCTTCTGGCCCCATCACAGCCAGGCCTGGGACTTGGGCTGTGTCACACAGACACACAGGGCAGGCGTGGCACAGTTTATTTTGGCAGCATCAGAACTGTGGCTGTATTTACAATATTTTCTAATGATGAAATGACTCCGCCTATTGCAAAAATGACACGCAGGCTCACAGCCCACCAGCCTGTGGTCTCTGGTCAGGTTCAGTGAGGCTTGGTCGAAAGCTGGGGAGGAGGGTCTGTAGATTTGGGCGCAGATCTTGAGGTTTTTGAGGGCTGAAGTCACTCAGGTTCTGGACAAATTGACATCCACTCCTCCTCAATGTCAGCTTGCCCTGGGTTGGTAGCCACACCCAGTACCAGTGGGCTATGTCAGCAGAGGACCATGAGAGGGCCCTGCCTGGGTAATGTGTAAGTTGAGAGGCATCCAAGTGCCCTGTTCCTGCCAAGTTAACCCTTTGTTAAGCCTTCTACAGTCCATATCAGCAAAGGACATTACGTTAGGTCTAAGGTCCAGGCAACTTTGGACAAGCATCCCTGGTGCCTGTACACAGCATGTAAACTTTACCCAAGGCTTGACTCACGACATTGAGCGAACAGCCTGCAGGCTTAGCCCCTTGGTTCCTGAGGGCTCACGCATGGTTTCCTCATGTACTGAGAAAAGATGGAAGTTGAGGGATGCGGCTCGTGGGACTCACGTGGGATGGGTGTCACTGCACACACCTGCCCCACTGCCTATGTGCTCAAGACAGGAGGTGGCGAATGTGGATCCAGGGCTACCGAGAGTCCAGGCTGAGGTCTGCAGCTGTGGTCAGCCCAGCCAGCATCCAGTGTGGTCTGTGTGCACGCACGTGTGTATCTCCTCTGGAGGACAGTTGCTAGTTGTCTGTGCTGGGGGTGCTGGGAGCTGGGAGTCGCAGGAGGAGCACCACATTAGAAGCACCAAGTGCTCGTGAGCTGCTCAGAACCCTTGAGGCAGAAGCTCAGGTGACCAGGAATAAATAATTCTACCTGGGTGGATTTGGCTCGGTGAGTCTCAGCAGGAGTCAGCTATCCCTACTGGCCCAAAGCTGGAGAGCAATGACCAGTGCTATCCCTGGCCCGGACACTCCAGAGCTGGGGCCACTCCACATGGCTAAGGACTGTGATTCAGTCACCTTGATCGTTTATTATCAACATTATTGTGGTAGTTGGAATAGATGGCCCCTAATATATTCAGTGTCTTATTAGCTTAGAGTTTAGATCTTCAGCCATCTGGCTGGAGGCAATGTCACTGGGTGGATCTTAGGGTCCAGCCCTAAGGTGTGGTGGTGGGTTTGAGATTTCAATCTAAAGATATGCAAAGTGTGCCTAGCTGGAGTTCCTGAGTTGTGCTGTGCTGGGTGGCTTTTGGCTTGTGGCTTTTCTCTCTCTCTCTGCTTGGATCTGTAAAGGCAGGCCAGCTTTTTCTGCCATTATGGAACTTCCCCTGGATCTATAAGCTTCAATAAACATCCCTCCCTCCATAGCTGTGCCTGGTCTGGAAGTTCATCTCAGCGAACCTGAAGCTGTCTGCTACAATTATGGACTATATAAAGTCATTTTCAAGCAAGTAGATAATGCACTTTGAGCATGCACCTCTGTGTGGTTTGAATGTGGGTCCCCCCCATAGCCTGAGGTATGTATGTTTTTTATTAAGCTTATAGTTGAAGTCTCTAGCGGCCTGCTGGAGGAGCTGTCACTCTCTGGGGGAAGATCTTCAGTACAGTCCCAAGGTGTGTTTGAGAGTCACTTTCAGCTCTGGCTGTTCGTGTTTGCTGTGGGTGGTGTCTCTCTGCATGGGTCTATGGAAGTGAGCAGCTTCTTCCCCCATCGTGGTGTTTCCCCTGGATTCTGTAAACCTGCAATACACCCTTTGCTCCCACAAGCTGCTTCTGTTTGGATGTTTGCCCCAATGACGAGAAGTAACTGCCACACCCCCATTTCCTGAAACCCTTTCCTCTTCGGCTCTGCCTCCCCCATTATTTTTCTTTGCTTCCCCAGGCATGTTCATTTCTGCTCTCATGCCGCCCGTGCATCTATGATTTTATGACTCTCGAACATCTAGGGCCCACACATGAGAACAAGTAAGAGGTAGTTCTCTTTGTGAAACTGGCTTGATTCACGTTACACAATTATCTCTGGTTGTGCCCATTTTCCTGTAAAGGACGTGTTGCAGTCAGGTTCGCATTGCTGGTGGAAATCACCCGACCAAGAGCAGCTTGTGGGCAAAAAGGTTTATTTTGGCTTACAGACTAGAAGGGAAGCTCCACAATGGCAGGGGAAAACGACAGCATGAGCAGAGGGTGAGCATCACCCCCTGGCCGACATCAGCTGGACAACAGCAACAGGAGAGTGTGCCAAACACTGGCAAGGGGACACTGGCTATAACACCCATAAGCCCACCCGCAGCAATACACTGCCTCCAGGAGGCGTTAATTCCCAACTCTCCATCCGCTGAGGACCTAGCATTCAGAATATCTAAGTGTATGGGGACGCCTGAATCAAACCGCCACAGGACATGACTTCATTCTTCTTTCTGGCTGAAGAAAATTCTGCTGTATGTTAGGATTATTATTATTATTATTATTATTATTAGGGAATGTTGGCAGTATTTTTCCCAGGCTGGGATTGAGTTTCCAGCCCTCCTGCATCAGTCTCCTGAGTGCCACCATTCCTAGCCACCTTGAAAGAAGCCCAGTGACTTCCACATGCCACGTTCACAGTTACTTCTAAAAATGGACCGCCATAATTATGTGTTAAATATGATTTAAGTCTGCAGGGAACTGTGACTCAATCAGCATGAAAAAATTAATGAAAGGCTTAATTATTATAATAATACCATTAAAATCCAATAAGGAAAGAAAAAAGTTGGCTCCCTTTACTTTAGCTCGGCCATCTAATATCTTTTTCTCCCTTTAGCAGAACTATAATTAATTTAGACTTGGATTTTCAGAAAAGCCATATTATAACCATAGTCTTCAGTGCAATGAAACTAGACGGGAAATGAGCCTGCGTGGTGAGGCGGTGGGGGATGGTATGCTGCCCACAGTACTCAGGGTAGGGGCTGCCATCTTCGGTCCTGAGAAACTCACCATCACTTTTTAAAGTTTAAATTAAATTATTAAATTTATTTATTTGAAAGAAACAGTATGGAGAATGGGCACGCCAGGGCCTCTAGCCACTGCAAATGAACTCCAGACACATGCGCCACTTGTGCATCTGGCTTACGTGGGTACTGGGGAATCGAACCGGGGTTCTTAGACTTCACAGGCAAGAGCCTTAACCGCTAAGCTGTCTCTCCAGCTCCTCACCATCACTTTCAAGTATCAATCTCTGCTGCTCTGCTGCCCATGTCAGCCTCTACAGCTACAGGGTGTAATAGAAGCCTTTTGCAGCTCTGAGCATTAATTCAATGATCAGAAATGCCAGGTATTTAGACAGCCGTCTCTGCCGTGATGCCAACGTCACTTGTAACCAGGCCAGCCACATCAGAAAGCGCCAGTCCAGAAACACAAAGCCAATTCCCCTACCTCACTTCCTTTTTTTTTTTTTAACTTCTTAAAGCGTTTTCTTTTGAAAAAATTGCAGCAGCTCGCCCTCTGCCTACTTCCACCCAACTCCCGGAGTCTGTGTCGTGACTCCGCGCCTCTCACTCCCTACTTGGCAGAGGCCCTGTGGTCCCTCCTGGAGAGATGAACAGGGCCATCTCTCCAGCCCCTCTATTATGTATGTGTGCTTTATGTATCCTAGTGCTTTTCAAGTTGCTATTTTAAAAATAGCAGGTGATGGGGCTGGAGAAATGGCTTAGCGGTTAAGGCGCATGCCTGCGAAGCCTAAGGACCCCCGGTTCGAATCTCCAGATCCAACGTAAGCCAGGTACACACGGCGGCGCATGCGTCTGGAGTTAGGTTGCAGTGGCTGGAGGCCCTGATGTGCCCATTCTCTCTCTCCCCCTCTCTCTGTCTCAAATAAATAAATAAAAAGAAAATCTTTTAAAAAACAAATAAAAATAAAAATAGCAGGTGAGGACACCAGCAGGCACAACTTTTGCTGTACCACAGAACACACATGCCACCAGCTGACGGCCGTTGTTGGCTCTTTTCTACCCACACCCACTTCAGTCACATCCCCGGAGTCCCTGGCACCTCTGTTTCTCTGCTCACTGTCTCACCCATGCCACAACCGTGGAACACTAACTAACTCCACGTGTTCTCTAAAGATTGGTCCAGGTAGGGTAAGGATTGGCAGCTATTCCCTTTTTGTTGCTGGGTGGGATTCCACGTGTGGAATGCTATGGGGTATTTAAGTGCATAACCCATGAAGTGAAATGCAAATTTTGGGGTTCCTTACTGTGGTGGTTTGGTTCAGGTATCCCCCATAAACTTAGGTGTTCTGAGTGCTAGATCCCCCAGCTGATGGAGATTTGGAAATTGTTGGGGCAGGTTTACGGGTGTTATAGCCAGTGTCCCCTTGCCAGTGTTTGGCACACTCTTCTGTTGCTGTTGTTCACCTGATGTTGGTCAGGGCGTAATGTCCACCCTCTACTCATGCCATCGTTTCCCCTGCCATCATGGAGTTTCCCCTCGAGTCTATAAGCTAAAATAAACCTCCCCCCTCCAAGCTGCTCTTGGTCAAGTGTTTTCTGGCAACAGTGCAAACCTGACTGCAACACTTACCAATATGCATCAATAACCTTAGGGCACCCCAGGTTCTTGTCTTATGAATTTAAATAATGAAAACCCATAGGTCAGAGGGTAAGGTTTAGAGAGACTATTAGATTAAAAGAAGGAAAGAGAAGCAATTACAGGGGGCTCCTGCCATGTGGAGGGCAGAACGGGTAGAGAGAGTTCAGAGTTCTCTCTTCATCTCAGCTGAGCTGAGCCAGGAGGAAACTTACCAGAACCTGAGGTTCAAGAGCCAGCCAAGAGAGAGGCTGTCTACCTGGTAGTGTCCAGCTGTACCCTTATTGTGCTGGGTTTCCCCTTCTGGTGAGCCAGAGTGAGGGCTGATTGGTCTGGACTAGGGGCTGGCTTAGGAAGAGGCCAGCCATGACTCCACATTTTGGGGGCTGAGATTAACCAACCATAATGCCGGAATCGGGTTTGAATTCTGGGAATGAAGACCTCCGTCCCAGGAGGGGCTCAGGTTGTTTAGAAAACAAACAGAACTAGGGAACCCCTTCAGTCAAGAGATAAGGAGAGGGGAGATCTCTCTGGTCTCCAGTAAAGTGGAGAGTGCAAAGGCAGACTTAAGGACTTGCCTGTCATTACTTTTGGGGGCCCAGTCACCCTAACTACCTCAGAAGGACTTCCAGTTTGTATCTTCTTTTGGTGATGAGTATTTGGTTGTGAATATGCGTGTTCTTAGCTCTGGGGTAACTGTTCAGCAGTTGCTGTCTTCTCTAGGACAAACACTACTTAAATTAGCTTTTTTTGTGTTTTTGGTTTTTCAAGGTAGGGTTTCGCTCTAGCCCAGGCTGTCCACAGCTACAGTGGAGGGCTAGCCCAGGACACATCTGGACTCCCCACAACTGGCCAGAGTTGGGTGCAGCAGGCTGAGGGCACAGAGGATGCCAGAAAGTGAGCCGTTTCCTCATTGGACAAAGCCAGACCTTTGGAACCATGTGCTCTGAGAAGAATATCAGAAATGTCTAGTCTTCACTGAGGGAACAAAGGAAGTCACATGGGGCAAAAATTGCTAAAATAAAATTCTTTCATAAGGGGTGGAAAGATGGCTCAGCAGTTAAGGCACTTGTCTGCCAAGCCTAAGGAACTGACTTTGATTCCCCAGTGCCCATGCAAAGCCAGATGCACAAGAACATCTGGAGATCATTTGCAGTGGCTGGAGGCTCTGGTACACACACACACACACACACACACACACACACACACACACACACATATATATATATATATATATATATATATATATATATATTGGTTTTTTCAAGGTAGGGTCTCACTCTGGCTCAGGCTGACCTGGAATCGTCTCAGGGTGGCCTCGAACTCTCAGCGATCCTCCTACCTCTGACTCCCAAGTGCTGTGATTAAAGGCGTGTGCCACCACGCCTGGCACATCTATTTTCTCTCTCTCTCTCTCTCTCTCTCTCTCTCTCTGTATCTGCCCCTCTCTCTCTCTTAAATAAATAAATAAATAAAATTTAAAAATTCATTTTATAAAAAGTTCCTTCCTTTGAGTGTAAAACACTTCCTAGCATACAGGTAGGTCTATCACATGGTTTCATGACAGTTCTGAAAGTCACCAGAGAGGTTTGGGACAGAAGGTGTTGTTGTCAGAGACTTGTTTCTGAGATGAACATCCAGCCAGACACAGTTGATGGGAGGAAGGGATTTGTTTCAAGCCTATTGATCCAGGAGAAGTTCCATCAGTGGCAGAAGAAACTGCCTCCCTTGCGCAGATCCAGGCAGAGAGAAGCCACCAGACAGCCAGCACCATAGGTGAGCATGAGGCACCCAAGATCAAAGGGCTCTGAGCCCCTTTGTGCTGGAATTCAGATCCACCCCCAGACACACCTCAGGGCTGGACTCCAGGCTCCACCCCCAGTGACACCTCCTCCAGCCCCAGCTGGAGACCCAAGGGACAAATTTAAGTTTAATAAAGCACCCTAGTCTATGGGCGCATACATTTACACAACCATGTTCAAACTACCACAGCAGGATCTGCGGGCTTCTGCATCGATGCCTGGGGTGGGAGGGATGGGCATTCTCAGAGAATTTTCCATAAATGAAAAGAGGAGGTACAGATGTAATTGCAGGTCTAATCTTTCATCACATAGTCTCATGATTCATCCAGCGAATTCTCTTAATTTCCTTTTGCATTCAATTTTTTTGAGTTCATGCTAGCTGTGAAGAATAAAACTAGCCAGGCGTGGCGTTGCACACCTTTAATCCCAGCATTTGGGAGGCAAAGGTAGGAGGATCACCATGAGTTTGAGGCCACCCTGAGATTACATAGTGAATTCCAGGTCAGCCTGGGCTAGAGTGAGACCCTACCTTGAAAAACCAAAAAATGAAAAACAAACAAACAAACAAAAAGAATAAAACTAAAAATCATCCACATTGAGCTATTGATTGGAGAGACCTACCATCTCCCCAAAACAAGACAGGCTTCTATCAAAGCACTTGATTACTCACCTGAGGTGAAAGGTCACATCCTGTGAAGACACCACATGCTGCTGATGCAGAACATTGAGAGATCCAGCTGAAACTTAATGGCAGCCAGTTCCCAAATGGTTAGCACATATAGTGCTGAAAAGTGCTATCTGAGCTGCTAGGGAAAATAGACTACAGTGGGTGTGCAAGCAGGGGACACTCAACCAACCGAACAAGACATACACACCTGTGCAATAGTGGCACACAGCCTAGGTGGGTAACCACTGGCTCTTTGATTGGCTATGAGATCCACTCAGTGGAAAGGAACCCATAACTGGAACTGGGAACCAAGTCAGAATCCTATGGAGACCAAGATAGTGGACTCCAGTGAAAAGCTCCTGCTATCTTTCACCAAAACACGAGGCTACACTCATCAAAATCTCTCTAAATTGGGCTGGAGAGATGGCTTAGTGGTTAAGGCACCTGCCTCCTAAGCCTAAGAACCGGTTCCAATCTCCAGGTCCCACGTTTAGCCAGATGCAGTGACGCAAGGGCGCAATGCCACACTTGACCACAAGGGGGCGCATGCGTCTGGATTTTGTTCACAGCAGCTGAGAGACTGCTGGTGCGCCCATCTCTGTCTGTCTCCCTCTTCCTCTCTCTCTGTCTGTCTCTCTCGGTGTTTCTCCAAAAAATTTTTAAAAAATTAAAAAAATCTCTCTAAATTAACAATGCTTATGCCCTTTAACATATCCTGACCTCACTCTCCATTGGAGAATCTGATTTTGTTTTTCAGAAAGCAGCGAGAACTGAGGACAGCCATAATGTACCAACAAGACAAGAGAAGAGAGCTGACTCCTTGGCAGCAGAAGAACCACCCCTCGCACATCAGCCAGGGCCCAGTAAAACCACAGAGGAACTGGCGAGATGAGCAAGAGTGTTGCTTCCACTGTGAGCCTGACAACCTGCACCAGGGTGATGCAGACAGAGACACTGAGGACACTCAACACCTACCAAAGCAGAAATCCAGAAGCTGCTGAGAGCTCAACACTAAAATAGACTTAAAGTATCTCCATGGCTCAAGAAATTTGGTAGAAGAGGGGGCAGAAAGATTGTAAGAGCCACAGGGTGGGAAGGAATATCCAGAGGCATTACCCCCTTTCCCCAATGACTGACTGCGGCTCTCGCAACTCATAACCCAAAACGTCATGATGACTACCAGCAACCCCACTGAGGAGGGCCTTCAGCGGAAATGGGGGCAGGGAGGAGGGAAATGATGGTACAACATGTGGTGTGTCCGTACAAAGTTTCTGCTTAATAAAAAAAGTG
The DNA here is from genome assembly GCA_036365145.1 of Orientallactaga sibirica. Taxonomy (NCBI): domain Eukaryota; kingdom Metazoa; phylum Chordata; class Mammalia; order Rodentia; family Dipodidae; genus Orientallactaga; species Orientallactaga sibirica. The sequence continues at coordinate 3,494,637 of JAEOAD010001845.1, forward strand.
AGGAGGGGATATGATGGAGAGTGAAGTTTCAAAGGGGAAAGTGGGAGGGAAATAACATGGGATATTGTCTACAATTAAAGAAGTTGTCAATAAAAATAAAAATAATTTTAAAAAGTGAAAATAAAAAAGAAACCTTGAGCATATTCCTTTGGGAGGTTAAAGCCACACTTACAGAGGGACCATGCAAGTCTAGTTCAGAAGTGGCTTGGTGGGCTGGGCGTGTCTCTTTCCCAGGCCTTTGGTGAAGTCCCCCAGGGTGACTAGTCAAATGGCCTCTCACCCACCCACTGTGCCATATGCACTTCCGAAGGCTCTTTAAACAGGTATTTTGGGAGACTTCTGGTCAAGATGGTGTCCTTATAAGCATGCCTCAGCCGGCGCGGAAGCAAAGATGAATGACGAACGTGAAGGGAGGACCAGCCAATCACACGTCACCAGGGCCCCAGCTGAAACCATAGAGTAATGTGGGGGAAGGGCAAGAGTTCAGCGTTCTTGGTGATCACGACACCAGAAAAAGGCTGAAGGAGATAAACACAGAGAACTTCCAACTCCTACTAAGCCAGATATCCAGAGACACAGAGGCTCCCAAAACCTCATCCCTGAAGCAGAACTAAAATGACCCCAACGTGGCTCAGGGAAATTCGCGGAAGAGGGGGCGGAAAGAATGTTGGAGCCACAAGTTGGGGCATTATGCACAGAGACTTGGCCTATCACCCATTGCTCTTGACTACCCCCACAATGCATGACCCACATTCCCCATTGATGAGGGTCCCTTTGGAAGAGGGAGGACAAGGAGGAGGATAATGGAGTCACCACTATGAATGTAAAATTAGAATAATATAAATAAAAAATAAATTATAAAATTAAAAAAAAACATATTTTGGTGTCATGAGTAGCTTTCTGGGGTTAATGGAAGTGAGGCAAGAGATTGAAAGAGAGGGAGAGCCAGTGAGGGCTGAGCTTCACACACAGGAAGGCCCTGTAGAAAAGCGACAGTGAATGTCACCTGCACGGGCAGAGTTCAAGTACAGGATTTATTCTTCACTCCCTCGGCAGCGTAAAAGCCATCATCTTCACCCTCAACACCAGGATGTGGCAGCCAGCCTGTCCGTCCTCATCCAGGCCTGGATCCCCAAGCACATGCAAACTGGTGTTTCCCTTAAATTATCAGAAATTTCACACCCTCTCCTGGTCGCTTACTCAAATATAAAATTGCTGGGAACATTATTTTTGTACATATAATATAAATATCTTACACTGTAGCCAGGATTTGTTTTCTTAGAGTCGATGTGAAGGGTGTTGGCTGGAGAGATGTCTCAGTGATTAAAAGCACTTGCTTGCAAAGTCTGATGGCCTGGGTTCGATTCCTCAGTACCCACATAAAGTCCAATTCACTAAGTGATGCATGCATCTTGAGTTCATTTGCAGTGGCAGGAAGTTCTGATGTGGCCATGTGCTCTATCTATCTATCTATCTATCTATCTATCTATCTATCTATCTATCTTTAGTCTCTCCCTGCCTTTCTGTGTGTTTATTTAAAAAAAAAAAAAGAGTGATTGAAGACCTGGAGAGACGGCTTAGCAGTTAAGGCTCCTGCCAGTGAAGCCCAGGTTCAATTTCTCAGTACCCACGGAAGCCAGATGCACAAGGTGGCACTTTGTCTGCAGTCCATTTTCAGTGGCTAGAGGCCCTGGTGCACCCATTCTCTCTCTCTCTCTCCTCTGTCTCACTCTTTTTTTCCTCTCAAATAAATTATTAAAAATATAAAAAAGCAGTGGTTAAAAACTTAATATTATTCATAAGATGCAGTAATTTGGGGCTGGGGGATGGTCGGTGGATAAAACACTTACTCACAAGCATTAGGTCCGGAGTTTGCAACCTTACCACCCATGTCAATGTCAAGCGGGCGAGGCAGACTGCCTGTCATCCATGTACCCAGGAGGTGGAGACAGGATCCTGGGGCAAGGTGCCTAGCTAGAGCAGAGGAGTTAGTCAGAGAGCTCTAGAGAGACCCTGCTTCAGTAAATAAAGTGCAAATCAAGCATGACATCTGACATCACATACATGTACAGATGCAGGAACACGTATGCCCGTGCACACACACACACACACACACACATGCCAACATGCATGCACACAAACTCACAAAAAATTTCAATAATTTTAAAACTATCAGAGGGAAATGAAATATTTTCAAAGCCAGCACCTAAATTCAACTCTTCCATTTTCAAAACTGCCATTTGAGGGGCTGGAGAGATGGTTTAGCGGTTAAGGCACATGCCTCAGAAGCCTAAGGACTGAGGTTCGATTCTCCAGGTCCCACATAAGCCAGATGCACATGTTGGCACATGCATCTGGAGTTCGTTTGCAGTGGCTAGAGGCCCTGGTGTGCCCATTCTCACTCTCTCTATGTCTCCCTCTCTCTAATAAATAAATTAAAAAAAAAAAAACCTGCCATTTGATTTGAATGGTCCTAGCTTCTGCTATAATAACAAATTGACCCACTTTCAAAAAGATGAATCCCAGAAAACATGTGTTGGCACATTACAGACCTATTCACATCCAAGATGAGTAAAAACTTGGCCCAATATCGTAAGTTCCTCTCAAAACAATGAACATGCCTAAGGCATGTGTGATTTCTGAATCCTCTGTTCTCTCCATTTCTGGCTGGGAACGCAGCCACAGCTGTGTTTTGGGACATTCTAACACCATGTCTCAATCCTGCCCTTGGACCTGGGAAATGACCTATTGTAAAGATTCTTGGGGTACAAAAATCGTTTAGGGAACAAGGAGAGAAGAAGGCATCAGACACCCCCGGAGGAGCTTGAACGCCCCTGTGGTAAAGCCACACCACGGTGTTTTTCTTGTGTTCTCTTCAAAGGAAGAAGGTGTGTGCACATGTGTCTGCACTCACATACTATAAAAGGAAACAAATACCTTCATGTTAAAAGTCCTTGTAGGGCTAGGCGTGGTGGCGCATGCTTTTAATCCCAGCACTCGGGAGGCAGAGGTAGGAGGATCGCCAAGAGATCGAGGCCACCCTGAGACTACATAGTTAATTCCAGGTCAGCCTGGACCAGAGTGAGACCCTACCTCGAAAAAAACAAACAAACAAAAAAAAAGTCCTTGTAGGCACATCAGAATACTGTGGGGTGCCACATATCAATATTTCATATGACATCATAAAGTGACATTCGACATATGTGGAGATTTTCCCACAACCATCCCATTTAAGAGTGGAAGTCTTTTTCATATATTTGGAAATTAATTTGCTCGTCTCATAACTCAAATCCAATATGAATCTCAGATAAGTAGTTCTTCACGACACCAGGGGAAGGACACAAGTATCCACTGCACACCTGGAGGGTCAGAGGCGGGTCTGAGAGGGGCCCAGTGGGGCTCAGAAGGTTCCCAGAGCTGGGATCCACCCTGGACAGATATGGCTCAGGGGCATGCATTAGAGGCAGCCGTGGTGGTGCTGGGCTCGCTCAAAGCAGTGACTGTCTATTGGGGGAGCCAGAGGCCGTGCAAGGAACCTTTACGACTCTCAGATGGACACAGTGACTGGTAGAGTCCAAAGCGGAGTCTGGCAGCACCACGGGGCTGGAGATGGCAGGCGAGTGGAGGAGACAGGCCAGAACAGGCCTCGGGGAGACCAAGTGCTGAGAATAGGAGAGAAGACACGCTGTGAGGAGTGGCAATGTCTGTAGCTGGACACCTACAGGAAAGGGCCCTGGGCTTCCCAAAAGCTGACGAGGCACTGAGACAGCCGTTCAAATCAGGAGCCACGTGGGTGGCTCATTCCAGGTCTTTCCAGGTTTGGCTCAGAGAATGCTGATAGAAGGTAGAGCGGTCTGCCTGGGATAGACCAAGGAGCCTGAGTTCTCTTAGAGTATTTTGAATTGAAACTCTTTTGGTTTGAGCAAAGATGTATAAACACATTGTACACAAACGCGCACACACACACACACACACACACACACGCACACATTCAGTTATCGTCAAAGCTTCCTCTAAAGTTTCAAATATAACAAATAAGATTTAAAAGTGTTCTCAGGCTGGAGAGATGGCTTAGAGGTTAAGGCGCCTGCCTGCTAAGCCTAAGAACCCAGTTCCAATCTCCAGGTCCCACGTGCAGTGACGCAAGGGTGCAATGCCACACTTGACCACAAGGGGGGGCGCATGCATCTGGATTTCGTTCACAGCAGCTGAGAGACTGCTGGCGCGCCCATTCTCTATCTGTCTCCCTCTCCCTTCCTCTTTGTCTGTCTCTCTCTGTGTCTCTCTCCAAAACTAAAAAATAAAAAAAGTGTTCTCAAGAGCTGGAGAGATGGTTACATGGTTAAGGCATTTGCCTGTGAAGCTTAAGGACATAGGTTCGAGTCCCCAGTACCTACACAAGCCAGATACATATGGTGGCACATGCATCTGGATAGTTTGCAGTGGCTAGAGGCCCTGGCACACCCATTCTCATTCTTTTTCTCTCTAATAAATAAACAAAAGTCAAATATTATTATTATTATTTTTTTTTTTTTGGAGAGAGCCAGAGAGAGGGAGAGACAGAGACAGTGGCCTCTCTGCCTCTATGAACAGTCTCCAGATGCCTGCACCTTCTTGTGGGCAAGTGAGACGTCACTTTGCATTTAGCTAAACATGAGACCTGGAGAATCAAACGGGCATTCTTAGGCTTGGCAGGCAGGTGCCTTAACTGCTAAGCCATCTCTTCAACCCCAAAAGTAAAATATTTTTTAAAATAGAGGGGTTAGTATCCCGACCCCATGCTCCCTCACAGGGCTTCTCTCTCTAATCTCTGGGATATCTAAGACCATCTTGGTCTTTGGTTATTTCACCACGGACAAGCACCACGTGATACGTTGGTTCCCTCACTGGCACCATGTGATACATTGGTTCCCTCACTGGCAGCCCCACTGTGCTCCTTTCGCCATAGGTCTGAGTCATGGCTTTAGAGATGTGGTGATTTGAAGGTAAATATCCCCAGGGGTTTGTGAGTCAGTTTCCTGCTTTGTTCCTAGCTGGTGGAGCCCTGCTGGGGGCTGGTGTGTCCCTGGGGGCTAACCTTGGAGTTGAGGAGTCAGGCGGACTATGTGTTCAGAGCCGCCTCATGCTTGCTGTGTGTCTCTGCTGTGGATGTGTGATGAAGTGAGCCAGCTTCCTGCATCATGATGACGCTTCCCCTCAAGACTGTGAGCCTGAAATAAACCCTTTCCTCCTATCAGCTGCTTCTTCCTGGACGCTTTGTCCCAGCAATGAGAAGGGAACTTCAACAAGGGATGAGAACATATACCTCACACCCCAACCTGCTCCTTGTTTCTCCTCCATGACGCCACATGCTGCCGTGGAATGTTCCAGATCAGCCCATTGTGTTGGAATGCTTGGTCCCCAGGGGGTGGTGCTCTTTAGGAAGGATTGTGGAACTTTTAGGGGGTAGTGGGTCCCTGGGGACTGACCTTAAGGTTTCCTAGCCTGGCTCCACTTGTGCTCCATCCTCAGCTTCCTGATTGTGGTTGCAATATGGTGCCAGCTTCCTGTCTAGCTGCCAAGCCCTTCTCTGTCATGACGGGATGCAGCCTCTCAAAACTGTAAGCCGCGGGGTTGGAGAGATGGCTCAGAGGTTAAGGCACTTGCTTGTAAAGCCTAAGTACCTGGGTTCGATTCCCCAGGACCCACATAAAGCCAGGTGCACAAGGTGGCGTATGCATCTGGGATTTGTTTGAAGTAGCTGGCGGCCCTGGTGTGCCCATTCATTCTCTCTCTCTCTCTCTCACACACACACACACACACACACACACACACACACACACACGCCTTCTGTATACCTCTCTCCATTTGCAAATAAATAAATAAAAATATTTTTAAAAACCTGTAAGGCAGAATAAGCCTTATCCTTCCTTAATCTTATTCCTGTCACATACTTGGTCACAGCAATGCATAAAATAACTAAAAGACCAGGTATGATGCCGGGACATGCATTTACTGTGGTACACGAGGGTACGGCACAATGCAGGTAGGGCCCTAGCCAGACAGCATGCCAAAAGAAACCAGGAAGTGGCTTCTGTGAACATGGCGTCCTGCACAGACCTGGCGTGACAACAGCTACAGTCCCATGCTCATGAGAAACCTGCTGTGAGATGATCTGTCCAGAGACAGACTGTCATTGGTCACAAAAGGGAACCACCCCATACAATGATTGGCCAGCCAAACCCCTTTAAGCCCCCTACACTTCCTTGAATAAACGAGTTTGCAACAGCTCGCCCTCTGCCTGCTTCCACCCAACTCCCAGAGTCTGTGTCGTGACTCCGCACCTCTCACCCCCAACTCGGCAGAGACCCTGCTGTTCCTCCTGGGCTGGCCCTAGGGGGGACCCCAACATACGAGGATGTGGAGATGTAGCCAAGGAGAAAGGGGGGGGGAAGAACCTTCCAGAAAGCATGAGATCCCATGAAGCTACCTAAGGAAACATGCCATGGACTGAGGCTTCACCCAGCTCAGGGGAGGAGCAAGGCTTCTGTGGAGATGCTGCCTGCTGTGTGACTGGCCGAGTCTCCTCAGCATTCATTTCTCAGGAAATCCAGGAGGGCTGCCTGCCAGAGGATCTCCCTGAGCACTTGAGAGTGTCTGTGCATTGTCACCATGTGGATCGTGGCTCCATTATGTGTGTGCGTGCCCATGCGTGTGTGGTCTGCATTGGTGTCACTTTAGTGAGAGAGACAAGGCTCTCCCCCACTGATGGCACAGCCCCAGAACAACCTTCCCCATCGCCACTTCCTGTGGTTGCCGTTATTAGAGATGAAATATGGAGACTTGGGATTTTCCTCCCCACCCTCCATATTTCAGTTCCCCCTCACAAGTGCACGGTGACAAAGATGTAGTCACCTCCTGTCTTCAGAAAAAGAGGCAGAGCCAGGCGTGGTGGTGCACTCCTTTAATCCCAGCACTCGGGAGGCAGAGGTAGGAGGATCGCCGTGAGTTCGAGGCCATCCTGAAACTACATAGTTAATTCCAGGTCAGCCTGGGCTAGAGTGAGACCCTACCTGAAAAAAAACAAACAAACAAATAAATAAATAAATATAAGAAAGAAAAGAATAAAGGAAAAGAGGCAGGAGGGACGGGGTGGGATCTCTGGGGAGTGGAGAGTGGACAGTCACAGCAGTTCCGTCAGCCCTTGGAGACCCCAGAAGTCTCCTTGGGGACTGTCGCTGCACACACAGAGGGTGTCCCAGTCTCCTGAGAAGTCCCGTTTCTGCCTTGCTTCAAAGAGAGGATAGCACGGGCTAGAAATGCCATCTTCAATCACTAGGAAAGTCATTGTACCCAGCTTAGCTGAGGTCCCAATTGCCCTTGGGAAGAGGCAGATAAAGAAAGAATGGGCATGCCAGTAGAGTGGTCCCTGACACATGAGCCCCTGGAATGACCATGGAAAGAAACACACCAGGGATGTTGTCTCCTTTCAAAGTTCTGCACTATGATTCCCGGAAGAGGAAAAAAAAAAAAAAACACTGACTGCTGCCCCCACAATGCATGACCCATGACCCACACTCCCCATGGGGTTGACCTGCATCCCCAATGAGGAGGGCCTCTTCAGAAAAGGAGCAGGGAGGAGGAAAAGGATGAACAACATGTGTTGGTTACATACTAATATGTTCATATCTAATAAAAATAAGTTTTAAAAAACCAAAAAAATAAATAATAAAATAAAATAAAGAGCAAGCTGACCATTACCCAAAAACCAAAAAATCCAAACAAATAAAAAACCAAAACTAAAACCAAAACCAAAAAACAGGGCAGGGCGGGTGGGGTGGGGTGGGGGTGGGTGGCTACCTGCATGCTGTACACCTTCACACATCTATATGGTGCCTGTGAGTGCACACATGAAACACAGGGCCACACGTGTTCACTCACCACCCTCACATTCATGCCCTGGTTTTAAATTTTGTTTCCTTTTTCTTTTTCCTTTTTCTTCGAGGTAGGGTCCCACACTAGCCCAGGCTGACCTGGAATTCACTATGTAGTCTCAGGGTGGCCTTGAACTCACGGCGATCCTTCTACCTCTGCCTCCCGAGTGCTGGGATTAAAGACGCACGCCACCATGCTTGGCTAAATTTTGTTTCTTATGACACATTCTCCCTGCAGCACTGGCTCCCTCTGCTTTTGTGTGTCTATGGGGACAGCAGGGCAGGCGGCCTTTTGGTCTTCCTGTCGGAACAGGAATGTGGCCTAGCAGAGGCCCATTTCACTTATCCTATGTCCCTAACACCAAAGACTGCCTCCCAGAAGTGCCCGGAACATGTTGGCTTAGTAGATGCAACTCTGACCTCATACAAGTAGATGCCAGCTATTGGCCCAGTGGACATGCCGAGCCAGCTCTTTTCTGGCTGGACAGCTTCACAGACCAGAGCCATCCTATCCTGGGTTTGGCGCCTCTTCCAATTCCAGAACTAAGGAGCTGCCCCAGCGCTGGAGTCCCCTGCCTCTCCCATCTGGCCACACGGAGCCTTTTGAAAAGCCGAGTGGCTGTGTCAGCTGCCCACCCTCCCTCCGCCCTCCCTGCCCATCTTATTTCTGGAAGCTGTGATGTTCAATAATTCAGAAGGAGCACGGATCAGCATATCTTACAGCATATTTGATGTGCCAACAAACCGACTGCAGACTGTTTCATTTCAATTAGCCCCTTTGTTGCCAACGAAAGCCCTACATACACCCTGAGCGAGGGCCAGGCCGGCCTCGGTCTCGCACGGGGCCCTGGTACCCTGCTCTGTGTGCGCAGTGCCCACGGTCCTTGGGCTCCCATCTCTTCTCGCTTTCTCTGCTATTATTCTCCCAGTTTCATCTTACCTGGCATCAAGTGACTTTCACCAGCCCGTAAAGAAAGACTCGGCTCCGTTTTCAAGCCTCTTCTGCTCTCCCCAGCTAATTGGCTCAGGTGTAAACCAAGCCAGTTGGCTGAGGACTTTGAAATGAGTCGCCTTGCGCAACTCGCCTGGGAGCAAGCATCCCCTGTCCGTGTGTCAAATGGCAGCTGGACGTGCCCGCTGCTCAGCCCACTCAGAAAAGACACAAGGACTCACCGTGTATTACAAGGACCAGATCCATGCGGTTACCTTATTGGGAGCTTGTCATTAATTTTGCAGGCTGGACCCGGAATGCCATCTGACCTGTTTTTAATAAGAGGCTGCCAGCTCTGCACTGCCTGTTCTGGAGAGGCTCTGGGTGACACCAGCTGGGTCTGCTTTACATAGGGAGACACCCTTCGCTTTGATCAATAATGCTGCTTCATTTTAAAAGGGGGGCTCGTTTTGCCGAGACATGGGGAAGGGGGCCCCCCACCCCTGCGCCTGTGGTCTGTTTGTCTGGCGTGCACAATTACGGAAAGGTCACTCGGCAGCACAAGAGGACACTTGCTGTTTTAACCCAACGCCACCTCTTCTCAGACTCTATTTAAAGGGTGCGCCCACCACAGGGCCTGCCCCATGTCTGGGTTTTGATGATCAATGGCTGCTTTGCAAGGACACAAAAGCAAGAAAAGCAGGCTGCTCTTTTGGGCTCTTTGATTTACCGTGAACCTGCCCCATGAAACCAACATAATGAATATTGTCCTCCTTGTGGCTCAGTGGGACCCAGAAGATTGCCTGGCTCTGAGTCATTGCCAGGCCCCATTCCTTCCTCTTTTTGTTAAAAAAAAATCACCAAATGTATTTATTTGCAAGCAAAGAGATACAGAGAGAAAGCCAGAGAGACAGAAAGAGAGAGAGAGAAAGGGATAGAGAGAGAGAGAGGGAGGGAGGGAGAGAGAGAGAGAGAGAGAGAAGGGTGTGCCAAGGCCTTTAGCCAATGCAAACAAACTCCAGACGCATGTGCCACTTTGTGCATCTGGCTTTACGTGGGCATTGGGGAAGTGAACCAGGGTCATTAGGGTTTGCAGGCAAACGCCTTAACTGCTGAGCCATCTTGTTGCCCTTTCATGTCTGATCTGTGTGCTGTGCAGACTTTTATACTCAGCTCCAGGCTCAATATGGTAACCCAGGCTGATCAAATATTTTGAGAAATTAAACACGCATTAATGAAGCCACACAGTCTCCCCCAGCACGAGGCGCACACTCAAGTGTTAGTCACACTGTGGAGCGTGGGTTCCCATGGGTGTGAAGATCCTGGACACAAACACAGCCAGTCAGGGGCATTGGTGGATGTTTTGGTGTGCCCTCGTACCCACAGCATGGCAGGCTGCATGGCTTAAACAACAGGTAGATAATTCCTCCTGTCGTGCAGGCTGGAGACGAGTCTATCTGCGGCAGGTCTGCGTCTTCTCTTCCTCAGACCGTTCTTCCAGCTTGTGCCTGCCCTGTTCTCCCCTTGTCCTCACATAGAAGACCCAGTGTTAGGTCGGGCACGTCCCAAAATGGAGTCACCAAGGACACAGCAGGATGGAGTTGCCAGAGACATAAGGAAGTGAATTATCCAGATTCCTCAAGAAGCCACCCAGCCACTATCCCTTCCTTGCCTAACAATGCCCCAAGTCTTGTTTCCCTGCCCCCTTATCTCCTAAGCCACCTGGTCACTGTTCTGGTCTCTCACCAAATAGCTAAAGTAAATAACAAAGGAGTTCTTTTTCCTTCCTCACCTTCCCCCAACTGAAGAAACCTGTAAAGCCCACTACCTGAAATCTCAGGTGGGCTGTGCTCCTCTCGCGAGCCAGCCCTGGCAGCTTGTGCTTTTCCCGAATAAAAGCTTTCATCTTTGCCTCAGAGTGGTCTGCGTGGTTATGGTCACTCCCGAAACTTACACCCAGTGGGTGTCCACACGCTGATCTCTTCTCACAAGGATACCAGTGACCGTGGATTTGGGTCACTTCAGCCATTTATTTTAGCTTAACTAACTGCCTCTTTGAAACTCTAAATATAGCAATATTCAGAAGCCACGGCGATTAGAGAATCAAAGTATGATGGAATGGGTGGTGGCAAGGTGAGCATCATTAACTGGTATAAAGTCACCATTAACACTGTCCCTCAGCAAGGGAGGACCCACACAGTGCAAGGGCCCTGGGTCTGACCTGGTAGTGGTAGGTGCCACCAGCTTGCCTAGATGTGGGGAAAGCTGGTGGACATGTGCCTGAAGACTATGGACAGGTCAGTGTCTGAGTTCTAAGATATCCGGACTCAGAAGACAGCATAGCTGCACCTAGAGGGGACCGGGGGGCACTGCAGGCTGTGCTAGTGAGCTGAACTTCTGGCATGCATGTGCTTGAGCCTTCGATTTACACTCTTGGGGTAAAAGTAAGAAAATAGAGGGCTGGAGAGATAGCTTAGTGGTTATGGTACTTGCCTGGGAAGGCTAAGAACCCAAGTTTGATTCCCCAGTACCCACGTAAAGCCAGATGCACATGGTGGCTCATGCATCTAGGGTTTGCACTGGGTAGAAGCCCTGGTGAACCCATTCTCTCTCTCTCTCTCAAATAAATAAATAAATAAATCTAGATATTTGGGAGTTCCAGTTCACCAACAGCAGCAGCTCCTGTGCTGAATTTAATGACAGTGTCAAACGTTGGAGAACATTGCTGGCCTTTAGTGCACTTTGTGAAGTTGTAGTGTGACCGAAATCTCACCAAGTGTCTTTATGTTGCAACAAAGGGTTGGGCCCTGTGTGTGGTCAGACATAAGGTCAGATCTGCACTGCCAGCGGGTTCTGTTCATTGTTTCTTCTGGGGCTGAGCCCAGAGCCTTTACGCTTGCTGGACAGCCTCTCCACAGGCCCCCAGTCCTGTGGTATCCTTGCTCTCTAGGTTTTCGTTAATTCTTTTTTAATGTTTTATTTACTCATTTGAGAGAGAGACAGAAAGAGAGAGGAAGAGGCAGATAAAGAAAGAATGGGCATGCCAGGGCCTCCAGCCACTGCAAATGAACTCCAGATGCATGCACCACCTTGAGTATCTGGCTTTATGTGGGTACTAAGGAATTGAACCTGGGTCCTTAGGCTTCACAGGCAAGTGCCTTAACCACTAAGCCATCTCTCCAGCCCAGTTTCTGTTAATTCTTGGAAGAGCGGTGAGCTCACTTTCGTCATGGTTTGCAGAGTGCCGGGGTCTCAATGTTTGGTGCTGATGGTCTTTTGTCAATGAAAAGTAGGTGGTGGAAGGCCTGAGCTCAGACAGCTCTGGTGAGGCCCCCACTGGAATTCCTGCCAGGTAGTGAGATCTCTCCATATCATCCATTATAAATATTCCCACACAAGTCGGTTTACTATTGCTTTCTGGATATTAAACCAACATATCTACCATATACCATATGTTCCTCATAGCTGGGGCTAACACACTTGCACACAGCTATCCATGATGGGTGTCCATCTTCACATGTCCACAGGAGAGACCACCTGTCCTACAGGCAGTATAGTTAGTATGCTGAGACTTGCTGGGGGGGGAGGAATATTCTTATAACATCTACAGCACAAGATAAGTTTCTTTTAGGTGCAAGGAGACCTACTTGAATTTTGAATTTTTTTAAATCTGTTGCTCTTATTAAAATTAGACACATTGCAATAAAAATAAAATAAATAATTTTTTTTTGCTTTGGTGTTATGAAAATCTGCAGAGTGAGGTGTAGTGTCATACACTTATAAACCAGCATCCAGGAAGCTAAGGCAGGAAGATCGCAGGTTCAAGACCAGCCTGGGCTGTGTGGTTACATATTATCTCAAGTAAAAATCCACCGACCCTCAAGCAGCACATTTTTAAATATGGCTCGTCTTGATTATAACTATAATGAATTCATTTCTTAAAATATTTTATTTTTATTTATTTATTGGGGGAGATAAAGAGAGAACGAGACAGAGAGAGAGAGAATGGGTGTACCAGGGCCTCTGGCTGTTGCAAATGAACTCCGGATGCATGAGCCACCTCGTGTATCTGGCTTACGTGGGTCCTGGGGAATCGAACCTGGGTCCTTTGGCTTTGGAGGCAAGTGCCTTAACCACTAACCCATCTCTCTAGGCCAGGAATTCATTGTTTAGTAAGTTGCATAGGTTTCCTTTCTTGGTCATTTGAATCCAGATCTTATTCATATTCTCCACACCACAGGGGGCAAACTTCTAAGAATGTTTGGACAAGTCCGCCTTCTGCACTCTTGACATTGCCCAGGAAACAGCTCCAACCTATCCACGGAGCAGTTTCAATATCTGGCACCTGGTTTTAATTATTACTAAGGACGAAAGCTTGGGGAGCAAGGAGCTATGTTAACTGTCCAAAAACACCCCAAAACCTGCTAATTAAAAAAAAAATGGGCTGGAGAGATGGCTTAGCGGTTAAACACTTGCCTATGAAGCCTAAGGACCCCGGTTCGAGGCTTGATTCTCCAGGACCCACGTAAGCCAGATGCACAAGGGGGTGCATGCATCTGGAGTTCGTTTGCAGTGGCTAGAGACCCTGGCGCACCCATTCTCCTCTCTCTCTCTCTCTCTCTGTGCCTATTTCTGTATCTCTCTCTCTGAAATAAATAAATAAATAATAAAATATTAAAAAAAAAAACGTTAAAACAAAACAAAACAAAACAAAACAAAAAAAAAAAAAAAAAACAACACCTCGTCCAGTGACTGGGAATACAGTGGGGAAAGTTGGGATGGTGGAGGACTGAAGTTCAATAAAAAGACAGAAAACCAACTGTGGCTGCTCACACATACTGTCACCCGAATGGTTCGTGGGGGTACAGGATTTCAACAACATGGAGTCACAGTGGTTCGGCAAATGGAAGAAAAAATGTGCATCGCTTTAAAAACAGCATGTAGAGTAGTGGTGGTGCCCGGCAGGCTGGTGAGACTGCCAAAGCTACATTGGCATAGGACAGTCTGCATCTTACTATCTGTCACCTCCTCAGACCTGGAGTATGTTGGGATCCTGAACAGGCGCTGGTGGTTGTGAGGAGGAGATCTGCGTGGGACTTGATTACGTGGTTAACACATGCCTCAGCCTGGGTGGGCAATGTAGGCTTCACCAAGCTCAGTGAAGATCTAATGATGAGAGCCAGGCGTGGTGGCGCACGCCTTTAATCCCAGCACTCGGGAGACAAAGGTAGGAGGATCGCCATGAGTTCAAGGCCACCCTGAGACTACATAGTGAATTCCAGGTCTGTCTAGGCTACCTTGAAAAACCAAAGAAAAAAAAAAAGAACCTAATGATGATATCAGGGTGTCAGGGTGCTCACAAAACAGTGGCTTCATGGGGCTGAAGAGATGGCTTAGTGAGTGGTTAAGGCATTTGCCTGTGAAGCCTAAGGACCCAGGTTTGATTCCCCACTACCCAAGTAAGCCAGATGCACAAGGTGGCACATGCGTCTGGAGTTTGTTTGCAGTGGCTGCAGGCCCTGGTGCACCCATTCTCTGTCCCTTTCTCTCTCTCTCTCTATCTCTTTCTTTCTCTCTCAAATACATAAACAAAATATTAAAAGAAGAAAAACCAGTGACTTCATCAGCATCTTGCATGGGCTCACTTGCAAGGTGGAGGCGGCCGTGGTGAGTTCAGCCTCCTGTGTGAATGCGTCAAAGTTGCCATCACCACCCAGAGAGACGCTGAGCACACACAGCGTGTTGGGTGCTGAAGTGTCACAACACCTCAAAGCTTCATCTGTAAACAGGGAAACTGAGGCTATGGGGTCTGTCCAGCTGCAAGCTCCCACAGAGTTTATTAGCAAGCCTGTTAGTCACCTCCTGCCTCAGAATGGAAGTCACTTGAAACTCGTAACTCTACTCGTCACGTCTCAGGGACTTGTGAATACTTCAGAGATAACGGGGTTTTCTGGTCCCACTATCACTGTCCAGCTAAGGGCTATGGGACACTTCTAGATATCACATGTACACAAAGGTGAAGCAGATGTTACAGGAGGCATTTTGTCTTTTTCTCCTATTTATTTATTTATTTATTTATTTATTTATTTATTTATTTATGAGAAAGGGGACGGGGAGGGAGAGAGAGAGGAAAAGAATGGGTGTGCCAGGGACTCTAACCCCTGCCACTATGTGTATCTGGCTAACTTGTGTTCTAGGGAATTGAACCTGGGCCCTTAGGCTTTGCAGGCAAGCGCCTTAACCACTAAGCCATCTCTTGTGCATTAAACAATTTGTTTTGGTGCAGCCTTGCTCCATGAGGCTGTGAGTACGTGAGCAGAAGGAATACGCTCTCACTCAACCCTGCATGAGTTGTTCAGTGAGAGCTGGTTAAAGGCATCGATGAACACAGGTTCACCAAGGCTTCTTTACGAATCACATGGAACGACGGATGTGGCCTCTGCTTGGATAGACGGGCACCACCCTTGATTGCCAAAGCTACGTGACCGTCTGCTTTTCTGTGCACACAGAGCTGCTGTAGCTGTGCCCGTGTGCCTGCTCCGGCACCTGTCATCAGGACCTCATTATCACCCGCACACCACTCCCCCAACTGGCCGCTCCTGAGGACACTTTTATAATGAGTCTTCCTGCCTCACTTTGCGAGGGTTTTCTTACAGAAGCATGGGGTTTATTACATACATCACCTTGTGACTTCTTCAGGCACCCACAGGAGTGTATGAATACATTAATTACACTTTCCTAAGTCCCAACCTGAGAATCAGTTCCTGAGGAGACATTCAATGGTGGCCAGACAGGCACCCCACCCCGTTACTAGTTAACTCAGCCCACATGACCCACGAGGACTTTCAGGCCTGAAATATGACTTTTGTGGGTATGATTTTTTTATATTTATGTATTTAAAAGGGGGAGAGAGAGAAGGAAAGAGGCAGAGAGAGAAAGAAAGAAAGAAAGAAAGAAAGAAAGAAAGAAAGAAGGAAAGAAAGAGAGAATGGGCATGTCAGGGCCTCCAGGCTCTGCAAACAAACCCCTGATGCTTACACCACCTTGTGCATCTGGCTTACATGGATACAGGGGAATTGAACCTGGGTCCTTAGGTTTCGCAGGCAAGTTCCTTAACCTCTAAGCCATCTCTCTAGCCCTGATTTTTTTTTTCTTTTTGGACAGAGACAAAGAGAGGGGAAGAGGAAGACAAATAGAGATGGGCGCGCCAGCAGTCTCTCAGCTGCTGAGAATGAAATCCAGATGTGTGTGCCCCCTTGTGGTCAAGTGCGGCATTGTGCCCTTGCGTCACTTTGCATCTGGCTAAACGTGGGACCTGGAGATTGGAACCACTGGAGATTGGAACCAGCATTCTTAGGCTTAGGAGGCAGGCGCCTTAACCGCTAAGCCATCTCTCCAGCCCCCTGATTTTTTTTTTTTTTTTTTACTTAGGTTGGTCAGGATTTTTTTTTCTCTCTCTCTCTTTTTTAATTTGAGAGAGACAGGCAGAGAGAGAGAGAATGGGCACGTCAGGGCCTCTCAGCCTCTGTGAATGAACTCCAGATGCATGTGCCACCTTGTGCACATGTGTGACATTGCACACTTGCATTACTTTTGCCTCTGGCAAAACGTGGGACATGGAGATTCAAACGGGCGTTCTTAGGTTTTACAGGCAAGCTCCTTAACCTCTGAGCCATCTCTTCAGCCCTGATTTCTTTTATTTAGTTTAATCAGGGTTCTTTATATTCTCCACTGCGTTTCTCATGTAGGTGTCACATCCACGATTTTCGGGGTCCGTGCTACTGATGTGCAACTGTCAGCCATTCAAATGCTACTTCTCTTTATTGAATCAGTGCCTAGAGCACTCATGAATGTGACCAATACATGGAAGGAAGTGGCTTCAAGAAGGAAGGTTTCCTTTTGGCTTAAGGTTTGGAGGGGACCCACATCCGTGTGGCAGGGAAGGCATGACATTAAAAGCAGAAAGCAGGTTAGCCACGTTGGCCAGGAAGCACAGACGAAGCTGGAGGTAAAGCCTTCTATAGAACTTCAAGGCTCTCTCTCTCTCAATGATTCACTCCCCCCAACAAAGATCTGCCTCCTGGAAAGTTCTACCGTCTACCCACAGGATGGAGCCACCACCTGGGGATCGAGTGTTCAAACACATGAGCCTATAGGGGAATGTTTTCCATTCAAACCACATTATGGTGATTTTGCTGGAGACCTGCTTCCTGGCCTGCCTGCTGTCAGTGGTTGTTCCAGCTCCTGTCTCACCTTCCCGCTTTATGCCATCCTTGCCAGCAACCATGTCCATTCCATGGACGTAAGCAGTTGGCCCTCATGTGAACTCACTCACCCCAAGCCACTCACTAGGAACAGAACCTACACAATAACAACCATCACGAACACCAAAGACCTGGGTTGCAGCTTGCCTCCGCCTGCACAGCTCAGCCCGTGGGCCTGGGGCCTCCACCAGTTAAAGGAAATGGGGTGCAAGTGACAAACCCTCTCCCCAATCTGTAGTTAGAAGCAGTGGGGCTCATGGAACCAAGGCTGAGCTTGTGCTATTGACTGGAAGGGGTAGGTTTTCTTTTTTTTAAAGATTTTATTTTTATTTATTTATTTATTAGAGACAGAGAGAGGGAGAGAGAGGGAGAATGGGCACACCGGGGTCTCTAGCCACTGCAAACGAACTTCAAACGCATGTGCCACCATGTGCATCTGGCTTATGTGGGACCTGGAGAATCAAACCTGGGTCCTTAGGCTTCACAGGCATGCGCCTTAACCGCTAACCCATCTGTCCAGCCCAAGGGGTAGGTTTTCTTAGTGCCTGCAATTGGTAGGATGGCCAACGTCAGGTTTGAGCAATGAGCAGAAGTGAAACAGAGACATCAGGATGAGCTCATCCCCCAGGGTCAGGCTGGGGGCTATTGGAAATCCAAAGGCTATGGCTTTATGCTCATACAGTGTCCGTAATAGTCCATGGGAGACCTGGGTACATCTCTTTCTCCCCATGTGCTCGTAGGATGACATACTAATGAGTCTTTCTCTGTTGGTCAAGACAGTGTTAGCTTACCTTGACTTCTTTTTTTTTTTTTTTAAGAACAACTTTTATTTATTTATTTGCAAGCAGAGAGAGATAGAGAGAAGAGAGACAGACAGAGAGAGAATGGGTATGCCAGGGCCTCCATCCACTGAAACGAACTCCAGACACATGTGCCCCTTGTGCATCTGGCTTATGTGGGACCTGGGGAATTGAACCTGGGTCCTTTGGCTTCGCAGGCAAATGCCTTAACCACTAAGCCATCTCTCCAGCCCTTACCTGGACTTCTTGCTGGATAGAATTCTACTTGTGGTTCACTGACCACAAGTCTGCTCCCCATCAGTCACTCCACCTACACGGGAACTTGAAAGTGTCTTTCCCAGTCAGATGCAGACATATGTCCTGGAGAAGCGTCCTTAGGGACAAATTGGAAAGGAAGATGAGGTAGGCTGGGAGCCCGTGACACAGAGAGAGGCACATGTCCCAGAAGGAAATTTACTTGTTTCCAAAGCTCTCTAGTTGTGACAATAGTAAATCTGGAAATGTCTAACTATGTTTTGTCCTCAGATCTAGTGATAATGCTTCAAATTCCTCAAGCTGACAAGCTAAATGGAAGATATGCTAGGCTGATAGTAACTGGGGGAAACTCAGAAGCAAGCAGAAATCTTCCTGAGAAGAAAAGTGGTGTGGCCCAAGCCTTCAGAATATTCCAGACTAAGAACATCGTGCTAGTTCACACTGTATAAATACAATGAACAAATAAGCAAAAAAAATACAGAACTTTGCAGTAGATGTATATATATATATTAGCTATGTTTAAAGACTCAAAAGAAGTATATGATGTATAAAGGTTGAAAAAGTACCAAAAAAAAAAAAAAAAACAACTAGAACTAAACCACAACAATCATTGAAGTGGAAAAATAGTAAACTGAATGCATTCCCACAGAATTAGACACAGCTGAGGATGAAATGATGGAAGACAGGTCTGAAGGAATTATCTAGATGGAGCCTAGGTAGCAAGCCACAGAAAATAAATAAATAAAACAAGCACAACACACACACACACACATGAACGTAAGTCCACTCATAAATTTCCTGTCGCTTACAGGTTTAATACAATTCCAGTTACAACTCCTGCCTGGGTTCCCGAGAACGCTGCATACCAGGCCAAATATATCTGAAGTACAAAAGAAAAATGCAGGAATCTAGTAAGACTTAAACTTAACTATTAACAACCAACATTCATTATGATGCCTTGGTGTGACATGAACTCATGTCCCCATAAGCTGTGCTCCAGCCGTGACCTCCACACTTGTAAACTGCCCTCTGCAGGTGCCATGGGCCAACACGAGGTAATGATTAAGACATGGTGGACCCGAATTCCAGTACTGAAGGACTTTAAGGGGAGAATTACGGAAACAGACAAGGGAGGGTCTTGGGACAGGCTGGAGGAAGCCAAGAAAAGCAGAGGGTGGCCAGTAAAATCCAGAAGAGACAAGGCAGGATTGTCCCCTGAGCCTACCCTCAGGACAGGGTGGTAGGCTCCCAGCCTCCAGCCTGTGGCACTTTGCTGTGGAAGGCCCTAGAAACTCAACACATGTGGTCATGAAGATACCATGAGGCTGGCACAGACTACATAGACCAAAGCAGCCATGCCTATGTGAAAGCTTAGGCAGCACCCATCCCACATACCTGTTTGGAAGCTGGGCATTTGGTAAGGTGCCACTGAAGGTTAAAAAGAGGGAAGTATGAAACAGATGGGCTGGCAAATGAGTACTCCATGTTGACAGGGAAGGATCCGGCATTTGTGAAGTTGCACAATGTCCAGAGAACTAAATATGACAAGAATATTTGTGCAGTTTTCGTGGGAAAATGTTCTATAGATGTTGGGGTCTCTCTTAGGGGCAGCCCAGAAGAGATGGCAGGGTCTCTGCCGAGTAGGGGGTGAGAGATGCGGAGTCACGACACAGACACCGGGAGTTGGGTGGAAACAGCAGAGGACGAGCTGCTGCAAACTCATTTATTCAAGGAAGTATAGGGGGTTTAAAGGGTTTGGCTGGCCAATCATTGTATGGGGTGGTTCCCTTCTTGTGACCAATGACAGTCTGTCTCTGGACAGATCATCTCACAGCAGTCTTCTCACGAACTTGGGACTGTAGCTGTTGTCACGCCAGGCCTGTGCAGGACGCCATGTTCACAGAAGCCACTTCCTGGTTTCTTTTAGCAGGCGGCCTGGCTAGGGCCCGACCTGCATTGTGCCATACATATCCTCCTTTTTGTTTTTATTATTGGTGACCCTGGAAGGCATTGTTCTTTGCCAAGCCATTGTTGACCCCAGGCCCCAAGGGATCATCACATGCAACGGCGCCTGTCTTAGGTTGCCCCATCTCATAGGGTCTTACCCGTCATTGACTACCCGCCATCCTGGTGAGAAAACCCAAGGGGTGTGGCCTGGTTTCTTTTAGCATGCGGTCAGGCTAGGACCAGACCTGCATTATGCTATACATATAGGGTTTTTATAGGGAAAGACCTCTGAAACTAGACTGCCCAGTATGAAAGAGTTTGGAGGAGTGTGGATGGGATGTGCGCCCCATGAGGGTCCTGAGCCAGGACTGTGTCTGCTTCCGGCCCACTCTCACGTGGGCAGAAGCCACTACCGCTCAAGGCTGCAACGTTTTCCAGATCCAGCCAAGCCATCACTGTGGTGATAAGGTCTCAAGGGCCGATGGACATCTTTGCCCCTTTTTGTCCCTCCGTACAGCTGAAAATCAAATGGGCAGCTGCACCTGACATTTGCCATCCACACACACATACCAGGGTGAGCACAGCTCTGCCTGCACACACATGCGCAGCTGTGTGAATGCATCAAAGTGTCGGCAACACCTAAGGAAGGGAGCTAGGGAGAATGTGAAATGGACCTTAAGCACAGAACCAAGATCCAGGAGCAGGCCGGAGTTGTGGGGCATGTGAACTTTCATCTGGAGTGCATGTGTGTACATGTGCACATGAGTACGCACACACATATGTGCACACATGCGTAGATGTACATACAGTTCTGCATACCTGTCCATCCACACTTTGGCTATTGGACCTGAAGTGACCAGAATGCATTTAGAAACACACTGTGTGGGTCTTTACCATTCCCATTCCCAGAGTCTTTGGCCACCGATGTCCCAGGCTAGGGAGGGAGGAGTTGGGAGGGAAGCAGCAGGGTCCTTCCTGGAGCAGCGGGTGAGTGCTACACGAACATGATGGGCACTGAACACCCAGGAGACCATCTGATGGACAGCACTTGTTTATTCAAAAGGGGAGTGGGTTTATAAACACTTGGGGAAGGTTGAGATGGCATGTACAGACTACATGGTGATCAGATGCATAGTTTCTGGGCTGTTATCTAGATAGAGGAAGGACTAGTAACTTCAAAGCTGTGGGGGAAGGATAAGGGAAGGGAAAGGGGGAAAGGGCAGATTAACAGAAAGCTATGGGGGGTGGGGGAGAGAGATAGTGAGAAGGCTACGTGACTCCAGCCACATGAGGGTCTCTTGGGCAGCTAGCCACAAGGTCAGGAACTGTGGGGGGCAAAGTCTGACTTGTGGAATGGTCAGAGCCTTTTGGGGTCCGGTGGGAGGCCCTCGCCAGTTCTGCCCACTCTGAGCGATGACAGCTCACTACAACCTACAACGCAGGGAAGGCCAGTCACTGTCGCCAGGGACTCCTGACAATAGGGTCAGCTGCAACCCCACAGCCCAGGGTCCCTGGCCATGTCCAATAGTTCAGGCCAGCCTCCTCACAGGTCCAGCCTGTTTCTAGCAAGGCCCACCAACACTGTACATTTCCCCTCATCTTTCCAGTTTTGACTTCTTGGCAGGAAGTAAACATGACTTTTGGGGGGGGGTGCCTATGGGAGGGCAATAGCTTCATATCCTTTGTGGGGTCAGGATGGGCCTCCTGTCAGCCTCAGAGAAAATGGAGGGGGTCTTTAGAACCCACTCCTCTTCCCAGAGCCATTATGCTCCCTGCCTCTGGCAGGACCCTGGGTGTTTTAGTTAGCTTCTTGTTGCTGTGACAAAACACCTGAGCACGAGCAGCTTACAGGAGGAAAGGGTTTATTTCAGGCTTATAGCTTCGAGGGGAAGTTTCATCATGGCAGGGACAATAGCACAGGCAGGAAGCTGGCTCTCTTTCTGTCACATACCTGGAGTGAAGTATAGGCTAATTATAAGCTTAAAACTTGGCTGATAAAAATGTCAAGGTTTGCCCCCAAGGGCACGCCTCCTTCAGAAAAGCCCTTTTCTCCTAAACTTCCCTAAACTGGGGACCGATTATTCAAACACACGAGGATAATGGGGGACATTCAAGTTCAAGCCACCACACTGTGGACCCCAGCCTGAAGCACACACAGGGGACCCCACACTTGCCTCCACCCCCTTGGGTGGTTTCTCAGTCCATAGATTCAGTGAGCATGGGCCCTTTCCACGTGGGCTGCCTCGCTTTCTCTACCGCCTGGTCCAGAGCTTTGCAGCCTTGTGGTCCCTCGTTACTCAAACCTTCTACATCTACTCAGCTGCTCTACTGTGGCCCCGGGACATCCCACTGGCCTTCTCTGTGTGTTCCTTATACCAGATGTGCTTGAGAGACTGTTGACATTCCCCCCAGAGCTCCTGGAGATGAGATACCAGCTCTCTGATTGGCAAGTCCCTATGGGCCTAATGACCTGCTGTTCACAGGCCATGGCAAGGCTGCCAGGCTCTCCTCTGGTTTGCCCAGCGCATGATCCAGGACTCTCAGATTAGCAGGATTTGGGTCCTGGAATCCAGACCCGCCTCCTCCCTTTCCTGCTGCTGCTCCTACCCTCACAGTCAGCCTCTGGGGACAAAGAAAGAAAACTCAATCATGGAGTGAGGGAAGAAATGACCATAAAATTTCTAGTTGACACAAATCAGAAAGTAATAGCTAATAAAATAGGGGTTGGAACCAAATAAATCAGAATGCTTGAAGGTGCAGGAATGCTGGGCCCACAGTGAGAGAGTGAAATGGAATAAGATGAAATATAAATTCTCCATGTGGCTGAGAAGAATCCATTATCCACACGCAGCATGGCGGGGCTTGGTCTTGGTTGAAGTCATGGATTGAAGATGACAGAGGGGCGGGTGGGGCTTGAGGTTCTGGGAAGAAGGAGGGTCTTGACAGTGCTCCTACCTCTGTGGCTGTGCCCCCCACCCCACCCCAGGAAGGTGCCAGCACAGGGACTCAGCCAGCAGAGCTGGGGTGACTATCAATGACATGGTCTCAATGCTCTGAGCTCTGGGCTCCCCCCCCTACAGCATTGTGTTTGGTCAAGTTTAGACCCCAGAACTTTAGCATCACAGCTGGCCTCTTCCTGAGCCAACCTCTAGTCCAGATCAATCAGCTATCTCTCTGGCTCACCTGACCCAGAGGTGAAACCCACAATAAGGTTAAAAATAGATATGTGCCAGGGGACAAGTCTCTCTCTGGCTGTCTAACCATTCCTGACCTCCAGGTTTTGGTGTCACCCCCAAGATGAAGGAATCATCCCGTGACCCTATTCCCACATGGGGTCTCCACCCACCCCGTGTCCAGCCTTCCCTATGGCAGAGGCCTTTTGTATTTTTCTTTTCTTTCCTCTGTCTCTTTTTATACTTCTTCCAGGCCCCATGTGTGGGCTCTCAGCAATTTTCCTTCCCTTGGTTCACTCTTATTTTATCCAATTCTTTGGTTAGAAGTAGACAAGAACCTAAGGTTTAGGGTTCAAGGACTTTCCTGAACCCCTAACACCCCCGTTTCAAGTATACTCTCATTTCAGAGAACTGTGACTTCTTGAAGACTTCCAGGCATAAAAGGAGAGGACCAAGCACCAGGGCAGCTTTTAGTGAAGAGGGGAAGTGTTACAGGATGTCCAGCCTTGGAAAAATGGTGGTGTCTCCATGTTTCTTCATGCACACAGGAACAGGGAATCTCCACAACAAAGGCGGATCCAGCGAGAGCATGGAGCGGGTCATCCTGTCCGTAGGATGGGTCGGGAGCCTTGAAGCAGCCTCAGGCTTTGAGCCACGTGCCTTTCAATTCTGAGTCGCAGGCCGTCTCTCCTGGCCATGGCTCCACTGGCTTTGTGAGCGCACAGCTGCGTAGCATCTCTGTGGATATTTACATGGTCAGTTAGGCCAGTTACCAGTCACTGGGGGGGAGGGGGTGTCACTAATCACTGGGAATAAAGGCTTTCTTTGGAGACCAGAAAAATAAAGGAAATTCACATGTTCCTGAGCCCATGACTTTACAGGCAAGCCTGTAGATGGATTCAGGAAACTGATGTGTTACTTTCAGACACTTTGGAAGAACATTGAAGGAACTGGCACAAAGCCCAACTGGCTTGCCGAAGCCCTGCGCTAAATTATATTCCTCTCAGGATCCCCATCCACAAGGCATAATTGTATATTCAAGGCAAATGCATTATTTAAACAATAATATACTCTCTATTAGCTCCCTGCTCTGGGTTAATGGTTGGCTGAAGCAATTATAGGGCCCCTGGGAGAGACTTGCAGAAGAGGAACCAAGATGCTCCACCGTTAATAGGTGTCTCTTCTTTATTGCAGTAATTAAAGATTTTTATACAGTGTACTAAGGGATTGTAAGAATGTTAAGGATGCTGTAATGACCAACAATTTTCTTTTATGCTAACGCAGGAAAAGAACAAGATGGGGCAACGTGGAGTGCCCCAGACACCTAACGTGTTGCACATTTCTGTCTCACCCTCCTTTAAGTTTCTTGCAAATAGAGCAGCGATTATCAAAAGCTGCTGTATTTAAAATTAATTGGGTAGGGAGCTGGAGAGATGGCTAAGTGGTTAAGGCTTTTGCCTGCATGGCCTGAGGACCACAGTTCGATTCCCCAGGGCCCACATAAAGCCAGATGCACAAGGTGGTGCATGCATCTGACTTTTGTTTCCAGTGGCCAGAGGCCCTGGTGTGCCCTTTCTTTCTCTCTCTTTCAAATAAATAAAAGTAAAAGAATTAAAAATAAATAAATTAAATTTAGGTAGGAATTATCTTCAAGGCAGCTGCATATGCTAGACACACATGAGTGTGTCTGCACACAGTGACGGTGGCTGAATACAGTGGGACATACTTTGGAGAGGTAGGGTTTTGTGACAGACATTGAGTGTCGTTTGATTAAAAAAATCAACTCAGGATGTGAAAACAGCTCTGGTCCTCAGGCGTCATGGAGTCTGACATCTCCTTTCCAGAATATACCATGCCTCCTGCAGCACTGTTTTCTCACCCCCGTCCATCCACTCTCAGCAAGTCATTCTGTAGGACCGCACCCTACTTATCCCACCTCTGCTTCTTTTGGCCCACCAAAGCCTTCCATTAGGCACCCACCCTTCCTCACTCATGCATGGAGCATCCAGACCCTCCCCATGATGCACCTGCCAACAAAGCCATCTCTCGTCCTGGGCCACATCACGCTCCCACTGTTGATGTGGACCTGATTGAGCGTGGAAGCCGTGTCTGCTGAAAGCAAATCAAAACGTGCCATAGGACCGGGCGTGGTGGTGCACACCTTCAATCCCAGCGCTCAGAAGGCAGAGGTAGGAGGATCGCTGTGAGTTCGAGGCCAGCCTGAGACTACAGATTGAATTACAGCTCAGCCTGAGCTAGGGTGAGACCCTAACTTGAAAACAAACAAGCAAAGAAGAGCTGTAGGGAGGTTTTGCCTGTACACATGTTGTTTACATCTTTTCTGATTGCTTGAGAAATTCACTGTAAGTCACTCCCTTTCTCTATACAAGATGCCGCTTAACCTGTATGCCTGTCCCCTGTCTGATCACAGTCCGTCTCCTCCTCTAAGGAGACATACTCTGCCCAGTGTCATACCAGCCACTTCTTTTTTTAAATTTTTAATGTTTTGTTTTTATTTATTTTATTAGCAACAGACAGAGAGAAAGAGGCAGAGAGATGAGAGAGAGAGAGAGAATGGGCACACCAGGGCTTCCAGCCACTGCAAACAAACTCCAGAGGCATGTGCCACCTTGTGCATCTGCCTTATGTGGGTTCTGGGGAATTGAGCCTCGAACCAGAGTCCTTAGGCTTCATAGGCAAGTGCTTAACCACTAAGCCATCTCTTCAGCCCCCAGCCACTTCTTAATTGCACCCTCTCGGCAGATTCGGCTGTCCTTGTTGGGGACATCTCTCCTCCAGCCAAGGTGGCAGGCTACTTACCGACACCTGATTTTTCAAGAAGTGACCATATTGACAAAGATGGACTGTGACCTACACCTCCAATCTCACTGGGATGGGCGATGACTGAACCTTCTACATTCTAAATTCTTTGTTGGGAATTTTGCCTCCATTGTATTATTTAATCTCCCCAGGGGTTGAGTTAGCAGTTCACACGCTCTCACTAACGCTTGAGGGCTACTGCGCACCCACGGGTCTGTGGACACAGTCCAGGTCTCAGGCCTCGTGCAGGACGCCTGTGTTTCCGGATATCTTTCTCACGCCTTTAGGGACTAGGGGCCCCGAGTGTTTTCAGACCTGGCTCTGCACCCCGCCCCCATCCTGGAAAGTTCTGGATTGATCTCTGTCCTTGAGGATATGATGGAGATTGGTGTTCTAAAGTGGAATGGGGAAAGGGGAGGGGAGGGAAATATCATATGTTTTTTGTATGTAAGTATAGAAGGTGTCAATAAAAAAATTAATAATTAAAAACAACAACAACAACAACAAAAGCTAAAAGAAAAAAATTCGCTGTCAAGGTGCTCTGCTGTGTGTGTTGACTTGCATTACCACTCCCCCCCCCCCCGCGCCCCGCAGCCCCCTGCACCCTGCCCAGGCAATCTCTGAGCCTCTGCCTCAGTGTGCGTATCAGCACCGGCATTTGATGGCAGAGCCAGGAAGAGAGTGCACGTCTTCACAGACACACTCTTTCCAGCAGCACATCCCATGAGGCTTAAGAACAAAAGCTGAGACTTACAGGAACGTAAAGGTATTCACTTCTAAGTACCTTTAATCCCTGAGATTCTGCTATCAACACTGCTCCTTAGCAATCTTGTGATGGCCAGAAAGGCTCTTAGCTGCCTGGTTCCCTCCCTGGAGCATGCTGGAACTGAACCTTCAAAAAATATATTTACTTATTTATGAGAGAGAGAGAGAGAAAGAGAATGGGCACACCAGGGCCTCCAGCCGCTGTAAATGAACTCCAGACGCATGTACCCCTTATGTGGGTTCCTGGGGAATCAAACCTGGGTCCTCTGGCTTTGCATGCAAGTGCCTTAACCTCTAAGCCATCTCTCCAGTCCCAGAGCCTGTTTTAAACCAGAGGAGTGTGGCAGAGGCAATGGGATACACTCCCCTGGTTAGGGTACATTGGATAGAGTTGTCTTGGCAAACTAAGGGAGAGAGTCTTCGGATCTCTGTGGCTCCTGGCTGACAGCTAACAATCCCACAGAGACCCAGGCTTCTCCCCACACAGAGAGCTGAACCTGCAAGATTGAAACCAACCAGACCCCAGCTTTGCCAAGGACGAGGAGCCTGCGACCCAGCTGCCTTCTAGACCCTGGTCTAGTGAGATCCATTTATGTGCTCAAACCTGCCACCTGTAGCATTTATGTGTATGGCACAATGCAGGTCAGGCCCTAGCCAGACCGCATGGCAGAAGAAACCAGGAAGTGGCTTCTGTGAACATGGCATCCTGCACAGGCCTGGCATGACAACAGCTACAGTCCCATGCTCACAAGAAACCTGCTACGAGATGACCTGTCCAGAGACAGGCTGTCATTGGTCACAAAAAGAGGATCACCCCATACAATGATTGGCCAGCCAAACCTCTTAAAACCCCCTGCACTTCCTCGAATAAACGAGTTTGCGGCAGCTCGCCTTCTGCCTGCTTCCACCCAACTCCCGGAGTCTGTGTTGTGATTCCGCGCCTCTCACCCCCAACTCAGCAGAGACCCTGCCGTCCCTCCTGGGCTGGCTTTAGGGGGGACCCCAACAATTATGAAACAGCCATCAGTTTTGTTTTGAGCCCTGAGTTTGTGAGCAGCATTGTTCCAAAACTTGGTACACTGTGAGGAATGCCACCCTTGAAGGACTGCCAGCAGACAGTTTAGGGGGCAGAGGGATCGAGTCACTCTGCCACTCACCAGTAGTGTGAACTGAGGCACGGCACCCACAGTTCCTTGAGGCTAGGACCTGTGTGTCAGGTTGGACAACACCAGCGCCTCCTTCACTGTTCTGTGATGACCAAGGACATCCAAGAAGAGCACCTACACAGGGACTGCCGGTCAGCGCTGGCTTCCGGTTTGGGCAGGAACAAGGGCGCGTAACAAACGCAGTGGACTGTTTTCTTGGAAAGTGCCAGCGCTTGAGTTCCCACAGACGGCTTGATTTGACCTTGTTTCCCTAGGTGGGATCTCCTGCTGAGCCTTGAGCAAACATCATTAAAAAAAGCTACTTCTCCACCTTCCACTTGACGCTTGAAAATAGATACCATTGAAGCAAATGTACACAGGAAGACACACAAATGTGTACAACTGTGCAAACCTTAAACATCATTACAGAGGACGCGCGGCGTGCGCGGAGTCGCCAGTGTGGCAGTCCTGAGGTTTCCGTGTTTGTTTATGGATGATGATGGATCTGACTGTAAATGGCTGGCAGGCAAGATGGTTCCAGAGGTAAAAGAGGCATCAGGTGCAACTGGGGTGAATGAGTAGACCATGTGAGAGGCGAGGGCTCACCTCGAGGCACTGGCAGCTGGTGTGGAGTGTGGCTCACACCTGCGGAGCCAGTCCGTGGTCAGCAGCATGGCTCCGTGAGCTGTGATCACCCTGGGGGGTCAATTTCTGAGACGCAAACGCCATTGGAGAGGTGCCACAGCTACAAGAAGCAAGCGATGGTCAAGGAAGTAGTGGGCGCTGTCTCCCGTCCCTCCTGGCTCTTCCTCCCTTCCCAGTGTTCTTCCCTGGCCTTGGTACATATGTGCACACACTAGATTTACACTGCACCACACATACTACATACACACACACACACACACACACACACACACACACACAGAGAGAGAGAGAGAGAGAACTACATGGCTAAATTCTATAACTCACATAAAACAAATATGTGTGTGTGTGTGTGTGTGTGTGTGTGTGTGTATGTATATAATCCCACTTCTCAAATTATTATTTTAAATTATTTTATTTATTTTTGGAGAGAGACAGAGAGAGAGAGAGAGAGTGAGGGAGAAGGAGACAGAGAATGGGTGCTCCAACAGTCTCAGCTGCTGAGAATGAAATCCAGATGTGTGCGCCCCCTTGTGGGCAAGTGCGGCATTGCGCCCTTGCGTCACTTTGCATCTGGCTAAACGTGGGACCTGGAGATTGGAACTGGGTTCTTAGGCTTAGCAGGCAGGCTCCTTAACCACTAAGCTTCCTTTCCAGCCCCTCAAATTCTTTCAAAAAAAATCATAGGGATGGGCTGGAAAGATGGCTTAGGAGTTAAGGTGTTTGCCTGCAAAGCCAGAGGATCCAGGTTCAACTCTCCACGACCCACGTAAGCCAGATGCACAAGGGGGCGTATGCATCTGGAGTTTTTTTTGCAGTGGCTGGAGGCTCTGGTGCACCCATTTCTCCCTCCTCTCCTTCCCTCCCTCTCTCCATCTATCTATCTATCTATCTATCTATCTATCTATCTATTTATATATCTCTGCCTCTTTCTCTCATAAATAAATAAATAAATAAATAAATAAATAAATAAATAAATAAATGTTTAAAAAATAAGTTGAACAATGCTCTAACTCGGGGAGCCCAGGCTGCTTCTTATGCCACAAGAAGTGGCAGATGGGGCTGGAGAGATGGCTTAGTGGTTAAGACATTTGCCTGCAAAGCCAAAGGATTCTGGTGCAATTCTCCAGGACCTAAGTAAGCCAGATGCACAAGGGGGCGCATGCATCTGGAGTTTGTTTGCAGTGTCTGGAGGCCCTGGCATGCCCATTCTCTCTCTTTCTCTCTCTCTCTCCCCCTTTCTCTCTCTCAAATAAATAAATAAAATATATATTTTTTTCAAGTGGCAGATGAAGGTGAGCTGGACCTTTGCATGTGGCAGCAGATCCCATTTGGCACGTTTCTGCACTCCCAAGTGTGCGAGTGGAAGTGACCAATGAGGCACAGCAAGTGGCACCTAGGTGACATCCCATCAAGCCAGTCTGATGGCAGTGCACCGTGTGGCCCGTCAGAGTGACAATGCATTCACGTCCTTCGCTGCCTAGGCTGTCAGCCAGTTGAAAAATAGCTGCTTTTTTCTGAGTGACTAATGGCTCAGAAATGTCCCATGATTTCACATTTATCACCGAGGAAGATCCTTAATGTCCTTTCCCTAAGAACTCTGGATACCTGGAGAGCTAGTTTGACCTTATGTCCCCCGATCAACTCAAATGCTTGATTCAAACATGTAACTTGGACTTCCAGCCACCTGGCTGGAAGAGGCGTCATTGTGGGAGGGAGGATTCTGGGGTCCAGCCTGGTGGACAGATCTGTTTCCAGCCTAAAGGGATGCCGAGGGCTTGACCTCTGCCTGGGGTTCCCTGCTGTGGACTTGGTCCTTGATCTTGGTGGTCTTGGTGGTGGTTTTTCTCTCTCTACTTGGACCTGTGAAGGAAGGGCCAGCCTCTTTTGCCATTATGAAACTTCCCCTGGATATGCAAGCCTGAAATAAGTCCCTTCCTCCCACCAACTCTGTCTGGTTTGGAGATTCATCCCAGCAACGTGGAGCTGGCTACAACACCAGGCCGCTCTAATCTGGCCATGGTCTACCATTCATTCACTCAGACCTCAAGAATCTCTCTTGGAAGCTGGGAGTGGTGGCGCACCCCTTTAATCCCAGCACTCAGGAGGCAGAGGTTGGAGGATCCCCATGAGTTCAAGGCCACCCTGAGACTACATAGCGAATTCCAGGTCAGCCTGGGCTAGAGTGAGACCCTACCTCGAAAAACAAAAAAAAAAAAAAAAAAAAAAAATCTCTCTTGGATTAGCCACTAACTTCAAATTTATTTATTTGAAAGAGAGAGAGAGAGAGAAGAAGGGAGGGAAAGACCGTCACTTTCCCTTGCAATTTGTTGACCACACGTTAATCGCCATTCTCAAATACGTCGACTGCTTGAACAAGATCACTTGGCATGTAGAAAATGTTTTGTTTCGGCTTTCCTCTCTCCAGACCTCAGGTCATTGCTACCTGCACCCTTGCACTATCTGAGGGACTTGCACGCTGCATGATCGGATATCAGGGTCACTCTTACAGCTGTCCACTGAGTCTGTCTACTCCACCAGTAAGGAGGCTCCCAACTCCACAGGCAGCAGAGGACACTGATGGAAAGGCAGACACATCAGGAACCCAGTGAGTGTAAATCTGTTCCACCAGCACGGTGGTTAGGGCCGGCCTCGGAACAAAGAGGGGAGGGAGGATCCGAGTGCCAGCGTGGCCCCAGTCGCTGGCACATGTTTGCTCTTGAGGGATGAGAGGGTGACGATGGGCTTATGGCGTCCATGCTTCCCTGCTGACCAGACAGCTGCTGGGGCTGCCTCTGCCTCCATCAATGGTGTCAGTCAATAGGAACTCAGGCTAGACTTCGCCTTTGTGCATGACCTTGTGGTAGCAGCTCCAGCCAGTGAGTGCAACAAATGGGCAAAGGATTGATGAAACGAGGTGGCACAGATATGAACGCATGGACTCACTCTTGTACATGGGCCTGCACGCACATGCACGCGACTCGCCTTCCCCCTGCCCCCACCCACCCCATCCCCAGTGCTCTGGCCAACTCCAGAACCTTCAGCAGCAGACCAAATTCAGCTTTCAGTCTCCTCCCGACAGGGGTGGGGGCTTCCAGACAACGGGGTGTTAATGAGCTGTAGGCTCACAATGACATTAGGGGCCCTGAGGAAGGTAGCTCGGGACCGCTCAGGTGCTCGGAACAGATCGACTCCCCCTGTGCCAGGCAAGGGTTCCGCCTGGCGGATTGTCTTTCCCTCATTTTCCCCCAAAGTGACATTAGAAGTTGGCACTTAATGATAATGAATTGAATTGTCCCCATCTCAAAGTGGACTGAGTGACAGAATGCTGGAAACGGAGAGATCTCCGTCCTAGTGAGAAAAACAAAAGTAAATGGATTACACCAAGAAAATAAGATAAAAATTCACTGAAATTACAGTGACAGGCCGTGATTAACGAGCTGACGGAGGAGTGAGCAGCCCGCAGAACGCCGTGCCACGGGGCCCGTGCCAGGTGTGGGCTGCTGGCTCCCCTTCCTCAGGGACTTCCGCGGGCTTCTCTGAGCAGGAACGGAATGGCGCCTGGTAACCACCCCCCCCACCCCCAGATCCTTTCTTCTGTCTTTCCCTTTTTGTTATCAAAATTGGCAACACGTTTGAGGGAGTGGGGACTTCTGGGGTGGACATGTCTCTTCCATCTTCGCTATTCCTCGTTCTGTGTTTCTGGTCACTTTTCAAGTAGGGTGGCAGTTTCACAGGGCCACATGTGGTGCTGCATCGTGTCTTCATTCGGTGGTCTTCAGGGCTCTCCGGGGATCAAGAGCACCTAAGGGTCCCTCATGACGTGTGACAAAAGTCCTGGTCAGGCATTGAGGGCCGGCGGGTGCTTGGCATCCTTGTGCTCGGGTGAATCCTTCGTGCCCAGCTTTCTTCTGTTTTGTCAGATCATCTTTCAGTTGGGAAAGCCAGGGCTGCCTTTTGGCTGCTGGAGATCCTGCCAAGAGATTTTCAAGGGTTACAGCTTGGAGTTTTGTTTCGGGTCCATGTAAGCCAAAGGCCTCTGAAGCCAGCCAGCTTGCAGGTGGCCATCCATAAGGAGAGTGGTCACATGGTCTGTCGCTCAAGGCAGGACCTTGTGACAGTGAGGAGACCCTCTGCTCAGCTTAGGCACAGTTGGTCTAGGCTGTGTTGGGTGGGGGCTGTCTTTGATGTTTTTGTGCCTTAGATTCTAGCATTTGGTTTTAACCATAAATGTCGGCTGCATGAAAGAATGATATCAAGAATAAATGACTGAGGGCTGGAGAGATGGCTTAGTGGTTAAGGCACCTGCCTGCTAGGCCTAAGAACGCTGGTTCCAATCTCCAGTGGTTCCAATCTCCAGGTCCCACGTTTAGCCAGATGCAAAGTGACACAAGGGCGCAATGCTGCACTTGACCACAAGGGGGCGCACGCATCTGGATTTCGTTCACAGCAGCTGAGAGACTGCTGGTGACCCATTCTCTATCTGTCTTCCTCTCCCTCTCTCTGTCTGTCTCTCTCCAAAATATTTAATAAAAATAAAAAAGAATAAATGAATCAGATGAATGAATGAGGAGCAAGGGTGAACCTGAGCAGAGACTCCTGGGGTCTGTGAGTCAATCTCTTACTTCCTGGGGTAGGAGTGGAGTTCCCAATTGGGAAGCTGGGATAAGGAGCCCCAGCCTTGCCTCTGGCTTGTTCCTGGTGGTAAGAAATGACTGATGCCTTCCAGCACACACTAAAGCAGCATTGCCCACCCAGCAAGCAGTAAGCAGGGGTTTCCATCTTTCCTTCTGGAATGATCTCTGGCTGAACAATTGCCCATGTGGTTACACACACAGGGTCCTGCCTCCTGTCCTGCCTGGACTTGCAGAGGGCGACTTCCACTTTCTCTGCATTTCACAGGATGAGGAGAGTTCTTCTCAGAGAGGGAGCCTCGATCCACATCTAGACATCAGGTACCGATGAGGTGGAGCAGGTGCCTGTCACTTCCCTTGTCCACCCACTAGATGTGTAACTCTGTCTTGTAGGGACAAGCTGCTTCCGAGAGTGAGTGAGCCCAGGCCTGTGCAGGCTGGAGTCCCTGCAATGATTTCAGATCCATTTTCATGGTTCCCATCATAGGCTGGCTTGCTTTCTTTCTTCTTTTCTTTTCTTTTCTTTTCTTTTTCTTTTCTTTTCTTTTTTCTTTCTTTCTTTCTTTCTTTCTTTCTTTCTTTCTTTCTTTCTTTCTTTCTTTCTTAATTTGAGATAGAGATAGAGAGAGAGACAGAGAGGAAGAGGATGAGAGAGAATGGGCGCACCAGGGCCTTTCAGCCACTGTGAACTAACTCCAGACACATGCGCCCCCTTGTGGACAGGTGTGACATTGCATGCTGGTGTCGCTTCTGCATCTAGCTAAACATGGGACCTGGAGACTTGAACGGGCATTCTTAGGCTTCAGGGGCAGGTGCCTTAACCACTAAGCCATTTCTCCAGCCCCACCATAGGCTTTCTTTTTCCTTCACCCACAGTCTTGCGTGGTCCTGGATGAGGTGTCCCTAACCCCAGGAGGCTTAAGAAAGAGGGAGTCAGGGCAGAGGAGCAAAGGCCTGTGCTTAGCTCTATTTAAATTGTATGTCAAACCATAGGCGCTTTTCTAAGCACGCAAGTGAACACCTGTGTCACCATAGATCTTGGAGCAGCGTCAGAGGCCCTAAGTGGCATGGGGCAGGGGAGAGGAGACATAAGAGGTCACCTGACTGCTGGAGTGATGGCTTGGCGATTAAGGCCCTTGCCTGCAAAGCCTAACAACCCCAGTTCCATTCCCCAGTATCCTCATAAAGCCAGATACACAAAGTAGAACATGTACCTGGAGTTCGTTTCCAGCAGCTGAAGGCACTGGTGTGCCCATTCTGTCTGTCTTCTACCTCTTTCAGTTTGCAAATAATTAAATTAAATTAAATTAAATATTTTGTTTTTTAATATTTATTTGCAAGCAGAGAGAGAAAGAGAGAAAGAGGGAGACAGAGAGAGGGAGACAGAGAGAGAGAGAGAATGGGCTCACCAGGGCTCCAGCCACTGCAAATGAACTCCAGACGCCTGTGCTATCTTGTGCATCTGGCTTATGTGGGTACTGGGGAATTGAACCTGGATCCTTAGGCTTTGCAGGAAATAATTGCTGATCCATCTCTGCAACCCAAATAAAGTATTTTTTTAAATGTTAAAGGAAAGAGCATAACCCGAGGGGAACATGACCAACACAGAATTTGTTCATAGAGTAAAATTCATAATTAAAAAGAATTTAAACAAACAGAATTTGTTTGTCCCAGTCTGGTCACCAGGTTTGTCCCATTGTCCGGGATTCAGCAGTGAGGGACATTCTGGGGCTGACTCTTCA
The DNA here is from genome assembly GCA_036365145.1 of Orientallactaga sibirica. NCBI lineage: Eukaryota > Metazoa > Chordata > Mammalia > Rodentia > Dipodidae > Orientallactaga > Orientallactaga sibirica. The sequence continues at coordinate 3,529,668 of JAEOAD010001845.1, forward strand.
CTTGGAACATCCAGCAGGCATTGACGCAGAGCCCCTTACCTCCTACTGACAGCAGAAATGGGCCAGGCTTCCTGGGATGTGCAAGTCCCATCTGACCCCAGCTTGAATGTGTTTCTAGGTAGAAACTCTCTCTCTCTCTCTCTCTCTCTCTGTCAGATGCCCCTGTCAGCGGGAGTATTCCCCCTCTGCAGGTTGATCCCTTAACACTCTATTGTGCAATAATTCCCACAGTGAGCCAAGAACTTGAGGCAGAGCACATGCGGTTCAACCAAAACAACAACGAAAAACACTAGACATATTACATTTAGATTCTTCCTTCACAAGTGCATGTTAAACACTGCTTTGTATCAAATCAGCTCCACGCATGGCATCTCACTGCAGAACGTCTGGGATGAGACATTTCCAAGTCACAGTTTAGTGGCTTTTGTCCCTGGTGATGACACGTTCTAGCCAAGGCATGGGGACCTTGACCAACCATAAGCAGTCCTTCCTTCCTACGAGCTCCCTGAGGGACTTACACTTACCCTCCCACACACTGGGTAAACGCTCTGCCACCAAGCCACAACCCCAACCGGGCACATGAATTTTTTTAAAAAAATATTTTATTATTTATTTATTTATTTGACAGAGAGAGATATACAGAAATAGGCAGGTAGAGAGAGAGAGAGAGAGAATGGGTGCGCCAGGGCCTCCAGCCACTGCAAATGAACTCCAGATGCATGCACCCCCTTGTGCATCTGGCTTACGTGGGTCTTGGAGAATCAAGCCTCGAACCGGGGTCCTTAGGCTTCATAGGCAAGCGTTTAACCGCTAAGCCATCTCTCCAGCCCTGGGCATATGAATTTTGCTAGCTGTTTTACCATGATCCTGAATTCCACTCTGCGAGACTGAGTTAAGGCCGCCCTCAAGCCTATGTGATTCCGAGACGTCTAATAACGGGAGAAGATATTTCAAAGTGCACAGGGCTACTCTGCACACAGACTTTGGGCTGTTTATGGGATGCCCAAGAAAGCCCACACTGCCTGCCTCTGTGAAGCAACTCCACAATAAATTATACGCAGAACCCGAGCTCAGACGTTAATGCTCATACATCTCAGACACAGCTCATTTCTGCATAATTTGCTTCCGTTATGCTCAGTCTTACGTGGAGATTCATGAATCAACCTGCTAGCTTCATTTCTCACCGTCTGCCTGACCTCCCAAGGTCGCCTGTGCTGTGTGCTCACTCCAGGCTCACAGGCACTGCTACCTGACCCACAGGCTGCCGGCCTGCCCTGCCTTCTGGATGGATGGTTGAACAATGTGGGGAATCACAGGTGAGCATTATTCCCACTGGAAGGACAGCCACCAGATCCCACCCACCCCCACCCTGTGGAAGACTCCTGTGACACAGGACTGTTGTCCACGCAAACATGGCAGGTCCAAGAAGAAAGCCACACATACGCACCCGGTGAGAGATGACACCAGGAAACCAGAGATGGCATCATGGCCTTGAGGGTGGGGACAGAGTCCAGAGGACAAATGGCTGCATTACCACCATCTTGGCCTTCGAGGCTCTTGTTTCTCACCTGTCCTGTCCCAGGGAGTTTATAATCTAGTGAGGCCTTTGAAGAAGCTGGCAGGACAGACAAGACACGCTCATCACTGCTCCCAGGCAGGAGCCTTCATGGACAGAACATGTGATTAAAGCCACTTGGTTGCTCCACCCTCCATGGAGCCAATAGGGTAGAGCAGAACTCTTTATTCTTCTAGAAGAGGCAGCTAATTATTTCCCCAAGCTGTCCGCATGGGATCCCTTTATTGTTGGAAAAGGATTTGGTAAGTGAGTGCTCCACTAGTACCCTTCCTGTGGTAGTTTGAATAGATGTCCCGCAATATATTCAGTGTTTTATTAGTTCATAGTTTGCATCTGCAGCCACCTGGCTGGAGGCAGTGTCACTGGGCAGATCTTAAGGAGTGGTGGTGGGTTTAGGATTTCAATCTAAAGATATGCAAAGTGTGCCTAGCTGGAGTTCCTGAAGTGTGCTGTGCTATGTGGCTTTTGCTCTCTGTATTTGGTCCTGGGAAGGCATGCCAGCTTCTTCTGCCATTATGGAACTTCCCCTGGATCTGTAAGCTTCAATAAATAATATCCCTTCCTCCATAACTGTGCCTGGTCTGGAAGTTCATCTCAGCGAACCTGAAGCTGTCTGCTACACTTCCACACACAGGAACCTCTGGCTCTGCTATTCCCTGAGTGAGAGAGGCCTCATTCTCTATTGAGTACCCACTGCTCCTGCCCAGGTGCTCCTCACTGTCTGTGGGGGTGTGATTGAGTTGTCCCCCGTAAACTGAGGTGTTCTGAATGCTAGGTTCCCCTCTGATGGAGATTTGGGGATTAACACCTCCTGGAAGCAGTGTATTACTGGGGGCGGGCTTATGGGTGTTATAGCCAGTGTTCCCTTGCCAGTCTTTGGCACACTCTCCTGTTGCTATTGTCCACCTTATGTTGGCCAGGGGGTGATGTCCACCCTCTGCCTATGCCATCATTTTCCCTCCCATCATGGAACTTCCCCTTGAGCCTGTAAGCCAAAATAAACCTCTTTTTTTCCCACAATCTGCTCTTGGTTGGGTGATTTCTATCAGCAATGCGAACCTGCCTGCAACACTGTCTGAAGGAAGTATTGGGTTCAATATGACCTGTCTGTAATATGCAGTCAGAATTAAGAGATGCAGCTTTCTCCCTTGGTGAGGGCATCGCTGTGTGCAGGTGAGACTCCAGTGCAGTAAGTTGTCCTCAGTTAGGGAGTCTAAAGATGGGGCTTCTTCTCCAACAGAGGCACCAGGAGCACCCAGACTTCCTGAAGGGGTTGCTCAGGCACAGACCACACACTCCAAGGACAGGTTACCTAAACACACTTCAACAGCTTCTCCTTGGTACTCTATCCAAGCATCACAGGGGATAACCTTTGGAAACAGAAGCTGAAGATACCTTGATTTCCTCTTTTTTCTATAGCATGAGCTCTTGATGGCGGGGTGGGGGGCTTAGGGGTGGTGGAGGAGGAAAGTTCAAGTGAGTCCCTGGGGAAGGAAGATATGGTCGAGTCTATGATAATGTTACAGTGCTGGGATAAAATACCCCACCAAGGGCTGGAGAGATGGCTTAGCGGTTAAGGCGCCTGCCTGCTAAGCCTAAGACAGCCGGTTCCAATCTCCAGCGGTTCCAATCTCCAGGTCCCACGTTTAGCCAGATGCAAAGTGAAGCAAGGGCGCAATGCCGCACTTGCCCACAAGGGGGCGCACACATTTGGATTTCGTTCGCAGCAGCTGAGAGACTGCTGGCGCACCCATTCTCTAAGCATACCTCAGGAACTCCAGCTAGGCACACTTTGCATATCTTTAGATTGAAATCTCAAACCCACCACCACACCTTAAGATCCGCCCACTGACACTGCCTCCAGCCAGGCGGCTGCAGATGCAAAGTACAAACTAATAAAACACTGAATATATTGGGGGCCATTGATTCAAACGACCACAATGGGGGACATCTGAACAAACCACTACACTCCACCACTGGCCTGCATATACTCACGGCCACCTCAGGATGTAAAAATACATTCAGTCTAGCTTTAAAAGTTCCCATTGAAGCCAGGCGTGGTGGCGCAGGCCTTTAATCCCAGCACGTGGGAGGCAGAGGTAGGAGGAATGCTGTGAGTTTGAGGCCACCTTGAGACTACATAGTGAATTCCAGCTCAGCCTGGGCTAAAGTGAGACTCTACCTCGAAAAACAACAACAACAACAAAAAGTTCCCCTTAACTTTTAATATTTATTTATTTATTTGAGAGAGCGAGGGAGATAATGGGTTGTCAGGGCCTCTAGCCCCTGCAAATAAACTCCATACTCATGTGCCACCTTGTGCATCTGGCTTACATGGGTCCTGGGGAATCGAACCTGGGTCCTTTGGCTTTGCTGGCAAGCACCTCAACCACTAAGCAATTTCTCCAGCCTACCCCTCACTGTTTTTTTGAATCAATCTGAACACTGTTCAAAAGTCCAAGGTCTCATCTATAACTCAAGACAGTCTCTTACATATAAGCCTATAAAATTAAAACACAAGTTAAATACACATAATGGTACAGAGTACATATTCCTACTTCTTCAAAAGAAGACAAAACAAGAAAATACTGAACCAATGTTAGAAGTATAATAAGCAGGGCAGATATCAAATCCTGTAGCTCAATTTTTACCATCTAGGAACCTGTGACAAAGTCTCTGGGGTTTTTCAATTACATCCCTCCAGCTGGACTGCTTACAATCCAGTGGGAAAAGTCCACCCCAAACCAGCAGCTCTCCTTGGCAGCCAGTCCATAGTACTGACATCTCCAAAATCCTGGGGCCTTCACTGCAAAGCCACAGTTCCATTCTAAGGCCTTCCAGGGACTCCAGCAACCTACCTCACACCACCCAGAAGCCATCTACAAGATAACCATACTGCCAACCCAATGACCCTCTCTTTCTTGCATTTGTTACACTACCAGAGTACCAGGTGGACTATGAAATGTATTAGTCCAGGGAGAACTAAAGCCCACTTTGAAGATCAGGAAAACCCCTTCAGCAGAACAGCTGGCCCAGTCTCCATGGTGACAATCTCTCAGACAATCGCAGATGAACCCCGTTGCAGTCCTCAACCCAGAACTCTCATTTCTTTCTGTGCTGTAGTCTTCAGATCACACCCGTCCATTTCTTCTTAACTCATCCCTGATCAAGTTCTCAAGGCACAGGCAGTACACAGCACTCCTCTCACATCTAAACTTGGTCTGCCCCAATCTGGACAAAGATGCTTCTTCTTCCCATAAGCCAAGCCTACACAGTGCACAGTTCTTTCTGCATGTAGGTCTTTCAGCTCTCACAAGAATTCAAGGCATCTCTTACTCCAAAGTTTCAAATACTTCCATCTTCCCTCCACAAATCAGTTCCACAAGGCCAAAAGCAGCTATGACCTTACTCCTCTGGTACCAGTTTTCTGTTGTAGTGACCCTTCGTGGTGCTAGGACAACATGCCTGCCCCAAAGCAGCTGATGGGCGGTGTAGCGGACAGCTTCAGGTTCACTGAGATGAACTTCCAGACCAGGCACAGTTATGGAGGAAGGGATATTTATTGTAGCTTACAGATCCAGGGGAAGTTTCATAATGGCAGGAGAAGCTGGCCTGTCTTCACAGGACCAGGTAAGAGAGCAAAGCCACCAGCTACACAGCACAGCACACTTCAGGAACTCCCGCTAGGCACACTTTGCATATCTTTACAATGGAATCTCAAACCCACCACCACACCTTAAGATCTGCCCAGTGACATTGCCTCCAGCAAAGGGCTGCAGATGCAAATTATAAACTAATAAAACACTGAATATATTGGGGGACATCTATTCAAATTACCACAGGAGGAAAGGGTTTACTTTGGCTGGCAGGTTTGGGAGGAAGCTTCATGACGGAGGAGAAGATGGTAGAATGGTGGCTGGTTATCACCTCAAGGATGAGCTGGCTAGAACACCCCAAAGCCTACCCCAGCCACACACCTCCTCCATATTGCCACCAGCTAGGGAATCAAAACTGGGAGCACATGAGTCTATGGGGGACACTTGATTCAAACCACCACAGAGAGAATCGGGCACAGCACCACCTAGGTGACCCAAGGGAGAGAACTGTGACATTGTGTACTGAGTTCAAAGCAAATCTGTTCAGAGGGAAACAATTTGCAAGATCGGTGCCTGAGGAAGGAAGGACGGTCTACACACGTGAGCCACTGCTTGAGACTCACAGCAGAACTTCCCAGTCTCAGGGGCTCCACCAACAGGAATTCATTCTTTCACACGTGCGGAGGCCGGAAGTCCAAGATCAAGATCTGGAAGGTCATTTCTGGAGAAGACTCTCTTTCTGTCTGTAAGAGCCAACATCCCACGCTGTCCTCCAGAGACAAGGTGCTCTCTGTATCCCTCCTTCAACTTATAGGGTCACCTGTCCTGTGCAACAGGGACCCATACGTTTGGCCTAGTCAAGCTTAATTTTCTCTTTGAGGGTCCTGTCTCTAGTATCCATGTGGAAAGTGAGACTTCAACATATGAGTTAGCGTGAGGTACAGTTCGGTCTATAACAACCTCACAGGGCAGGTGCAGCCTCACAGCCACTAGTGGCTCTAGGAAGACGAGTTAGATCTTCTGAGAACAGGGACCCGAGACATCAGCTGGGTGCAGCTTGAGGCAGTGAGAGAAGCTCCAGCCCCAGTGTTTGCTGGACAACAAATGCCTAAGGATTCAGGGTATGAAATAGAGAATTCCTTGGCTGGAGGTCATTCCAAGCACAGAACTGGGAGTGATCGATCCATCAGCCCAGGGTAGACCTGACAGGCACACCCACACAGACAGTGAAGGGAGCAACAAGGAAGCATCCCAGAAGATTTTCCAGAACATTTTCTGTCTAACACATCCTGTGCTGTCTCATTTTACTGCACCCTCTTCCTAATAGCAGGTTAACGTCCGATGTGATAGCCGTGGTGGTCAGGAAGCTTTAACATGCCAGACCAGCGTCTCCCATGAGGCCCCCGGGGAGGCCATGAGACAGGCTGGTGCTCTGGGGCATGGGTAACTTCCAGAGCTGGCTAGTGTGGTTCACTCTGTGTGTGGAGTGGGGAAAATTGCTGGCTAGTGAGCTTTGGTCTTCCCTGGAACTCAACAGGGGGTGTTTACCCAGTCCCCAGGATTTAGTGAAAGTTACCCAATACTCTATATACTTGATCCATGACACGCCTGCTCCCACATGTAACTGGGAGTGATGTTCAATGATGTGATAGAGTCTGGAGGTCGAAGTTGCCACCCCCCATTTGAAGAAGAGAAAATGGCTCCAGGGTTCAGTCTGACAGCGCCCGTGTTACCCGAGCCTCATCAGCACCTGTAACAGAGGTGGCTTATCAGTTCCCTAAGCAGGTGCTGTGGATACCGGGGCATCAGGGACACTTTGTGTTCAGGAGGCAGGCATTGTAGCCCCCAAATGAAGGTCACCTCCTCTCCACCCTGCAGCTCCTCCAGGTGTTGCTGGTGCTATAACATCTGGCTGCAAACAAACCATGTGGTTGTTAGCCACCCATTGTTCTGTAGGAGTGATGACAGGACATTTGCTGGACAGAGGCCCCAGAACAAAGAGACAAGGCTGAGCTGGCAGTGAGCTTGTTTATCAACAAGAAGAATGCCAGGGTGCCTGCTCTCCACTTCTTTCTTTTCATCCCTCAGTGATTTCTCCAATGCACAGCTCCGGGAACCTTCCCACACCACAGCACAGGTTATGGCGTGGGTCCCAAGGCTGGCACCCAGAGAGCTCAGCCAGGCCTGGGTGGATCAGTCGCCAGCAACATCTGCCACTTCTCGGTGGGTTGCACGCTCAGCTCCATTACTCTCTGCTCTCCTCGACTGCTCACTACGGCTCCCCGTGTCACGTGTGTGTCATCGCGAGTCCGCGTGGGGCCACGGCTGACACTCACGCAGACAGGCGGCAGCCACAGCGTGTGGAAGGAAGGAAGCTGCAGACGGGGCTGAACCCTCCGTCCTGTCTTGCCTGTGTGTTCACCACAGCAGAGCTGCCTCCCACTGTAACATCTATCTCGTCTGTTCATTCCTGGTGCAGTTCCTGATTTGGGAGAGATTTTTATAAATCAGCCAGTTGGTTTGCTCTGCTGGACACAACACTTTATCTGAGTTCGTTAGTCCTTGGCTCTTGGGATTTGGTATTTTTGTCTGGGCTTTTTTGTTCCCTAGACTGAGGCTGATCTGATGTTTTCTCAGAATAAGCCCCCAGTGAGTGCCCAGGGCCCCTCACAAAAGTCTGGATGTGACAAAATAGAGCCAATAGTCCAAGGACAGGATGGAGGGGGCGTCCTGTCTTTTCAATCTTGAGGAAATGAGGAGATGGGACAAGGATTGGGGATGGGCCTCTAACCAGAGCAGGTGCCCATTGCCATTCTGCCTTCCGACTTTGACACTGCATGCTTTCCTGGGTAAGAACAGCTCCCTGACAATGCAGAATTTACCTCCCAACTTCAGAGAGGGAGACACATTAACAGCACAGAGAAAAATGGTCTCCAAAAATTACAAAGCCCTGGCATCAGTCTCCAGTGGAAGGAAGGAAGGAAGGAAGGAAGGAAGGAAGGAAGGAAGGAAGGAAGGAAGGAAAGAAGGAAGGAAGAAAAGGAGGGAGGGAGGAAGAAAGGAAGAAAGAAAGGAAATAAGGGAGGGAGGAGGGGAGGGAGGGAATGAGAAAGGAAGAGAGAGGGAGGGAGAGAAAGAAGGAAGGGAAGGAGAAAGGGAGGGGGAGGAAGGAAGGGAGGGAGGGAGGAAGAAAGGAAGAAAGAAAGGAAATAGGGAGGGGAGAGGGGGGAGGGAGGAGAAAGGAAGAGAGAGGGAGGGAGAGAAAGAAGGAAGGGAAGGAGAAAGGGAGGGGGAGGAAGGAAGGGAGGGAGGGAGGAAGAAAGGAAGAAAAAAAGGAAATAGGGAGGGAGGAGGGGAGGCAGGGAATGAGAAAGGAAGAGAGAGGGAGGGAAAGAAAGAAGGAAGGGAAGGAGAAAGGGAGGGGGAGGAAGGAAGGGAAAAAGGAAGGGAGGGAGGGAGGGAGAAAAGGAGAAAAGAAGAGAGAGGAAGGGAGGAAGCAAAGAGGAAGAAAGGAAGAGAGAGAGGAAGGAAGGAGGAAGGAAGGAAGGGTGGTGGGAGGAGGGAGACTCTGGGTTCCTAGGAAACTGCCCGTGGTGACCAGCCCAGTGTCTGCATTCCTTCCTCCCCCACGCTGTTCACCAGTATCCTCGGTACAAGAGACAGCTCACTGCCTGAGGGCCTCAAGGATGTCAGGCCTCTCTTTAGGGACTTGGGAACTCAGCTCAAAGGCAGTTGAAATCACTGCTCACAGGCAGCCTTGTTAATGCTCCCCATGGTCAAAGAAGGTGCTGCTGGATTGTCATGGGGTGAGACGCTTCTGAACACCTTTGAATGTCAGAATTTTTATTTAGTTATTTATCTATTTATTTATTTATTTTTGTTTTTAAAATTATTATTTATTTATTTTTTATTTATTTTTGGAGAGAGAGACAGAGAGAGATAGACCGAGAGGGAGAGGGAGACAGAAATGAGCGCGCCAGCAGTCTCTCAGCTGCTGTGAATGAAATCCAGATGCATGCCCCCCCTTGTGGGCAAGTGCGGCATTGCACCCTTGCCTCACTTTGCATCTGGCTAAACGTGGGACCTGGAGATTGGAACCGTTGGACATTAGAACCAGCCTTCTTAGGCTTAGCAGGCAGGCGCCTTAGCCACTAAGCCATCTCTCCAGCCCTATTTTTGTTTTTTTGAGGGGTCTTGCTGGAGCCCAGGCTGACTTGGAATTCAGTCTGTAGTCTCAGGGTGGCCTTGAACCCACTGTGCTCCTCCTACCTCTGCCTCCCAAGTGCTGGGATTAAAGGCGTGCGCCACCATGCCCAGCTCTAATGTCAGAATTACACAGGATGTGAGAGGTTACATGTGGGTGAAGCAACCACCTGCCTGCCATCTGTGCAATGAGGGTTTGATGGAGTCGTCCTCACAAGGACCAGGTGGTCACGCCTTGAAATTCAGAGCTGGGAGCCATTCCCTCAGCACAGGGACCCATCCCAGTGGTGTGTGAGCAAGCCACCACACACCTGCCTCTCCATCCACACAGCAACCATGGTGGCTTTGAAACCAAGTGCATGTCCCCCCGGGGCTTAAGCCTAATGTTTATCATCAATTTTTAAAAATATTTTATATGGCACAATGCAGGTCGGGCCCTAGCCAGATGGCATGGCAGAAGAAACCAGGAAGTGGCTTCTGTGGATGTGGCATCCTGCATAGGCCTGGCGTGACAACAGCTACTGTCCATGCTCGCCATACACCTGCTGTGAGATGATCTGCCCGGAGACAGGCTGTCATTGGTCACAAGAAGGGAACCACCCCATACAACGATTGGCCAGCCAAACTCTTTAAACCCTACACTTCCTTGAATAAACAAGTTTGCAGCAGCTCGCCCTCTGCCTGCTTCTACCCAACTCCCGGAGTCTGTGACTCTGTACCTCTCACCCCCTACTCCTAGGAGGGACCCCAACAACTTTATGTATTTATTTAAGAAAGAGAGAATGGGTGCACTGGAGACTCCAGCCATTGCAACCAAACTTCAGACACATGTACCACCTTGTGCGTCTGGCTTATGTGGGTACTGGGGAACCGAACCTGGGTCCTTAGGCTTTGCAGGCAAATGCCTTAACCACTGAGCTTTCTCTCCAGCCCCTTCTCCATTATTTTTATTTTTTCCTGTGAGGACACATTTACCCAGTGACTCTGCTGCCTATCCAGTAAGGCGTGCACACTAGAGGAAGGGGAGGAGTGAGGACCCACGCTTAAGCCTGCTCTAGAGCTTGCTGTGGATATGGTCAGGGGCCCGCTCTGAGCACCCTGCTGCATACCTGGGCACTTCTGTCCCAGTCAGAGGTAAAGGAGGGCTTCAAAGACTGTGCTGGCAGAGCCAACTCTGAGAGCTTGGCACCGACATTGTTACTCACCTGGTACTGGTAAAATATGGCCAAGAGGTTCCCCTCAGCCTCTTTCCCTCTGTCTAATAATTCCAGTGCAGGAGGATCAGCAAGGGAGGGCTCTCAGGAGGACACAAGCTGAGTCCCGGGAGTGTTTCTTCCTCAGGCAGCTGTTTATTGATCCATGCTAGATGCTATTAATAGAAGAAGGGATATCAAAAGCCACTTCTATGATTTTTCGTTCACATTCCTCATTTAAAAATGCACATGCAGGAGCCAGGCGTGGTGGTGCATGCCTGTAATCCCAGCACTTGGGAGGCGGAGGTAGGAGGATCGCCGTGAGTTCAAGGCCACCCTGAGAATACAGAATGAACTCCAGATCAGCCTGAACTAGAGTGAGGCCCTACCTCGAAAAACCAAAAAAATTTTTAAAAAATGCACATGCAGGGGCTGGAGAGATGACTGAGCTGTGTAGGCATTTTCCTGCAAAGCCAAAGGATCCCAGTTTGATTCTCCAGGACCCACGTAAGCCAGATGCACAAGGGGGAGCATGTGTCTGGAGTTGGTTTGCAGTGGCCGGAGGCCCTAGCATGCATCCCTTCGAGACTGGGCTAACTCCTACAAGAGTGGGCTGTTTGAGGCAGTTGCCCTCTGTCTCTCTCCTACGAGCACCTCCTTTTTGTATACACTGATTTCTTTCCTTTTTCTTTACCAGCATGTAGCCTCACCAGAAGACGACCAGATCTAGCGTTGTGTTCCTGAGTTTCACTGCCTCTATAGCCATAAAACAACCTCTTTTCTCTATAAAGCACCCGACTTGGGTGAGTTGTTATAGCCACAGAAAACAAATCAATACACCCTCAGCAACTAAGATCATAAATAAAACTCTCCCTGCCGTATTGTCATCCTGTAGTCTGCTGTCCTATTTAACTCGGCACTCAGTCACATTCTCATGGCCAGTCCACAGTCTGTTAATCCCTAAACATGCATATGCACACGGGATTTCTCCTGTGTCCTCATTCAAACCATTGGGCCACATCAAGCTAACGGACACTCACATGTTAATATCATGTGAAGGAAAGGAGGCAATGGGCACCCCCTCAGTGACTGCTCCCCAACCTCCGATTGAGAGATATGGGAGTGAAGTTGGGCATGTGCCACCTCTGGGTTTAATTATTATTTTTTTAAATAGATTTTTATTTATTTATTTGCAACCATAGAGAGAGAGAGAGAAGAGAGGTAGACAGAGAGAGAGAATGGGCACGCCAGGGCCTCTAGCCACTGCAAACGAACTCCAGATGCATGTGCCCCTTGTGCATCTGGCTTAGGTGGGTCCTGGAGAATTGAACCGGGATCCTTTGGCTTTGCAGGCATGCGCCTTAACCGCTAAGCCATTTCTCCAGCCCTAATTATTTTTTTTAATGTTTATTTATTTTGAGGGAGAAAGAGGCAAAAGAGAGAGAGAGAGAGAGAGAGAGAGAGAGAGAGAGAGAATGAGCATGGCAGGGCCTCCAGCCACTGCAAACAAACTCCAGACGCATGTGCAACCTTGTGCATCTGGCTTACGTGGGTCCTGGGGAGTCAAACCTGGGTCCTTAGGCTTTGCAGGCAAACCACTTAACCACTAAGCCGTCTGTCCAGCCCTGGGTTTTATGCTTTTACTAACGTGTTCTGCATTCTTCCTTCCCTTGTCCCCCTGGTCTTCTTGACTTCTTGTCTGTTCCCCAGACTCACGTATGAGGCTCATGTCCTCCCACTGGCTGTCACACCATGACTGACATCCCACCTGTCTTAACTACTTTTGAAATCTCGGTGATAATATTCCTGAAAGCTATTTAAGAGAGCAAGAGTTTATGGTCTGAGGGCATAGTCCATCATGGCAGAGACGGCCTGGTGGCAGGAATGGGAGGCTGCTTGCTCACATCAAGGTGGCTCAGAAAGCAGAGAAGGGACAGATGTAGGGTCAGCTATAAACCTCAGAGTCTGACCACCAGGAACTGACTTCCCGCAGTGAGGCTCCATTGTTCAAGGTCCTGTGGCCTTCTGGTACAGCTGCTGACGAAGTGTGAAATGCATGATCCCATGACACATGGCATGTCACATTCACACTGTGACACAGCCTGGGCCAGTACTGGGCAGGGTGTCTCTTTCCACTTAGGTGAAACAAGGCCATGCCAGTGCAAATTTAAGAATGTTGACAAGCGTCCACCGAGTTTCCAGGTCTGAGCCTTGGTTGAGGGACATGAAACGTGGACTCCTGTTGATGGCATTCTTAGTCTAGCTGGCCACACCACATCTGGAGCACACACACCCACGTTCATTTACAGCTGGGTGAGTTTATCCAATTGTTCTTTGGTGAGCCTGCAGGGAGACTTGAGCTACTGACTTTTTATTTTTATTTTCAGAGAAAGCAAGAAAGAGAAAGACAGAGAGGCAGAGAGAGAGAGAGAGAATGGACACACCAGATCTTCAGCCACTGAAATCAAATTCCAGACGCTTGCGCCACCTAGTAGGCATGTGAAACCTTGCACTTGCCTCACCTTTGTGTGGCTGGCTTACGTGGGCTCTGGAGAGTCGAACATGGGTCCTTAGGCCTCATAGGCAAGTGCCTTAACCACTAACCCATCTCTCCACCCTGAGCTGCTGAATATTAATTCTGTGTTTATAGTGTTACCCATGATTAATCTGGTATTACAGATCTGTCATATTCTATCCACAGACACAGCTCTCTATTTGCTGAGTTTCTTTAAACAAAAGGTCATCTTTCACTTAATCTTGCATTCTCTGAAATACTAAGTGCAGCTCTTGGCTCACAGCTGAGAAGAAAGCATGAAATTAAATGTAAAAAGAGGTATACCTTAAGACTTGATAGGACTGGTAGACTATTGACTTTCTAAAATGGATGCTTTATACACATAAACAGAGGTGTAGATTCATTTTAATTAATTGCTGAAAGTGATAAGACTAGGCTACTAAGTTTTGCCTTGAAGATGGTTTAATATATAAAGTCTAAACCTATAATATCAATACATGGGTATCTGTGTACATGGACACGTATGCCCATGTTGATAGGGAGTGAATTAGCATGTCAGCTTAAATTCCATTTTGAAAAAAATGAATTATTTTTATGTTCTTATATATTTTCTGCTTCTTGCTTCTGAAAACAGCTGGCACAGGAGGCAGGTTTCATTTTTTTTTTTTTCATTGTTTTGTTTTTTTTTTTTTAATTCATTTATTTGTAATGCTTGGCTTGGACCCAAGCCCCTGTGGGTTCTTTTATTAATTTATTTGTATTTATTTATTATGAGACAGAGAGACAGAGAGAGAAGGAAGGAGAGAATGGGTGTGCCAGAGTCTCTGGTTATTGCAAACAAACTTCAAATGCATGTACCACCATGTGTGTCTGGCTTACATGGGTTCTGGGGAACTGAACCTGGGTCCTTAGAGTTCACAGGCAAGTGCCTTAACCGCTAAGCCATCTCTCCAGCCCTCCTCTATGGGTTTTTTATTATTAATAATGGTAGTTGGCCTGCTGTCCCCATTGTTTATACTATTCTTTGGTTTCACAAACAGCATGCTTACAGGGGTCTCCACTCCTGTGTTTCTGGGGAGTTGACTTCTGCACTGCTGAGTCAGAGTGGGAAGGCTGACTGTGGGCTCGGGGGCAGGGGGTCTTAGCAGTTTGAGTTTTTCTCAGTCTGTCCTGAGCTGGTGTGGTGGTTTGAGTCAGGTGTCCCCCAGAAACTCATGTGTTTTGAATGCTTAGCTCCCAGCCAGTGGCAATCGGGGAGGTGGAGCTTCCCTGCAAGAGGTGTGTGGTTGGGGATGGACCTTGAGGCTTAATAACCCTCCGTTTGCTAGTTTTTGGCTCATTGACATGCTGTGGTGTTCTACCTGCTGTGGCAGAGGCGATGCCAGGGCTCTGCTCATGCCATCTTTCCCCCTGCCATCATGGAGCTTCTCCTCGAGTCCGTAAGCCAAAATAAACCCTTTCCTGCCAACAGCTGCTTATGGCTGGGTGCTTTGTGCAGGAAAGAGAAGGGAACTGCACCCACTGACCACCCTAATCCTGCATCAGCTCACGGGTGCCCCTCTCCCTGGCTCCTTCCATGCACATCTCAGGTGCCTCAGATGAGACAGAAAGGCCGGGCTGTGCTGGAAACCCTGGGATGCCCCCGACCTGTTGGTGCAGGGAGACCCCCTGACATAGAATACAGGGTGCTTCTCAGTCCCACACACCATCAGGGCACGGCTTCTGTTAAGCCTCTTAACTTTACCTTCCACCGTTGTAATCTTTACTCAGAATTTGGGGCCCAGGCACGGTGGCACAGGGGACAAGACTGGGGATTTTGGTTTAGCTGTGACTAAGCATTTCTGGATATCGTCCCTCACAGACCATCCCAGCAAAGCACTGGTCACTATGCTTCTCATTCAGGACCCTCAGATGGCCGCTGCTGGCAAAAAACAGGGCAGGCCTGCAGGACACTTGGTCTGTCAGGTCACACCGAAAAACTTCATCAGTCCTACAAGACGTCAAAATTAGTCACTTAAGAATGTAAACAGGCCCAGAAACAGAACTGAGCCACCTCCAGCCATCTGCTCCGCGCACAGCTTTCTGTTCTCACCAATGAGGGGGGTCGCCTTCATCAGCCCACGGTCCCCAAGCAGCACGCGTCGGACATGTCAACAGCTTGCTCTGCTGCCAGTGGGGCCCAGGGCTCGGGCTCAGCAGGAAGGGGTGGTGGCAGCTGGCGTGGCTTGGGACCCATCTCCAAGTCACCTGCTTCACACCCCCGATCTCTGCCTCTCTCCGCAGATGAGGAACAAACTGTCTTCCATTATTATCAAAGGCGTAAAGCCATCTCATCCCTTTTGCAGTCCAGGACAAGGGACTTGTGTCTCTTCTCCCCCCTCCCCATCCCCACTGTCCCCCTGTTCCTGACATCACCTTGTCTGCTGCCAGGGGCAGGAGAGGAGAAAGGAGGGAAACTGTCCCATCTCCTGGAACTGGTCGTGGCAATTGAGAAGGTTTTTTTAGAAAAATATTTTTTATTTTTATTTATTTATTTGACAGAGAGAGAGACAGAGAGACAATGGGCGCGCCAGGGCCCCCAACCACAGCAAACGAACTACAGAAGCCTGCACCACCTTGTGCCTTGTGGGTCCTGGGGAATCAAACTTAGGTCCTTTTGCTTTGCAGGCAAGCACCTGAGCCTCTAAGGTATCCCTCTAACCCAGTTGAAAATATTTTACTTTCATTTGAGCTAAAGCAATTCTGCAGGCTCCTGGTAGCCTACAGGGTTCTCCCTGCAGCCTGTGGTGTTCTGCCTGACTGAGATAACAGTGTTTGCTCTGCTGCCCTATGTGCCAGGCACACAGTGCCCAGAGTGGTGAGCTTGGGGGAACTTGGCATGAGCTGTCTCCTCCACCCAGGCTCTCTTCTCTTAGGTGTTGCCCCTGTCCCCACCCACCATTCTTGCCATACTGTCCCCAGTCCCCTGCTCTGAATCAGCATCTCCCTAATCTTTTCTGCTTCATCTGACACTTCTATATGTTCTAGAAAGACAGAAGTCTTCCTATGTGGGACACTGCAGGCTCCAGAGATGGCCCTGCCACATGTCGGTGTGGATAAGCGAGGCGCCCACTGGGAGCCTAGTTGGACTGTGAGCTGCCAGTGGCCATGGAGCCGGGAGGATACTGGCATAAGAGCATGTTCCTTGAGAGCAGGGCAGCGACAGAGCCTGGCTCCTGTCCCTCCCATCAGTAGCTGGATCTAGCTGACGTCATCAGAGGGGAAGAGCAGCTGAAAGCTGGAGGGAGAATCAGAAAGCCCTGTGTGTCTGTGTCCAGGCTGAGGGAGCTGACAGGAAGTTTTTATTTTTTTAAATAAATAAATAAATTGAATATTTTTAAATTATTCAATTCATTTATTTATTTGAGAGAGAAAGAGAGAGAGAGAGAATGGGTATTCAAGGGCTTCTAGCCATGGCAAACGAACTCCAGACGCATGCACCACTTTGTGCATTTGGCTTCTGTGGGTACTGGGGAATTGAACTTGGGTCCTGAGGCTTCACAGACAAGCGCCTTAACCCTTAAGCCATCTCTCCAGCCCTAGGACATTTCTGGATGGGAATGCTCTAGCACACACATGCTGCAGAGGGGAGTTAGTGACAGCTTGTGAAACTCCATCACCTCCAAGGCTCCTACAGTCACGGTTTGGACTGTCACCCTCTTTCACTTGTGTTTCATTTTTCATGTATGAATCATTTCCTTATAGCTTCTCCCTTTTCCTTGTGCAGCGTATGTGTGCATGTATGTATACATATGTGTGTATGTATGTGCATATGTTTGTCTGTGTGTGTATATATATGTGTATATGTATACGTATATGTGTGTATGTGTATGTTTGTATATGTATGTCTGTGTGTGTATATACGTGTGTATGTATATGTGTGTATATGTGTGTACTTGTGTGCTTGTGTGTGTAGGTATATGTGTATATGTATGTGTATGTTTGTATATGTGTGTGTTGTATATGTGTGTATATGTATATGTGTGTGTTGTATATGTGTGTACATGTGTTTATGTATATGTGTGTATGTGTGTGTATGTATGTGTATGTGTGCGTATGTGTGTGTATGTATGTGTGTGTATGTATATGTGTGTGTACGTGTGTGTATGTGTGTTTGTATGTATGTGTGTGCATGTGTGTATACATATGTGTGTACATGTGTGTATGTATATGTGTGTGTTGTATATGTGTGTACATGTGTTTATGTATATGTGTGTATGTGTGTGTATGTATGTGTATGTGTGCGTATGTATGTGTGTACATATGTATGTGTGTGTATGTATATGTGTGTGTACGTGTGTATGTGTGTTTGTATATGTGTGTGTATGTATGTGTATATGTGTGTACATGTGTGTATGTGTGTTTGTATGTATGTGTGTGCATGTGTGTATACATATGTGTGTACATGTGTGTGTTTGTATATATGTGTGTGTACGTGTGTGTGTGTGTGTGTTTGTATATGTGTACATGGAAGTAAGAGAAAAACCTCAAGTGGCATCCTCAGGAACATCATCTGCCTTTTAAAAAAATATTTTATTTATTTAAAAATAGTTTATTTATTTATTGACAAGCAGAGAGAAACAGAGATGGGGAGAGAGAGAGAGAGAGACACAGAGAATGGGTGTGCCGGGCCCTCCAGCTACTGGAAACAAACTCCAGATGCATATACCACTTTGTGTGTCTGGCTTGTGTGGGTCCTGGGGAATCAAACCCTGGTGGCTAGCCTTTGCAGGAAAGAAGCTTGACTGCTAAGCCATCTTTCCAGCCCCAAACTACCTTTTTTTTTTTTTTTTTTTTTTTTTTTGAGACAGATTCTCTCATTTGTTTGGAGCTCCCCATTAGACTAGACTGGCTGACCCAGAAGCTTCATGGATCCTCCTGTCTGTGCCCTCCAGAGCTGAGCTTGCAGGTGGGTGCCACTACACCTGGCATTTCACACGGGAGCCAGGGACCCAACTCAGGTCCTCGTGCAGCACTTTAGCTGCTGAGCTACCTCCCCAGCTCCTCCTGCACAGTATGTTTTAATGAAAACATTACAAATATTAGCTGGAAGTAATAGCCTTTAGTCACACCACTAATCACACCATTTGGTAGCGAATGGGCTACAGAGTTCCAGGTCAACCTCAAAAAAAAAAAATATTATAAATACTATTGAATTCAATCTTCCCAAACATCCTGCCGGGTCCAGCTCTCAGGTGCAGAGGAAGTCAAACACAGCGCAGAAAAGGGTGTGTGCTCCATGCATAGCTGCCCCAGCACCCTTCTGGACCACAGAGGCACAGGCCCAAATGCAGACATTGGATTAGGTGAGCTCAGAGCAACCATCTTGGACCAAACTATATCTCAAGGTAGGATCATGCCGGGCTCTTTGTCTGCAAAGAGGTGGCCAAACCCTTTGCGTGTCACTTTAGCATGTGGCTAATGTGGAAGAGTGGACAATGGGGATGATCACAGGGGATTCTGGGAGAATGACATGTAAGGTAGTGACTTCCCTCGGAGGGGCGTCTCCTGGTCTGTCACTTTGTAGTGATCTTCCCTACCTACTCCAAACACCTAAGGCCACCACAGGATGACGCCACACGTGGCACTGAAGCAGCTCCCACCCTGTTGAAGGTACCGTGATCCTCTGACCCTACTCTGCACACAGGCGCAAGGTCCACGTGTGGCACATCCCGTGATCAACAACACTGTGTCGTAATACCTCAAACAAGCCAAGCCAACATGTGCTGGCTCGCTCCTTCCCCAGTCACCATGTGTAGTAGACGGTTCCACGACACGTGGATGCCCATCCAACCCAACACGGTTTTGGGGAGAAACAGGATTTATTTGGGCTTATAGTTTGTTGCAGTCAGCTTCATGTGGCTGGGACGAACCTCCAGACCAGGCACCATTATAGGTGGAAAGGATTTATTGAAGCTTACAGATTCAGGGGAAGTTCCATAATGGTAGAAGATGCCCCCCACCCCCTTCACAGATCCACAGAGAGAGAGAAAAAAAAATCCTCTACCACCAACACTAGCAAGCACACTTCAGGAACATCAGACAAAGGTCAGCACTTTGCATAGCTTAGGCTGGAATTCAGATCAACCCCCAGTGACACCTCCTCCAGCCAGGCAGCTGGAGACCTAAGTTACAAGCCTTAATAAAACACCGGAGTCTATGGGGGGCATAAATTCACACTACCCCACCATCTCATGTTCTGTAGGGCTCATAACCAACAAGACGTGGCCTTGACTTCAGAATCCCACCCGTGAGATGGTGTGATCCTTCCAGAAATAAGGATGGGCAAACAAGGTTGAAACAGCCCATGACAAGTGTAGGGAGCCCGGGGTGATGGAGCTGCCTAGGGTGCTGTACCCTGTGAGCTTCCTAGGTTTGCTCCCCTCGTTTCCAACGGATGCAAAACACGTTGCGGAATTCTGCCTTGTTTTTGTTTAAGTTTTTGATGTGCAGGGTATGGACTTTGATACTTTATGAGCCCCTCAATCATGTTATTTAAAAATAAGCATAGTCGGGCTGCTGGAGAGATGGCTTAGCAGTTAAGGCGCCTGCCTGCTAAGCCTAAAAATGCTGGTTCCAATCTCCAGAGGTTCCAATCTCCAGGTCCCACGTTTAGCCAGATGCAAAGTGATGCAAGGGTGCAATGCCGCACTTGCCCACAAGGGGGCGCACACATCTGGATTTCGTTCACAGCAGCTGAGAGACTGCTGGCGCGCCCATCTCTGTCTGTCTTCCTCTCCCTCTCTCTCTGTCTCTCTCTGTGTCTCTCTCCAAAAATAAATAAATAAATAAATAAATAAATGAATAAATAAATAAAATAAGCATAGTGTGGCATAGGCTCAGGGCGAGAACAGTCAAACTCAGTTAGAATACCGTTCCTTTCACAAGCTGTCACGGTAAACAACTTCTGATGTTACCTCGGTTTGTTGTGAACTCACTCAACATTCGTGAGAGCTCCAGTGAACGGAACTCCAGAGACACCTAGATCTCTTCCTCTTCCTCTGAGAATACCGCTGACCTGGTGTGTCTCGCACGTGAACCTGAGGCAGCTGCCCTGCTCATGATGTTTGCTCGTGGGAAGACAGCGTATGTTTTGCCTGTTTCATAGAGAGGAAAACTTCCACACCAGTGACATATCTGACATCTTCCAAAATGGGGAGACTAGGTGGCTCCCTCCATGAGGCAGGTTAGCTCAAGACCTAGGCCTTCAGAAAACAAAGCCAACCTCTCACCGCTTTGGTTGTACACTTCCTTTTTTTTTTTTTGTTTTTTTTGAGGTAAGGTTTCACTCTAGTCCAGGTTGACCTGAAATTCACTATGCAGTCTCTCAGGCTGCCCTTGAACTCACAGCAATCCTTCTACTTCTGTCTCCCAAGTGCTAGGATTAAAGGCACCACACCTGGCAGGTTGCCTATTTCTATGGGAGAGTGCCCGAAGAGTTCCTTGCATCATAGCCCCTCTCTCAGGACCATGGATGTCAGACCCTCCTGTCCATCCATGCCTGGTGCCGGGTAGGGGCAAACGGTGCCTTCTCGCTGCATGGGCACTGTAATGGGCCTTGTGACCATCTGGGTTTTCATGCTGGTAATCTGTGACATGGAATGGTTTCTAGCTGCAAGCTTAGCTGGTGGGGTTACAGTGAGGAGGTAACAGAGAAGCATTTTGACACATGTACACACACACACACACACACACACGACAATGGGGCTGCTCCTGGTGTGGTTTTGGCTTCTATAAGGCAACCAGCCCACTGACACAAGCAGCTGAAGCAGCCCACCATCTCCTGCTTCCACTAGGGAAGGAAGGACAGATGTGTCAGCTGTAGATTGGCTGTGGGTAATTATTTTCAGAAAACTCACTGGGCCTCTTACTCCAGCCCAGTTTTGGGTTCTTGGGGAACTCTCAGAGGGGGTCCTGCTGACACTTAATTGTGCCTTAGAGCGAGAAGCGGGGGCCTCTGTCTGCCTAGCTTGTGGGGGGAGGGAGAGGACGCCTCCCTGCAAAGCCTCTTCTAAACAGAGCCTCTGGGACAGCTGGGGGGCTCTGCAGGACAATGTTCCATGAAAAGCACAGACAGCTGGCTGTGACGGTGCACGCCTTGGATGCCAGCACTCGGGAGGCAAAGATAGGAGGATCACTATGAGATTGAGGCCAGCCACAGACTACGGCGTAAGTTCTAGGTCAGCCTGGACTAGAATGAAACCCCACCTCACACACACACAAAAAAAAAGCTGGAAAAAATAAAAAGCAAAGAGACAGTGACAGGAAATCTTTGCCATTGTACAGCCTTGGCCTGAGCATCTTGCCTCTGTATTTCTACCACTGATCTCGCTCTCCCTTCTTGTTCTCCATACAAACCATTCTTCAATATATCTCTGTAAGTCAGATGTTTTGGCGTCCTGATATTTGAGTGTTTATCCCTAGATCAAGATGCTTTTTGGAGAACTCAGTGTTTCTGAGGGAGGACCGTGAATGTCCAGAACGTGTTGAAACATATATGGCCTCTTCAGGATTTGTCACAGGGCCACATAGGACCTCTGTGGATGCTGCCTCAGCCCTGGCCTTGGCCTCCTTTATGGAGATCTGCAAAGGTCTTGGCCAAGTTCACCTGTCAGCTTCACCCATCGCCAGCTCAAGGGTAGGCAACTCTTGCCTCCTGGATGGGTGCTTAGCTTGGCACTCAGGATATCAGGATATGCAAATTAGCCAGAGAGTGAGCTAAGCTTCAAGGACCCAGGTTGCATTAAGGACGAGTCCCTGAAGCCACCGTGTTTGTTCAAGCCCAGGGCTGGCTCAGGCCTCTTCCTGCTCCTTCTACCCTCTCTCCCTGCCTGGCCAATTTTCCAGCTAGATAGCCACTCCTACCTCACTCCTCACTCTGTCATCCCATGGGCCTGTGGCAGAACTGTCATTGGTGCTGTCACAATGCATTTAACACAGCTTCTGCCTCACCTGCCATTTGTGGTCTGGAGGTGATGTTCTGAAGCCGGTGGAAACTCCAGAGAAGCTTCGTCCCAAGCACTTATTTCTGATGTGACCCCTGTCCCTTTGACACTGGCCTGAGCCCAGCACACCCACCACCACTGACATGGTCACAGCTGGTGGTTACCTCCAGACTCGCCTCCCACTCTGACAATACTTTCTTTTTTATATAATTTTTAAGAAAAATTTGTATTTTTTAGAGAGAATGAGAAAGACAGAGAGAGAGACAAAGAGAGAGAGAGAGAATTGGTGCGCCAGGGCCTCAGCCACTGCAACCAAATGCCAGACACTTGCGCCACCTAGTGGGCATGTGCGACCTTGCACTTGTCTCACCTTTGTGCGTCTGGCTTATGTGGGATCTGGAGAGCTGAACGTGGGTCCTCAGGCTTCGCAGGCAAGCGCCTTAACCGCTAAGCCATCTCTCCAGCCCTGACAATACTTTCTTTAAAGTGGCTTCCAAGGAGAAGTCCAGCGACATGGACAGAGGGTGCACCCTCCACAGCTATCCTTTCTCTCCCTCACTGACCTGAAACTCACCTGGTTAAGTGAGTTTCACCTTATTACACTGTCTGGCCAGCAAGGCCCAGGGATCTTCTGTCAGTTTCCACATCCCCATAGCCGGTAACACAGGCATGCACCTTGTGGGTACTGGGGATTCACCGCAGGTCCTCATGTTTGCTAGGCAAACTCTGTACACTGAGCCATTTCTCCAGCCCTTGTTTGGTGCATGTTGGTGTCACCTCTGGCTGCCTCCTGACCCTCCCTTGACCCTTGACCCTACCTCTCCCAGTCAGGATAGGTTCTTGGCTATGGTCACTCTCTGGGCAGAGACCCCAAGACCAAAGAAGAAAGAAGTCCTAGGAGATTAAATAAGGACAGAACACTACCCGAACCCTTCCAGCCTATCTGAGCCAGGGCATCACAGTCTTCCAAGATCCCACAGCTCTCCCTCCCTCCCTTCCTCCCTCCTTCAGGCCATCTCCCGGTCCCACAGTCATAGTGAGGCCTGTGCCCACTTCATTCACATCCCTTCATTTCCACTGTTACCCCTACCCAGCCACCACTGCTGTCACCATGCTGTCTTAATGTCGAGGTCCCTTCAACCTCTCACATATCCGCTACTTGTCCCTTGCAGTTGTTTTAAGCCTATCAGCAGATGCCCAAGGGTCACAGATGCCCTGTGAGTCCTCCAGTGCCAGCTACAGGGCTCCAGGTGTCTCTGTCCACGTGTGACGGCTCGTCTTGATCATCAACGACTTGGATCTGGAATCGTCTAGGAGACAAATCTCTAGGCATGTATGTGAGTGAATTTCTAGATTCGGATAACCGAAGCAGAAAGATCCCCCCTAACTGTGGTACCATCTTATGGGAAGGGGGCCCCAGACTAAATAAAAAGGAGATATCGGGCTGGAGAGATGGCTTAGCGGTTAAGGTGCCTGCCTGCCAAGCCTAAGAATGCCTGTTTGATTCTCCAGGTCCCATGTTTAGCCAGATACAAAGTGATGCAAGGGCGCAATGCTGCACTTGCCCACAAGGGGGCGCATGCATCTGGAGTTGGTTCACAGAGGCTGAAATCGTTCTGGCGCACCCATTCTCTATCTCTCTGACTCTCCCTCTCCCTCTCTCTCTCTAAAAAAAAAAGAAAAAGAAAGGAGACAGCAAGACGAATACCAGCATTCATTTCCCTGCCTCCTGATGGAGGATTTCCTTTCTTTAAGTTGCTTTTTGCCAGGGACTCTGTCATAGCATCAAGGAGAATCACAAATGCGCGCAGGATCCCCTCCACCACTGTGGCTTCAGTGGCCACGCTCTGAAAGCTACCTCTGGGGGGTGGGGCTGGTGCTGACAGCTCTGCTCCCCTCACCACAGAGCTAGAATACCCCTGATATGAACAAACCTGCCATCACATCTCCAGGAGTCGGGGCTCTCTGCTGTATGGATCTCTTCTTTGTCCAAGCACAAGGTTTGTGAGTACCTGCAGCTCCCAGACTTGTTCCCTGTGTCACCTCTACCCCGGGACCAGGCCTCATAGACAGGAGCCACAAGGAACACTCTGACTCAGCGAGTGAGGGAGGACATGTTTCAGCTGATGAGCCTGCGATGAGTTGCTTGTAAGCTCCACATCAGGAGTGACTTGTGGGTATTGGGACCAAGTCCCCTGCCCCACTGAGGGGTCTTTGTCTTCAGGTCTCTCATCAGTCACACTGCACCCCCCACCCCACACACACAGGAAGGGGTTCTGGCTCTCTGAGACTAAGTGACTTGGCATCAGACCACCTCCTGTTAGGATTTGCTTAATATAAATGAGACAGCGTTCCTAAAAATGAACATAACATTTTGCCAATGTTATGGTATTTGTTTGTTTTCTTGCATGCCATGCAAAGGTTAGACAAACAGTAGATATGCTGAGCTACGCAGTACCTGATTGCATAGTATTATTTTCACCAGTAAATATCATTTGAGGGCTGGAGAGATGGCTTAGCGATTAAGACACTTGCCTGTAAAGGCAAAGGACCCAGGTTCGATTCCCCAGGACCCATGTAAACCACATGCACAAGGTGGCACATGCATCTGGAGTTCATTTGCAGTGGCTGGAGGCCCTGGTGTGCCCACTTCCTCTCTCTCTCTGCCTCTTTCTCTCTCTCTAAAATAAATAAATAAAATAAAAAATTTTAAAATATCATTTGATAACTGTCCATGACATCCACATTACTATGCTAAACTCTGCAGATAGAGGAATCAAGATGATATCTCAATGCAGACACGGGAAGTTAGGTCCACAGAAAAGGCTATTCCACCTTGCTCTCATTGGTCTTGTGAAGTCAGATGGATGGTCCTCTGACTTCGGGCCTATCCTCTCTGACCATGTCTCTGAGTTTGTCTTTGTCTTTAGTCTTCAGAAGTTCAAGTAGGCTGAGCCTATGTATTGTATACTTGATGTTTTAATGCTCCATTTCTGTATATATTAGTAAATTTATTGTCATCTTTGGTTGGTTTCCTTTTTATTTATTTATTTGTGTGTGTGTGTGTGTGTGTGTGTGTGTGTGTGTGTGTACAGGCTACTGGGACCTCTTGCTATTGCAAACAAATTCCTATCTAATGTGCCATGTTTTGTGTCTGTCTTTATGTGGGTACTGGGGCATTGACCACAGGCCATAAAGCTCTGCTAAGCCATATCCCCAGCTCCATGTTTAAGTTTATTATTATTTCTAAAATCATGGGTGGTACCTGGTAAACTTTACTGCTTTTCTGGTCACTGAGACAGAATGCCTAATTAAAAAGCAACTTAAGGAAGAAAGGAATGATTTGTATTAAGATTTTGAGGGGAGGCCTGGAAAGATAGCTTAGCAGAGAAGGCACTTGACTGTGAAGCCTAAGGACCCATGTTTGACTCTCCAGATCCCATGTAAGCCAGACACACAAAGGTGAGGCATGTGCAAGGTTGCACATGCCCACTAGGTGGCGCAAGCATCTGGAGTTCAATTGTAGCCAATTCTCTCTCACTGACTCTGTCTTACTCTCTCTGAAAAAACAAAAGCAAAAAAATAAAAAAGATTTGAAGGGATTGCCAGGTGTGGTGGTGTATGCTTTTAATCCAAGCACTCAGAAGTCAGAAATAGGAGAATCACTGTGAGTTCAAGGCCACCCTGAGTCTACGTAGTGAATTCCAGGTCAGTCTGGGCTAGAGTGAGACCCTGCCTTGAAGAATGAAAACACAACCAACCAACCACAAACAAGATTTGATTGTGGCTGGGAAGGCATGGCAGTGTTGACAGTGGGGCTGGAAGCAAGGCAGGGTGACAACCTGTAAGATTATGATTTCACTCAGGGAGGCCCTGCTTCCAAAAGCTTTGACAACCTTCCCAAACAGTGACACCTGAGCCCACGGGCAGCATTTCACGTTCGTACCATAATGCTGGTACCAAAGTAAGTAGACACAGTTCTGGATGCTGCTAATACTGAGCCGTGGTGCCTGCTCCAGTCTCCATCATTGTCCCGATCCTGGTGCCATGGCCTGGAGCGACTTTGTTACCTCACTTGGGACTTCCAGCCATCTCTTTCGCTCTGCCAGGAGCTGACGTCAACTGTAGACTTTTGGGGAAAGGTTGAGCAGGCCTCTAGCCTCTGGGGGGAGCAAAGAGCTCCAAGGACACAGGGTCAGTGGGAGCTACTCCCAGGAGGGATGAGGCTTACAGAGAAGTAGAGAGGACAGGAGAGAAGGTCAGGACCAGATGGCCTTTCCAGTGTCACTGCTTGCTGCGGTTTCCAGTGCTCACCCTAGCTACAGGGTGAAAACACAGTCTTTCAGCGTCTACTTTCCCTCACTTAGGTCAGCTGGAGCGATGGTGAATCCTAGGCTGTTCAGGGCTGATGTACTTGGAGCTGCCCCGGTCCCATTGGGGTGACACTGAGTGCACCTGCAGCCACGTCTGCATTATCATAAGTCCCGCTCTCAACTGCTGGGGCAGAAAGTGAACATGTGCCCTCTCTGTTCTAGCCCAAAGGGGGATGGGACATGGCTCAGAAGTTAACAAACACTGGGTTCCCTACTCAGCAAACGTCATCTCTTTGAAAGCTGGGATGGCAGAACTTTGGGGCATCTCTTCAAAATGTTAATAGAAGTTGGAGAGATGGCTTAGTGGTTAAGGCACTTTGCTGCGAAGCCTAAGGACCCAGGTTTGATTCCCCAGCACCCACACCAGCCATGCATCCTGGCACGTGCATCAGGAGCTCCTTTGTAGTAGCTGGAGACCCTGCCACACCCATTATCTCTCTCTCTCTCTCCATCCCTCTTTCTCTCTCTTCTTCTCAAATAAATAAAATAATTTAATAGCTCCTAGATGTGATGCACTGAACTTTTAAAAAATCATTAATGAGAATAATTATGAAATAATTGAATGAAAAGACTCAGATAAATGAAGCTAAACAAGGCAGAAAGTGGGTAAGAGCAGGCGGGCTGGGGCTTTGCAGCCACAGCTGTTGGTCTCTGAAACAGAGAGGAGAGCTGGAGGAGAACTTGGGGGGGTACTTCTAGTGGAGGAATGGCCGAGAGGAAGCTGATCCTGGCTCCTTTCTGCTGGGAACCTCTCTTCCCTGGACTCTACCCCAGCCTCGTCCACTCAACCCCACAGTTTGATGACAATAACCTCTCAGCAGTCTCGCTTTTGATAAAGTCGCGGCAGGTGGCACCTTTGACATTTCCTGATCTACCTGTCCCTTAGTGGGGAAGCCAGAGTCTGGCAGTTGTGCTTTGGGAAGGGCGGCATCTGAAGCTTCAAATCAAACCAAACTCTAATCAAAACCACAAGAAGTTATACCAGAAAAAAATATACCAGGAGGCTGGAGAGATGGCTTAGCGGTTAAAGCGCCTGCCTCCTAAGCCTAAGAACGCTGGTTCCAATCTCCAGCGGTTCCAGTCTCCAGGTTCCACGTTTAGCCAGATGCAGTGACGCAAGGGCGCAATGCTGCACTTGACCACAAGGGGGCGCACACATCTCGATTTCGTTCTCAGCAGCTGAGACACTGCTGGCATGCCCATCTCTATCTGTCTTCCTCTCCCTCTCTCTTTGTCTCTCTCTGTGTCTCTCTCCAAATAAATAAATAAATAAATAAATATATATTTTTAAAAATATACCAGGAAAGGGAAGAAGAGGAGGGGCAACATTCTTTTCAGAGGAACAGGATAAGTTATGCCAGACTTCTGTCAGAAACTGTACAAGTGAGAAGAGCTTGAAGTGAGATATTTCAAATGATGGAACAGCAGCAGCCATAAACCTGCCACCTGCCCAACTGTTACTTCCAGGGAGGAGAAACACACGCACAATTAAACAGAAGAGAGATGCTTACTGCCTTAGGTCTACCCTAAGAAGTACTAGGGGTCTTCAAAGGGGGAGTGAAATGACATATCAGAGACTTAAAAGTGTGTAAGGAGAGCTAGGGCCTCAGAGAAGGAAAAAAAAAGCTTTCTTTTCTCCCTCTTAATTCTCACAATGGCTAACTGTTGAAGGCGGGCATAGCACTGGTACCTCAAGTGATTCAAAAGTGAGTCTGAGAACATCATGCCACAGAGACGGGGTGAGATGGAGAGTCCCCTGTTGTAACACCCCCACACCATCCGGGGAGTGGGGCACTTCTCATACACAGTAGAATTATATCAGCAAGAATGCCCTTGAGCAGGAGCTAGGATGGTCTGTTGACAGTCTTTAAAGAGCTGAATGCTCAGAACAGCAATAGCGTGTGAGGATGCAATGCTGAGTTTGTGCAGATACAGCGGAAGGGGAGGGTGGTGGGGCAGCGAGGAAGGTTGTTTGTGGATCTGCTACGAAACAAGGAGTGGGTCATCGTGCCAAGCTTGAAAGACGAAAATGCACCAATGAAGAGGTTTTTCAGAGGAGACAGGAAAGTGGTTTCAAGTGCTGACCATCTGAAATCCATCTTAAATAGAAATACTTAGAAGATGGAGACTCAAGAAATAGATAAAGATGAGTCATGGGAGGGAAAGATCCTGAACAAGTATTTTCCACAAAAAGGTATGAAAATGGCCAGGGAGGACTTGGGATGTAGCTCAGTTGATCAGCACCTGTTGAACATGCTGGGTTAGATCCCTAGCACCTCATAAATGGGGCATGCTGGAGCCTGCCTGTGATCCTAGAACTTGAAGAAGGAGGCTCACATGTTCAAGGTCATCCTCAGATACATAGAGAGGTCAAAGCCAGCCTGGGCTGCATGAGACCCTGCCTCAAAAAGTTTTAGGTAGGGCTGGAGAAATGGCTGAGTGGTTAAGGCATTTGCCTTTGAAGTCTAAGGACCCAGGTTCAATTCCCTAGTATCCATGTAAGCCAGATGCTAGTGGTGTTCCCCTCGTCTGGAGTTCATTTGCAGTGGCTGGAGGCCCTGGCATGCCTATTTTCTCTCTCTCTCTTTCTCTCTGTCTCTCTCCTTCTCTATCTATCGCTGTAGGCAAATAAATACAAATTTTTAAGTTTTATTTTAAAAGTTTATGAAAAATAAAAGCTTGGAGCTGGAGAAATGCCATAATAGTTAAGGTGCTTGCTTGCAAAGCCAAAGGACACAGATTTGATTCCCCAGAACCCACAAAAGCCAGATACACAAGGTGGTGCATGTGTCTGGAGTTCGTTTGCAGTGCCTAGAGGCCCTGGCATGCTGATACTCTCTCTCTGTGTCTGTCTATCTGCCTCTCTCAAATAAATAAATAAAAGATTTTTTAAAAATCTGGCCAAGGGATATGTGAAAAGTGCTTAGAGTTGATAGTCAAGGAATTGGATGTCAAAGCTATTGTGAGATGCTGTCTATGGTGTTTTGAGTATAAAATGTTCCCCACAGCCTTATTATGTTTTTGATTGAGTCTCATACTTAGTCCCCAGTTGGTGAAGCCTCTGGAAGGTACAGCCCTGCTGGAAGAGGCGTGTTGCTGGGCGCTGGCCTTTGTAACCCAGCCTTGCTTGCTGCACTTGGCTTGCTCTCTCCTTCCTCCCTGCCGATGTGGAGATGTGACACCCAGTGGTCTGCTTCTGCCGAGTTCCCCACCGTGATGAAATGTCCTCTTGACAACCTGTAAGCCAGAAATCAACTCCTTCCTTCCATAAGCTGCTTCTACTTGGTGTTTGATCACATCACAGCAATAAGAAGGGGGCTTTGCAAGCATGAGGAACTGAGTTCGGTCCCCAAAGCATACATAACAATGCAGTGATGGTGATATGTACGTGTAACCCCAGTGCTGGAGAGGTGAAAATGGGACCCCTAAGGTTCACTGAGCTCCAAACCAATAAGAGACCCTGTCTTATCAAGAGGTAGGCATCATTTGACGATAACACCCACAGTTGTCCTCTACCTTCAGTGTACATTTTACACATGTGTGAAGACACACATGTGAACACATACACACACAGAGAGAAGACAATAAGAATGAATTGTCTTTTTTTTAATGTCACTAACTTGGCGTGCTTGTTACAGCAGCACCAACAACTCACATACTTAGGTTCCCAAACCAACTCAGACCATCCAGCCTCCAGCAACACACCGAGTTACTCACCTATGGGAAGATCTCATTACTCCTCTTGGTAGAGTTGAAAGGACACTTCCATTTCATTAAAAAGAAAAAAAAAGAGGTGGGGTATCTGTAAAACTATTTGGTTGGGGGGCTGGTGAAATAGCTTAGCGGTTAAGGCATGTGTTTGCCTGCAAAGCCTAAGGACCCAGGTTCAATTCCCCAGGACCCACGTAAGCCAGATGCACAAGGGGCGCATGCATTTGGAGTTTGTCTGCAGTGGCTGGAGGTCCTGGTGCACTATTGCTTCTTCCTCTCTGTCTTTCTCTCTCAAATAAATAAAATATCTTTTAAAAATTGTTTTAAAAAAACTATTTGGTTGAGTTAAAGAGAGTTTTGGAGATCACCTGTCACTACAGAAGTTATTATGGGTCACTTCAAAAGGTCATTCCCCTGGTGTTAATGCCCTTATATCTACAGGTAGATATAGGTAGACAGGACACTCCTCTAGGCTCGAACCTGTCTGTCATTCCTGTCTGCGAGCAAGAAACATCCTGTCCATCCAATGTGAGTGACACTCCATGTAGGAGAATGCTTCCTAACACTCTCTTCCCCAGACGTCAGCCACAGCATCATGAACTGAACTCTATCTCAGGTGTGGCTTTCAAAAAGCCTTCCACTTCTATGTCTAACCATCTGATGGTGTCTAAATCTATAAAAATAGATATGAGAAATAAGGTGTGTGACATACTATTTAAAATATACTATATATGTTATCCTATGTACTATGTAATACTGTATATGAGATTAAGAGATTAAACACATAATTTATAACTTAGAGAGAAGGCATGATAAATTATGTTCAAATGTAGTTTATAAATGTATATAATTTGAGTAAGTTTTAAGCCATTTCTTGCCATATTGCTTTAAATTTTTTAAATATTTTATTTATGTATTTGAGAGAGAGAGAGAGAGAGGAAGGAAGAGGAAGATAGAGAGAGAGTGGGTGTGCCAGGACCTCTAGCCACTGCAAATGAACTCCAATGCATGGGCCACCTTGTGCATTTGGCTTATGTGGGTACTGGGGAATTGAACCTGGGCCCCCAGGCTTTGCAAGCAAGCACCTTAACCACTAAGCCATCTCTGCAGCCCTTTGTCATCTTATTTTACCTGGCACTCTCTCTTTCATTTTGGGTGTAAGTTATGGATCACTGCTATTAATGACTATTTTATTAAAAAGTCACGATTATATGAAATCATTTTATAAGATTTTGATGCATGTATACCACATATGCAATCGTTTAGGGACACGGCATGTTCTCTGGGGAGCTGCACACTCAGACACTCTGGATCCCTGTCCCCACCCTCCCTGTCTGTGATAAGCTCTGCATAAGCCCCCAGCTGATACTGCCCTAGTGGCTGTAATTTTACTCCTCTCATTCTTTATCAGATCAGCTGGGCCCCGACAGGAGATGAGAACGCATGTCTCAGCTGTAGATTTTGACAGAGTGCTGTTATTTCCTGTATGAGAACAGTTCAATTTCCTGGTCAGCAGCTTAGCACCGCATCCTGGGCGAAGGGGGAGGAGGAGAGACTGTTTCCCAGGCTGCCCTGTGTGGGGCTTGAACCATGAAGATGTCTGATTGAGGAAGTGATTGAAGCCACTCTGTCCATCCAGACTCAGTGTCACAGTGATGACCCAGCTCTGTGCTTATAACACCTCTATTGCATGCTAGAGCGATACTGAAATGTAATTAAAAGTCCCCGGTTGTTTCTTTCTTTCTTTCTTTCTTTTTCTTTCTTTCTTTCTTTCTTTCTTTCTTTCTTTCTTTTTTTTTTTTTAACTCTCTATGGCTAAGTGTGGATGGTGGTGTGAAACACACACACTGTAGACTTTCCTGTACCTGTTAGCCAGTGGGCAACATCTGATGGTGTTTAGTGTTCTGGAAAAGGGCTAAGAGCAGGAACATCAGCTCCCCCATGGGAGAAATCTCTGTGATTAGCTGAGTCCCACCTTGTGCTTTGTGCTCCCACAGTCTGAGTCCCTCACCCCAGGTAGGACGAGGCCTCAGTGTGCCCCAAATAGGCAGCTTTCCACGCAGTGGACATTTCGAGGAGTGGACATTTGCTGTAAAATGTCAAGGGAAGCCCTGAACTCCAGAAAGATGTCCTTTCAGTCATGAAAGTGGCCAGGCTCTGTCACTACAAATTCCTTGCATCTGTGAGCAGAGGCCAGCGGCTATCCACAGGTGAGTGAGTGTCTTCCGGCATCCCCATGGGACACAACGAGGACAGCAGCTGTCATGTTTCGTTTTTCTTTTTCTTCACCCTGTGGTTTTATTTTTTTTTTATTTTTCTTTTTATTATTATTTATTTATTTATTTTTTGGCTTTTTTCATTTTTCAGTTTTTCAAGGTAGGGTCTCTCTCTCTCTAGCCCAGGCTGACCTGGAATTCTTTATATAATCTCAGGGTGGCCTCAAACTCACGGCGATCCTCCGACCTTTGCCTCCCATATGCTGGGATTAAAGGCGTGCGCCACCACGCCTGGCAATTTTTCTTTGTATTATTTTTATTTATTTATTTGAGAGTGACAGTGAGAGAGAGAGAAAGAAGTAGAGAGAGAAAGAGGGAGAGAGAGAGAGAGAGA
Source organism: Orientallactaga sibirica (assembly GCA_036365145.1). NCBI lineage: Eukaryota > Metazoa > Chordata > Mammalia > Rodentia > Dipodidae > Orientallactaga > Orientallactaga sibirica. The sequence continues at coordinate 3,562,429 of JAEOAD010001845.1, forward strand.
AGAGAGAGAGAGAGAGAGAATGGGTGCACCAGGGCCTCCAGCCACTTCAACTGAATTCCAGATGCATGAGCCACCTTGTACATCTGGCTTACCTGGATGCTGGGAAATGGAGCCTCGAACCTGGGTCCTTAGGCTTCACGGCAAGCACCTAACCGCTAAGCCATCTCTCCAGCCCCCGTTTTCTTTCTTTCTTTCTTTCTTTCTTTCTTTCTTTCTTTCTTTCTTTCTTCCTTCCTTCCTTCCTTTCTTTCTTTCTTTCTTTCTTTCTTTCTTTCTTTCTTTCTTTTAAATATTTTTAAAGACATCTTTTTTATATTTTATTTTCATTTATTTGTTTGAGAGAGAGAAGGAGAGAAAAAGAGGCAGATAGAGAATGGGCACACCAGGGCCTCTAGCCACTGCAAATGACTTCCAGGCGCATGTACCACCTTGTTCACCCAGCTTACATGGGTTCTGGAAAATCTAACCAGAATCTTTTGGCTTTGCAGGCAAGCGCCTTAACCACTGAGCCAGCTCTCCAGCCCTGTGGTTTTCTGCTCACTTTGTGTGTTCTGCTTATTTGTAGGACTGGTGCTCCAGAGAATACTGAAGCCGGCCTGGGAAACCCTGGGTCTTTCTGTTCCCAAGCAGTTGTTCCAGATAGATCCTCTAATGTCAGGTTGCAAAGGCTAAGTTAATGAGAACATCACCATTTCTGTGCAAACAGGAAACGTACCCACTTTCTAAGAGGGGGAACCACAAACTATGGACATTGTTCAAAAAGAGAAACTGACAGCACTGGGGAGGCAGAGGTAGGAGGATCGCCATGAGTTCAAGGCCACCCTGAGACTACATAGTGAGTTCCAGGTCAGCCTGGGCTAGAGTGAGACCCTACCTCAAAAAACCAAAAAAGAAAAAAAAAAAAAGGAAAACTGACAGTAAAGCCTTGCGCTCCCTCCAGTCCATCGAAGTTGGAAGCACCAAACCCAGCTGCAGTGGTGAAGAGCATCCAGCTTTGGGAGGAAGCTGCAGCCAGGGCAGTCTCCCTTCCCGTGCCCTTAACTTGGAAAGCTCCGCCAAACAACTGGCTGTGTTTTGAGCTTGGGGGTGGCCCATCTCGGCTGCATTGCAGCCTATGGCTATTCACAGGGGCCCCCTGTCTCCTAAGCTAGGCCACATCCCATGAGCACATCCCATAGGTCCTCTCAAAAGACAAAGGCACTCCTATCCAGGCCACCTCTGGGCTGGCCAGGGCTCGTGATGGGTACTCAGGTGCCCACGCAGTCCCCTGCTGCCTGCCTCATCCTCCATGTCTCCCGTTGGGATGCTGTCGGATTCTGAAACACTGCGCATCTCCTTGTTGGGCTTAGTTCGTGGTCAGCTAAGTTGACTGCCTGGGGTCTTCTAGGGTTGATTTGGAGTTTGGGGCTACAGGCCAGGGGGATCTCTACTTCTCTACGCACAGCTCTGTCTCCAGGTTCGTAGTTTGACCTACCGTCTCTACTGGTCTCACTCTAGTATTTCGGTTTATTTAAAAATATATATATTTATTAGAAAGAGATATAGAGGGAATGGGCACATCAGGGCCTCCAGCCACTACAAATGAACTCCAGATGCCTGTGCTACTTTGTGTATATATCTGGCTTTATGTGGGTTCTGGGGAACCAAACCCAGGTCCTTAGGCTTTGCAGGCAAGCACCTTAACCTCTGAGCCATCTCTACAGCCCCTCCCCCCCACTTTAGTATTTTATTTGCAGGTGTTGGTATTAAAAACACCGAAGTGTGTTATAAACATGTGCATGGTGATAGCGCTGTCACCCACTTCTCTCGACTTCGCTCAGCCTTTCTCTAACAGTGCAATCACATCGGGACTGTCTTTTCTCCAGTACGTAGTATTTAAAATGGCCGTTTTCTATTTCCTTGTATGTCTTTGACCCGCTGAGCTCCATCTTCAAGCCCGGATTTAAATAAAGCTTTGCAGACAGGGAAACGCCGCTCCCTCTCCTATACAGAGTCCACGTAGGGCTGGATCCAGGGAGCAGGATTTTTTCCTCTGTGTTTGGCTGTTCCATTTTAATGGAGTGAAATGAAAACAGCTTAGAGCTGATAACTCCTGAAGTACAGGATTTGAACCAGTTCCGATGGTATGATGTGTTTTACAGGGGATTTGAGGGGAATACATTTTTTTTCCAAGCCAGAAGTCATACCTGTGCTGTTTGAGTTCTTATCGTTTATTAAATCTAAAGTGGCTTAAAAGTCACTTTAAAAGGGTATCAGTATGTATATTTAGGAAGGTGCTGTGGTTTTTGAATTAGAGCCCGACACTGCCAAGGATTACAGGGGCCTTTCCCTGAGCGCTGACTCCACGTCCCATTCGCACAGTGTGGGGGCACAGGCCATCCCACTTTGCCTGGGAACATTCTGTGTGCTTACTTTCAGAAAGGTGGGCATTAGAATGAAGCCTTGATTGCTAGCCACACAACACCAAATGCCTACAAACTGGCAGAGGGGCTGGAGTGATGGCTTAGCAGTTAAGGCACTTGCCTGTGAAGCCAAAGGACCCAGGTTCCATTCCCCAGTCCCCATATAGGCCAGATGCACAAGGTGGTGTATGTGTCTGGAGTTTGTTTGCCATGGCTGGAGGCCCTGATGTGCCCATTCTCTCTATTTGCCTCTTCTTCTTCTCTCTCTCTCCCTCTCTCTTAAATAAATAAATGAATAAAATAAAAAGTGGCACAAAAACTCCAGCTTCATAACCACCTGCTCTATGTGTGAGTGCAGGCTCTTTATTGATGCCCTTGGACTTGAAAATTTGACTGGTTTTGAATATGCTGCCATATTTATTCCTTAGCCCTACTCTATACCCCTTTTTACCACATGTGGGGGCTCCACCACCAAGCCTACTGTGGGACCTGAGACCCAGCGCTTTCCTGAGGCTCAGAAGGGCTCTGCACCCTGGGAGTTAACCTTGGCCCTGGGAACCAGCAGTTAGGTTACAGAAGCTGCTTCCCAGGTGGAAGGCGGTTCCTGAACCCTGGACCTGCCCTCTGTGGTAGTTTGAACCGTATGTCCCCCATGAACGCATGTGTTCTAAATGCTTGGTCCCCAGCTGGTGGCACTTGGGAGGTGGACCCTTACTGGAGGAGATGTGTAGCACAGGGGGGGCTTTAGGGCGTCATAACCCAGGTCCCCCTTGCTAGAGCTCGGCTCCCTGTCCTGTTGCTGTTGTCCACCTGCTGTCACAAGCAGTGCTGTCATTTTCCTGCTCTCATGAAGCTGCCCCTTGAAACTGTAAGCCAAAATACAACCCCTTCCCCCGAGTGGCTTTTGGTCAGGTGTTTATCCAACAATGTGAGGTGACTCACACCCTCTTTGTGCAGCCTCTTGGGGTTTCCCTTGTCTGAGCATGGTGCCCTTGGGGCACGCCTCTGCTCTCCTGTGCCTTTGGGGGCACCCTCCTCTGCTCACCTGTACCGCTAGGGGCACACTCCTCTGCTCACCTGTGCCGCTGGGGGCACACGCCTCTGCTCTCCTGTACCGCTGGGGGCACACTTCTGCTCTCCTGTGCCATTGGGGCACACACCTCTGCTCTCCTGTACCGCTAGGGGCACACGACTCTGCTCTCCTGTGCCATCTGCTCTCCTGAGCACACCTCTGCTCTCCTGTGCCGCTGGAGGCACACCTCACTCTCCTGTTCTGAGAGCACACCTGTACCTGTGCCATTGGGGCACACACCTCTGCTCTCCTGTGCTGTTGGGGCACACATTTCTGCTCTCCTGTACCAAGGTCCTGTGAATGCCCACACTTCCATCTTTAAGGATGTGTATAGGAAGAAAACTCATCCCCAGTGGGCCAGTGATGCGAGACCAAAGAAATAATGCCAAGTCCAACTTAGTGAACTAAGTGTACTTAGTGAGTTTATTGCGATTACTTACAGGGGTACTGGTGAAGGTTACTTACCGGAGCAAGGGGAGGATGCTCACAGGACTGAGGAGAGGGTTACCTGCAGGAGTATGGGTGGAGCGTTATTTACAGGATAAGGGTGACTTCATCTGTAACCATGGTAATTCAGACTCCAGCAGGCCTTGCTCCATTCACCAGTCCTGCAGACAACTTGAATAGGAGTTGGGGGACTCCTCTCCAGGGAAGCTGTCCTGCCAGGCTCGCTCAAGACCAGACCAGGAAAGAAACAACTGCCTCATAATTTGACCAAAAGCTGTGTTTGGTGCAATGTCAGGTACATGGTTTGACCTTGTGTGCGTTGTTTTTGCATAGCTGTGATTAAGGCCTGAAAGAACCAACCTCAAGGAGGAGCTATTATTTCCGCTCAGTGTTTCAGAGGGCTCAGTCATTTGTGGCAAAGAAGGCATGAAAGGACATCTCGGTGCATGGTGACAGTAGTGAGTGACACAGATTGTTCACATTGTGCCAGAAGAGGAGGCACGGAAATAATGCAGTGTGGGCATTTGATTCAGGTGTCCCCCATAGACTTAGGTGTTCTGAATTCTAGGGTTCCCAGCTATGAGATTTGGGAATTGAAGGCTCCTGGAGACAGTGTAGTATTGGGGGCGGGCTTATGGGTGTTATAGCCAGTGTCTCCTTGCCAGTGTTTGACACACTCCTTTAACCCAGCACTCGGGAGGCAGAGGCAGGAAGATCACCATGGGTTTGAAGCCACCCTGAGATGACATAGTGAATTCCAGGTCAGCCTGGGTTAGAGTGAGACCCTACCTCGAAAAACCAAAAAAAAAAAAAAAAAGTCTAAATAAATGATGAACAACATATTCTACCTAAAAGAACCTATAATATAAACTGATACTTGCATTCTTTGTTTATTTTTTTAAATTTTTATTGACAACTTCTATGCTTACAGACAAAAAAACCATGATATTTCCTTCCTCTCCCCCCCGTTCCCTTCACAACTCCACTCTCCATCATATCCCCTCCCTCTCTCCATTAGTCTCTCTTTTAATTTGATGTCATCATCTTTTTCTTCTATTTTGAGGGTCTTGCGAAGGTATTGCTAGGCACTGCAAGGTCATGGATATCGAGGCCAATTTCTGTCTGGATAGTTGCATTGTAAGGAGTCGTACCCTTCCTTTGGCTCTTACATTCTTTCCGCCCCCTCTTCTGTAATGGACTTGCATTCGTTTTTAAATTTTGTAAAGTTAACTTTCATTTTCCCCAGTTTTCTCTGTATTGTCTACTGTGGGTTTTATTTCTGCTTTATCAGCCTGTGACTGCCCTACTCAGTGCTGATCCCTGGCCTGTTGGTGGTGCACCTCCAGTCCTGGCTTCTTGCTCCTCCACGCCTCACCTTGATTTCCAGCATTCTTCACCCCTCCTGCCTGACATTATGTTGTCCTTCAATACATATTTGGTAGTGAAAGGCACTTGAGTGTTCTTTTTTATGTTGTTGTTGTTGCCTCTCAGTATTTCTGTTTTGTCTGGTTTTCCTTTATGAGGGCAATAAAAGGCAACTCTCTGAGACAAGAAAGAGAATTAGAGGGATAATGTCAGTCTACATGACTATAGGAAGTAAATGTGGTTGTGGGGAGATGACTGGCTGGTCAAGTGCTTGCCACATAAGTGTGAGGACATGAGTGTGTATTCCCAGCACCTATAGCAAACAAACAAACAAACAAACATGGAAGTGTGTACCTGTAATTCCAGCACTGCTAAACTGAAGACCAGAAGAGTCCCAGGGTTTGATGGCCAAGTAGTCTAACTGGGTTGGTGAGAGAGCCTCTATCATAAAAATACAGAGTGAAGCCAGGCGTGGTGGCGCACGCCTTTAATCCCAGCACTCAGGAGGCAGAGGTAGGAGGATCGCCATGAGTTTGAGGCCACCCTGAGAATACATAGTGAATTCCAGGTTAGCCTGAGCTAGAGTGAGACCCTACCTCGAAAAACAAAAACAAACAAACAAACAAACAAACAAACAAACAAAATACAAAGTGGCTGTGGAAAATCCCATATATCAATGTCTGGCCTCCACATGCACGCATAAACATGTGCCCATGCACCCACCCACACCTGTGTACACACACATAGGGACACATATACCCACATACACCAAACATGCACACACAGCAAAGGAGAAAGTAATAAATGACAACGATGAAATGTCATCAAGAAAGTGCTAAGTGGACTGGAGAGATGGCTCAGCAACTAAAGGCGCTTGCTTGCTCTGTTTCCGTTCCCCAGGACCCATGTAAAGCCAGATGCACAAGTGGCACATGCCTCTGGAGTTCATTTGCAGTGGCTGGAGGCCCTGGTACACCCATTGTCTCCCTCTCTCTCTCTCTTAAATAAATAATAAATATTTTAAATATTTATTTCCAGTGAGTGATTTTTTTTTTCCAAGTGCATTTTCAGTTTGCTGCTGTCAAACTGAAAGCACCCTCGTCCATCGTTCCTTCCAGGAAGTCTGTACTGAGTCAGGACTGTAGGAAGGGGGTAGCATTCCCTCACATACTACTTTTGGGGTTTCTCACCATACACTCTCAGCCATTTTTAGAATACCAGAAAGGCTCATGCTGACCCCACTGTGGTGCTGAGTTCTACAGTACAACGATGACTTCTGGCCTGCAGAGAGGAAAATGACAGCTAAGGGCAGTTTGTGGATGAAGTCCTGATGAAGCCCACGTCCCCTGCACTGCTGGGCTGCTCAGTGGTCTGGGGGACAGATAGAAGAGCAGGGAAGACATCACCAGCACAGTGTGGGTGTGCACTGCTGGGCCAGGACATCCTTCGGACATGTAAGGATAGATTTCTGGCATTTTCTTGAAGCAAGACACCCTTCCATGACTCTCCATAATCTGTACTGCATAATCAGGAGTTCGCTGCAAGGCTGTGCAGTGATAGCATTTACCCTGTCACAGTACCAAGGCGTGGGCGAGCTGCTTGCCCCTCCCCACCCCCACCAATTGAGTGCCTTTCACAGCTGGCACCTACATTGCTTCCAGTACCCAGTGTCCACTCTATACGAGGTGCCTTGCTGGATGCCAGGCCCTCCAGACCAACCACCTTGAATTCTTCTCTATTGGCCTGATTTTAGCCATCCTGCAAAATTAACCTCCACCAAGAAGTGTTTCTTTTCAGCCATAATATAACTTTCATTTAGTTATTTATGAGAGAGAGAGTGGGAGAAAAGGGGAGGGAGAGAATGGGTGCGCCAGGGCCTCCAGCCACTGCAAATGAACTCCAGATGCATGTGCCCCCTTGTGCTTCTGGCGAACGTGGGTCCTGGGGAATTGAACTGGAATCCTTTGGCTTTGCAGGCAAACATCTTAACCACTAAGCCATCTCTCCAGCCCCATAATATAACTTTCAATTTGAAAAAAAAAAAAAAAAAAACAACTAAGACTGAAACCCACTCAGCATCTCAGCAAGCTTAGTACACCTTTGTGCACCAACACTTGGGTCCAGCAGGTGTCTGGAACCACAAGCCTATTCTAGGTTTCTGCCCGACGTGTGACGTGTCTGAGCTCCAACACACTGAATTGTGTTTTCTCCACTAACTAGGGAGAGGCAAACCCCTCCCTCAGTTCGCTTGAGAGCAAAGGCTGCCTGCTACGTTTGTGCGACTTGTCCCCTCACTGTGGAGTACATTGCGGTGAGTAACTATGTGGTATCCATCTGGTCAGAGGGGTACTGGAGGTAGCAAGCTGGGCACAGGGACATGTTGGCTCTGCATGCCTCATCAGGAAAGTGAACCCCGTAACGGAGTTCCACCTGCCACTTTAACTGAGGCTCAGGGGACTGTCAGCATTCAGGTGGCTGGTGAAAAGCAGAGTATGAATGCTACCTGGTCTTAACTGTGAGGTCATGTTCATTTTTGTTTACTTGAGAGGAGACAGCAAGAGGGAGAGAATGGGTGGGCGCTCCAGGGTCTCTAGCTGCTGTAAACGAACCCCAGATGCAAGCACCACTTTGTGCATCTCTCTGCATGTGGGTAATGGGGAATCGAACCTCGGTCGTTAGGCTTTGGAGGCAAGAGCCCTTAACCACTGAGAAATCTCTCCAGCTCTGGGCTGTGTTTCTTGTTTGTCATCCCAAGAGGCCTGTGAGCTGACTGACAGCTGAGTGGAAGTGCTGGCCATGCACTGTAGCATGAGGGTCCTCACGGGTGCATTCGTGGTGGCACAGCATGGCTGACCAATCCCCTTCAGGCAGTTTGAAATATTCTCAAGTCTTTTACATTTTCAGGACAGGAAGAAATATTTTTCCAGAATCTTTTACTGGCACTATAATAATAGATCTGTCATTTATGTTGTTTAAATTATTCCCCCAAATTCAGACAGTACATTTGTTACTAAGCTAAACTTGTTATCTAGTTACCAAAGACTTACGTTATTATTTATTTATGTATGAGAGAGAGAGAGAGAATGGGTATACCAGGGCCTTCATCCAAGGCAAACAAACTCCAGATGCATGTGCCACCTTGAGCATCTGGCTTACATGGGTCCTGAGGAACTGAACCTGGGTCCTTTGGCTTTGTAGGCAAGCGCCTTAACCATTAAGCCATTTCTCAAGACCTAAAGACTTCTTTTCGACCAGATACTTATGCCCAATGAGAACTTTCTTATATGTTATTACCCCACTTAAGAAATAAGGAAATGGGGCTGGAGAGATGGCTTAGCGGTTAAGGCACCTGCCTCCTAAGCCTAAGAACGCTGGTTCCAATCTCCAGGTCCCACGTTTAGCCAGATGCAAAGTGACGCAAGGGCGCAATGCCGCACTTGACCACAAGGGGGCGCACACATCTGGATTTCATTCGTAGCAGCTGAGAGGTGCTGGCGCACCCATCTCTATCTGTCTTCCTCTCCCTCTCTCTCTGTCTCTCTCTGTGTCTCTCTCACCCCCCTAAAAAAAAAAGAAAGAAGGGAATGAAGACAAGACAGCTATAACTGCCTGCCCTGAGCAGCGTGGCTGTCTCTGCTGTAAGTGTGCCATCCAGAGCCCCCACCCTTGAGGTCTGTGCTGTACCAGCCCTTGTGACAACTCAGGCGATAGTAGCTTTTCTTGTTCATCCCTGAGACTTCCTTCTGCACCCTTTAGGACATAAACTTGAACACAGTTACATGGTGTTGCTTTGCAAAAAGAACCAGGGTGTTGTGCCCCCAGTGGCTTTTTGTTTCTGTAGCTCTGTTCAATCTTTTAATTAAAGCATGTTAACAAAGCCAAAGAAAAACAAATGGCACTGCTCGCAAGGAAATTAAATGAGGAGCTAAGCCCATTTATAATTATTGTATTCCAATTAGGCTGTAACAGGGCTGGGTGAACAGAAAGATAAAAAGAAACAACCTTGATGCTGGAGCTTCATAAATATTTGCAGTCCTGTTAGAAAGAGAGCATCATAAATAACACCTTAAAATACTCAGGTGTCCCCAGGCAATGCCCTTTGTACTAATTGCTACCCCAAATAACAAGCTGCATGATCTCGACCAAACATGAGGAGAGGCTAGCAAAGGCTTTTTTCCCCTTCAATGAATGTGTGGGATTCCCTTGAAAAGACCGGAGCAATGCAGGATGAACTTTTAATTCATTATTTTAAAATTAAAATGCAATTAAAGCTTGGAAATGGCTAGAATTAAATTTCAATTTATTCTCTATGTTTTAATGCTCAAGTATGTAATTTTCTTAGGAACAGGGAAAAACATAAATCATCATTTTGTATATAAGCCATATTTACATCAGCACTTAAAAAAGTAGCTGTAAATACAACCAGTTTTTGTCTGTTCTGAAACATAAAAAGAAGGAATGTGGGTTTCTTTTCAAGAGATTAAATTCTAGGGCTGGAGAGATGAATCAGTGGTTAAGGTACTGCCTGCAGAGCCTAATGAACCTGGTTCAATTCAAAGCCAGATGTACAAAGTGGTGCATGTATCTGGAGTTCATTTGCAGTAGGTAGAAGTCCTGGTGTGCCCATTCTCTTTCCCATCCTTGCAAATAAATAAGAATATTTTTAAAACATTAAATTGTGATTTGGTTCACAACCCTATGGGGAATACCTACAACCCCACTGAGGAGTGTCCCCAATGGAATAGGGGCAGGAAATGAGGGAAGAGAGGGTACCAACACATGATGTATCTATACCAAACATGTTGTTAATAATAATAATAAAACATAAAAAAGGAGAAAATATATAACTTGTCTTATTGAAAATTATGGAAATATTATGAATTCACTGATGAAACCTTGAAAAATCTAGAGACCAAAAAAAAAAAAAAAAAAAAAAAAACCATTAAATTCTATGTAAACCCTGCCCTGTTTCCACCAATGCAAAGTGAGGAAAAGAAGTACTGTGTGCTCATGTTTTGGAAGCAGCTATCTCCGTGGACAGAGACGGGAGGCCCTGTGGCCCCAGCTGTCAAGGGCCTCCTCCAGGACTGGATGTGCACACTGGCCCCGCTGCCCTCATGCACTCACCACTGATAGGCGCCTGCCCCACGGCTCCCTGCTGGCATCTGATGCACATGTGGCAACAGCCCCTGGAATGGAGTCTCAGTTTCGGCAGATGAACTGCCCGGCAGAGCCCAGCCCTCCTCCACGTGGGTGAACTGCGGGTTTGTGCACACCTTCTTTCCCCCAAGGATGGCCGGGATTGGCTGCATTTCCTGGACTAATGAGGAGAAGCAGCCTTGCACATGGACAAGACACGCCGCGGGTCGTCACCGGGTTCCTGATGAGCTGAAAATCCAGATGGTTGATGGGCAGAGCTCTACCATGGCAAAGGAAGATCTCATTTCTATCTTGTCTAATTCCAATGCATATGCAAATGACAAAACTGATGACCTTGACATTATCTTTTACTTAAAAAAATTTAGGGGGCTTGTAGAGATGGCTTAGCAGTTAAGGCACTTGCCTGTGAAGCCAAAGGACCCAGGTTCGATTCCCCAGGACACATGTAAGCCAGATGCACAAGGGGCACATGCATCTGGAGTTCATTTGCAGTGGCTGGAGGCCCTGGCATGCTCATTCTCTCTCTCTCTTTCTCTCTCTCTTCTCTCTCTCTATGCTTGCAAATAAATAATGTTTTTAAAAAAATAGAATGTTTTTATTTATTTGCAGAGAGGGAGAGAGACAAAAAGAGAGAGAGAAAGGGATCACCAGGGCCTCTAGCTGCTGCAAATGAACTCCAGATGAATGGGCCACTTTATGCATCCGGCTTTATGTGGGTTCTGGGGAATCTAGCCTTGTCATTAGGCTCTGCAGGCAAATGCCTTAACCACTGAGCCATCTCTCCAGGCCAAGAAAATTTTTATTTATCCGTTTCATACATGTGTGTTGCACACCACTTGGAAAACACACATGCACATACATGCACACCCTTCCCCTGAGAAATACCAGGTTGAAGGTTCTATGACCACTCATCAGCACAAAGGGGTAGAAAAGTGAGTGGAAAAGAAGCACCTTTCAGGCTGTTGCTGGGGAACCTGGAGGGTGGGAGGGGTGGGAACTCTGGGGGTCCACAGTGGCCAAGTGGGATTAACCCATGGTAGTCTTTCTTTCTTTCTTTTTTAAAATGTTCCCTCTTTCTTCCCTTTCTCCCTAGCCTTGGAGTCTGGATCTCACACTGTAGTGCAGGCTGGCCTAGAGTGTGGCATCCTCCTGCCTCCACCTCCCAAGTGCTAAGCTTGCAGGTGAGTGCCGTTACATCTGGATCCTATTTTCCTTATGCCTAATCCAAGCCTGTCCTGTCACAGCTGTCCTCACTGAGACCTGCCTGCACCCGGGGAATTCTCTTAAGCCTGGGCCAAGGAACAGGCACTTTAAACAGAGGGATTTCATCATGCCCAAGAGTCCACAGCAAGATGTGTGAACCTCCTTACCGGAAGTGCAGCATGGGACACAGCCCTTGGGAGCTTTGCCCGGGAAGCCTGCTGCTTTCGCCTGGCCCAGCCCAGGTAAGCAGAGACCCTCAGCTATAAGGTGTACCTGCCTTATTGACAAATGACCTTATGTTGCCCACATTGAAATGATGACTCAGCAAATTATTGGGCCCATACCCCAAAATCATAAGGTACCCTTGTGACCCTGGGACCTGGCCCACAGCCAGAGGGAAACATATTTCCATCCCATCCTGGGTAGCCCAACCTATCCCAACCCCAACACCCTGAGGACAGAGGGGAGGGATGCTCCCTCCCTGGGTGGACCCCATTTTGCAGTTCTTGGCCCCTATCTGCCTCAGTATGATGAAGAGCCCATGAAGAAAGCTGGCTGGGGGTGCTGTGTGGTCTCCCACTGAAAAGGGAGAAATTTGAGCTTCAGGATGCTGGGGCACCCCTAGTTGTGGCCAGTGAAAGAAACAGTGACATTCTTGCAGACCCTGCCTGTACTAGAAAAAAAAAAAAAGCAGCTCTTTTCTTTGTCCCAGAGGACATGTGACATTCAGAGGACAGCCTTAACTTACAGAGTATGAAGTCCAGACACAGTGGGAAAAGGTTGGATGGGAGGAGAATGTTGCTGGCTGGCTGGGTGGCCAGGCGTGGCCACGTGCTGGGCTGAGCCTCACACAGATCTGCAGATCTGCAGCCAGGGCTGACCCCAGCCTCCGCCCTTTGTGGGAACCCTACACTCCGCTAGCAATTGCTTTAGCCCCAAGCATTTGACATTCACCCCGGGCAGATAATCGAGGAATAACATTTACCTTACAGTTTAACACGACCTCGGCCTCCACAGCTCTTTTTAGATTAGCTTCTGAAGAAAAAAAAAAAAAAGAATAAAAGACTAGGAAAGAAAGAAAGAAAAATGGTCACTGACATAGGGCTGAGGCAGGAGGTGGGAGACCCAGCGCTTATTACTGTGGGCGCTGTGGAGCGCCTGGAGCTTGCCGCCCTTTTCTGCTGTGGCTGAGCGACTATTAAGGGGAAGGTATTAAAAGGAGGGCTGGGGAGCGGGCCAGACGAGTGGGTCAAGCTGGAAATAGAGGTTAATGGAGTGACTATTTCCTGTGTATGAGCTCAGTGTGGCCAACACCCAGGAGAACCCCATGCCTACTTCCTTAATGTGCAGCTAAACGAGGGAGGGGGGATCATTTAGCCACACGTTGGGTGTGGAGGGGGGTGTGCTGGCTTGCTCATTTTCATGAAAATGTGAAAGGAAATTGCAGCCATATTTAAAGATTTTTTAGGGTCACAGGAACCGTGTCAGGAACAGAAAACACTAATCTAGCCATCGTCCAGGCTCACTCCGAACAATTCCTGGGTATAGATCGGGCCAACTGGTGCCCAGAGAGTTACTGGGCCCCGACTCAGTGGTGGCAAAGCCATGTTTCCAGGAACAGTGATGATGTTTGCTTTAGAAAGATAAGTCAAGCATTACTGCAGTAGCTTCGGGAGCAACTCTTTTATGTCCCCCCCCCCATGAAAACTCTGTCCCTGGACATCCCAGGAGTTGAAGAAATGTCCCAAGGTGAGAATCAAGGGGTATTTGTTCCGACCACCAGCTGCACCGGGAATGGATACAGTCTGGGCACCCACAGCGTTGGTGACAGAGGCATAGGAAACTGCCATTGATCACCCAGATGTCGGCCCACTCATAGCAATGTCCACACTGAGGGGACAGCCTGCCCTCAATCCCTCCTCCTGTCCGTATTGTTCAGTGGCATCTGAGGTGGGAGCTAACAGAGTTCCTTGTTTATTTATGAAGTAGGAATATAGGCAGCAATTCACGCCACATTGAAACAAACAAAAAAAAAATACATTTTTTCCCCCAGTCCTTTCAAGCAGAGTGACATTGAGATCTGGTGCCAACCCTGGAATTTCTTTCATGTCATTAACTCCCATCACAGACCTGAAAAATTCACAAGGCAATTCACAAGGCTAGCTGGCCCCTTGTATCCAGAATAAAGCTATGCCCTTCACGAAGCAGACATTTACGAGTGGAAATGCCACCCAGGTTGAGAGGACCGGGCGACAGCAGGCAGCGGAAGGTGTTTGAAAAACGCCACACGCCCTACAGGGCCAGCACCCCCTTTAGCCATTCTTGCCTCAGTTTACCCCGTGTGTGCCACCCTTGGCTCCTTTCCCATGCTTTAGGTCTAGGAAACCTGCTGGATGGAGTTAAGGAACAAACCCAGCTTTTGAGGGACGCTGGACAGATACCGTTAGGCTGTTTGGCACATTTAAAATACATGCCAAGTCATAGGTTTCAGTATTTTTGATGAAGTGTATACATTTTGAAGCTTTGAGCTAACCCAGACACACACACACACACAGAGAACAGAGAGAGAGAGAGAGAGAGAGAGAGAGAGAGAGAGAAAGAAAGAAAGAAAAAGAGAGAGAGAAAATGAATCCCTTTTGCAAGTAGGTAGATGTACAAAAAGAAGAAGTGAAGTGGTGAGGTGAAGGAAGGATCCTAGAGTTTTGCTTAAGAGGTAAATCAATTTCCAATCACTATTCCTTCAGGGTGCGTCATTGCTCTCAAAGCCACCCTCGGATGAAATTTGGGAACACTCCACTGCTCAGCGTTCGTGCCAGGGCCTCTCAGATGCCTGGAGCCTGGTTATGGCTGCCGTCTTCCTATAGTATTTGAGGGTGGCCAAGAAGCAAGACGAAGGCGTGGAAAGAGCGGCACCTGCAGCGGGGACAGAATGTCCCCATTCCCTTCAACACAAAGGACATCACCGAGGAAGATGTTCGCAGCCCCTGCCCAGCCCCATGTCTGGCGAGGATGCCCTGCTGACCCCAGCCCGCTCTGCTTGTTACTTAATTAAGAGCGAAAGGATTTCACTGGAGAGAGAGAGAGAAGAGAGAGAGAGAGAGAGGCCTGGGAGATTCCTTTGTCATTTTCACTGACCAATCCAGTCATGAACTTAATTGCGAGTATATTTCAAAAGCAAGTCCGGGGATATTTCATCGCAAATAACTCACACTCTCCAAGCACGTGCACTACTGTCCAGGAAACTGTGTCAGAGAACAAGATTGCACAGAATCCCACAAACACATACCATTAGCACATTAGCACATAAAAAAGGTGGGGTAGTTAATACAGCAGGGCTTCAGTGTTAAGAATGAAGTGAGCTGTCTGTATTGATCCCTATGCCTGTCCCCAGGGTGGGGCTGGCCTGAAGGTCCCCAGGACGCGCGCGCGCGCACACACACACACACACACACACACAGAGACACACACAGAGTCTCTGAATCCTTAGCGGGTTCTATATCTCTCCCAGGCCTCACCACACAAAGACAAGCAACAAGAGCAAGGCGCATATGAAAATGGTTTGTTTAGGTTTTATTTCAACAACGCTCCAGGGCTGTATCTTTCAGGATACATTTATTTCAGGGTACTTAAACGCTGACTTCTATGAGATTATTGCAGCGGTGATCATTTTTGTTGAGAAATGTGCCCTTTATTCCTCTCCTTCAACGACTGCTGAGATATTTCTGTTTGTCACAACGCCACGGCCTCTGATAAATGACTGAAGGCTGACTGCTACACTTTATTAAAAAGTAATAACAATTTTTGTACGCACCCTTCACATTGTAAGGGGGGGACCATGAATCAAAGGACACTGCCTGTCTGGGCCTGATAAATGGACCGTTTACCAGCGGAGGAGTTATTTAGGACTGGCTATTAATTTAAATCACATTTATCTTTCCCGAGTGGGGGGAGGTGGCTGTGATAGGGCTTCGAGTGACCAGCCGTGCGGCTAAGTGCATATTATTTATTACCACGGCCTTTACAGGGCTGCACAATATGTTTTAAAAAAAAAACACCCTAGTGCCAATTACCGTGGTTAATCTCGTCAGGGCAATAACAAATTTCTTCCCAACACAAGACGATTTTTATTCTCACACTTTCCTCCTCTGCACGCAGGCTTTGCTTATAATTCTCCATCATTAAACTCAATTTTCTCCTCTGCTTTGCGCGCTGATGGGGCGCGCTCACTTCCCTGGGTCTCACCTTTGTGTGGAGAGCCGCCCATTTTCACTGCACTTTTCTCTCCGTCAAGTATGCTCTTTGGTGCCTTTAATGCATATTTGTTCACAACCCAGGGTAAGGTAGGTACTGCCTAACAGGTTAGCCAGATTTTATTATTACATATTCCCTCATTAATAATAATAATAGCCTTGCATAGCTTTTCAATTTACATAGTTCTTAATATGCAAAATAACAATGGGGAATTGGTGATCATTAGCAAATTTTTTTTTTGGCCAGTTAACTTCAATTTGATTGATCTAACATGGAAGATTAAAATCTTTCTACTAAAATGCATCTTTGGTGCTTATTAATTCCAAGCAGGAACAATTCCGTTTGCTGTCAGAACACCTCAAGGCACGGCCACGCTACGGTTCCTGGGAATGACACTCCTGGCCCCCTGCATTCAGCTGGTGTGTGTGTGTGGGTCCTGCCCGACTGGACCCTTGAGTAGCCATGTGGCATCCGTGCCCTCACTGGCTCTCATTGCTGAAGTGTCTTGTCCTGCTTTGTTGGTGAGTTCCTGCAGACAGCCCAGAACAAGCATGTGTTGGTCAGAATCTGAGGTCCGCGACTCCCAGTAAAGAAAACTTCCTTGGGAGTGGGGCACGGCACCTGCCGTCACTTGGCTCCGTGTAACTGGAACAATTTTAAACCAAGGAAGGAATCTAACGTCCCAGCTGCTTCCGCCCTAGGAACTGCATCCGAGTGGTGCACAGTGCAAAGGTGGGCATGGTACAGGATGGGAGACCAAAGCAGGTGACACAGAGACGCTGGCATGACCGGATTGTGCCAGCTTGTTAGCATGCCCAGCGTTGTTGCAACGCTTTGTGGCTGGTAAGCAGTTAATTTACACCGATAGACAGACAGACACATTTAAAAAATATTTTATTTATGTGCCACTTTGTGCAACTGGGTTACATGGGTACTGGGGAATTGACCCTGGGTCCTAGGCTTCATAGGCAAGGACCTTAACTGCTAAGCCATCTCTCCAGCCCCAGGCAGACACATTTTAAGGGGAATCTGCTTGCTTGCTTGCTTGCTTTCTTTCTTTCTTTCTTTCTTTCTTTCTTTCTTTCTTTCTTTCTTTCTTTCTTTCTTTTTTTTTTTAAAGAAGGGTTTGGCGCTCCAGCCGAGTAGACAGTTAGGGTGACTGGGTCCCTAAAAGTAAAAGCCACGGGGAAATCTACACTTGCTAGAAATCAAAGATGATCTGACTTTTTATCTCTTGCCTAGTTCCCGAGACCTGATTTTTCCACAAATAACCTGGTCCCCTCCTAGGAGGGAGGTCTTTGATTTAAACATCGTGGTTGGTCAAGTTCAGCCCCTAGAACTTGGTATCGGGGTTAGCCTCTTCCTGAGGCAGCCCCTAGCCCTAACCAACCAGCTAGTGCTCTGGTTCCCCTGAGCGGGAGAACAGGGTCCAACAGCATAAGTTTATAAATACGTTTGCAAGAGGAGGGGTCACTCTCTGAGCTGCCTGACCACGTGGGAACTTTTAGCGACTGGTGCGTTTCCCCCAGCTGCGCCTGGTAGGCCCAGACCCAGCTGGGTTGAGCCGAGGGGAGAGGCCCTAGCCCTAACTCTACATGGGATCTTTACCCTCCCCCCAGCTCCCCACATGCCAAGAACTCTTTGAACTTTCTTTTCTCTCTTTTCTGTCCACGGTTTTCCTAGGCCCTCCACATGAGATCTCAAGCCACATGGGTGCCTTTCCTTGGCTCTGTACTTCCCTCAATACATATAATAATTTAATAATTATCCTCCTTAGTCTTTTTTATTCAACTCTTTGATTAAAAATTAGACAAAAGGGGCTGGAGAGATGGCTTGGCAGTTAAGGCACCTGCCTGCCAAGCCTAAGAACTCCAGTTCCAATTTCCAGGTACCACGCATAGCCAGATGCAAAAAGTGATGCAAGAGTGCAATGCTGCACTTGACCACAAGGGGCGCGTGTGTCTGGAGTTCATTCACAGTGGCTGAGAGGATGCTGATGCACCCAATTCTCCCTCTCTCTCTCTCTCTCTCTCAAATAAAAAAAAAGGAGCTGGAGAAATGGCTTAGCAGTTAGGGTGTTTGTCTGAGAAGCCAAAGGGCCAAGGTTCAATTCCCCAGGACCCACATAAACTAGATGCAGCAAGGGGTGCACGTGTCTGGAATTTGTTTGCAGTGGCTGGAGGCCTTGGCGTGCCCATTCTCTCTCTGTATGTCTCTCTTCTATCTTTCTCTCTCTGTCTATCTGCTTACAAATAAAAAAAAAATTAGACACGAACCTAGGGTTGAGGTTTAAGGACTTTCCTAAACCCTAAACACCCCATTACACTGTGTTCAGGAAGTCACCTGCAAGGAAGTGGGGGCACAATCTGCTTGTGAGAGGACACAAAGTCCCTTCTGTTGCCGATGACCTTTCAGAACGTGTCTCAGCTCCTGCCTCATCCTTGCACCCTTGCCCTTTGGGGTCAGGTCTTCTCTATGAGAGTTGCCACTGAAAGGTGATATCCACACAGCTGGCCTGTGGTCTATGTTCTTCACATTGCCTCTTCATTCTTTTCATTAAAAAATATTTTCTTTATTTGTTTGAGAGACATAGAGAGAGAGAGAGGATGGGTGTACCATGCCTCCAGCTATTGCAAGGAACCCCAGATGCATGCACCATCTTGTGGATCTGGCTTTACATGGGTACTGGGGAACTGAACCTGAGTCCTTTGGCTTTGTCTGCAAGTGCTTTAACCACTAAGCATCTCTTCAGCCCTCCTTATTTATTTATTTATTTATCCAAGAGAGAGAGAATGGGCACACCAGGGCCTCTAGCCACTGCAAACGAACTCTAGACACATGCGCCACCTTGTGCATCTGGCTTACTTGTGTCCTGGGGAATCGAACCAAGGTCCCTTGACTTTGTAGGTAAGCGCCTTAACTGCTAAGCCTTCTCTCCAGTCCCAGTCCTCTTCATTCTTAATGATGATTGGGATGCAGAATTGTGGGATCCAGGGAGGGATGAAGTTCCATAAAGACGCAGGAGATTTATTTGCAAGGGGGGGGGAGAGAATGAATTATGAATCAGCACAGCAGGGCCTCCCGCTACTACAAACTCCAGGTGCGTGTGCCACTTTGTGAGTGTGGCTTTATGTGGGAACTGGGGAAATTGAACCCAGACTATCAGGCTTTTCCAGCAACTGCCTTAACCCCTAAACCATCTCTCCGGCCACTGCCTCACCCAACTTTTGGGTTCTTATCTATATTGTCAAATAATTGAAAGAAAAAAAAACGCTTCCGAGAAGGGTATGTTATGAACTCTGAGGTTTATTCTAGGGAGCATTAGGCTTCAGGGGGAAGGCTAGCTGAAAGACTCAAGCCAGAAGGGAATTCTCCCCATTGCCTGGCTCAAAAGGGGGAGGAAGATGCAGACTCTTTTACCTTTACCTCCACATAGCAGGTCATAAAAGACCAAGAGAAAGTAAAAGACACAGGACTTAAAGAGAGTTCAGGGCTGGAAGGATGGCTTAGAGGTTAAGGTGTTTGCCTACAAAGCCAAAAGACCCAGGTTTTATTGCCCAGGACCCACATTAGCCAGATGCACAAGGTGGCGCACGCATCTGGAGTTCATTTGCAGTAGCTGGAGGCCCTGGCACACCCATCTCTCTCTGTCTCTTTCTCCCCCCTTCCCTGTCTCTCTCTATCAAATAAATAAATAAATAAAAATTTTTAAAAATTTAAAAAAAGGAGGGAGAGAGATCATGCATGTAACAATGTAAGAAAGCATCCAAAAACAAGACAGGAAGGTGCCTGGATAAGAAGAAATCCTGCCCCCACCCCACCTTCCCAGACAGGCTGGAACGGGGACAACTTCCCAAAGCAAGGAGCAGGAATGTCAGGCACCAGAAGAACGAATAGCCAAGAGAGCTACACGCCCCCCCATACACACACATAGAACAGGGCCCATTTAGGGATTCATCACCCAATTAAGATGGACCACGTTATAGCAGACAGCTTCAGGTTCACAGAGATGAACTTCCAGACCAGGCACAGTTATGGAGGAAGGGATATTTATTGAAGCTTATAGATCCAGGGGAAGTTTCATAATGGCAGCAGAAAATGGCCTGCTTTCACAGGACCAAAGACAGAGAGAAAAGCCACAAGCCAAAAAGCCACACAGCACAGCACAACCCAGGAACTCCAGCTAGGCACACTTTGCATATCTTTAAAAAAAATGCGCCACCTTGTGCATCTGGCTAATGTGGGTCCTGGGGAATCAAACCTGGGTCTTTTGGCTTTGTAGGCAAATGCCTTAACCACTAAGCCATCCCTCCAGCCCTGAACTCTCTTTAAGTCCTGTGTCTTTTACTTTCTCTTGGTCTTTTATGACCTGCTATGTGGAGGTAAACTTCTATACTTACATACAAAAAAATGCATGATATTTCCCTCCCCTTCCCCACTCCCCTTTAGTACTCCAATCTCTATTGTATCCCATATCTTTAGATTGAAATCTCAAACTCACCACCCCACCTTAAGATCCACCCAGTGACATTGCCTCCAGCCAGGTGGCTGCAGATGTAAACTACAAACTAATAAAATACTGAATATGTTGGAGGCCATCTATTCAAACTCCCACACACGTTGTATGTAAGAAGAGACGTGATTGGTTAGTGGACTGATTCAAGGGGCTGACTCAGGAAAGGCCGGCCCACCCAGGTGTGCTGAGCCAAGGAGGAATCTGGAAGTTCCTGCTGCAGAGTATGGCTTACAGGCATATTGGATATGACCGGGTCAGGTGTGAGTTCCAGTCCTGCCAGGGCAGGCAAGGTGGTATCCATGTTTGCCTTGGACTTTTGTCCGTCTGGTTGGCTGCCTATAAAATGCTATCTTTCGGAGGGCTGGAGAGATGGCTTAGCGGCTAAGGCGCCTGCCTGCTAAGCCTAAGAACGCTGGTTCCAATCTCCAGGTCCCACGTTTAGCCAGATGCAAAGTGAGGCAAGGGTGCAATGCCACACTTGACCACAAGGGGGCGGACGCATCTGGATTTCATTCACAGCAGCTGAGAGACTGCTGGCGCTCCCATCTCTGTCTTCCTCTCCCTCTCTGTCTATCTCTCTCTGTCTCTCTCTCCAAAAATAAATAAATAAAAAATTTTAAAAAATTAAAAATGCTATCTTTCTCCCGATCCTCCTTCAATAGCATATCAATTGCTGCTGGGATGTAAGGGGTGAGCAGGAGTCCTTTAACTCATCTGGTCATGGTGAAGCCTAGTAGCACCGAGCAGGCAAAACAAATTTAATACGTGTATCAGATACACAGAAAAATATGTTATGTTGGAAATGGATTTTCGACAACATAAAAGAAATGATTTCCTCTCACAAAGCATTATAATTAGTTTTATATGGGGGGTGATTTTAATAAATGTTCTGCTGAATGAGTAGAAATCATTTAGGTGTGTCATGGTTTGAATCTTAAGTCTCCCCATGAAAGTTGATGGGCTAAGGGCTAACTCCCAGCTTGTTGGCTACAGGGAGGGCACAGAACTTTGAAGAGGCACCTGGTGGGAAGCTCACATGTCACAGAGGCTGTGTCTTAAGGGAGACAGTGGACGTTAATACCTCCTTCTTCCTCTCTGCTCAGTCCTGGCCACAAAATGAGGCACTGCCCCTGACACATACTCATGCCACACTGCCTCCCCTGGGCCCAGGGCAATAGGACCAAGGAGCCAGGGACAGACACTTGGAGACCTGAGAGCCACAGTAAACCTTCCCTCTTTGTGCACTGGCGGTGTCAGGGATAGGCTGTAGTGGTGGTAGTGTGAGCAGAACAGTGTCTCACTGTCACACAGGAACTTGCTCCTTTCTCTCACATAACCAGTGCTATGAGGCGGGGGAGGGAGCCATGCAAGGCTCATGGAGAGAAAGCCTGAAGTTGTTAATTATTTTTGCTAAAATGATCAAACTGTTGAGTTTGCCTTGAAAATCTTCTTTTAAAAGATATTGTATATAGCTGGTGCTGAGCAGAAAACCTTTTCCCTGTAGACCAGCCAACTGAAAGCTGGAAAAAGCTGCACTGCATGCAGCCCTATGGGAGACAGAAGTCATCAGCAGTGAAAACAGTGGGCACTGAACATTCAAGTTTGGCCATACATGCCAAATGACTGAATGGGTGCAATAGTGGCATGTCTGCTCTTGGGGTAACCAACTGCTCCATAATTGGACTGAAGGCCCTCTCTATGGGAGGGAATACATACCTGGTACTGAAAAAACTAATCAAAAGTCCATGGCAGGGGAGGTCATGAGCCTTAGGGGTATAAAGCCTGCGCTTGTCTGACTAAATGTATATATTATTCCCACCAAGTTGCCCTGAAAGCACTATGCTTAATATTCATATTCACATATTAATGCTACTCTCACTTCTGGTTAGAGAAGCTTCTCCTTTCAGATGGCAATGACCACTGGGATGACCCAAAAGGCAACATAGTGCTAAGAAGAAGGGATGGAGGAGTGCCCAGCACTGAAACACTTCTGTCACACCCTCCAAGGCTCAGGAACCATTGCGGAAGAGGGGGTGGATAGAATGGAAAGAGCCAAAGGAAGGGTATGATTTCTTACAATGCAACTGCCCAGACAGAAATTGGCCTTGATATCCATGACCTTGCAGTGCCTAGCAATACCTTCGCAAGACCCTCAAAAATAGATGAAAAAGATGATGACATCAAATTAAAAGAGAGACTAATGGAGAGAGGGAGGGGATATGATGGAGATTGGAGTTCTAAAGTGGAATGGGGGGAGTGGAGGGAAATATCATGTGTTTTTTATGTGTAAGTATAGAAGTTGTCAATAAAAAATAATAATTAATTTAAAAAATATATTGTATTAATTTTTATTTATTTGAGAGAGAGAGAGAAAGAGAAAGAGGAAGAGGCAGGGAGAAAGAGAGAATGGGTGTGCCAGGGCCTCCAGCTACTGCAAATGAACTCCAGACACATGTGCCCCCTTGTGCATCTGGCTTATGTGGGTCCTGGGGAATAGAACCAGGGTGACCAGGTTTCCCAGGCAAATGCCTTAACCACTAAGCCATTTCCCCAGCCCCAAAAATCTTCTTTATATTCAAGCAACATGCTTCAGCTTAAAGCATGAAGGCAGGAGGTTTGCTTTACCTGGAGTGAAAAGCATTCCCCAAGCTACTTAATAATATTATTTTTCCCAAATAGCTAAGTCTATCAGCTTAATTTAGAGAATTTTGTGTCCATGTCTTAGACATAATGTGAAAAGGGGGCTGAAGATGATGGCTTAGTGGTTAAAACACTTGCCTGTGAAGCCTGAGAACCCAGGTTTGATTCCTCAGTACCCATGTAAGCTAGTTGCACATGGTGGTGCATGCATCTGGAGTTTGAGGTGGCTGGAGGCCTTGGCATACCCATTTTCTCTCTCCCCTTTCTATCTTAAATAAATAAATAAATATACATAGAGCTGGGCGTGGTGGCACATGCCTTTAATCCCAACACTCAGGAGGCAGGGGTAGACTATTAGTTCGAGACTAGCCTGAGACTAGATAATGAATTCCAGGTCAGCCTGGGCTAGAGTGAGACCCTACCACAAAAAAAAAAAAATGTTAAAAAAAGAATGTGATATGGAGGCGGAAAAAATTCTCCATTTAATCTGCATTGGCAATTTTCAACATTAACATTTCCCACCTGGAAGTTTGACTATCCATTTGAGTTTTACAGTCTCGACCCTGTGTGAGGCTGTAGAAGAAGGAAGGCAGGTGGATATAACTCTGGGCAGTAATAGGAAGAAGTGGAGGCCAGGCTAACGAGAAAGGCAGAAAAGTCACCCATCTTTAAGCAGCACATGGAGAGACTGGAATAGACTAGAAAGTCATGCAGACAGAGAATCTTCTTACACAATGAGATGGACATGGGTTCAGATTGTCCAGCCGTGCTGTGCAGACAGTAGGCATGTTACATGTGTGGTAAGAAAGACAGAGAGCTTACAGGTTCTCTCATAGAAGCCAAAAGTAGCCCTGGGAACAGCCAATGCTTTCCAAGTACCAAGAGGGACCTGCCAAAAATCCCTACCTACACGGGAGACCCGGATTTAACTGCTTCATCCTCCTGATCTGTTTTCTCACAAGGAGGGACAAAATATCTTAATTATTTTAAGAATAAGGAATGAAGAGAAACCTTGCCATTTTATTCATGATATAGTAGAGATTCAAAATGAGGATTTTCCACCACCATCATCATTTTCATCTTTATCATCATGATCATCATCACTTCTACCATCAACACCTCCACCAACATCATCATCACTTCTACCATCAGTCCTCCATCATCATCATCATCATCATCATCATCATCATCATCATCACTTCTACCATCAGTCCTCCATCATCAACATCATCATCATCATCATCACTTCTACCATCAACACCTCCACCATCATCATCACTTCTACCATGAGTCCTCCATCATCCTCATCATCATCACTTCTACCATCAGTCCTCCATCATCATCATCATCATCATCATCATCATCATCACTTCTACCATCAGTCCTCCATCATCATCATCATCATCATCAGTCCTCCATCATCCTCATCATCATCACTTCTACCATCAGTCCTCCATCATCATCATCATCATCATCACTTCTACCATCAACACCTCCACCATCATCATCACTTCTACCATGAGTCCTCCATCATCCTCATCATCATCATCATCATCAGTCCTCCATCATCATCACCATCATCATCATCATCATCATCATCACTTCTACCATCAACACCTCCACCATCATCATCACTTCTACCATCAGTCCTCCATCATCCTCATCATCATCACTTCTACCATCAGTCCTCATCATCATCATCATCATCATCATCATCACCATCAGTCCATCAGTCCTCCATCATCATCATCATCATCATCATCAGTCCTCCATCATCCTCATCATCATCACTTCTACCATCAGTCCTCCATCATCATCATCATCATCATCATCATCATCAGTCCTCCATCATCATCATCATCATCACTTCTACCATCAGTCCTCCATCATCATCATCATCATCATCATCATCACTTCGACCATCAGTCCTCCATCATCATCATCATCATCATCATCATCATCATCATCGACCATCAGTCCTCCATCATCATCATCATCATCATCATCATCAGTCCTCCATCATCCTCATCATCATCACTTCTACCATCAGTCCTCCATCATCATCATCATCATCAGTCCTCCATCATCATCATCATCACTTCTACCATCAGTCCTCCATCATCATCATCATCATCATCATCATCATCATCACTTCGACCATCAGTCCTCCATCATCACCATCATCATCATCATCACTTCTACCATCAGTCCTCCATCATCATCACCATCATCATCATCATCATCACTTCGACCATCAGTCCTCCATCATCATCATCATCATCATCATCAGTCCTCCATCATCATCATCATCATCATCACTTCGACCATCAGTCCTCTATCATCATCACCATCATCATCATCATCATCAGTCCTCCATCATCATCATCATCATCATCATCACCATCATCATCATCACTTCTACCATCAGTCCTCCATCATCATCACCATCATCACCATCATCATCATCATCACCATCATCATCATCACTTCTACCATCAGTCCTCCATCATCATCACCATCATCATCATCATCATCATCATCATCAGTCCTCCATCATCATCATCATCATCATCATCATCATCACTTCTACCATCAGTCCTCCATCATCATCATCATCATCATCATCATCATCATCATCAGTCCTCCATCATCATCATCATCATCACCATCATCATCATCATCATCATCATCACTTCTACCATCAGTCCTCCATCATCATCATCATCATCATCATCATCATCAGTCCTCCATCATCATCATCATCATCATCATCACCATCATCATCATCACTTCGACCATCAGTCCTCCATCATCACCATCATCATCATCATCACTTCTACCATCAGTCCTCCATCATCATCACCATCATCATCATCATCATCACTTCGACCATCAGTCCTCCATCATCATCATCATCATCATCATCATCACTTTTACCATCAGTCCTCCATCATCATCATCATCATCATCATCATCACTTCTACCATCAGTCCTCCATCATCATCATCATCATCATCATCATCATCATCATCATCATCACCATCAGTCCTCCATCATCATCATCATCATCATCACCATCATCATCATCATCATCACTTCTACCATCAGTCCTCCATCATCATCATCATCATCATCATCACTTTTACCATCAGTCCTCCATCATCATCATCATCATCATCATCATCATCATCATCACTTCTACCATCAGTCTTCCATCATCATCATCATCATCATCATCATCACTTCGACCATCAGTCCTCCATCATCACCATCATCATCATCATCATCACCATCAGTCCTCCATCATCATCATCAACACCATTTTCACTTCCACCATCACCATCAACACGATAACACCATATCCATTATCTTTAGCCCCACCATCATCATCATCAGTCTCATCACAATCACCCCCACTCGTACCACCATCATTGTCACTGCCATCGTCACCACCATTGACATCATCACTGTCACCATCGTCATTGCCACTACCACCACTATCAGTCGTGTCAGTGTCCCAGGTAGAGACAAAACTGCAACAGCAAGGAAACGGGTCTTTACGATCTCATCACTCAGTGTGAAGAATTGGTGGGCATGACCCAGAAGGAGGCATGGGCTTTTGTATCCCTGTGCCTGGGTGTTCAAGAGATCATCAAGTTGCCTTCCGGTTCTAGGAAGGGTTGGGTGTGTTGCAGGCACCCTGGACCACCTGCCCTCACAGCTCCTGTATGTAGGTTACAGGCTCATTGATTCAAAACTTGCCTGCCTGAGACCAGGCCCTTTGTTTGACCCTGAGTCTCAGATAGCATAGAACGGATCTGTCCTGTGTTCCTGTCACCCCATCCTCCCCATTCTCCTCTGAGCACCTAGGGCTTCCAGAGACTGGGCTGTGGTGTTATGAAGCCCTACTGAAACAATTACTTTAGAGGAAGCCGTCCGTGAAACCTAAAGTCAAAACGCAGGAAACATCTGGCCAGTGTGAGGACTCCTCCAGATTCCCTCAGGGTGGCTCTCAACTCCCACACCCCATATATGCTCTTGCTGAATGCTTCAAATGAACAACACCTCTTCATCCCCTCACACTGTCACTTTAATCTGCTCTCTACTTTTCCAATTCTTTGACCAAATATTTGATGGAGGTGGTAAAGCTAACCAATCGAGCACAGCTCTGACTCCAACCTGAAAATCACCCCAATGATGAGAGCATGAAAATGTTGATCGTGACGTCTGATGTTCCTTGCTGGGTCCGTGTTTATTCTGGTACCAGCGAGAGCGTCCATGCTTTAACATTTGAGGTGCTCACCAGAACCCCTCCTGCACGCACAGTGAGGAAGCGCTGTCCAGGGGCCTTCCAATTCCCCTCACAAGCTTCTGCAAGACTCCTTCTATCCTAAAGAAAGACACTTGCTGGCAACATGTCCACATTTCTGCTAAAACATATCAGTTGATTTCTATGGTGTAGAGTAAGCTCAAACACTAAAAATATCAGCTCCCTGGTTATGAAGAACCGACTCAAACCCCAACATCAGAGGCTGGAGAGGAAATGTGGGGATTATTGTGTTTAATTGTTAAAAAGTGTTTTTCTGAGATAATAGGATGGATCTGGAAATAGACAATGGTTATGTTTACATAGCATTTAAAATATATCTGTGGTAGTTTGAATATATATGTCCCCCAATATATTCAGTGTTTTACTAGTTATAGTTTGCATCTGCAATCACCTTGCTAGAGGCAATGTCACTGGGGGCCGGTCTTAAGGTGTTAATGGTGTGGGTTTGAGATTCCATTGTAAAGATATGCAAATGTGCCTAGCAGGAGTTCCTGAAGTGTGCTGTGTGACTTTTTGGCTGTAGTTTTGCTCTGTGTTCTGTGGTGGCTGGTTGGCTTTCTCTCTCTCTGTTTGGCCCTGTGAAGAGCAGGCTGCTTTTCCTGCCTTTATGGAACTTCCCCTGGATCTGTAAGTTTCAATAAATAATATCCCTTCCTCCATAACCGTGCCTGGTCTGGAAGTTCATCTCAGCGAACCTGAAGCTGTCTGCTACAATATCATTATTATTATTATTATTTGTTTACTTAGCTTACTTGAGTGAGAAAGAAAGAGGCGGATAGAGAGAAAGAGAGAGAATGACCCTCAGCCGCCACAAACAAACAAACTCCAGACACATGAGCCACCATGTGCATCTGGCATCTGGAAGTGGGGAATCGAACCTGGGTCTTTAGGCTTCACAGGCAAACACCTTAACTGCTAAGCCATCTCTCCAGTCCTACATAAGGTTTTGAATATACTCAGTGTCACTGTATATGAAGCTCAATGATTGAAAACGGTCAATTAATGTATGTCGCATTTTCACATAATCAAGGCAGATTAAAAAACAGACAAACGTCCCTCAAAGTGTGGGTTAAGAGCAGCTGTTGTAGCTGTGCTCTCACTTGGGCCTGGAGCTGACTGGAGCACAACCCTGCAGGCCCTCAGTCCCTCTCCACCCAGCCGCCCTCCTCACCCCACAGCCCTGCTCGGCTCCCGAAGTTGCTTCATTATTTATTAGTTAAAGCAATTTGGCAGGCGGTGTGGTATCTGCAGCCAGAATCCAATATGGAAAGGTCACCCTGCCAACGCCCTAGCCAAAGGGCGTTAAAGTAAAATACAAACACACCTTTTTAATTTCTGCTGAATTGATTAGATAACAATTGGAGGTGTCACAGGTCAGAAGGGGCAGGCTAGCAGGTCAGGGGACAGAAAGAAACCTAGGGCAGCAGTCACAGGGGTGCTGGGCCAAGCCTGGCGTGGACGGCCCCTCTGAGCCTCAGCTCTTGTCTTTGCAAATGAAGAACTGCCCATGGCAGACCCATGCTTTGAACTGAGCCATGTGCAGGGCTAAAGGCCGCCTGGGTCAGCACAGGTTAGGAATTAAGCTCTGTTTGAAGTCAAGCACACAAAGGCTTTCAAATATGTTAAAAGGCAGGAATTAATGCATGTGTCCAACCACGTTATCATGGAACTGCGTGTGGGCCTCAGGGCCCCAGGACCAGCAAGGCGTCTCTTCTTCTAGGGTAATGTCAGAGAATCCCAGGGTAGATCCTTAGCTGCCTGCCTTGTATACTGGCAGGGCTCATACTGTGGCCATCACCTTGCCCACAGCCCTCAGGGGACACAGAGACACCTTGTATGGGGAGACACGGAGTTCCCTAAAGTTCAAAGCTGGTGCGCACGGTTTGAGTGTTCCAAGTCAGGAACCAAACGTGCACACGTCGATCAGAATTGCAGGAAGGAAGCGGGTGGAAATCCACAGTGTGACAGTTATGAGGATTTAAATATGCAAACACGCATCGTCTCACAGACAATCAAACCTGTTCATGGCGAATTAATGAAATCCTGTTGTATTTAAAATTGCAATTTTTGGAAAATAATACAGGTACTTGACTGACCATGCCAGGACCCTTCCCCTGGTCAATGTGTGCATTCGGGGAAACTGAGGTACCCAGGCTCTGGCCACGAAGGTGTACCTTCCAGGAAGTCACCTGGGGCCTCAGCTGTCCACCTGTGTGTCCAGTAAGATGCGAACTGAGGTAGCCACTGCTGCAGCTTGAACTCGGAGCTGGGCAGCGGGCTGGCAGCATGGGTATTCCCACACTTAGGTGAAACCTCAGGAGCAGAGGGGGTAGTGAAGGCCCCCAGAGACAGAGTCTTGTGACCCTGAACACTGACTCCGCTCAGCACACTGGCCTTCAGCCCAGGACTGCCATGGACAGTGAAGGGCGTGGAATTTGATTCCCACCTTGGCCTAGCTTATTTCATGGAATGTTCCAGAGTACAAGTCAAACAGAGAAGCATTTCTTTCCACCTCCGTTCTTCTTGTCCCAGTCTTGGGCACGTGGATAAACTAGGACAGATTGTCACACCCTTATAGACTCGTCTCTTCAGACCAAGCTGTCCCTGCTCAGCAGAGGTGGGTACTCTGGATTTCATGAGGGATGTCGCCCTATAAGGTTGAGGACAGGTATCTATCTGTACCTGTTTTTTATGAGGGTTATAGGGTTTATTTTTATTTATGTATGTATGAAGAGAGAGGGAGAGGAAGAGAGAGCGAGAGACATACACAGAGAGAGAGAGAGAGATTGAGAATGGGTATACTGGGGTCTCTAGCCACTGCAAATGAATTCCAGATGCATGTGCCACCATGTGCATCTGGCTTATGTGAGTTCTGGGGAATCAAACCTGGGTCATTAGGTTTCACAGGAAAGCACCTTAACTGCTAAGCCATCTCTCCAGCCCTGCTCCTATTTTTTTTTTAATGAGAAATCATTAAAGATAACTTTTGGAGCTTCTGGGAAGTCTAGGGGGTAGGGAGCTGAATTTAGGACCAAATTACATGGCTGAAGGTAGAGGTCAAAAGGATGGCTTCTGATGCCCTTGTGCATTTCTCCTCTGACTCATGTCTGGCCCACATGTGGCATGCCCACACAATGCTCACCCTTTATGGTCTGTGGATTTCATTTGTTGAATTCATAAGACAGGAACATCGAGACCCCTGACTCAGGAGAACTTTGGTGTAGCCATGAACAAGGCTCCACCTCCCAAATTGCCAATAGCTGGGGATCAAGCCATCAGAATATATATCTTTATGGGGAATACCTGCTTCAAACCACCTCATGTTACCACCTCATTCAGCCCATGATGTAAAATATAATACATCCAGCCCAATTTTAAAAGTCCCTATAGTTTTTTTTTTTTTTTTTAAATACCAGTACTGTTCAAACATCCCCATAGTTCAAGGGTGAGCTGAAAAACCCTAAACACATAAAAAGATCCACATAATGGCACAGAGTGAACAGTCACGCTGCAAAAGATGACGATGCAGGAAAATTTCAAATGAATGCAATATCTAAAAGAAACAGGGCAAACATCCAGTCCTGTAGCCCCCAGCCTGACTAAGCAGTGACAAGGTCTCAGGAGTTCCAGTTCTGCCCCTTCAATGGGAAAGCCACAGCCCAGGGGATAATCCGCCCTGAACCATAAGCTGTCTGTGGCAGCCATCCAGCAATCCTGGCATCTTAATGAAATCCCAGGAGCTCCACTGCAACCCGTGGTTCATCCTCAGGGCTCCATTGGGCCTCAACACAGAGAACCCTGCCTTATATTACCCAATGCCCATTTCTGAAAAGCCAACTACACTGCAACTCCAATCATCCCTGCATTTGTTATACCCCCATTGCACCAGGTAGGGTACCACATTTGCTAATCCTGACAAGAAATAAAGCAGACTTTGAAGGGCGGGGCATATTCAGACGCCCTGCTTTCAAAAGAGTCAGCTTTCTTCCTGATGTTGTGATGCAGAAGAGCTGGTTAATCTCAATGGCTATGTCTCTCAAATATTGCTGCTGAAGTGGCTATTGTCTGCACACTGAACTCTCATTTCTTTCTGTGCCAAATCTTTCTGCTCACACCAGTCCATTTCTATGCAACGAAATGCGGCTTGAGTTCTTAAGACACGGGAAGAATGCTACAAGCTCTCCTGAAACTGCTTCTAGCCATGTCAGAACCAAGCTCTTTCTTTCCCTCATTAACAAAACCTACCCAGTCCACAGTTCTTTCCACATTGCTAGGTCTCTCAACTCTGACCAAAAGAGTCCACCAAACTCTGCTTCCAGAACTTCAAGGCATTTCTTAGGACAAAGTTTCAAATCCTTCCTCGTTCCTCCCTCAAGTCAGCTCTGGAAGGGTAAAGGCTACAGAAGTCAGGTTTTTCTAGCAACAATGACCCCACTTCTGGTACAAATTTCAGTTGCAGTTACCTTGTTGTTGCTGGCACAAAGCACCTGACCAAAAGGAGCTGATGAGAGGAAAGGATTTATTTGGTTTACAGTCTCAAGGGGAAACTCCAGGATGGCAGAAGAAAGCATGGCATGAGCAGAGGCTGGACATCACCTCTGCCATGGCAGGGGGAAAACAGCAGCAAGAGTCGGAGCTGACTAGCACTGGCAAACTAGGGTTAATAAATGTCAAAGTCGGGCTGGAGAGATGGCTTAGCAGTTAAGGCGCCTGCCTGCTAAGCCTAAGAACCCGGTTCCAATCTCCAGGTCCCACGTTTAGCCAGATGCAAAGTGACGCAAGGGCGCAATGCCGCACTTGACCACAAGGGGGCGCACGCATCTGGATTTCATTTGCAGCAGCTGAGAGACTGCTGGCGTGCCCATCTCTATCTGTCTCCCTCTCCCTCTCCCTCTGTTTGTCTCTCTCTGTCTCTCTCCAAAAAATAATAAAAATAATAATAAATGTCAAAGTCCACCCCCAGTGACACCTCCTCCAGCCAGGCTCCACTTCCCAAATTGCCATCAGCTAGGGATCAACGTTCAGAACACAAAAGTTTATGAGGGACGCCTGACTCAAACCACCACAATGCCTATGCATAACTGGGCCTGCCTATGATGAAAATCAGATAGATGTGTTATAGGAAAAGTAGATAAAGTGATATATAACTCAAACCCGTCAATCAAACCAGAGAACCACCCAAACTATGCCCCTAGCAAGCCGTCCATCCACCCCTAAACAGCAGATAAAACGAAGTTCTAGACCATTTTCTGGGTCCTTGAGTACTCTTCCTTGAGGGACCCCTGCCTCGGCTCTGAGGCAGTGGGTTCAAAGCTTTGCTATCTCGTTGCTCTTCATAAAGGTTTCTTGCCACTTCACTTCTTTTTTTTTTTCTTTTGGAAAGACGTGGAGAGAGAGAGAGGGAGAGGAAGGCAGATAGAGATGGGCGCGCCAGCAGCCTCTCAGCTGCTGTGATCGAAATCCAGATGCGTGTGCCCCCTTGTGGTCAAGTGCAGCATCGCGCCCTTGTCTCACTTTGCATCTGGCTAAACGTGGGACCTGGAGATTGGAACCAGCATTCTTAGGCTTAGGAGGCAGGCGCCTTAACCCCTAAGCCATCTCTCCAGCCCCCACTTCACTTCTTGTGTGTGCTTTTACCAATTCTTTGAATAAGGTGCCAAGAACCCGGGAATACGCAGACACTGGAGTTTAAGAAGCTGTGCTCTACAGAAGCTCTTTCCTGAGGAGAAAGGAGATTACATGGGAAACTGGCAGCGTCATATGGCTGGTGGGACAATGTCCACTGGCATCCACTTGAGACTGTCTTTCTATGTGGACGCTTCATCACATTGTGCTGGTCAGTTGTTCTAATTCAGGCTCCTGAGAAGAGCCACAGCCCTCTGTTGTCAGGCATTGCTAGAAACGGGCTGGGACTGTAAGGAGGCTGTTGGACATGGCCAGGGACCCTGGGCTGTGGGGTTGCAGCTGGCCCTATCCCTGGAGACGGTAACGGCCTTCCCTATATTGTATGTTGTAGTGTGCCCTGTCATCACCCAGAGTGGGCAGAACTGGCGAGGCCCTCCCCCGGACCCCAAAAGGCTCTGACCATTCCATAAGTCACACTTTGCCCCCCACAGTTTCTGACCTTGGGGCTAGCTGCCCAAGAGACCCTTATGTGGCTGAAGTCACGTAGCCTTTCCACCATCTCTTTCACAGCTTTGAAGTCACAGCCTTCCACCACTTAGATAACAGCCCATAACCTATGCATCTGATTGCCATATAGTCTGTATGTGCCATCTCAACCTTCCCCAAGTGTTTATAAACCCACTCCCCTTTTGAATAAACGAGTGCTGTCCATCAGACGGTCTCCCGGGTGATCATTGCCCGTCATCATCATCGCACTCACGCGCTGCTCCAGGATGGACCCTGCTTCCCCCCCAACTCCTCCCTCCCTAGCCCGGGACGTCGGTGGCCAATGACCCCAGGAAATGGTAAAGACCCCCCAACTCTGTGAGCATGTCCCGGGGGTCCAGCCTCACTTCTCATTCTTTCCATCCTCTCAGCAAGGCCCCACCTGTGTACTTCAGAGAAAAGCAGGCTGCAAGGGCACTGGCCCTCTATAGCACCCCACACTCCTCTCCTGGTGAGGCACAGCCGATCTAACTTCTAAAGTCACCCAGGGGCTGGAGAGATGGCTTAGTGGCTAAGGCGTTTGCCTGTGAAGTCTAAGAACCCAGGTTTGATTCTCCAGGTCCCATGAAAGCCAGATGCACAAGGTGCTGCATGCATTTGGAGTTGGTCTGCAGTGGCTGGAGGCCTTGGTGCACCCATTCTCTTTCTATCTGTCTGTAGTAAATAAGTAAATATATATATTTTAAAGTCACCCAGGACTCTGTGTCAGGCTGTACAGATGTGCTCAGGAATAGAGACGTTAAAAATAAATGCCTGGGAGTGTTCTTTCTGGACTCCAGCCAAAATGAATAAATGAATTTATTTTAGAATTTGGAAGACTTGAATTATGTCTTTGTGGGACTCTTCTTTAGACATGAAAAGGGATGTTGGTTCAGAGAGGGTAAAGTGCCCTGAGAATGGGGTCCATTGTCAGGCAGAGTCATGGATCTAGCCCTGAGCAAAATGAATAGTCCCATCTTCCTCTGCCTCGTGCTCACTGGGCACCTAAAAGAGCACAGAGAGCGAAAGGACAGCCGGAAGCCTCAGGAGCAGAACTGGTGCCTTCTCGCTCTCTTCCTCCTCCTCCTCGTGTATTTCCTGGCATTGTCAGCGTGTTGTCTATTGGTGACATTATTATCAGGAGTTATGCCCGCACCTGGGCCACTCCTGCTCTGGTCCCGCCTTCCCCTCTGTCAACAGGTGGGGACACCCTGAAACTGAGTCGGCAGGCAAGAGATGAAATTCAGAGATCAAATCAGTGCATTCTGCACATGCCTCTGTCACTTACTATCGTGTCATCATTATTACAGCTATGAGACCACTGTTCATGGTGTGAGATTTGGAGCATCACAGAATAGTCTGATTAGCTGAATATATGATATATATGTGGACCTTCGTGAAAGCAACACACATAATGTGTGTGTGTGTATGTAATATGTATTTACGTGTATGTATGTATGCATTCACATGTTCACAGCCCCATCTGAATAGGCTTCATCTTGCATGCAGAGGCTCAGATCTGAGTGTCGCTGTGGGATGCTCTGAACCTGACCCTCAGGACCATGAGAAGCTTTCATTTCCTCTGCTAACAGGAAGCATGGAATCTAGCCATCGAGGCAGGGAGCCGTTTTAAAACTATGAGAACAAAGGGCTACAGTGAGAGTGTATGGCAGTAGACAATTGGTATTGACGGGAAGTGGAGGGTTTGTCTGGGGATGAACTGCACAGGCGGCAATTTCTACAGCATGAAGGGAGGCAGCACACATGGGATGGAGGGAGGTGGGGATGGATGGAGGCAGAGATGAGGGAAGCAGAAGATAGAGGAGGGCAGGGGTGGGGTGAGGTGGATGGAGGCAAGGAAGAGGCAGAGAACAGGACTGGCAAGGGGTTGGGATGAAGGCAGAGGTGGAGGGAGACAGAGACGTGGATAGGGCTGCCTGATGTCTATATCAAGGGTGGTGTTGATGAATTATCTCACCCAACCAGAGGCCAGCACCTTCCCTAATCTTTTATTTCCATCCTTCAATTACAGGCCGTGGCATTAGCCTGTATTCCCAGTAGGCAGGGCAGAAAAATATAAGGAGAAATTGGTTTGAGTGGGTGCAATGCTGGCCCATAGCAGGAAGGTCATCTGAAGGGACTCAATAAGTTTAAGAGAACAAAGTGCAAGCCAGCAGGGGTGACAGGCTATTCTGGAGCCCCTGCAGGCCCTCCTGACTCAGAGGACAGCTGCCTCCATGTATTCTGAGGGAAGAATTTGGTTACACATGAAGCTTTAAACCTACAATTTGCTCATGGCCTGAGAACCTGGGTTCCACAACTCATCGTGTGTGTGTGAGTGTGTGTGTGTGTGTGTGTGTGTATGGTTTTAGGTGGTCCATGCCCACCAGGGAAGGAGTCCCAGGGGCCTCCTTTGGTCCTTCCTTGGTTCTTACATGTCTCAGTGGTAAATTAATGTCTCAGATGTGGAAGACACGGAGCTATCCGAGGGTAGATTCAGAGGATGGTGGTGAAGCAAAGAACAAGACAGTCCACAGCTGGTCAGCTGATAGACCGAGTTCTGTTTCAGAGTGGATCGTGTGCTTATAATGATCAGAATGGCCTTACAGGGAATCCCCACCCACCCTCACATGTGTACACGAATGCACAAAGAGATGCTTCCACTCAGGAATATTGTAGTCCCAAGGACAGACTCTCTGGAAAGTGTCCCCTCTCATTGTTTCCTGTGTGTATAGGGGGCAGTTGAGTAGAAGGTGGGACAAGCTTTGATGTGAGTCAATTGAACACACACCAGTGTGTGTGTGTGTGTGTGTGTTTTGTGATGTCACCATGCATTTATGATAAAGGTGGATGCGATGCTTTGTTTCTGGAAATTTCCACTGGGGAAGGAGAAACAACCCTGTTCAAGGTCAGGTACAAATTTCATGTACTGTGGTGTGTCTGAAAGCAAGAAATGGGGTCCTTGGTGAGACTGTGGGTGGGTGGGCAGGTGCGTTGTTTTTGACAAGCTAAATTTAACAGGTGTCATTAGGATGATTCTGCTCATAGGCCAGAGGAACTACAAATGGAATACTGGAAGTCAGGAGGGAGGCCAACAGGAACCAGGGTTCTTGGGCACTGCTCTACAGGTGGGAGGTGAGGCTGAGAATCACAGGGGTGACAGCAACGTTTCAGGGGACATGGGTGACAAAAGAACATTGGCCCAGGAGTACAAGGGGCTGGGAGCACAGCTGTTTAAGTCCATACTGTCACAGGATTGTGGAGCCCTTGGCAGTGAAAGGAGAGCCTGTCAGAGATAAGCAGAGATACCCACAGGGTTACAGAAGAGTTGGCTTGGTGTTAGCTCACGACAACATCAGCCCAGGCATACTCATCGTGAAAGAAGAGAGCCAAGGAACTTGACAAGGGCAGAAGTGAAGACTTTTCCACTGGAAAAGATGCCCGGATTAGAAGGGGCTGAGCTTCAGCCATCCCAGGTAGATGGATGATCCCAGAGCGAAGGGGGACAAGCTCCTTGTTGAGAGAAGGGCTAGGAGATAGGCAGGGAGGAGACAGGGCCAAGGGTGGAGGAGAATCACTGAGTAAGGAGCACCTAGCCCTTCAACCATGGAGGTCTAAAATTGAGCTCAAGGCTCAATTTTACATGGGAGTAAAAGAACCCATGGCAACCGCATCCCAGTGGTGATGACCCAGGAGGTTTTGGAGGGCTGAGTGGGGAATGTGCTGGAAGCTTGAGAGACCACAGGGATGTGTTTGGACCTTAGTGGAGCTGGGCTGTGCCGTGTGCATTCAAGGCAGCACATTAGTGACAGGCGGCAGGAGGAAATTCAGTTCCCCAGAAATTCTTGTATAGTGATGTCTCTCAACACGGTTGAAGTACCTGGCCAGCGGACTTCAGGAAGGGAAGGTTTATTTGGGGTCATGGTTGAAGGGGGGTAACAGTCCATGGTGGCAGTCTAGAGACAGAGAGAGGTGAAGGCTGATGCTCAGCTCCCTTTCTCCTGTTTATTCATT
Organism: Orientallactaga sibirica; assembly: GCA_036365145.1. Taxonomy (NCBI): domain Eukaryota; kingdom Metazoa; phylum Chordata; class Mammalia; order Rodentia; family Dipodidae; genus Orientallactaga; species Orientallactaga sibirica. The sequence continues at coordinate 3,599,979 of JAEOAD010001845.1, forward strand.
CTAGAACTCCAGCCCCTGGGTTAGTGCAGCCTACGTTCGGGGTCTTTCTTCATCTAGTGTCTCTGAAAAATCCCTCACACAGGCCGGGCATGGTGGCGCACGCCTTTAATCCCAGCACACGGGAGGCAGAGGTAGGAGGGTTGCCAAGAGTTCAAGGCCACCCTGAGACTACATGGTGAATTCCAGGTCAGCCTGAGCTAGAGTGAGACCCTACCTTGGAAAAAAAAAAAAAAATCCCTCTCAGACACACCCATAGGTGTCTCCTAGGTGGTTTTAAATGCAGTGCAATTGTTGATCGAGAGGACCACCATTGCCCTGGAAGAGGAAACAGGAAGAAACAGCAGCCAGGGCACCAGAGGTCAAGTTCAGGGCCCAGTGCATGTGACTAATCTTAAAGTCAAGGCCCCCAGGTTGCCATAGACCACAAGGGCCCTGAGATTGCACACACCATCCAGTGGAGTTTGGATAAATGAGAAATGAACACACAACTCCTAAACAGATGATTTAATGGAGGGTCAGGAGGATGCAGCTCAGGTGCTCCCTGGACTGACGCCACTCGCACAGCTTTTACTCAGTGTCAGGCAGACAAAGCTGCGGAGATTCTGAGCATAAGACAGATCAGGAGTTCCCATCAGATCAGATCATGAGTTTTATGTTTATCAGGAAACCTATGGAGGATCTGTGAATTTCCTGTCTTCAAGAAGCTCCACCCAAGGTACATAGTCTTTCCCTCCCCCCAGGCTTAGCCTGTGCAAAGATTAGCCTTTTCTAAAAAAATTATTTCATTTATTTTTGGAGAGAGACACCGAGAGAGACAGATAGAGAGGGAGAAGGAGACAGATAGAGAATGGGCGCGCCAGCAATCTCAGCTACTGTGAATGAAATCCAGATGCGTGCACCCCCTTGTGGTCAAGTGCGGCATTGCGCCTTTGCGTCACTTTGCATCTGGCTAAATGTGGGACCTGGAGATTGGAACCTCTGGAGATTGGAACCAGTGTTCTTAGGCTTAGGAGGCGGGCGCCTTAACCGCTAAGCCATCTCTCCAGCCCTGGATAGCTATTTTTAATGGGGCAGGGGATGTTATTCTAGCAACATTTTAAAGGAATGATCTGGAAGAAAACTTGCATGAGTTTTGTTCTTATATCCTAGCTCATACGTGTCATTTAGCTTAATCTTAACAACTGTTGGTGAAGAAAGTAGCAACGGGTCCCAAATTTCTGGTGAGGAAACCAAAACTTCAGAGAGGTTTGGAAAGTGCCTGGCGTTGGAGAAGAGATGCTGATGTGACATGGAGGCTGATTGCTTCACCAAGTCTGGTTAAGATTAGGTGCTCAGAAGGGACATAGCACCTTCAGGAAAGCCCCATGGATTCTCCAGCCTGGATTCTGCAATGGGGAGGAGAGCCAGAAGTGAGGCGAGTTCAGCATGAGGAGGTCTACCTGGCCATATTAAACCCCCTGCACACAGCATGCAGCACGTACCCAGCACGGAGCGGGTCTCACGAATCCAATTGCATCACACGGGCCCTCAAGGAAGGAAGATATGAACTCTGTCTAACTTCTCTAATAATCAAAATTACTTCCCAACAGAAACTTACCCAATAAAGCTCAATAAAGCAAAATTGAGCCCCTTAATAACAGAGTCTGGGTGACACATCAAGCTAGGGAGCACTGGCTTTACGTAACATTAGCTTCCTTGAACGTCCGTAGTCTTGTGGCTCCATGGGTAGGGCACTCTATGACATTATGCAATCCCAGAGCCCAGGGTTTACAGAACACCAGGAAAGCTGGCCCTGGAAGGCCATCTTGATCACCGTAGGGATGGAAAAGAAATTTCTAGGCTGCAGGGAATAAAGTGACAGGCAGTCCTTCTCAAGGACTCCCTTGTTTGTGGCTACCTGGCACTTCCTCTTATACCACCTTCCAGAGGCAACAGTGCCCAAGCTCCAACTTAAGAAAAGTCAAAGGAGCTGGCCGAGGTCACTCAGCTTTCATCAATCTAGCCCCATCCTCCTCCACGTACTCTTGGGAGTGCTCCCTGGCACACAGCCCATGCCCTTAGCTTTGTGCCATTATGCCAGTTAGGGACCCCTGCCTACAGAACAGAGAAGTACCTTGGAGGACCGGCCTCTCTGCCCCCATTTCTCCGGCTTCTGGTGACACAGGAATTCCCCACTTGAAAACCTGCTTGGGAATGAAATATGCTATTCTTTATTGTCCAGTGAATTTCCACTTCAATGAGATTACATTAAGAGAAACTGAAAGAGTACAGGGTGCATACAAAAATCAATTTGCCCACTCTGACACACTGAACTCAAAACAGCAAGGATCCTGGCCCACAGCCATCACAGTGGTTTAGAAGAGTGGAGGAGGCAGCCCGCTGACCTGCTCTTTAACTAGCTGTGACACAGGGACAGCCTAAGGTCAGGAGTCCTGAACGGACTTCGTTCGTTTGTCTAAAGTGGGCTGATGGGAGCACACGTGGAGTGCGTGATTTCAGCCAGAGCTCAGAACAAAACAGGGTGACTCAAGGTTGGCGAAGTGATCTATAGGGGGACATTGGACCATGGCCTGACTTTACGTCTTGTTCTTTGATACCACGAAAACGCTCATGGGCGCATTCGAGAGGAATCTCACCACCTTCAGAAACTGATTTATTCATGGAGCCGTCATTCACTTACGTGATCGCAGTATCTGTTTATTACCCATACCTCCTTGTGCTATTCTGTTTTTACCCAGAGTCTTAACACTTTGACATAGCAAAATGGTTCTGCCCTTGGAAATCACCTTCGCCTTGGCTCCAGTATTGCAGGGAAGGTCATGGTAGGGTTTAATGTGCAGCATAGTCTAAGTCTTGATGGTCAATGTCGCAGGACTGAAAGAAGCTTCTGGTTAACAAAGCCCACCCTGAGCCTGTGGGGGTGTTTCCAGAGACGATTGACCTGTGCTGCAGTCATTGGAGGGGAAAGACCCACCGTGAATGTAAGTGGTCTTGTCCAGTTGGCTGGGGGCCTGCAGGACGTAAAAGGAGATAAAACCAGCCAGCTTGGGCAAGCTCTGATTGTCGTGGGATAGTGTGTCTGTGTTCTTCCATCTTTCTTTAAAAACTTATTTATTGCCAGGCATGGTGGTGCACGCCTTTAATTCCAGCACTTGGGAGGCAGAGGTAGGAGGATCGCAGTGAGTTTGAGGCCACCCTGAGACTACATAGTGAATTCCAGGTCACCCTGGGCTAGAGCGAGACCCTACCTTGGAAAAATATTATTTATTTATTTGAAAGAGAAGGAACAAGAAAGAGGAAACAGAGAGACAGAGAGAGAGAGAGAGAGAGAGAGAAAGGGAAAGAATGAGTGCACCAGGGACTCCTGCCACTGTAAATGAACTCCTGATGCATGTGACACTTTGTGCATCTGGCTTTATGTGGGTACTGGGGAATTGAATCCAAGCCAGCAGGCTTTGCAAGCAAAGGCCTTTACTGCTGAGCTACCTCTCCAGCCCTTCTTCTGCCTTTTTTTTTAATGAGAGAAAGAGACAGAGAGAGAGAGAGAATTGGCACAACAGGACCTTAGCCACTGAAACTGAACTTCAAACGTGTGCATCACCTTGTGCACACATTCCACCCATGCACATGTGTCACCTTGTGCAGATATCTGGCTTACCTGGGTTCTGGGGAGTCAAACATGGGTCCTTCGGCTTTGCAGGCAAGTGCCCTAACCACTAAGCCATCTCTCCAGCCCTCTCCAGAGAGCTTCCAGGTCTTCACCTGAGAAGGGGCCAGGGTCATTGATGGCTCTTCTGAGGCTGTCAGCTTTCTGGGCTGAGCAGCTATCAGCTTCTTTGCCTCTCGTGTACAGATAGCTTTACCTGGACTGCCCAGGTTGCAATCACGTAAGCCGATGGAGTAAATTCCCACTTACCATTGTGTATGTAAATGTAAGATTATCCCATTTGTTATATCATAATATATTATATTACTATACTGCACGAGTTCTGCTCCTTTTGGGACACTGACTAAGCACAACTGTACTTTTCCATAAGGATAATCAAGTTTTAAACAAAACCTATTAACTCCTCCATTTTCACTCTGTTGATTGCCTTCTACCTCTGGTTTTCACGTGATATGTCCACAAATCTATTGGCTGTTTTCCACACTTGAGCTAGAAATTGCGATTCCATTAGGGTTAGTGTCGTTTGGGGAGATCAATATCTTTACAACGTAGTCATGAATCTTCCTCTCCATGTGGAATGTTTTCCTTGCGTTCAGGATGTTTCTTCATGCGGTGTGAGGCAAAGCTGGCTATACCATCTTTATGTCTCTTTCCATTGTGAGGTGGACTCTAGTCTCTCTGATCTTGAGGCTGGCTGCTTGATTGACACACAGAATGGAGTAGAGACTCCGTGGTCAGCAAATCTGGGATCTTTCCTGGCTTTGGCACCGACAGCTTCACATCCCGGGACCCCTCTTCTCCTGACAACAGGGATATAGCTTTACCCAAACTGGTACATCTCATGATGGGCAGGAGTCGGTCCTCCAGGGCTCTGGCACATTCTAGAAGGCAAGTTCTTACCACACAAGTGTGAACATTCACAATGTCCACGATGGTAGCCATTTCCATGCGCTACACTTCCACAGAGGCGCAGACCTGCGCTCCAGCCCCCCTGTCTGATGGGCCTTGGTCACGGAATCTAGAGGATTACATATATATTCCTTTATTATGGAAAGAAATCTACAGTCAACATTTTGATGAAACAAGAGAAACGTCGTTTCATATTGTTTCACCAATTTGACTAAATGCCATTTTTTCTTAAAGTGATCTCCCATTTTGGATGTCTTAGTCCATTATCCGGCTGGAACCCCACAGACTGAGTGAATTATGAGCAATTTTAAAAGTGGATTTGGCTCAAATTTCTGAAGGCTGGGATGACTAAGGGCACAGAACTAGCCACTGGCGAGGACCTTCATGCTGGTTCATAACCTGACAGAGAATGTGATATGATAAGAGAGACAAAAGGAAGGAGAGGGGAAAGGAGGAAGGAAGGGAAAGAGATAGACAGAGGGAGAGTGAATAAGCCATACTGTTTTTTTATTAAATTTTTTTATTATTTTTTATTTATTTTTGGAAAGAGAGAGAGAGATAGACAGAGAGGGAGAGGGAGACAAAGATGGGCGCGCCAGCAGTCTCTCAGCTGCTGTGAACGAAATCCAGATGTGTGCGCCCCCTTGTGATCAAGTGTGGCATTGCGCCCTTGCGTCACTTTGCATCTGGCTAAACGTGGGACCTGGAGATTGGAACCGCTGGACATTGGAATCAGCGTTTCTTAGGCTTAGCAGGCAGGCGCCTTAACTGCTAAGCCATCTCTCCAGCCCCAAGCCATACTGTTTTATAATTAACCCACTGCTGAGATAAAGCTCAACTACCCATACACCCTCGATGGTCTCCAGCTCCTAACAGAGAGTGGGGGAATCGCATTTCCACCCCGTGAGAATGCAGTCCCACACTCACACCACCGCATCCTCACACTGCATGTAACACCAGGAAGCGGTCCCTGCATTATTGTCATATCTAGAGACTGTCTTTCCAAGCCTTCAAACGAGCAGCGACACCAAACGAGAATGAATAAATTGTATGCTTTTATAATTTAAAATATAATAACCCTAAAAACACAATAAAGAACTGGTAATGAAGAAGTTGAGGGATAAATTATTCTAAATGGAAAATAAATTACACTTGACGATAAAGATGATGAATTTTGGGACTTGGCCTAGCATGCTTGCAGCTGGATCCTGGGGCCCCAGACACGCTTGGCACACAGTCCCTGCTCAATACATCCTTGTTGAATATTTTTAATAACTTGTACTCACTTCTAATAAATCTATCACTTGATTAATTCAATTTTCTGAGCAACAAAATACCCGGACCACTTTGAATATCTCTTTTGGGATCCACATCAGGGATCTCAGCCGACTCCAAGCTCCTTACTGATGAGGCGATCTTGTCAACCGTGAATTTGACTTTCATGGGAGCCTGGCCAACATGGTCTAATGATGTGGAAGTCCCCGTAGAACAGAGCATGCTCCATCTAGTCCTCGTTGCTTCTCGGCTCATTTTCAGGATAAACGAAGTGGAGAGCTGAAGGTGAGTGGGAGGTGGACACACGTGCCACAGGACTCTCTCAGTAGACCGGCAGTGTCCACCCAGTTTCTCGTCAGACTTGGAACACGTTTGTTCATCCGTGTCCACTCATGGGGGGAATCAAACCAGAAGCCTGATTCCACCGCAGTGATGGACTGACAAGGAATCTGGGGATCACACCCGATCCCTTTGGAAGCAGGATTTCCATGAGAAAGGAAGCCGACTTGCCCTATCTGAGGGGGGCAACGGTGGGTCAGGTGCCCTGAGCTTCCTTTTCCTGTGATGGGGACAGGGTTATTGTGAACGACACCAAGGTGTGGGCCCTGCAAGGACACCGGGCCACACTGTCTCCACATGTCTTTATGAATATGATGCATACATGGAGACTCTATTCCTGTTGTTACTTGGGGTTGAATATAGGGATAATAGGGGACACTGCATAGCCAAACACCATTACTTCCGAGATGCCTTTGTCTTTTTAAACATTTCTATTTTTTAAATTGTTTTTACTGTATTTATGAAGGGGAATTGGGTGCTTCAGGGCCTCTAGCCTCTGCAAAGGAACTACAGACACATGTGCCACCTTGTGCATCCGGCTCATGTGGGTTCTGGAGAATCTAACCTAGGTCGTTAGGCTTTGCAGGCAAGTATCTTCACCTCTAAGCCCTGCCCATATATATATATATATATATATATGTATATATATATATATATATATATATATCCCTAAAAGAATCATTTGAACAACTTCCTCTTAAATTATGTTAGTAAGTTATTTCACTGTACCTAGGAAAAGAAGTATAATCAATCATTGACCAATATTTCTTTTTTTTTCTTAAGAATATTTTGTATGTAAGGGTACCATCTTCTCCCTCCCTCCTGGCCTCATTCCACAGGGAGGGCATTCCTCAGCCGGGTTGCTGGTATTCCCCATGGGGTTGTGGTTTATACATTGTGGGAACAGCAGTCAGTTACCGAGGGGAGGCAATGCCTCTGGGTGTGACGTCTCAGACTGTGGTTCTTATATTCTTTCTGCCCCATCTTCTGCAAAAATCCCTCAGCCTTGGTTGGGTGTGTTTTAAGTCTACTTCAGTGATGAGCTCTTAGGAGCCTCTGGATCTCTCTGGTAGATGTTGAGTGCCCTCAGCGTTTGTCTCCTTCACCCTGGCACTGCTTGTCAGGCTCACCGTGGCAGCAGCACTCTTGCTTGTCTCCGCACTTCCTCTGTGGTTTCACCTGGGCCTGGACAGACATGTGAGGGGCGGTTTATCTGCTTGGGTCTCGCTAACTTCTGAAAAAGAAAACCAGATTCTTCAATGGAGAGTGAAGTCAGTATAGGTTGAATTGGATAAGCACTGTTAATTTAGGGAGAGTTTGATGGATGCAGCACCTCTTTTACCCAAAGACTACTGAGAACTTCACATGGGGGAGCATAATCTTTGTCTCCGTACGATTCAGACCTGGTTCTCACTTTCAGCCACGAGTTCCTTCCCATTGAACAGATCTCTTAGACAATCAGAAAGCCACTGGCTACCCACCAAGGCTGCGTACCACCATTGCACTGGTGTGCACTTCTTGTCAGGCTGGTTGCTTCTGAGTAGCTTAGTCCAATGCTTGCTCACACCCTTGTTGGCCACTTTCCCCCAGTAGCTCTGTCAGCTTTTCAGCACTGGACAGGCTGACTCTCTGGGACTGACTCTCTTCCACATTCCAGCCAGGTCTCTCTATGTTCTGTGCTGGCAGCATATGGTGTCTTCAGCAAGAGGGTCTTACCTTTTACTTCAGGTGGGTAATCAAGTGCTTTCACAGAAGCCTGTCTTGTTTTGGGAACCTCATAGTTTTCACCTATTAACAGCTCAATGTGGGTAGCACCAGTTTCTGGTACTGGGCGTTACAGGCCAGCACCAACATTTTTTAAGGTCAGGCTTCCTCCCACCCTCTCCAGGGCCCTTCTTTTCAGGTGCTCCCCTATACACCTGTTCAGGGTTAAATCTTTTATTCTACCTTCAAGGAAAAAGGTTCCTATGGTACCAGGTAATTTTGGGTTTAGTTTTGTATTTATTTCCCCCAACCCTCAATTCCCTTTCCCCAAACCCTTCCATCCCTATTGTCTGGGCCTCAAGGTGCCTATCCAGTGTGCTAGCAACTCAAGCTGATCCAGGTTACAAACCACAGTGTGTGTGTGTGTGTGTGTGTGTGTGTGTGTGTGTGTGTGTGTGTGCACATGCGTGTGAACATGCACACGCTGTCGTGTGTGATGTATTGTATATATGAGTGTGCACATGTTATGGCACACATACATGTGAAGGCCAGAGGAAAACTTTATGGTGTTTCTCCTCTCCTTCTTTTTCTTTCTTTCTTTCTTTCTCTCTCTCTCTCTCTCTTTTCTTTCTTTCTTTCTTTCTTTCTTTCTTTCTTTCTTTCTTTCTTTCTTTCTTTCTTTCTTTCTTTCTATGGGAGAGAGAGAGAATGGGTGCACCAGGGCCTCTAGTCACTGCAAATGAACTCTAGACACATGGGTGTGCCACCTTGTGCATCTGGCTCACGTGGGTCCTGGGGAAAATCGAACCTGGGTCCTTTGGCTTTGCAGGCAAGTGCCTTAACCGCTAAGCCATCTCTCCAGCCCTCCTTCCGCACTTTTGAGGAAGCGTCTCCCAGCTGCCATTAACAAAGCATGCCATCTCCTAGATGCTGAGATTTGAGGTTATTTTTCGCTCTCTTCCCAAATGAATCACATTTGAATGAGCCGACTTAATAGACTCAGTTCCAAACATCGAAGTGCTGGCTCACACTGTGCACTCAAACATTGCTCTGCGGAATAAATTAAAACAAGCATGAGGCTGTTCTTGAGTTTGCAGTTCATGAGTTAAAAGAAATGTGTCAGAAGATGTTAGCAGCTCATGTGCTGTGATAAAGGCCAGGTAGGAAGTGCTACTGATCGGTGGTCCAAAGAGACTGAGCCAGGCTGCTGTGGAATGCCAAGTTTCATTTTCAGTGAGACACGGATACACACTGCAAAGCTTGGGGACTTCCGAATGTTCAGGAAGATGCCAAAGCCCTGCTAGGTCCCAGGAGGAGCTGTTTCATTTCAGTGGATGTACAGCTAGGCTTTCTGATGGGTGAGGGACGACTCAAAACCCTAGGACAGCTCTGGAGTTCACAGGAGCACCCTACCAGAATTCTCCTCACCATGCACTATTTCCAAGGCCCCAAGTGCGCACTGGATTTTCCTTCCACTCTCAGGAAGTCTTCCCTCTGACTAGAAAAAGGCAAGGTCAACTCAGCCAATGAGAGCCAGCCATTTCCATGTGGTTCTGATGTCAGCCAAGCTGCCTGCCTGTGTGTCATGGTTTGCCGTCCCTGGGTGATGACTCTGTCTACCCTTGGGTTATTGCTGACCAACCTTCTAAGATACTGCACTGGAAACTGTCAGCTGTCGCCACGCAGTTCACAGACTGACAGGGCATCCCCTGGACACGTGTGAGTGCGCGTGTGAGTGCGTGTGTGTGTGCATACAGGATATATTTCCTATCAGAGAAAAGCTCTTGGTGGGGGCTTTGACCCAAGAAATTATCATGTCCGGCCAGTGCAGGAATGATTTGAGCTCTGAAAAGTTCTCTTTTGATCAGCTCATTTTTCTCAAGAGTTCAGGCATAAATCGAGCTCTTGTATTGAATTCATTCCAGTCCAGAAGTCAAATATGAATTGCTGCAGCCCCATGCTAGAACACATGAAAACGAACACTTCCCTTTCCATATGCACCTTCATCAGTAAGTTCCTTCCAGTACTTTCCAGGCCATGGTTGTGCTATTCAACTAAAACAAAATGTAGGAGGAAAAGAGATATTGTACTGGGAACTCTGAGGAAGCTTCTCAAACGATGGCCATCTGAGCAACGCCACTCTTTCTTCTAGAAGGTTCTTAAGACCATGAAAGCCAGCAACGGGTTGCTGAGACTTATTAACTATTCAAACAATGTCCTCTGTACAAAAGTTTTGAGGATGTGTCAAAAGAAATGAACACAATGAATACCAGGCACAAGGAGGCATTGATCTGTGGCCCAAAGGGACCCAGTCTGGCTGCTCTTGAACACCAACTTTAATTTCCAGCTAGACCCGGATACAGAATGCAAAGCTTGACCCCGGGCGTCCTTGGCATGTCTGGAGAATGCCTGATGATCCCAGGAGGTGCGGAAGGGAGGCTAGAATGATCAAGCTGCCATTCTGGCTTTTGTCTTCAGAGTCTACAGAGAACATGGCATCCCACTGGGACATACGGTGTTACGCTGCTTCCTGAAGATGCTCTGTAAGAGGAGGTGAGCAGACTCGCATGCTTGTGCAGGAAGAGGACTGGATCCACTTCAGACCCCACTTTAAGGTCTCCCCACTTGGGTTCTACTTATTGGTAACAGACTCTGCACCCCTCAGGACCCCCATTCTTATCTTACAGCAACCTTCAGGTGCCTTGAAGCCTGGTAGGAAAGCTCTGAGCATTCCAGTGGAATCGGAATTGCTAGATCTCAATTCCCAACAGCAAAACTCATCTTGGCCTTCCAGCCCTGCCGTTCATCTTCTACAGCCTGTGCCCGGCTCCTCTTTCTGATACTGTCCGTGAGGTACCAACACGAAGTCCTGAGGCATACGAGTGCATCTCTCTCCTTAGTAGCACTAAATCCCAAAGCAATTCAGGAATGATCCGGTGTTGAATGTCTCGGCATCTAATGGAATATAAGCAGTGACCTTGCCCACGGAAGGTCGGCAGAGCAGAGAAGAGCTAGTTAGGGTGTGAGGAGGACTGTTCACATGTGAGTTCCCGGAGGCATGGGAAGAGGCCAGAGTCCCATGCGATTGTAACTGATAGGGTGTGAACTGTGGGGATGGAAGCAAATGATCAGAGAATGCATGGACATACACACACACAGAGACCCCAAACAGGAGTGTGGCCTTAGCCACTGGCCAGCAGTGGAACACTCATGTCAGAAAGTGAGGGGCCTGGTAGAAAAGCTTTGAAAGACAGATCATGGGGAACTTCAAGGAGGATGGGGACAGCAGTGGTCATTGGAGGATATTAACCCTGGGGTGGCCCTTGGAAAGTCTTATGGGGTTCTGCATCCTGGAAAGTGGGCTCGGAGAGGTTGCTGGATAGACGGTAGCTTTCCAAGGCTTCTCAGTGAGCCTCGCATCCATGGGCTTTTAAAAAAATTTAATTTAATTTAATTTAATTGTATTTTTTAAATTATTTTTTATTGACAACTTCTATACTTACATACAAAAAACACATGATTTTTACCTCCCCTCCCCATTCCACTTTAGAACTCCACTCTCCATCATATCCCCTCCCTCTCTCCATTAGTCTCTCTTTTAATTTGATGTCATCATCTTTTTCTTCTATTTTTGAGGGTCTTGCGAAGGTATCACTAGGCACTGCAAGGTCATGGATATTGAGGCCAATTTCTGTCTGGGCGGTTGCATTGTAAAAAGTCATAATTTTATTTTTTTTTTTTTTGGAGAGAGACACACAGAGAGACAGACAGAGAGAGAGGGAGAGGGAGACAGATAGAGATGGGCACGCCAGCAGCCTCTCAGCTGCTGCAATCGAAATCCAGATGCGTGTGCCCCCTTGTGGTCAAGTGTGGCATTGCGCCCTTGTGTCACTTCGCATTTGGCTAAACGTGGGACCTGGAGATTGGAACCAGTGTTCTTAGGCTTAGCAGGCAGGCGCCTTAACTGCTAAGCCATCTCTTGGGCTTTTTGTCTTAAGTATTTATCATCCTAAGATTCCCAGGCAAAATCGGCAATCTTTTCAAAGACAGTGTGAGGGCCAATATTAAAATAAGGATCCAATTTTTTTGAAGAAATTTATGTTCATGAAAAGATACACATAGAGCTGAGGAGATGGCTTAGTCTGTAAAGGGCTGTCTGATTTGAATAAGGTCCTGAATTCAGTTCCCAAGAATACACATGAATATCAGCTGTGGGGTATGTGCCTGTAGTCCCAGCCCTGAGGAGGCAAAAATGGGGGCTCCCTAGAATTCGTTGGCTAGCTAGTGAGCTCCAGGCAAATAAAAAATCCTGTCTTGTGCTGGAGAGATCACTTAGCAGTTAAGCCTAAGGACCCAGGTTCTGCTCTCCACATCCCTCATAAGCCAGATGAACAAAGGTGAGGCAAGCGCAAGGTCGCACACGACCACTAGGTGGCGCAAGTGTCCGGAGTTCCATTGCAGTGCTGAGATCCTGGCACACAACTTCTCTCTCTGTCTCTCTCTTAAATAATAATAAAAAAAAAGGATCCTATCTCCCCAATACTGAACTCTGTCCTCCACACACACAGGCACATATGCCCAGAGACACACAGGAACAAGCATATACACATGCACATTGCATATACATCTTTGGGCACACATAAAACTCATTTATGTATATTTTTATTTGTTAGTGGGAGAGAGAATGGGTGCACCAGGGCCTCCAGTCACTGTAAATGAACTTCAGACACATGCACCACCATGTGAATCTGGCTTAAATGGGTTCTAGGGAATAGAACCTGGGTTCTTAGGCTTCACAGGCAAGTGCCTTAACCGCCAAGCCATCTCTCCAGCCCAAAACTCATGTTTTGAACACGTTTGTACCTATATTACTGAGCATAGCACATGAAGCTAATTTCTTATTAAATGCCAACCTTTAAAATTTTTCCATCAGAATACAGTGCGTGTGTGTCATAGGCAGAGTGTGTCCAGGTGAGGCCATTGGTGGTGGTGACCAGTGTCCTTTCAATCAGGCTCCAGCATTGAGTCCTCAGCCCGTCACGTGTCATGGACAAAGGATGTCCCAAGTTCTGTGGCTGGAGACAGGTCACTCTTCCCAGAGTTTGGGGTCAGAGTCCTAGCTGAGGTCAGAACATTTTGCAGAGTGTTACGTGTCAGTGCTGATGGGGCAGGAAGTGAGCCTGCTGGCTGAGGCAAAGTGTGTTCCTTCGAGTGTGCAAAGCCGTATCTCTTTGAAATGAGTTAGTATAACTTTCAGGCTTTGCATCACACAGCCAATGTAGACTCATTAGAACTCGCCTCTCCCCCAAATGCACCTGGAAATGATAAAAAAAAAAAAAATCCAGCTGCCTATTTTGAGTAACGTTGGCAAAGTTTTCCAAGATTTTTACTGTTTGGCTCCAGTAACAGCGGGTGCAGAGGGAGCCGCAGTGTAGATTCTGCTACTCACGGAAGCCAGACTCCGGCCCTCCCAGCTCCGAATGCACAACTGAAACAGTGACAGTGTGTCCTGGTTGTCAATGCTGCTGCTTTGAAGAATATCAGCTAAGTGACTAAATGTATACATTATTCCCACCAAGCTGCCCTGAAAGCGCTACACTTAATGTTCATATTCACATATTAACGCTACTCTCACTTCTGGTTCGAGAAGCTTCTCTTTTCAGATGGCGATGGCCACTGGGATGACCCAAAAGGCAACATAGTGCTGAGAAGAAGGGATGGAGGAGTGTCCAGCACTGAAACACCTTTGTCACACCCTCCAAGGCTCAGGGACCATTGCGGAAGAGGGGGCGGATAGAATGGAAGAGTCAAAGGAAGGGTATGACCTCTTACAATGCAACTGCCCAGACAGAAATTGGCCTCGATATCCATGACCTTGCAGTGCCTAGCAATACCTTTGCAAGACCCTCAAAATAGAAGAAAAAGATGATGACATCAAATTAAAAGAGAGGCTAATGGAGAGAGGGAGGGGATATGATGGAGACTGGAGTTCTAAAGTGGAATGGGGGAGGGGAGGGAAATATCAGGTGGGGTTTTTTGTATTTAAGTATAAAAGTCAATAAAAAACAATAATTAACCCCCCCCCAACAAAAAGGAAGAAAGGCTCCCACAGCCAGATGGAAATCACTCTGAGCTCTTTAACAGCACTTTTCAGAGAGAACAGTGGGGAACACTTGGATCCTGTAGTAGAAATCATTTTATTTAAAGAACTTTTCACAAGTGGAGGGTCCTGTCTGTCTGACAGATGTGTAGAACTATTCCTTTGGAGGAAAAATAAACCCAAGTGCGTGGTGAACTAGATATAACCTCTTCCATGAATGCACACGTGGTATGTACATGTTTGTGAACACAGGTGTGTATATATGTGTGTATTCCATGCACATGTGTGTGTGTTCAGGCAAGTGTGTATGTGTATATATATGCATTGTACATGTACATATGCATGAATGTATGTGTACTCACGTTGGGGAGGAAGATTGGCAGAGGACTGGTGGTACCATACAATGGTGGATCCTCGGGCAGTGAAGTGACTGCAGCAAGGGTCTGCGGAGTCTATGGCTCCTGCAGAACAAGAGTGGACCCTCTTTCCCTCCACCACCCATTCCACTGCGTAGACTGCGTTGTGTCAGCTCAGGGAGACCTGCTGGTGCCTACAAGGGTGGATTGATGACCCCCCAGGATTACAGAATACACAGAGAAGGGAACCCTTTGAAGCCCCACATTTGCTCTGCTTGCTTTCCATAGAATATTCCAATTGAAAGTCAAGGGCATTGCCAATGATCTGAGTTCCTCCCAAGAGGCAGAGAGAGATGCTGGGCTTCCTAAGGTATCACCTGAGGGCAGAAGAGCAGAAGTCACAAGCCAGGTCCTTCTTTGGGGCTATGGAATCATTTCCTTTTTAAATTTTTGTTTATTAGAGAGAGGGGGGAAGGAGAGAGAGGGACTGACAGAGAGAGAATGGATACGCCAGGGCCTCCAGCCACTGCAAACAAACTCCAGACACATGCGCCACCCTGTGCATCTGTCTTACGTGCGTACTGGGGAACCGAACCTGGATCCTTAGGCTTCGTAGGCAAGTACTTTAACCGCTGAACCATCTCTCCAGCTCAGAATCATTTCTTACTCATGGAAAACACTTGCATGGTTCAAGGAGGGCTCTGTACTCCTGAGCAGATGTGCTGTCTCTCTGTTCTCTGCATCGGAGTCACCGAGCACTAGCTAAGAACACCTCTGATGAGGAGTGTGGGTGCTTGTGAGGAGTGTGGGTGTTCTGTGAAGCCCTGACCTCAGCCACCAGCGGCATGGAGTCCACGAGAGGCTGTGCCAGTCCCGAGGATGGATGTGACAGGGGCCTTACCGCACGTGGCAAATTCAGAGAATGGAGCCCCGCTTTGGTCTTTGGGCTGCAGGAGCTTACTTCCAAAATGTGACTCCTAGTTAAAAGGGTGCCCCCCATCTTTGAGTGAGGATGGTGTATGGGGACACCCTTGGGGAGTTAGGAATGATGGGGGGCTGGCTGTGGCTGGATTCCAGAGTGTTCACATTTCTCTCCACTCCCCATGGCTCATGAACTTACACACCAGTGTCCTTGGAGGGAAGGCCACATATTGAAAAGGATTTGCCGGGCAGGGCACCTGTGATAAAAGCCAAGAGTCCAGGGACATGTCGCCAGCCCTCATCTGAACTTCTATCACTGTACAGGAAGGACGCATCTGATGGGTAAGGACACAAAACCGTCATCCCTGGAAACAGAGACGCCACACTGGATCCCTGTATTATTGACACATGGAGCCACGCCGTGCTGAGCCCAGGGTGCCAGCTCGCTACTTCCATCAAGCCCCAGATGTAGCATCAGAAGCCCCATTACACATACGAGAGATGGGCTGTGCCCAAACAGGGAACCCACGCGTGGATTCAGGCGCTGGAGGGAGCTAGCGTCATGGCAAGGCTGCTTTGAAGTGGACACATTGCAGCCACCAGGAAGCACGTGGCCGGGTTAAAGGACCCCTGTGGACACTAATCAGGCCCCTGTGGACACTGGCCCTTCTCAGCCCCTTGCCTGCAGGAAGCACGCTCGAGGTAGGAGAGCTGATGGGAGCTCTTCTCTCTGGATATCGTGTTTACTCCCTGGCTTCTCTGCAGGCACAACTTCTAGATCTTGAGCAAGGTTTCCTCAGACACAGGTTTTGGGACATGTCTTGTCACCTTGTTAGGATGCCAGCTCCCTTTAGAGCCTGAATCCTCGCTGTGTCCTCTGAGAGGCCACTCGTTGCTCTCAGGCAAGTCTCACCAGGAGAGCTAGCATCCAGATGACCCGGGTCTCTGATAGCCCTGGACTCGTGGGGCATGAAGATGGAATGCAGAGACCCTTCAGATTGCACAGCATACAATGGGCGGGGCCCACACCTGCCCTGTTGCCCACAGACCAAGCTTAGGCTGGCCACACATGCTAGCTCTCTGTGTTTGATGGTCCTTACCAATGCTTCAAATGTTTCCTTGTTTCAGCCACACATGGGCTATGGGACTGCCCCTTGGAATGGCTGTGAGCTCTGTGTGTTTGATGCCGAATGAGTAACCTGTTTGTCATTTGTTTGCCGTGAGCTACGCCATCTTGGGACTGAACCTGTCTGAGGGCTGATGTGTGGAGGTTCCGCTGTCAGTGCAAGCATCTAGCATGCAGACCTCATAACTGTGCGTGAACCTGACCTGTCACAGGATCTGGGACAGATGGCCGTGTGGATGTGACCTCCCAGGTTACGGCTTTCCTGAGGGAGCTGTCTGGGATGCAATTCCATTCCTCTGTAGTCCTTAGAGATTTTTTTTTTTAAAGGAACAAGATCAAATGTTGTACGCCACTATCAAGTTTTCATAACCAAATACAATCAATATTTTAAAGTTTGTAATTCAAACAGGTGGTAGCGGGGTGGCGGGGTGGCCACCTAGGTCAGGAGCAGGTGAGCATGGGAGCAGGCTGTGGCTGCCTGTCACGCAGCTGGCCTGTCCTTGCAGGGTGACAATCCACATGCAGAGGCAGAGGGGAGGCTGCATACTCACCGGGCCTCACCATAGAGCGTGACACGGGAACTTGGGTTCAGGGAGGGAGGCGCTCAGAGAGTTCCGCTGGCTTCAGCGGAAGGGAGAAGGCGGAGAACTGGGCAGCAGCCATCCCCCGCCTTGGCAATGTTTCCCCGTGGGCCAATCACAAAGAGCATTTTTGAGAAATAGGATGGTACTTGATCCTCAGTTAATACAATGCAAAGGTGTTAAAAAGCCTCCTTAGAGGGGGCCAGAGAAGTGTCTGGGCAGCTAAAGGCATTTGCTTGCCAAGCCTGAAGGCCTGGGTTCATTTTCCCAGCACCCACCCAAAGCCAGATGCACAAAGTGGCGCATGCATCCAGAGTTAATTTGCAGTGGCAAGAGACCGTGGCATGTACATGCAAATTCATTCCCTCTCTCTCTCCTCTCTCTCTTTCTCCCTTTCCCTCTCCCTCTCTGTCTCTCCTTCCCTCTTGCAAATAAATAAATAAATAAATAAATAAATAAATAAATAAATAAATAAATAAGGGCTGGAGACATGGCTTAGTGGTTAAGGCACCTGCCTACTAAGCCTAAGAACGCTGGTTCCAATCTCCAGCGGTTCCAATCTCCAGGACCCACGTTTAGCCAGATGCAAAGTGACGCAAGGGCGCGATGCCGCACTTGACCACAAGGGGGCGCACGCATCTGGATTTCGTTCACAGCAGCTGAGAGACTGCTGGCGCGCCCATCTCTATCTGTCTCCCTCTATGTCTGTCTCTCTCTGTGTCTCTCTCCAAAAATAAATAAAATAATAAAAAATAAAAATAAATAAATAAATAAATAAATAAATAAATAAATAAATAAATAAGGGCTGGAGAAATGGCTTAGCAGTTAAGGCGCCTGCCTGCTAAGCCTAAGAACACTGGTTGCAATCTCCAGGTCCCATGTTTAGCCAGATGCAAAGTGACGCAAGGGCGCAATGCCACACTTGACCACAAGGGGGCGCACGCATCTGGATTTCGTTCACAGCAGCTGAGAGACTGCTGGCGCGCCCATCTCTATCTGTCTCCCTCTATGTCTGTCTCTCTCTGTGTCTCTCTCCAAAAATAAATAAAATAATAAAAAATAAAAATAAAAAAATAAATAAAATCCCTTTTTAAAAAGCCTCCTTGCATGCCCTGCTTTGCTTTTGAGTTCCTATCGCCCAGCATTGATTTGGAAACATGACACAATGTCCCATGATCTTGTAGAGCCAGAAAGTGTGGTGTACAAGCTGGGTTTCATGTTCCAGAGTCTTCCGTGTGTGTGTGTGTGTGTGTGTGTGTGTGTGTGTGTCATCATGCTGTGGGCGTTGAGAGTGAAAGAGTCTTTCTTAGCTCTCGGTGGGGCTGAGCTTAAAGGTTAGAGCGCCCGACACTCAGTGGTCATTAACAGCCCCCAAGATAGTGGCTTTCAAGCTCGCTAGTTTGCAATCCACGAGTGAACGCGGCAGGGCGAGTAAAACGGGCACTTATTAGAAAAGAAAGGGAAAATTAAACAGCAAAATTAAAAGTAAGCCAGAAAGTAAAGCTGAAAAGCTCT
Source organism: Orientallactaga sibirica (assembly GCA_036365145.1). Classification (NCBI taxonomy): domain Eukaryota; kingdom Metazoa; phylum Chordata; class Mammalia; order Rodentia; family Dipodidae; genus Orientallactaga; species Orientallactaga sibirica. Next base: position 3,618,472 of record JAEOAD010001845.1, read on the forward strand.
AGAGCAGAGAGGGGTTCCAGGCAGGGGACCACAGTGTGACATGGATGGAGTGAATTTTTATACCCTTGGGGACTTAAAATGGACATCAAGTTGGGGTGACTTGGATTGGTTACTTTGAATATGTGTGTTGGGGGGGTGCTAATAGGCTGAGGCATTCCCCAGAGGACTGAATACTTTGTATGTGCAGGCCAGCATGAGGGATGGCTTTTGGTCATCTGCTGAGTCAGCGTGAGTCAGGGCTTTTGGGGATTTTTAACTCTTGGACTCTGCTTCTAGATATTTATAAAAGCTCTGAGCTATGGGGATCTATTAACTCTTTGGGGGTCTGTAACCCAGACTATCTTCCTACAAAATGGTGGGGGAGGCTACTTTAATCCTAGTCTCTATTGCTCAGACTACAATTCCTTCTTGGTCGCACACAGCCCCACAACACAGGATGGGCGGGCTCTGCCCCTGCAGGGACTAAGCACTGGACTTTGCGTGCACTCCTTGAGGTCACAGAATCAGGTAGTGTAACATCTCTGCCGTGGATTTTTGTCTGTATCTGTGCAGAAGCTGACCCGATGCCAGGTAGTTGCCCACCCTCTGTCTCCCCCATGCCCCTGAAGTTCTTCAGTAGGGTCCTATATTAGTCAGGGTTCTCTAGAGGAACAGAATGGATAGAATGAATTGTATTAAAAGGGAATTTATTGGATTAGCTTACACAGTCCAGCAATAGCAGGTTGCAGGTCTGAGAGTCAAGAAACCCGGTAGCTGCTCAGTGCACGAGGCTGGAGGCCTCAGCAGTCCCAATCCGGCACTGAAGGCCTGGAGGCCTCCTGGAGAGACGCTGCTCTTCAGTCCACCCTGGTCTTCAGTCCACACTGGAGAGCAGCAACACCAAGCAGCAAGTACCAAGCGGAAAGCACCAAGCATCAAGCACCCAGTGGTAAGCAGCGAGCAGCACCGGCAGCCAGGTGGGAGAGAGAGCCTTTCTTCCCAGAGCTTCTTTTATCAACCAGCCCCCTCCTCCAAGAGGGGCCGCCCACTCTGGGGGAAGGGCTTACCCCTGGGGGAAGGATTCTTCCTTTAGTTAATCCTTCCTAGAGGCAGCCTCAGAGACACACTTATGAGGAATGTCTGTGGATTCCTAAACAAATCAAGTTGACACAAACTTAACCATCAGAGGTCCCCATCCAGACATCTTGTGTACACACTGGTGAGTGATGGAGCCAGATCCACCACCAGCAGTTATGTGTCTACAAATGCCCTTGCAATGGCAAGGGAGCTTTCTCTGAGTAACGCCACCAAAGCTCTGCGTGTACCCGACAGCACTGGGACACTTGCCTGCCTGACAGTAGACATCCCTTCACAGGCTTCCTAAGACCTTGACACTTGCCTCCAACCCCCTCAGAACTGGAACTGTGAGTTCTTTCTGTTTTGGAGGTGTGGGGGGGGGGGTTGAGGTAGGGTCTCACTCTATCCCAGGCTTACCTGGAATTCCCTGTGTAGTCTCAGTTTGAACTCACGGTGATCCTCCCACCTCTGCCTCCCCGTGTGCTATGATTAAAGGTGTGTGCCACCACGCCAGGCTAGGACTGTGGATTCTTTCTGAACGTAGGGTTCTACCCACATCATATTCAGACTCAGTTACATGTGAGCCCCAAGCAAAGGATACCACACAGTGAGGAGACAAGTGTTGTTCATAGCAATGTGTGCTGTTAGCGCTGGGAATGACCTGTTGAACAGAATGGGTGCATATAGCAGTGAGAGAGTTCTGGTCTGGACCACTGAGCATCTAGGAACTGGCCAGGTTTTAAAGATCCAAAAACCCCGGGTGGGTTTCATGGGGACGTGTTCTGGGGCCCATCGTGTGCTGGGCAGGAGGCAGGTTGTGTCCTGGTGTGAGGCCACCCATTAGACCTCCCAGTCAGAAACAGCCTAGTGACAATTCCCAGGCTCTGGTTGGGCTCAGGTTCAGTCCCTTCAGCAATGCAGAGTCTCTCTGGCAACACTGTGACCAGCCTCCCCTCCCCTCACTAAGCGCTGTCCTGTCTGTGTGCGCTTAGGTTGGTGGCCCCAGCAGGTGTCACCTGGCATTCTGAGAACGAGAACGGAATTAACCACCCCAGCCTCCCTGACTCCTATTTTCAACCTCAGCAGGTTAGAAAGGCTGTTTCCACAGGGCTGAACTATGGAAAGTGGACAAGCATCCCAGGTGCCCTAGAGGGAGGGCATGGGTTGGGCAAGCTCCAGGCTGCTGGCTCATCTTATGCATACTGCCAATCTCCACTTCCTGCAAGCCCATTACTTGTTTAAAAGATATTCTCTATCCACCCCTCTCTTTCTTTCTGTGTGGTGTTCTGACTCAGGTGTCCCCCAGAAACTCAGGCGCTCTAACGCTAGGTTCCCAGCTGATGGAGATTTGGGGATTAACCCCTCCTGGAGGCAGTGTATTGTTGGGGGCGGGCTTATGGGTGTTATAGCCAGTTTCCCCATGCCCGTGTTTGGCACCCTCTCCTGTTGCTATTCTCACTTTATGTTGGCCAGGGGGGTGATGTCCATCCTCTGCTCATGCCATCGTTTGCCCCTGCCATGATGAGCTTCCCCTCTAGTCTGTAAAGCCAAAATAAACCTTTTTTCCCACAAGCTGCTCTTGTCAAGTGATTTCTGCCAGCAATGCAAACCTGACTACAACACTCTTTCTTCTTCTCTCCCTCTCCTTCTCCCTCTCTTTCTATGCTCTGTTTAAGAGTCAGAATCTTAGAAGCAGAATCCCTCTGGTGTAAGTGTATGGGCCAGTTTTCAGCTTGTACTATTTTTGTTCAAATTTGAGTAGAGAACATACAACTGGGACAAGATTTCGAGTGTAGCTTGAGCTGAGAGTTTCAGGGTAAGTTTTTTTTTTTTTCTTTAAGATGAAACTTTAAAAAAAAATTTTTTTTAATTATTTTATTTATTTTTGGAGAGAGACACAGAGAGAGACTGACAGAGAGGGAGAGGGAGACAGATAGAGATGGGCACGCCAGCAGTCTCTCAGCTGCTGTGAATGAAATCCAGATGCATGCGCCCCCTTGTGGGCAAGTGCGACATTGCACCCTTGCGTCACTTTGCATCTGGCTAAACGTGGGACCTGGAGATTGGAACCGGGTTCTTAGGCTTAGTAGGCAGTCGCCTTAACCGCTAAGCCATCTCTCCAGCCCAAGATGAAACTTTTTGTGAAATACATAAACTTACGATTTCTTATTGAAAAGGCACCGATCTTTCCTGAAATCACCAGGAGCCATATATAGGCCCAGACTGTGACTAAGGTTGTGCACATGCCTTCAGCTCACCTCCTGCCCATGGGACCATAGCACACATTTCCGCTAGCTACGGTCCTGGATAAAGTATGATCCAGATGCCCACTAACAGTTCTCAGCTTCAGAATGGAGATGAGAAGATATCTTTGTGTTCTGACTGTGAATCTACTTCCATCCAGCCATCTCTGGCCAAGCTGAGATTCTTCAGTATGGCCCAGTGAGTATAGTGTGTGTTCATGGGGCTGTGTGCGCACACACGCAGAGGTCAGAGCATGACCTCGCATGCTCAGGTGTTTGAGCCATTCTCTTGTTCTCTGCTGTATGATACTAGGTTAAGCTCCACCTCCCATCACATTATAGGAGCTCCAGGATTACAAACCACCACCATTGTGTCTGGCTTCACGTGGATTATGGGGCTCTGAACTCGGGTCTTCACTCTTGCACAGCAAGCTGTTTGCACATGGAGCCTCCGCCCTGGCATGCACTCCTGAAGCATTCTCTTCTCCTGTAAGGCTGCCCTGCGTGTCTCTCTGTGATTGGTGATCACCAGGCTCTGGGGTGCTGAGGAGAGAGGCTCTGTCGTACCGCCCTGGAAATAGTTTAGAAAGACTATTTCCCAATATCTGAGAGTCAAACCTTTGGAACTTTAGGCTAACCCTAATAACGTGAGCTTCCAGAAACTCAACTGATACTCACTGTCGTAAAGTCACTCAATAGGGTGAAAGCAGTTGGCTTCTGTTGCAGTCAGGTTCGCATTTCTGGCAGAAATCACTCGACTAAGAGCAGCTTGTGGGAAAATAGAGGTTTATTTTGGCTTACAGGCTCAAGGAGGAAGCTCCATGATGGCAGGAAAAACGATGGCATGAGCAGAGGGTGGACATCACTCTCTGGTCAACATAAGGTAGACAACAGCAACAGGAGACTGTGCCAAACACTGGCAAGGGGAAGCTGGCTATAATACCCATAAGCCCGCCCTCAACAATACACTGCCTCCAGGAGGCTTTAATTTCCAATTGCCATCAGCTAGGGAGACTAGCATTCAGAACACGTAAGTTTATGGGGGACACCTGAATCAAACCACCACAGCTTCATTCACACTTCTGGAGGCGATGTGAGAGCATCCACAACCTTGATCTGATTGTCATAGTTGACTTCAGCCCAAGAAAAGCCACACATGCATACTGATCTCTGAGTCAGACCATCCCCAGCCCCACACGCCTGCTCTTCTGACCACAAAGGACGAGGGGGGCCTAAGCGGGTGGTTAACAGGGGGTGTTGGTGCACCCCACCTTTTGCAGAATAAATAGAAAGTGACACGGTGCTGTTGGTGGTGACAATCCAGGTATTGAGAGGGATAAACTGAGCTTTTAGATAAGCCTGTGGGCTGCTTGAACAGGAAGCACTCTGTGCACATTCACACACTTCTGGGCCTGGATCCCATCATCACGCTCCCTTCCACCTCGTCCATACCAGCCACACTGTCCCCTTGAGCCTGTAAGCCAAAATAAACCTCTTTTTTCCCACAAGCTGCTCTTAGTTGGGTGATTTCTGCCAGCAATGCAAAGGGCCTGCTCCTTTGCAGAAGGCGTAAGAGAATAGAGACATAACAGCATGCTGAGGTCATAAATGTGGCCTCATGGTCTGAAGAGATGGCTCAGTGGTTGAGGTGCTTGCCAGCAAAGCCAAAGGACCCAGGTTCGGTTCCTCAGGACCCACATAAGCCAGATACACAGGGTGGTACATGTGTCGGGAGTTCACTTGCAGTGGCTGGAGGCCCTGTGTGCCCATTCTTTCTCTCAAACAAATAAACAAGCAAAAAATAAAATAAAATATTTAGTAAACAAAGAATGTGGGCTGGAGGGATGGCTTAGTGGTTAAGATTGTCAATAAAGCTGAAGAACCCAGGTTTGATTCCCCAGGACCTATGTAAGCCAGATGCACAAGATGGTGCATGCACATGGAGTTTTTTTGCAGCGGCTGGAGACTCCAACACACCCATTTTCTCTCTCTCTCTCAAATCAATAAATAAAAATAATTTTAAGATAATGTGGCCTCATGGAGACTGACAATCACTTCCTGGGGGCCTGGATGGCAATGCAGGATGCCAGCAGAAGGAGCAGCACGGGGTTGCTTCTGAACTACCTGGACTGGCCCAGATCATGGGGCTCTGCTTTATCTGGCTTTTGGGCAGAGCCTCTCGGGCTCAGACTTTAGGCTAAAGCCACCTCTTCAAGCCACCTTTGGAATCACCAGACCCCACTCCTCATCCCTTGCGGAATTCGCCATTGCATCCAGCATCATCTGGTTCCATTCCTAGGACTCCTGGCTCCTGCCAGGGGAGGTCTGCCTGCTTCCGTGAAGAGGGTTTTAGACACCTGGAGGGAAGTTCAGCACCACTGTTCTTTCATCCAAAGGAGTCTGTCTGTTACGGAGCAGCTTTGTTCTTTCTCTGCTGTTGGTACTTTTTTCCCTTTGGACCTGCCCCCCGCTAGGACACAAGGATAATTTGACTTGAACCACTGATGATGATTTGACTGTATCAGACGTGAAGACTGTCATTTGGAAAAATAAAATAAAAAGGTGAGTTCCAGCCTCCAAGAGGCCTCTGCCACTCCACAGCCAGATATTAGGCGGCTGCTTTCAAATTGAAGCTGACATTCTATGCCCAGGGATTTGAAATCCTGCAGAATATGAAAGCCCCCCATCTTTACCTTGAAAATATACTTTAAAAAATCTGTTCTCTGTGGGGCTGTCATAGTCCCTGGATAATTCTAAGTGATATTAAGCAGCAAGTGAGTTTGGCTCAGCATGAATCACTCCATGGAAACGTGTGCTTTAAACATGAATGATTCCATGAGCTGAGCCACAGCCTGAAAAAGTCACATGGCAGGTGCTGGCTCTGCTCTGCCTAGCACAGAGTGACCTTGAACTACTCTGTAGATCCCACTGGCTCCCTTCCTTGACCTGGAGAATGCCTGATCTAAATGTCCCCTGTTGAGGCACCTCAGACTTCCTCAGAACTTAGCTGTCTTGGGGTCTAGGGATATAGTGCACAGTTCACAGCGCCCCCCCCCCAGAGACCACCAAAGAGTCCAGACACGTATGCAAAAGCAAAGAGCTTTATTTCAGGCTTAAGCTCGGTCTCTTGACATCACCAACGCAGTGGATTCGTACAAGAGCCTAGAGCTGTGTTAGGGAGACGCTTTTATTGGGTTCAAAGGGAAGGGAAATTTACTTGACTGGTTATGCGGCAGCTGAGGAACGTTTAGCAAAATACAAAGACACAGGGATGTATAACACCTGCTTATTTTGTCTAATTTGGCCCATTATTTTGGGTCAGTATGGTCTTTCCAAGAACTGTTCTGACTTACATTCTGGGAACCTGACCTGAGTTTATCCTGAGGCCTGCAAGGCAGCTGAAGCGTTATTTTGGTTCTTGGGCCTTTCAGGGAGGACTCTGGCTGTGTGGTGGAAGGAGGGGCAGCCAGAACTGGGGACAGAGGCCTGGAGCATGAGAGATGGTGCTGCCAGCACTGGCTTGGAAATATGAATGTGGGCAGTGATAAAAGGCAAGAGTGTTGGCAACAGTCCCCATAGTGACGGAGCCCCTTCCGTACCTGAGGCTTCTTGTCCTGACCTCCTCTGCTGTCACTCTCTATTCCTCTTTCTCTCTCTCTTCCCTGAGTGTCTCTTTTTTAAAGTATTTTATTTTTATTTACTTTTTTATTTGACAGAGAAAGAGGGAGAGAAAGAATGGGTGCTCCAGGGCCTGTAGCTACCACAAACAAAATCTAGACACTCCCTGTGCATCTGGCTAACATGGGTCCTGGGGAATCAAACCTGGGTCCTTTGGCTTTGCAGGCAAATGCCTTAGCCGCTAAGCCATCCTTCCAGCCCCTGAGTGTCTCTTTCAACCCTGGCCTCTCCCAGCCTAGGGCTCTGAGCTCTTTCTCCTTCAGCATCTCCCTGTCACATGGCACCATGCTGGCCATGTTTCTGGCCATCGCTCTTGCTCATGTGCCATCTCCCCATCCCAGACATTGTTGGTGACAATGTCCCCGGGATGAGGGTGTTGGAATCACAAGGACTCTGCTCAGAGAGTGCCCAGGAGGGAAGGACTTCTTTTCCCTTCCAGCAATCATTTTTTTTGGGGGGGGGTTCATTTTTTGGTTTTTCAAGGTAGGGTCTCACTCTAGACCAGGCTGACCTGGAATTCACTATGTAATCTCAGGGTGGCCTCGAACTCATGATGATCCTCCTACCTTTGCCTCCCAAATGTTGGCATTAAAGGCATGCGCCACCACACCCGGCCCCTCCCAGCAATCTTGACTCCTTGTCTCCTCCAGGGAAGCATATGAGGAGCAAGGGAGGAGTGGGTCCGGGACTGGGCACCGAGGGGTCCATTCCTGCCATTCCTTCATGATTTTCCTCAGTGGTGCTCTTAGCACTTGCCCTGTCCCAACGCCTCATCTTCTCAGCATACATTAACAGGCCAGCTATTGTCTTCCTGTGGGATGTATGCAGTGCTGTGTGCCTGCCCAAGTTGTTGCCTGTAGCAGACAGCTTCAGGTTCGCTGAGATGAACTTCCAGACCAGGCACAGTTATGGAGGAAGGGATATTATTTATTGAAGCTTACAGATCCAGGGGAAGTTCCATAATGGCAGAAGAAGCTGGCCTGCCTTCACAGGGCCAAGCAGAGAGAGAAAAACTAACCAGGCGCACAGCACACAGAGCAAAACTACAACCAAAGTCACAGCACACTTCAGGAACTCCTGCTAGGCACACTTTGCATATCTTTACAATGGAATCTCAAACCCACCATTAACACCTTAATATCCACCCCCAGTGACATTGCCTCTAGCAAGGTGATTGCAGATGCAAACTATAATAAAACACTAAATATATTGGGGGCCATATATTCAAACTAGCACATTGCCCAAGCAACAAGGTGTCAACGAGGGTCACCAGACCCTCCCTGTGAAATCTAAGCTATCACCCATTTGAGGTTAGGGCTCTGCAGGCTACACACTGTCTAAGGATATGGAAATTAGAGGGCAAGACCAGGCCATGATATCTCCCTGTCCCACGGTACCAAGGTCAGTACTGAGGTCCAGGGCTGGAAGAGAAGCCCCGGGATGGAGGCAGACATTGAAGCCCAGTTGGAAGTGAAAGGACTCGGGAGATCAACTCGAAAACTCATTCCACAGCTACCTGCACTGCCATGGACCATTTTATGGGACCGCTGAGGGGTGGTGCTGTAACAGGACAGTCCCCTACAAAGAATTGTCTGTCCTCAAGTGTCACCAGGGCCAAGCGGGGCACCGATTGGACCACACAGCATCCTGCTTTCATTCTTCCGGGTTCACAGTGCACCTGACCTTGACTCCTGAAGCTTCAATTCCCCTGTAGGGCAGACTTGGATGGTCGGATGCTGGAAAGCCATTACTGTGATTGGCATGACAATGTGTGCGTCGTGCTAGCCATGCTGGGAACCCTGTGCAACAGGTGTGGGCAGAATGAAAAGGTGTTTGGACACAGCCACGTGACCAGGTAACTCCTTGACTGCCAAGAAAACATAAGAAGAAAATAAAGCAGCGATAAATACAACTTCTTTCAGAATGCCTTTTCAGTTTTGTCTAGAATGCTGTATTACCCCTGTGACCATGTGACAAATGACCAGAGAACAGTACTCAGGACAGGCCTGCTACTGACAGCTTCCAGTACTAAACAGATGCACAGAGTAGCACAGGTTGAGCTGGAGTGTATTGAGGTAAGCCTTTTTCTCCCGAGTGCCTTCCTTCCAGAAAGCGCAGAGTCGACGTGTGTGTGTGAGCGTGTGCGTGTGCGTGTGTGCGTGTGCGTGTGTGTGTCAGGTCAGAAAGAGAAACAGCAACTTGGACTCTGCAGTGGGCATGGAAGGAGCTGCACCATGTGTCACCTGCCTGTGACCCCGTCCGTCTCAGTCCCAGGGTGAAGGGTAAAGGCCCCCGTCAGAACACGTCTGTGTTTGCATCTGCTCTCGGTGAAATCTCTCCTATCATGTGAGACCCGGCTGCAAGCAGCAGCCGCTCCTCATTTTCCTCCTGTGACACTGGGTGATGCCCTCTCTTGATTTTATGCTAAATGCTTCTCTCTGTGTTTGATCATGGTTTCGTCTTGTGTGCATGTTACATTGCCAAGGGCAACACCACCCACGTCAACATCTTTTTTACAGCATCACTTTTACTCTGGTGGTAACCCAATTAATTAGAGAGATTGTGATCGCATCTAATTGCACACTTTGCCAGCAGAAACTTGTCCTGGCCGTCTCACTTGAAGTCAAACCTACAGACTCTAAACAAAATGAAAGGTAAGGAACAATTGTACTCGCTTTTATGGATGGAAAAGGTTTACTGGCAAAGAAAGCTTTGTGTGGGGCTGGGGTGATGGTTCAGTGAGTAAAGTCCTTGATGCCTAAGCTTGGGAACCTAAGTTCAGATCCCAGCACCCGCATAAAAACTAGACGTGGGGCTGGAGAGATCACTCAGTGGTTTAAGCACTTGCCTGCAAAGCCTAACAACCCAGGTTCAATTCCCCAGGACCCACGTAAGCCAGATGAACAAAGTGAGGCATGCGTCTGGAGTTTGTTTGCAGCAGCTGGAGGTGCTAGCATGCCCATTCTCTCTGTCTCACTCCTCTCTATTTCTCTCTGCTTGCAAAGAAATAAACGAAAATATTTTCAAAAAGCCAGACATGATGGTTCATATCTGTAATCGTAATACTGAGATAGACAGAAATAGGTGCACGGTTCAATGGCTAGTCTAGCCGGACCAGTGAGTCTCAGGTTTAATGCAAGACCCTGTTTCAAAGAGAGTAAGGGGAGGGCTGGAGAGATGGCTTAGCAGTTAAGACGCCCGCCTGCTAAGCCTAAGAACCCGGTTCCAATCTCCAGGTCCCACGTTTAGCCAGATGCAAAGTGATGCAAGGGCGCAATGCCACACTTGATCACAAGGGGGCGCACACATCTGGATTTCATCCACAGCAGCTGAGAGGCTGCTGGCGCACCCATCTCTGTCTTCCTCTCCCTCTCTCTCTCTGTCTGTTTCTCTCTGTATCTCTCTCCAAAAATAAATAAAATAATAATTTTAAAAAAGAGTAAAGGGAGAAGATTGAGGGAGATACCCCACTTTGACTGGTGGCCTCCCCAAGCATGCACATACATCTGCACACACATGTGCACTCACACACACACAAGCAAGGGAAGATAATATTTATTGTGGATGGTGTCAAAATTAAAACACTTTTCACATTCCAACTCCTGAGCTTTAATCCAAGCCTCGTTTTTTTCCCCTTAGATTTGACCCGAGTCTAGCACAGCATAGATGCTGTCACTTCAAACTCTCCCCTGAAGCTGAAGTTCCCCCCCGCAAAGCTTCTAGTACTCTGTCCCACCCATAAGCCTGTGAGTAGAGATCTTTCATAAACAGCTTCAGACCGTAGGAAGAATGCTTTGAACCTCTTCAAAGGCTCGCTCTACTTTTTCATGTAGACATGAGTTTGCAGTTGTGCAATCAAGAAACAGACTTGTGTCAAAACGTTCACGGTGTCGACTTTTACCCGTGGCTCTCGCTGCTGGTGGTGGGGGTGCTCTATGCTTACCTGTGGTCCTTGGAGGCAACTTCTGGAAGAAATCCTACCCCTGACTTCTTTTGGGACACCCCTGCATACAAACCTTCAGTGCCCAATGCAGAAAATAACAAGCCACGACAGCCAGTGCTGGTTCCCTTCATTGAGCTCGGTGGGAACTGGTCAGCAAAGAGATACAAGGAGAAGCAGCACGGATGTCAGGGCCTTGGCTTCTCCTAGCTGGTAGTGGATGAAGATGAGTGTGGATAGCTGTGCTAGGCAGCACATGAGTCTGCTGCCCTCGTCCCCAGGGCCAAGCCTGGCTCACAGAATACCTGGAAGGGCCTGCTGTACGTGGACCACGCCATGCAGAGAGTGCAAGCTATACGTGGACCACGCCATGCAGAGAGTGCAAGCTGTACGTGGACCATGCCATGCAGAGAATGCAAGCTGTACGTGGACCACCCCATGCAGAGAGTGCAAGCTGTATGTGGACCACGCCATGCAGACAGTGCAAGCTGTACATGGACCATGCCATGCAGAGAATGCAAGCTGTACGTAGACCATGCCATGCAGAGAGTGCAAGCTGTATGTGGACCACACCATGCAGAGAGTGCAAGCTGTACGTGGACCATGCCATGCAGAGAGTGCAAGCTGTATGTGGACCACGCCATGCAGAGAGACCAGCTCTCCCCAGGCAGAAAGGCTGGCTCACAGAATACCTGAAAGGGCCTGCTGTACAAGGACCACCCCATGCAGAAAGTGCAAGCTGTACATGGACCACGCCATGCAGAGAGTGCAAGCTCTCTCCAGGGCCAAGGCTGGCTCACAGAATACCTGAAAGGGCCTGCTGTACAAGGACCACCCCATGCAGAAAGTGCAAGCTGTACGTGGACCACCCCATGCAGAGAGTGCAAGCTGTACATGGACCATGCCATGCAGAGAATGCAAGCTGTACGTGGACCACCCCCATGCAGAGAGTGCAAGCTGTATGTGGACCACACCATGCAGAGAGTGCAAGCTGTATGTGGACCACCCCATGCAGAGAGTGCAAGCTCTCTCCAGGGCCAAGGCTGGCTCACAGAATACCTGAAAGGGCCTGCTGTACAAGGACCACCCCATGCAGAAAGTGCAAGCTCACTCAGCATGCTGTCTGACAAATAGCACTAAATGCACTGCGTGCATCTTGTCAGCTTACTTGTGCTTTTCCCTCTTCCCCTCATGGTGGCCACGACACTTCATTTATGACCTTGTCCAGGCCCTGAAGCCAGCGCTGTCCCCGCATGCCTCATGTCCTTGTGGTCGGGTTGGAACTCGACTTGAAGAGAAGGGTGCGATGCTTGCCTGCATTCAGTTCTTGCAAAGGCAGTTGGACTGTCCTTGTTTTAAAGCACAGGGGAGGCTGAAGAGAGAAGGAAGACTGGAAAAGTCTCTATCAGTCTGCAGAGCCCAGATGCTAATTGTCTTTTGTCAGGGTGTCACCTTCGCTCCCATCTTCCTGGGTGGGGTGCAGAGATGTCCTCCTAAGAGGATGTTATGTCAGTTCACTTGGTTAAATTTAGAAACTTGGGGCTGGAGACATGGTTCAGTGGTTAAGGCCTGGAAAGCCCAGACTCACAGTGGCACATGCCTCTGGAGGTCGTTTGCAGTGGCTAGAGGCCTTGGCATGCCCATTCTCTCTCTCTCTCTCTCTCTCTCTCTCTCTCTCTCTCTCTCGCTCTCTCTCTCTCTCTCTCTCTTGCTTTCTTTCTCTCTCTCCTTGCAAATAAAATAAATAAAATATTTTTTAAATGTAGGAATTATTGCCTATGGAATGGAACCGATAGAAATAATTAGAAATCTCAGTAGCATCCGAATACAGCAATAATTAGAAATGCCGAGTGGATTTATGTCAGGCGTATGCTTTTGCAGTGTGACCGTCCACAACACAAGCAGGAAGTGCAGTCCACCTTAAGGAAAATTATCCATACATTATGTTATATCTGTGCTATGAGAGCCTATATGATGGCACACAAGTTTTCTTAATTAGTTACACTTAAAGAGTGATGTAATTGTCTAAAACCCAGAGGAGAAACTAACAAGGAATTACATGTGAGCAAAGAATGAGCGTGGGGAGAAAGCTGCCCTCGTGCTTAAGTCTGGGCAGCAAGACTGTGAATTATTTGGTTCTTTGATTTTAAGAACATTATTCTCCATTTTCCTAATTGCTCTAAGGGTTACTTTCATAACTAACCAGAGAACTTGGAATTGTATGAGAAGAATAATTAGTGGTCATTAAACATTCTTCTGACATATGGCAAAGTTAAAAAAGAAGTTTACATAAAGAAAGCCGGAAGCCACCGTGCCAGTCAGCAGAGCCCACCATGCAAGCCGTGGACTGGGACGCTGGGGCAACCAAGATTCGCTTTCTCACAGGGACGGACACTGGACTTCCAATATTTGGGCGCTGGCCCAGAGGGGGTTTGATGAGGACTCTCTGGGTGGTGGACAGCAGAGCATAGAGAGTGAGTTATCTGGAAGCTCCTCTGTAAAGGGCATTTTCCCACCCTGCCCCCGCTGCTGGACCTTATCTGTACAACATATCCCCAGGGAGCACTAACATACTGCTTCTTATCAAGGGTTAGGGTTTCAAGCTAGGATTGGGTGGAATGTCCAGTTCAGCCTATACCGTAAGCAATTGTCCCATCACTACACGCTGGCTGCCCAGACACGCCCGGGGAGGTCCTGGAGAGGACTTATGCATCAGTACATTTGTGGGAGGGAAAGGAGGCTGCCAAGGGCCTGGGGTGAGAGTGTGCCAACTGGGGAAGAAGAAGAGATGCAGTGTGGCCAGGTGTGAGGAGGACAGTCCCTGATCAGGGGGACCCCAGTGTGGAGGGAACGCAGGCAATACATCTGATGGACGTTATGACTCCCAATGGCACAGACAGAGCCTGGCAGGATCACCAGCTTCCATTGTGTGAACTAGTGAACTAGACTACTCTGACCCCAGTGATAGCTGCTAAGGAGGTTTCGTGGGACAGAGGTGTCTTGGCAGAAAAGGCCTCTGTGACACTGCATAGCCTGCAAGAAGGCCCGATGGAGCACTCGCTCCTTCATAACTTAGCATCAGAGGAGCTGCAGAGGAAAGCGTGCAATCACAACTCTGGTTAAAGGATTCATTGTGTAGACTCTAAATCTAAGATGGTAACTGCAGACATTACGGCGGGTTTCCTGGTGGTGTACGGTACCTAATGTGCTGGTACAGGGAACAGTCTCTGAATTTAAAGGAATTATTGTATTTGTCATAAATTCCTCCGAGGATAATTCTGCGTTTGGCTTTGGGCAGGCTGGGGGTGGTGTCTTTGATGTGAAGCATGAAGAATTACAAGGAGGTGGAAGGTCAGGGGGCCGCACCTGACAGGTGTGCGCCTGGGCCCTGGCCAGGTAACTTGCTAAGACTAACCTGGGGCACATTTACATTTGAAAATCAAGCCTGACAGCCAGAGAAATCAAAGAAACTGACACAGCTGAGGGCGTCACGTTTGGAAATGAGGCTCCATGCACGTTGTGCATCCCAAGGAGAAGATCTGGTATGGGTTCGGGGGAGGGGAGGAGGAGGGATTGGGAGAGCCCAGCAAGGCTGTGGGAAGACGAGCTACAGACTGGGACAAGCTCTTCCCAGGAGCAGACCAGTCCTTTCCATCCAGTTCCCTTGCAGCGTCCCTGCAGCCAGGGTGATGGCTGAGCATGCCAAGAAGATGCTCTGCGTGTCACTTCCTGGACCGCCGGGACAGGCTTAGATGCATAGATAGTTACAGGGTAGATGAAGAGGGAGAGAGAGAGGGAGAGGGAGAGGGAGAGAGAGAGAGAGAGGGAGAGAGAGAGAGAGAGGGCCACTTATTGGGCAGGATCAGTACCAGCCATAAAACTTGCAGCAAATTTCAAAGAGGGGGGGGATGTGGGGAAGATTGTAAAAGGCAAATTCTGTTTGGCTGTAGAACTCAGAAAGGAACATTCACCTGAAATGTGCCAGGTCCATAGGCATGTACTTGGACATTGGCCTGTCTCCTTGCTATTTTTTATTATGATTATGACAGGAAGGGAGGATGTGGTTGACCTGGTCATGCGTGGAAGTGGACAAAGCGTCCCCTATGAGAAAAGCTGTTTCCTCCCTTCCTTCCAGGAACTGAGCTCTCCTTTCTGTCCTGTCACCCATGGAAGGAGCCCGAGGCCCTGGCTTCTCTGCCCACAGCTGCTGCTTCTAGTCCCAGGCAGGTGACCTGGACTTTCCATCTCTCACCAGTCATGGGGTGGGCACAGATGGGCCTTCTAGGGTCCCTCCCTGACTCCAGTGGGGAATGTGGCTTGTGTTGGCGTGGCCCCTGGTGCTGATGCCCTCTGGCCGATGGCTGTGAAAATGTTCCCACCATGGATCTTGTCATATGTGACTTGTAGTGTGTCTGAAGGTCAAGTATCACAAAGGCTGGCCTCTCCTGACAGAGGACCCGGGGAGTGTCTGAGCACGTAGGAAAGTGTTCTGTTTCTTTTCTTCTGCGTCACCTCCTGAGCTCCAGCCAGCCCTGCTCACTCATAATCAGGTGGTGAACACTTTTCTTTTCTCTTCTGTTCTTTCTTTCTTCTTTCCATCTCTTTCTTTCTTCCTTCCTTCCTTTTTCTTTCTTTCTTTCTTTCTTCTTTCCATTTCTTTCTTTCTTCTTTCCACCTTCTTTCTTTCTTTCTTTCTTTCTTTCTTTCTTTCTTTCTTGTTTCCATTTCTTTCTTCTTTTCTTCCTTCCTTCCTTCCTTCCTTCCTTTCTTTCTTTCTTTCCTCCTTTCTTTCTTTCTTTCTTTCTTTCTTTCTTTCTTTCTTTCTTTCTTTTTCTTTCTTTCTTTCTTTCTTTCTTTTTCTTTTTCTTTTCTTTCTTTCTTTCTTTCTTTCTTTCTTTTTCCATTTCTTTCTTTCTTTCTTTCTTTCTTTCTTTCTTTCTTCTTCTTTCCATTTCTTTCTTTTTTTCTTTCCTTCCTTCTTTCTTTCTTTCTTTCTTTCTTTCTTTCTTTCTTTCTCTTTTGTTTTTTTGAGGGATGGTCTCACTGTAGCCCAGGCTGACCTAGAACTCACTCTGTGGTCCCAGGCTGACCTCATTCTCACAGCAATCCTCCTCCCTCTGCCTCCTGAGCACTCGGGTTAAAAGCGTGCGCCACCACACCTGGCTTCATCATACCTGCCATTTCTCAAGTCACTCAGAAGCATGAACCGGGGCTGCATATCGCCTGTCTTCCAGATGCCTTGGTACCCAATGAAGGATTCTGAGAAGGAACCTCAGAAGGCTGGGGAGGAGTGTCAGAGTTCCTGTCTCTTCACTATGAACAAATACCTGATCAGAGGCAACCTAAGGGAAGAAAGGACTTATCCTGGTTACAGTCCCACTGGGTTACATTCCGTTATGGCAGGAAGGCGTGGGGGCAGGAGCAGAAGACCAGCTGGTCCACTGCAGCCAGATCTGCTCAGGAAGCAAAGGGAATTCAGGAAGGAGGACCAGGCTGTAAACCTGAAGGCCCAGCCCAAGTGATTCAGTTCCTTCAGCAATTCACTACTCCCTAAAGAGTCCAAACCTTCCCACACAGGGCCACCATCTTGGACTAAGTGTTCAAATGCACGCCCCCATGGGGGACCCTTCACATTCCAACCACAAGGGAGGGCCGGTGGGGAAAGGCCCTCTCTCGTCCCCCCTGGGCCTTGGTGGGACTGATGCATTCTCTCAGAGCAAAACTACAGACATGACCCAATGAGAAGCTACAACCTGGTCCCCCTGAGACCCACAAGCATTCCCTGCTGGTGACGGACTTCCTCCATGAGCTTAACATTTATCTGGAGAGGCTCCTGTTAGCTGCACAACTTCTCTCAGGTCCTTGAGGAGGGGCAGGAGTTTGGCTTTATGGGGACTCACTCCGTCTGCCCAGTCGTCTTCTGTTCTTTCAGAGGCACAGACTCTCAGGTCAGTTGAGGGCTAGTGACTGCTAATTTTTCAGGTGGCACCTTGTGAGATGGCAAATGATTGGTCAGCGGTGACCCTTCATGGGGATATGACCATTTATACCCTGGGACACAGAGTCCCATCCAGAAGCTTCTGAAGTGTCAAGTGACTGGTCAGAGGTGAGTCTTCATGGAGATGTGACCACACACACCCTGGGACACAGACAGAGTTCCATCCAGAGGCTGGAGCTGTGTGCTCAGAATGTGTGTGACCTCGAACTAAGGACCATGTGGCTGGCTACACCACGTTCACCATAGCACAACAATTTCTTCCTATCCCTTCTCAAGAATGAAGTCCAACTTGGAGGAGTCTGGTTAGACATCTTCTTTAAGTCTCATTACATGGCAAAGTAACATGCTTTTCATTCCTAAGATGTGATTAAACTCACATTCATCCTGGAGTTAGGGGAAAAAAAAAAAAAAAGAAAGGACGTCAGTGCTGTGACACTCGGTGAGGCCATTAAATTTAATCCTTCCTCCACACTCACTCCAGGGGTGATTTCAATTAAATTTGTTCAAAATTTATCAGTTTCCTGCATGTTGGCATAAATGATTCAACACCACTTACATATTCACTGAGCAGAAGGCATTGAAGGGTACACAGTATTGTTATAACTTTTCACAGTTTCTTCATAAATTCCCCTAATAGGAGTTTCTATTATTTAAAACCCTTGTCCCGCACATTAAATGATCCTGTTGTTCTTGCAGGAGGGAATCTAATTACCGATGCAAATTTTTGGTGCACCCCTGGGTTAGGAAAGCTTCTTTCCCTCATGGGCTGCTTGTGCGAGGCTATGCCATGAGCCAGGGAATAGGGCATTTTTTGTGATGTGAGTGCCAGACACCAATTACACCAGGGAGGAAGGGAGTGTGTGGTGAACTCTAAGGACTGGCTCCATCAGAAATAATTAAAGAATTTGGGTGCCAAGTCCCAAGATGCTGAACAAATGGACAGTGTAGAGAACACGCTTCTGTTGCCATCACACCCCATACTCTTGTGGGGGCACTTAGGTGACTGTAAGATTGCAGGCCTAAACTGTTCAGTGGGCACTGCTTTTTCCCTTTTCTGTCCTCAAGAATTTATATAAAGAAACACATCAAGCAAAGACATGTTAATCTGAAATGTCTGTGTATTGATGACATAGGACGTATTTCCACTTACAGTTTCAAGATCGTATAAGAAAGGAATTACTCATGGTTGAAGGTCAAGGGGTGTGTGAGCACACACATCTCCGATCACAACAGAATGCACTGCACTATTTAAGACCCTGCTGTGGTAGACACTGTATTTCATAAGGAGGATGTAATTGAGTCTAGTTTAACCGGGACTTTTCGTAAGTGTGAGCTGTCCCTATGAGCTCAATCCATTTTAAGTGCTGATCTTGTACAACTCCTCAGATTAGAAGATCTATGTTGAGAGGTGCCATCTGTGCCAACATAGGAAAAAGACGAGGGCGCTGTGGACAGGCTGCAAAAGTTCTATTCACTTTTTAATTTTATTTTTATTTACTTGAACAAGAGAGAGAGAAAAATAGGAGCGAGAGACAGAATGCGCACATCAGTGCCACTGTAAACAAACTCCAGACGCATGCGCCACCTTGTGCATCAGGCTTGCATGGGTCCCGGGGAATCGAGCCTAGATCCTTTGGCTTTGCAGGCAAGTGCCTTAACTGCTAAGCCATCTCTCTAGCCCAAAAGCTCTATTCTTATGAAGGTATTGCTCATAAAAGGAGAAAAAGATGAAGACATCAAATTAAAAGAGAGATTAATGGGGCTGGAGAGATGGCTTAGGGGTTAAGGCGCCTGCCTCCTAAGCCTAAGAACACTGGTTCCAATCTCCAGCGGTTCCAATCTCCAGGTCCCACGTTTAGCCAGATGCAAAGTGACGCAAGGGCGCAATGCCTCACTTGACCACAAGGGGGGCGCACGCATCTGGATTTCGTTCACAGCAGCTGAGACGCTGCTGCTGTGCCCATCTCTGTCTTCCTCTCTCTCTCTCTTTCTCTCTCTCTCTGTCTTTCTCTCTTTGTCTCTCTCAAAAAAGAAAAAATAATTTTAAAAAGAGAGATTAATGGAGAGAGGGAAGGGGTATGATGGAGAATGGAGTTTTGAAAGGGGATGGGGGGAGGGAAATATCATGGTTTATTGTCTGTAAGTATAAAAGTTGTCAATAAAAAAATTAAATAAAAAAAAAGTTCTATTCCTTACTCCATGGGCAGAGGTAGAGGAGGACTCCACTGCCAGTCCCTGTGAAGTCATGCCATGGCTGGCTGACTGTGTGTCCAGAGATGACCTGTCTTACTGACCCCAGTGTCTCCAAGGGAGCTCCGTCCTGACTCCACCACAGCAGCTCCACACTGGGCTTTACTGCTCTGATGCCTTCTCGCAGACAATCTCTCCAGGAAAGCACCTCGACTCCTGCTCTGTGCTTCTTTCTCGAAGGCAGGGTTTCTCCCGGGCTTCTCATAGCAGAGAGCTGGAGGGACTCTCTGACAACTCTCCTAGACTCTCTGTCGGCCTTCCTCTGGCATTCAGACTCTCCCAGCTCCTCAGGTGATGCTGTTTGTAGACACATGCATGTTCTCAACTGCTATCCCACCAGCAGGACTCAAGACTTCCATATTTTGGAAGGTCAGAGGCTCACGCTCTCTCTCCACTCAACGCAAACTTCCCTTGTCAAAACTTACAACTTGCAGCCTAAGATACCCAGCAGGAAACAATCTGATGTAATGCTCATACAAGTGCAGTAGTGGCAAACAGCCATGGTGGGTAACCAGCTCTTGATTTGGCTAATAAATCCATTCAGTGGAATGGAACTCATTGCTGGAACTGGGAAATAAGTCAAAGCCATGTACAAAAAATGAGCTCAGTCTCCAAGATCTAGATGCCACCAAATGTGGGCTAGAAGAGAGCCAATGCATATAAAATTCCCTCCAAAACATATATGGTTATCCCTTCTATCTAATACTAACTTCTCTCTCCGTTGGAGAATTTGCTTATCTTTTTCCAGGTGGACAACGAACCTGAAGGGAGGATCAGCTAACCACACCCACCAGCTGAAACCATAGAACGATGCAGGGGAAGGGCAAGAATACAGCGTTCAAGGCGATCACAACACCAGAAAAAGGCTGAAGGAGATAAACACAGAGAACATCCAACTCCAACTAAGCCAGATATCCAGAGACACAGAGGCTCCCAAAACCTCATCACTGAAGCAGAACTAAAATGACCCCAATGTGGCTCAGGGAAACTCGCGGAAGAGGGGGTGGAAAGATTGTTAGAGTCACAAGTTGGGGCATTATGCACAGAGACTGGGGCCTATCCACCAGAACTCTTGAGCAAACTCACAATGCATGATCCACATTCCCCATTGATGAGGGCCCCTTTGAAAGTGGGAGGACGGGGAGGAGGACAATGGAACCAATACTATGAATGTAAAATCAGAATAATATAAATTAAAAATATATATTTATTTAAAAAAAAAAAAACTTCTCAAAGCGCATCATTGGGACTTTAGCTGGGAACCCTTTGGTACGTTGGATGACTCCTCAGGCATTACAGAAACTTGGTTAGTTCTACTATTTGTCAATAAAGTTCTGGGAATAATTTCAGGTCCTTGTGACAGTAAACACGCCCCCACCCACTTTGGATAAGTAGCAGAAGAGAGAGCCGCACCACCACTTAGCAAAGAATCAAAGCAGCGAGAACCGGGCTGGAGAGATGGCTCAGCAGTTAAGGCATTTGCCTGCAAAGCCAAAGGATCCCAGTTTGACTCTCCAGGACCCATGTAAGCCAGATGCACAAGGGGCGTATGTGTCTGGAGTTCATTTGCAGTGGCTAGAGGTCATGACGTGCCCATTCTCTCTCTCTTCCTCTTTCTCTTTCTCAAATAAATAAATAAATAAAATATTGTTTTAAAGCAGTGAGCTGGGCGTGATGGTGCACACCTTTAATGTTAGCGCTCGTGAGGCAGAGGTAGGAGGATCTCCATGAGCTTGAGGCCACCCTGAGACTCCCAGGTCAGCCTGAGCTAAAGTGAGATCCTACCTTGAAAAACTAAAACTAAACTAAACTAAACTAAACTAAAATAAAATAAAATAAAATAAAGCAGTTAGAACTGAGACAGAGACAACCAAGACCCACAGGAAATAAGGGAAACAAGACCACATGTAACTTATTTAAACTGCCAAACAAACTATCGGTGAGTAAACTTCTATAGGGTGTGACATAGCCTTCAAAAGTCACCTCACGAGGCTGGGGACATGTTTCAGTGGATAAAATGCTTGTTGTTCAAACCCAAGTATTTGAGTTCAGATTCCCAAATCCTAAGTCAAAACAAACACACACACACACACACACACAAAGGAGCCGTGGTAGACTTCTACCATCCTAGATTGCGGACAAGGAGACAGGCGGTTGAAACCTGCCGATTTCCCAGAAGCTCACAGATCAGCTGGCCTGGGACAAGCACCGGGGAACAGTGACAACATCACCACGCCAATACTAACAAGATGGAAGGCAAGGACCGGCACCTGACAGTTGTGCTGTCACCTCTGAATGCATTCCCTGGTACATGTGTGACCACACGGATACACATGAAAATTCACACCACACACACACACACACACACACACACACACACGAGTCGACTCTGAAAAGAGGAGGCCAGTGTTAAAATAGCACCTTCAGGGTCCCTGAAATGTTGTTAACCACCAAACAAAGGGGGACACAGCAAGATTTGTCACGGTCAACTTGTTCCAAACTGTAGAAATGAAGCAAAGGCATATAGTAAGCCAAGGAGAGTTTACTTGGGAAAACAGCTGCACCTAAATGGGTATGAGCTTTGTTCCATTTTTAATTTTTCCTATTCCCATCTCCCACCTTGACTCTAGGGAAATTTGAAAACCAACAGCTTATGGTCCTGTGGAAATTCCCACAAACTCTGGAAGACGGAGATCAGGGCTACCAGCCTTTCAAAACTGTTTGTCGGGAACTGGTCTCAGTTGATCTGCTGGTGGTCGTGGGAGGATTCTCCACTTAATTTGATGATCCTTGGTGTGCACTCAGCAGAACGCACTTTTCTGCAGTGGCAGAAACAGGAAACAAAGTCAATTGTTGAACAACAAAGTTGTTTGAGACAGTTGATAACAGTGAAAACAACGACCAAGCTAACACACAAAAGAAGAAGAAGGAGGAGGAGGAGGAGGAGAAGGAGAAGAAGAAGAGGAGGAGGAAGAAAAAGAAGAAGAATTACAAGGAAAAGACTGGGAATGAAAGGCTCAGAGAGAGGGACTTCAAAAACTTCACAGTATTTCTGAGAAATTGAAAGTATTTGTATGTTTAGAGCTGTGTTGATGTTTAAGAAATAACCTATAAAGGCCATAAGTTCTCACAGTCAACTCATATTGAAGCCATTCATAGGTAGGGAGTGAGGGATAAGGTAGAGTTGTAAGCTGACTGGCCGCACAAGGTGAGTGTCCTAGGAATGCACAAAGACTGGTGGCTGTGTTGATTCAGGAATCTAACATGTCTGTCCTGACATTAGGCGATCATCTCGTGAACTAGTGGGCCTCACGTGACAAACACGTTCTTACAACGTTGGTTAGGAAAGGCTAATAAACAGACCAACCTGTTGAAAAACAATAATAGTGATAATAGTGATAACCCTATCAAACCTTGAAGGTGGAATGCTGTGGTGGTTTGAATGACAAACGTCCCCCATAGCCTCTCATGTCTGGGATTAAGCCTCGAACTCAATCCACAGTTGGTGGTAACTTCTGGAAGGTGGAGCTTTCCTGCAAGAGGTGTGTGGCTTGGGGTGGGTCTTATGTACAGCGTGAGCCCCTGTGTTCACTCTCGCTGCTGCCTGCCACCTACTTTCATGCCAGCCTTGCTCTGCCGTGCATTCCCCACCATGAGGAAACTGTCCCCACACCTTAAATAAAATCTTTCCTCCCATAAGCTGCTTCTGTTTAGGTATTTTGTCCCAGCAATGAGAAAGTAACGTCTCTATAGTTAGCACTTTAAAATGTTTTGAAGGTCTAATTTTCTGCAACTTCAAACAATGATGCACAAACAAGTGAGGAAGCATATATGGCCCAGTGAGTAAGAAAAAACAGCAAGTGGAATCAGCCTCTAAGAAACTGAGAAGAAATCCACAAGAAATCCACAAGATGGACATAATGAGCCAAGATTTTTTTGTTGTTGTTTATTTCTTTGAGAAAGAGTACAGGAGAAAAAAAGAGAGCGTCAGATAGAGAGAGAGAATGGGTGCACCAGGACCTCTAGCAGCTGCAAATGAACTCTACACACATGTACCACCTTATGTATCTGGCTTTATGTGTGTACTGGGGAATTGAACCTAGATCCTTAGGCTTTGCAGGCAAGCACCTTAACCACTAAGCCATCTCTCCAGCCCCAGGGCCAAGAATTTTTTTTTCTGAGGTAGGGTCTCACTCTTGCTCAGGTTGACCTGAAATTAACTGTGGAGTCTCAGGGTGGCCTTGAACTCACAGTGATCCTCCTACCTCTGCCTCCCAGGTGCTGGGATGAAAGGTGTGCATTAGCATACCCAGCCAGGGCCAATAATTTTTTAAAGCTGTTTTAAATATGGTCAAAGAACAAAAGAACACAATGTATTTAAATAACTAAAATACAGAGTGAGATTTATTTCGCACCCAATAGAAAATATTTAAAAAATATGTGAATTGCAATTTAGAATACAGAAATTTTAAAGGTGAAAGTACAATGACTGAAATAAAAAATCTACTGGAGTGGCCCTATAGTAGATCTGATTGGGAATCCACGACCTTGAAGAAAGGTCATTTGATGTTTACCAGGCTAAGAAAACAATACATGAAGGAAAATGAACAGAGCCTTGTAGACCAGAGACCTGCATGAAGCAGACAAATGTGCAGAAGGTTATTCACAGAAGGAAAGGAGAGAGCAAGAAACTAAAAGATTCTTGAGAAATAACAGCCCAAACTTCCCTAAGTCATTAGAAAGAAAATGGAACAGGGGAAGGAAGGTAGCAGAATGTATTTGTCATGAAAGCAGAACAAGGGATCTTTTGGGGATTTACAGGGGACCAAGAAGAGAGGGAGGGAGATGATGGACAACAGGAATATACAAAAAAAAAAAAAGTCTAATTATTGGTGGAGGAAACTGTCACAGAGAAAGTCATTTATTTGTAGGTATACAATGCATTAATAAAAAAAATACAATTCCAAAGAAGCATCAAGGCAGCTCAGTGAACTCCAAATAGAATGTCTCAAAAAGATGTACACTTTTGTACATCAAAACCAGATGATCGAAGAGGAAGGAGTGATGAGGCTGCACTGTGAGCACAGAGACATGACTGGGCATGTACGAGGGTGGGTCCACTAGCTCAACAGCTGATTTCGTATAGAAACCATGGACATCAAGGTCATTGAGGAGTCATTTCCCAGAGCCTGTCAACTACATTGTTGTGTCCTGAAAAAAGTGTTCCTTAAAAATGAGGAGAAATTAAGATGGTTATGTCAGGATGAATGAAAAGTTTTAGACAATAAAATCTATGAGGAAGAAAATTATGGATATACATATCTGATAGATAATTATAATATTTCACTTAATATGTGTTATCATACATAAATCATACGTAATTATCTATGCATATCACTGAATGTTTGTACAGCTTTGTGCACTGAAATTCTAAGCACAATGTGATGGTATTGGATCATATGGATGGAGCAAGCCCTCATTAGTGGGAGAGGTGGGGCCTTATAAAAAGCAGGCTCACTGTCTGGAGATAGCCTTCAAAAGTCACCTCACGAGGCTGGGGACATGTTTCAGTGGATAAAATGCTTGTTGTTCAAAACAAGTATTTGAGTTCAGATTCCCAAATCCTAAGTCAAAACAAACACACACACACACACACACACACACACACACACAAAGGAGCCGTGGTAGACTTCTACCATCCTAGATTGCGGACAAGGAGACAGGCGGTTGAAACATGCCAATTTCCCAGAAGCTCACAGATCAGCTGGCCTGGGACAAGCACCGGGGAACAGTGACAACATCACCACGCCAATACTAACAAGATGGAAGGCAAGGACCGGCACCTGACAGTTGTGCTGTCACCTCTGAATGCATTCCCTGGTACATGTGTGACCACACGGATACACATGAAAATTCACACCACACACACACACACACACACACACACACACACACACACACGAGTCGACTCTGAGAAGAGGAGGCCAGTGTTAAAATAGCACCTTCAGGGTCCCTGAAATGTTGTTAACCACCAAACAAAGGGGGACACGGCAAGATTTGTCACAGTCAACTTGTTCCAAACTGTAGAAATGAAGCAAAGGCATATAGTAAGCCAAGGAAAGTTTACTTGGGAAAACAGCTGAACCTAAACGGGTGTGAGCTTTGTTCCATTTTTAATTTTTCCTATTCCCATCTCCCACCTTGACTCTAGGGAAATTTGAAAACCAACAGCTTATGGTCCTGTGGAAATTCCCACAAACTCTGGAAGACGGAGATCAGGGCTACCAGCCTTTCAAAACTGTTTGTCGGGAACTGGTCTCAGTTGATCTGCTGGTGGTCGTGGGAGGATTCTCCACTTAATTTGATGATCCTTGGTGTGCACTCAGCAGAACGCACTTTTCTGCAGTGGCAGAAACAGGAAACAAAGTCAATTGTTGAACAACAAAGTTGTTTGAGACAGTTGATAACAGTGAAAACAACGACCAAGCTAACACACAAAAGAAGAAGAAGAAGGAGGAGGAGAAGGAGAAGAAGAAGAGGAGGAGGAAGAAAAAGAAGAAGAATTACAAGGAAAAGACTGGGAATGAAAGGCTCAGAGAGAGGGACTTCAAAAACATCACAGTATTTCTGAGAAATTGAAAGTATTTGTATGTTTAGAGCTGTGTTTATGTTCAAGAAATAACCTATAAAGGCCATAAGTTCTCACAGTCAACTCATATTGAAGCCATTCATAGGTAGGGAGTGAGGGATAAGGTAGAGTTGTAAGCTGACTGGCCGCACAAGGTGAGTGTCCTAGGAATGCACAAAGACTGGTGGCTGTGCTGGTTCAGGAATCTAACATGTCTGTCCTGACATTAGGCGATCATCTCGTGAACTAGTGGGCCTCACGTGACAAACACGTTCTTACAACGTTGGTTAGGAAAGGCTAATAAACAGACCAACCTGTTGAAAAACAATAATAGTGATAATAGTGATAACCCTATCAAACCTTGAAGGTGGAATGCTGTGGTGGTTTGAATGACAAACGTCCCCCATAGCCTCTCGTGTCTGGGATTAAGCCTCGAACTCAATCCACAGTTGGTGGTAACTTCTGGAAGGTGGAGCTTTCCTGCAAGAGGTGTGTGGCTTGGGGTGGGTCTTATGTACAGCGTGAGCCCCTGAGTTCACTCTTGCTGCTGCTTTCCACCTGCTTTCATGCCAGCCTTGCTCTGCCGTGCATTCCCCACCATGAGGAAACTGTCCCCACACCTTAAATAAAATCTTTCCTCCCATAAGCTGCTTATGTTTTGGTATTTTGTCCCAGCAATGAGAAAGTAACGTCTCTATAGTTAGCACTTTAAAATGTTTTGAAGGTCTAATTTTCTGCAACTTCAAACAATGATGCACAAACAAGTGAGGAAGCATATACGGCCCAGTGAGTAAGAAAAAACAGCAAGTGGAATCAGCCTCTAAGAAACTGAGAAGAAATCCACAAGAAATCCACAAGATGGACATAATGAGCCAAGATTTTTTTGTTGTTGTTTATTTCTTTGAGAAAGAGTACAGGAGAAAAAGAGAGCGTCAGATAGAGAGAGAGAGAATGGGTGCACCAGGACCTCTAGCAGCTGCAAATGAACTCTACACACATGTACCACCTTGTGTATCTGGCTTTATGTGTGTACTGGGGAATTGAACCTAGATCCTTAGGCTTTGCAGGCAAGCACCTTAACCACTAAGCCATCTCTCCAGCCCCAGGGCCAAGAATTTTTTTTCTGAGGTAGGGTCTCACTCTTGCTCAGGTTGACCTGAAATTAACTGTGGAGTCTCAGGGTGGCCTTGAACTCACAGTGATCCTCCTACCTCTGCCTCCCAGGTGCTGGGATAAAGGTGTGCATTGGCATACCCAGCCAGGGCCAAGAATTTTTTAAAGCTGTTTTAAATATGGTCAAAGAACAAAAGAACACAATGTATTTAAATAACTAAAATACAGAGTGAGATTTATTTCTCACCCAATAGAAAATATTTTAAAAATATATGAATTGCAATTTAGAATACAGAAATATTAAAGGTGAAAAGTACAATGACTGAAATAAAAATTCTACTGGAGTGGCCCTATAGTAGATCTGATTGGAATCCATGACCTTGAAGAAAGGTCATTTGATGTTTACCAGGCTAATGAAGGAAAATGAACAGAGCCTTGTAGACCAGAGACCTGCATGAAGCAGACAAATGTGCAGAAGGTTATTCACAGAAGGAAAGGAGAGAGCAAGAAACTAAAAGATTCTTGAGAAATAACAGCCCAAACTTCCCTAAGTCATTAGAAAGAAAATGGAACAGGGGAAGGAAGGTAGCAGAATGTATTTGTCATGAAAGCAGAACAAGGGATCTTTTGGGGATTTACAGGGGACCAAGAAGAGAGGGAGGGAGATGATGGACAACAGGAATATACAAAAAAAAAAAAAGTCTAATTATTGGTGGAGGAAACTGTCACAGAGAAAGTCATTTATTTGTAGGTATACAATGCATTAATAAAAAAAATACAATTCCAAAGAAGCATCAAGGCAGCTCAGTGAACTCCAAATAGAATGTCTCAAAAAGATGTACACTTTTGTACATCAAATTTGTACATCAAAACCAGATGATCGAAGAGGAAGGAGTGATGAGGCTGCACTGTGAGCACAGAGACATGACTGGGCATGTACGAGGGTGGGTCCACTAGCTCAACAGCTGATTTCGTATAGAAACCATGGACATCAAAGTCATTGAGGAGTCATTTCCCAGAGCCTGTCAACTACATTGTTGTGTCCTGAAAAAAGTGTTCCTTAAAAATGAGGGAGAAATTAAGATGGTTATGTCAGGATGAATGAAAAAGTTTTAGACAATAAAATCTATGAGGGAAGAAAATTATGGATATACATATCTGATAGATAATTATAATATTTCACTTAATATGTGTTATCATACATAAATCATACGTAATTATCTATGCATATCACTGAATGTTTGTACAGCTTTGTGCACTGAAATCCTAAGCATAATGTGATGGTATTGGATCATATGGATGGAGCAAGCCCTCATTAGTGGGAGAGGTGGGGCCTTATAAAAGCAGGCTCACTGTCTGGAGATATAGTTTAGTGTTTAAGGCATATGCCTGTGAAGCCTAGTGCCCATGTAAGCCAGATGCACAAGAGGACACATGTGTCTGGAGTTCATTTGCAGTGGGGGTCTTGGCATGCCCATTTTCTCTTTCCTGTTTGCCTTTCTCTCTTTTTCTCTGTCTAAAAAGAATCTCAGGGCTGGAGACATGGCTCAGCAGTTAAGGTGCTTGCCTGCAAAGCCTAACTACCCAGGATCGATTCCTCAGTTCCCATGTAAAGCCATTCTTCCAGCCTCCAAAACTATGAAACTGCATTGCTTAGAGGACACAATAGGCTTCTGTACCTTCACAGATATCCTGAAAGGGGAAAGACAGTTTGTAACTCCTTTTGCTCTCATTTCATTTAAGCACAAACTTCATGACACAACAATGACAAATCTGTATTGCTGGCCATACAATGTATAAAGCTGTACTTTGTGACAGACAAGGGAGTGCATAAAGATGCAAATGACAGAGGAAAGGAGGGAGAGAGGGGGGATTAGAGCTGTCAAGACAGGAAGGTCTTGCTTTTGTCAGGTATTTTGTCCGAGCAATGTGCAAGATAACAAATAGACCCTCCAAACGTAGAATAAAGAACTTACAAAGATATTAAAATATTTACTTGCTCCACAAAAGAGAAGGATAGAGGGAGAAAAGGCCTCGAATTGTTATCAAAAACAGCAAAATGCTAGAGGTAAACCCTGTTTTTTTTTTTTTTTTTTTTTTTTTTCGAGGTAGGGTCTCACTCTGGTCCAGGCTGACCTGGAATTCACTAGGGTGGCCTCGAACTCTCAGCGATCCTTCTACCTCTGCCTCCCGAGTGCTGGGATTAAAGGCATGTGCCACCACATCCGGCAAAACCCTGTATTTTTAGTTAATTATATGAACAATAAATGGAGGTACTGAAAAAACTAAGCAAAAGTCTATGGTAGGGGAGGTCATGAGCCTTAGGGGTATAAAGCCTGCTCTTGTCTGGCTAAATGTATATATTATTCCTACCAAGCTGCCCTGAAAGCACTACACTTCATGTTCATATTCACATATTAATGCTACTCTCACTTCTGGTTAGAGAAGCTTCTCTTTTCAGATGGTGATGACCCCTGGGATGACCCAAAAGGCAACATAGTGCTGAGAAGAAGGGATGGAGGAATGCCCAGCACTGAAACATCTCTGTCACACCCTCCGAGGCTCAGGGTCCATTGTGGAAGAGGGGACGGAAAGAATGTAAGAGCCAAAAAGGAAGGGTACGAATCCTTACAATGCACTGTCCAGACAGAAATTGGCCTCGATATCCATGACCTTGCAGTGCCTAGCAATACCTTCACAAGACCCTCATAATAGAAGAAAAAGATGATGACATCAAATTAAAAGAGAGACTGATGGAGAGAGGGAAGGGATATGACAGAGAATGGATTTCTAAAGGGGAATGGGGGGAGGGGAAGGAAATATCATGGTTTTTGTATGTAAGTATAGAAGTTGTCTATAATGAAAAAATTTAAAAAACAAATGGATTAAATTCTTCAACCAGAAGAATAGAAAAAAGGATTAAGATGAAGGACTTTCCAATCCTGCCTCGTTCCTTGGCTTCGTTATATAATAGATGAAGTGAGAGGGCTGGAGAGATTGCTTAGTGGTTAAGGCACTTGCCTCCTAAGCCTAAGAATGCTGCTTCCAATCTCCAGGTCCCACGTTTAACCAGATGCATGCCTACCTGTGTACAGAAATACAGTAGATTCTTGTGACTCATTTTTACCTAAAGCCAGATGCCCTTCCAGAATGTAAATGAAGCCAGGCATGGTAGTGCACACCTTTAATCCCAGCACTTGGGAGGCAGAGGTAGAAGGATCATTGTGAGTTCAAGGCCAGCCTGAGACTACACAGGGAATTCCAGATCAGCCTGGACTAGAATGACATCTCAAAACAAAACAAAACAAAACACCCAAGAAGAAGAGGAAGAGGAGGAGAAGGAAATGGAGTAGGAAGAAGAGGAAGAATGTCAATGAGCCTGCTGAACTCCCTGAAGTATTGAACTTGCATTTAACTCGGCAAGAAACAGACTGACTAGGTGGATCCAGGCTGATCATCTACCTCTTTGTCTTTGAGGTGTGACAACCTCAACAAGGGGTCTAGGACACCTGATGGGGACGGGGACACCTGGAGGAGCAGGACGCCTTGGGAAGGCTGGAGCCCTGATGAACATACCTGGAGAAATCTGGGGAGTAGAACCATCTATCTGAGCAGAGGAGAGAAAGAAAATATGGAGGTGGGGATTCCTGGATCAACTCCCCACAAGAGTCATGATCTGGATCCACACCCAGCACCGGAGCTCCTCATCCCAGCAGACATTTTGTGTCCTAAAAAAGTCCTCATCCAGCTGGGCGTGGTGGCACACACCTTTAATCCTACCACTTGGGAGGCAGAGGTAGGAGGATCGCTGTGAGTTCAAGGCCAGGCTGAGACTATAGAGTGAGTTCCAGGTCAGCTTGGGCTAAAGCAAGACCCTACCTTGAAATAAAACAACAACAACACATCCTTCTCTGGAATCTCATCTGCCTTTCTGTCACATCCCTGAAGGGGCTCAGTGTGGTGGCTTGAATCAGGTGTCCCCCATAAACTCATGTGTTCTGAATCCTTGCCCCACAGCTGATGGCAACCTGGGAGGTGGAGCCTTGATGGAGGAGGTGTGTTGCTGGGGATAGAATTTGAGTTTTATGAACCCCTAACTCACCAGTATTAACCTGGCTCACTCTCTTGCTGCTATTTTCCACCCGCTGTGGCATGGAGGCGGTGCCCAGCCTCTGCTCATGCCATGCTTTCTCCTGCCATCATGAAGCTTCCCCTCTAGACTGTCAGCCAAAATAGAACATTCCATCTTTCAGCTGCTTTGGGTGGCTTGCTTTGTTCCAGCAACCCGAAGGTAACTACAACACTCCCGTTCTTCTGAAAGTCTCAAGGTATGCTTGTTTTTCCCATTATTAAAACTGCCCATGTGGGGCTGGAGAGATGGCTTAGCGGTTAACGCGCCTGCCTCCTAAGCCTAAGAATGCCGTTTCCAGTCTCCAGCGGTTCCAATCTCCAGGTTCCACGTTTAGCCAGATGCAAAGTGACGCAAGGGCGCAATGCCGCACTTGACCACAAGGGGCGTATGCATCTGGATTTCGTTCACAGCAGCTGAGAGGCTGCTGGCGTGCCCATCTCTATCTGTCTTCCTCTCCCTCTCTCTCTGTCTCTCTCCCAAAAAAAAAAAAAAAATCTGTCCATGTGGCAAGTAGTCTCAACGGTGTCATGGTTTCTCCACCTCAAGTGGGCTGGGAGCACAGGCTGGGAAGTGATGCACTGGGTGGGGCGGACGCCGTAGCAGTGACTTTCGGCCTCTTCCAAGTCACTTTTGCTTAATGTGAGTGAGTCAGGACATTTCCTTCAACCCTTTCTTTTCATTCTTGTAACTGTGTTATGTCAGCTTAGACAGAACAACCCAAACATTTCCGGGCAACTTGCTGCACGAACAATCAGGAGACATGGCAGCCAAGCCATTACTTATCAACTTGCCATTAAAGTTTAAGAAGATGCTATCAATTATTGAGGAGTAGTGTTGAGACCCAGCTGTGCGCCCCAGTTCCTCTCAGGAGCGTCGTGAGGATCTCTTACAGAAGCTGCCTGTCCCCTCCCTGGGCTTCTGATGCAGCAGGGAGCCCATCGCTTGACTGTGGGTGAGAGCAGAGGTAGGATGCGTGGTTAGAAGGAACCAAAAGGGGGGTGTTTATAAACTGGTGTTCACTTTACCACTTGTCAGGGGAAAGCATGTTTCAAAGGACAATGTGGGGTCCTGTTCAAGGACAAATGTGTTCTTTGCTCCCAGCCCTGTTCAGGGAGCACATGAGTGGATGACAGCAAAATATGAATGCCCACTGTGATTGCTAGTTTCCTCCTTGTCAGCGTCCACCCCCCACATGTGAATATGTCCCCTTTACAAGCCCTCAGTGCTACACTTGTCTGGACGAATTGTGCTCAGAGGAGCGCTTTCCAATGTCCTATGGGCGAGATGTGAGACCTTTTTGTTCGCATTCTGATGCTGGCTCCTCCGTGGCCTCCAGTTTTATCTGCTGAGAACGTGCTTGCTGCCAGGCGAAGGCAGGAAGTGTTAGCAGAAGTGGAGTGAACACGACTTGATCTTTCCCACCGCAGATGAAGCTGCATGTGCCCCTGCCTCGTTTTAAGCTTCTGTCGTGGGTGGTGGGGGTCTGACGGCAGCAAGGTGCCCTGGCATGCTACTTTGGAGTGTCCATCATGAACCTTCCTCACCCTTATCAACGGACACATTTGTGATCTGAATCCAAGAGGAAATCATGTCCTGGCTTGGGCTGGATTTTTCAATCTCTGAATTGTGCTACAAGGGTTCAAGATCAGGTGTGTGAATGCCCTCATCTCAACCTATGATTTAGAACACACTAATACTTAAATCTTGCATTCAGGTTGAAAACGCAGTCGTGCTTGCTCAAGAACATAATTGGTTTAGTTCAACTTCAAAGAAGACGTGGAGCTGGAGAGATGGCTCAGCAGCTAAGGCAGATGCTTGCAGAACCTGATAACCCAGATTTGATTCCTAATGCTCACATTAAGCCAGAGGCACAGAGTAGCACATGCATCTAGAATTGGTCTACAACAGCTTGAGGCCTTGACAGCATGCCCATTCTCTCTCTCTTTGTCTATCATCTGTCTATCTATCTATCTATCTATCTATCTATCTATCTATCATCTATCTATCTATCTATCTATCTATCTATCTATCTATCTATCATCTTTCTCTCCTCTCTCTCACTCTCTGCTTGAAAATAAATAAATAATTTTTTTTAAAAAAAGAAGACACTTGGCTGTCATATCCCTGTGTGTGTGAGAGAGATGACCAATCCAGCTAAACTCACCAGTGACAGTAACTCATGGATGAACAATCCCTCTGAGCATGGGGGAACTGGATGTTGGCTGGATACAGCAGGATGGTCAACTGATGGTGAAGATTATTATTATTATTATTATTATTATTTTTTTTTTTTTTTTTGGTTTTTCGAGGTAGGGTCTCACTCTGGCCCAGGCTGACCTGGAATTAACTATGTAGTCTCAGGGTGGCCTTGAACTCACGACGATCCTCCTACCTCTGCCTCCCGAGTGCTGGGATTAAAGGCATGCGCCTCCATGCCCGGCAAAGATTAATTTTTTAAATACTTTATTTTTAATGTATTTATTAGAAACAGAGAGGAGAGAGAGAGAGAGAGAGAGACAGAGACAGAGAGAGAATGGGTGTGCCAGGGCCTCTAGCCACTGCAAATGAACTTCAGGTGCATGCGCCACCATGCACATCTGACTTATGTGGGATCTGTAGAACTGAACCTGGGTCCTTAGGCTTTGCAGCCATACACCTTAACCCATACACCTTAACCACTAAACTATCCCTCCAGCCCAAAGGTGAATTTATTTTTTATTTTTGGAGACAGACACAGAGAGAGACAGACAGAGAGGGTGAGGAAGACAGATAGAGATGGGTGCGCCAGCAGTCTCTCAGCTGCTGTGAACAAAATCCAGATGCGTGCGCCCCCTTGTGGTCAAGTGCGGCATTGCGCCCTTGCGTCACTTTGCATCTGGCTAAACGTGGGACCTGGAGATTGGAACTGCTGGAGATTGGAACCGGCATTCTTTAGGCTTAGGAGGCAGGCGCCTTAACTGCCAAGCCATCTCCCCAGCCCCCAAAGGTGAATTTTGACACAAGGAAAGAAGACCCTAAGGCTTCCACACCTAATGCTGGGTCAGGAATGGGAATGAGGTGGGGCTATTTGCCTATCATAGCCTGGCAAAGCCACCCAGTGAGGTTGAATCAGTATGTGTTTCCACCAGTCTAGCTCCAGCACGACAGCACAGGGAGTGTGTGTGCATGTGTGTGTGTGTGTGTGTGTGTGTGTGTGTGTGTGTGTGTGTAGTATAGGAGTACCTACATCTGTGAGAGGCAGATGTTTCAAAGAATGGGAGTGTACAACCCAACCTGCGGAGAGGGCTACTGGTCGGGTGGCCTTTCTCTAGTGGCCCTGGATTCAGGCTATTAGGAAGACCCTACTGGTCACATGCAGGTCATATGAAGCCTGGGTTGTCTCTGCAGAGTCAGAGCTCTGATCTTCCTGGGGGTCTGTCTGGATGATGATACACGGGGTACTAAGCACACAGCAGGTGTCTTGGAAGCTAGTGGCTCTGTGCTAGCTGGCCTTGGCCAAGTTGAGGAAAGTGCATGTTTTCTCTCTGGCCCCCAGAACACAGTAGTTAATGTCACTGGGGTGAAATAAGAGTCTGGAAAATCAGTGCCAGCTGATGGAGCCATTGGAGGGTAGGAGGAGAGAGGATTCTGTTGGGGAAGGATTCCTGCAGACAGGGTGGTAGCGAGGATGAGAGAGCAGGTGCTGAGTTATCCAATACTGTGCATATAAGGATGTTCCCAGATGGGAAGTTCTGGATGCTGAAGGCCCTGGGTAGCAGGGGACAAATAGGCAAGTGGGGTCTGGATTCTCAGTCCTGATGGCTCACGGGACTCACGTATGTGAT
Organism: Orientallactaga sibirica; assembly: GCA_036365145.1. Classification (NCBI taxonomy): domain Eukaryota; kingdom Metazoa; phylum Chordata; class Mammalia; order Rodentia; family Dipodidae; genus Orientallactaga; species Orientallactaga sibirica. Next base: position 3,653,334 of record JAEOAD010001845.1, read on the forward strand.
AACTGTGATTAGAGAGTCATGTGGCCTATCCATGGCTCACATGCACATGATAGTGGGCCACCCCTCGAACATCAGCCAGGCCCCAGGTGAAACCACAGGAGAATTGGCAAGATGAACATGAGTGCTGCTTACACGGGACGCCTGACAACCAGCTCCAGGGTGATGGCCGTAGACACCAAGGACACTCAAAACATACCAGAGCAGAAATCCAGAAGCTGCTGAGAGCTCAACATGAAAGTAGACTTAAAACACACCCACCAAGGCTCAGAGAACTTTGCAGAAGAGTGGGTGGAAGGATCGGAAGAGCCACAGAGTGGAAGGGAATGACCAGAGACAATGCTCCACCACCCTCCAATGACAGACTGCTGCTCTCACAACTCATGACCCCCAACTCCTTGGCGAATACCAGAAATCCCACTAAGGAGGGTCCCCAGTGGAGTGAGGGCAGGGAGGAGGGAAGCGATGGTACCAACTCAAGATGTGACACCTTCCAGTCACTTCAGTGTGGGTGACAGATCACACTGTCACTATTTTGGTGGAAGGAGTTTGGAAGCATTGTTCTATTATAACTTCTCCTTCTCTTAATTTACCTGAGAAAGAAAAATCTGCCTTTTGCTTTACCCAGAACCTGCTTCAGCTGTTCCCACAGCCATGGGACAGACTGCATCATTAAATCCCTCCACGCTAAGTGACATAATTAGGATGGAGTTTGTAGCATCTGGGGCAATATACATCCACGGAGACAAGTCACTGGAAATTAAAGTTCCATCCGCACCCTATCAAGACGTGTTAGGTGGAATTAGTAATGGAAAGAAAAATGAACAGAGGTATTCTTTCTACAGACCAATCTCCACTTCCATCATTCCAACTGAATTCTTTGAAATTATTCAAATGGCATTTGAAAAATTACCATGCAACTTCACAGTCATCCACATAGATTGACTACACATATAAGTTTGCGAAGACAGGCGAGAGGCCCATTCCCTCTCTCTGTCTCTTTCTCAAATAAATGAATGAGTTAAAGAAAAAAAGATGTTGGAATTGTCAGCAATTGGGCTTTCAAGAGGTGTTGATTTTTTTAAACATATCTAGCCGAAACATTCCATTTCTAATGAAAATTCCATTGTCTGATCAGAATTGTCTGCCGAAGGGGTGTGTTGGTGACAGAGGGAAAGAAGCCCTGCGCATCTGAAAGGTGTTGGGCTCGTGGAAGGCTGCTGAGAACCTGAATGCAGGGTTGAGCAAGTTAGACTGCAGGTTGCTCTGCTGGGGTGTTGGTTCCCACTGGCAGCTTGGCCGACCTGGAGGAGCCATGGAGAGAGCCGGCTCACTGTAAAACCCAAGGGAAGGATGTTCTCATGAAGTTACAAGGTAGTTTGGGAGGACATAGCTGTGGTTCCCTTGGTATGGTATGCTTGGTTTTCATGTGCACATGGGTTCATGCCCTGCTGAGGGACAAGAAGAGTTCTCGTGGCTCCGGGAAGACACACGATGTTTGCCTTAGTTTACTTTTGGGAATCTCCATTCACCCTGGTGCTGGACCTGGTCCAGGCCGAAAGACAAAAGAATGTTATTTGTTTCCTTGAAAAATCTCAACAGCAGGTGTCTGGATCCCCGTCCTTTCCTCTTTCCAGGGAAGCATTTGAGATCATCTGCTGTACCCGGAAACACTGTCTCTTCTCACTTCTTCAGGCACTAAACTTTCCTTGCTCTTCCATGGAAAGCTCTTTTCCTAGTTGCTTAACATCTCCACTCTATTGGAGACTTTTTTATTTTTAATTTGAGAGAGACAGAGAGAGAGAGAAAGAGAGAGATTGAGAATGGGTACACCAGAGGCCTCTCAGCTGCTGTGAACAAACTCCAGACACGAGCGCCCCCTTGTGGGCATGTGCAACATTGCACCCTTGCATCACTTTTGCATCTGGCTAAACGTGGGACCTGGAGAATGGAACAGGCATTCTTAGGCTTCACAGGCAGGAGCCTTAATCTCTAAGCCATCTCTCCAGCACTTTATTTTTGTTTTTATGTATTTATTAGAGATAGAGAGAGGGAGAGAAAACACACACCAGGACCTCTAGCCACTACAAATAAACTTGAGACACATGCACCATGTGTACCTGACTTACGTGGGACCTGTAGACTTGAACCTGGGTCCTTAGGCGTCACAGGCAAGTGCCTTAAACACTTAACATTCAAGTCACCATAGCCTGATGCCCAGTACCTAGAGAGATGCTGAGACAAGAGGTGGTCCTGGGCCGGTGTGATTGAGGATGTGTGGGGAAGTAATAGCCCTGCATGGAGAAGACACGGAGGTGATGTCTTCACAAAGTATGACAGCTCGATGTCCATGAGCTGTACTGGACTGTGGATGCTGTGAGGCTTCTCCCTGGGTCACACACACAGGGCCCTGTGGAAAGAGAGAGACTCTACATGGAACTGTCTGTGCTCAGCTGGAAGAACCCACAAAAATCCTGGAACCAGAGGAAGACTGACCCTTAGGACCAAGCAGGTCTGTCGGAAAGGAACTCTGTTAGAAAGGAAGCCCTGTTCTTGAAAGTGTCCAGCAAGAACCATGGTACGGGCAGCCTTCGCTCCAGCAAAGGACTAGAACAGTGGTAGTTGGGCCTTTTCCTTGCTTGACAGAGCCAAACTGCTAGTATAAAATGCATAGGACTTGTGTCTAAATTCTCTCTGATGGTCTGGAGCAGGGTCTTGTATTTCACCCACGCCAGGACTGGAATGAGAAAGCCTATGCATTACTGTTCCATGAACCTTCAGGAGGGGAAGTAAAGGAAGACTGGGCAATTAGGATGAAGTACTGAGCTAGTTTCCTTCTCAGTGCTGGACAAAACACCCAACCAGAGGCAGCTGATGGAAGAAGGGGTTTATTTCTGGCTTAAAGCTTTTGGAGGAAGTCTCATCTGGGTGGGAAAAGTATGGTGAGGGAGATGCCCATGACAAGATGGGTGTCACATCAGCCAGAGGAAATAGAGTTACCTAGCTGAGGCAGGAGGGGCCGGGCTGTGTCCCTGCAAGTGAGCTAGAGAGATGGCTCAGAGGTTAAGGCGCTTGCCTGCAATGCCTAACCCAGGTTTGATTCTCTGGTATGCATGTAAAGCCAGATGCACAAAGTGTTGCATGCATCTGGAGTTCGTCTGCATTGGCTAGAGGCCCTGGAGCACCCATTTTCTCTCTCTCTCTCTCCCCTTGCAAATAAATAAAATATCAAAATACTGCCAGCCACCACCCACCACCCCTCCCCACCAGTAGCACACCTCCCCCAGCAAGGCCCCACCTTCAAAAGGCTCTACCAGCTGGGGATTAAGCCGGAGACTTAATCACAGGCACATGAGGCTATCAGGGGCTTTTTACATTCAAACCACCACAGGTACTTATGCTTTTCCTGTGGCCTCCTGTTCTTATTTAGAAGCTGAACTGTGTTTCCCCAACAATCATATGCTGGGATACTGACCCCAATGCCAAGGTTTGACTTGGGGCCCTCAGAAATAAGTAGGTTGATATGAGATCATGAAAATGGAGCCCTCATCATTCGGTTGGTGCACTTATAAGAAGGGGCACCAGGGCTGGAGAGATGGTTTAGTGGTTAAGGAACTTGCCTGCAAAGCCTAAGGACCCGGGTTCAAATCCCCAATAACCACATAAAGCCAAATGCACAAGGTGGCACATGCACCTAGAGTTCATTTGCAGTGGCTAGAGGCCCTGTTGCCATGCCCACTCTCTCTCTCTCTCTCTCTCTCTCTCTCTGTCTGTCTGCCTCTTCCTCTCTCCCTTTCTCTTAAATAAATAACTAAACTACATACACACACCACCACCACCACCACCATCACCACCACCACCACCACCACCACCAGAGAGCTTATTTTATCCTGCCTCGTGAGGACATGGAAGGTAGCCATCTGCTTGCCAATGAGGCAGCAAGCCTTTACCAGAACCCACCCTGTGGACTCCTGATCTGAGGTACAACCTCCAGAATGGAGAGAAAGCACATTTCAATTGTTTAAGCTCTGGCCTGTGGCATTTTGTGACAATAGCCCACTAAGACTCCATGATCTGTGAATAAACTATTGGTTTAGTCGTCCAAGCATATTAAAATTTTTAAATTATTTTTTATTTATTTTTGGAGAGAGACACAGAGAGAGACAGAGAGAGAGAGGGAGAGGGAGACAGATAGAGATGGGCGAGCCAGCAGCCTCTCAGCTGCTGCGAACGAAATCCAGATGCGTGCGCCCCCTTGTGGTCAAGTGCGGCATTGCGCCCTTGCGTCACTTTGAATCTGGCTAAACGTGGGACCTGGAGATTGGAACCGCTGGAGATTGGAACCAGCATTCTTAGGCTTAGGAGGCAGGCGCCTTAACTGCTAAGCCATCTCTCCAGCCCCGTCCAAGCATATTTTAAAGGCTGCATTCATTTTCAACATCTTAGCACAATGGATGCATTTATCTGTACCATGAAAGCATGAAACGATTGAAATATTTTAACTTCAAGGTTTTAATATAAAGAACTCATATAATATAAAGGGATTTACTGATGTCACTTAAAATAAGAATTGGAGGGCTGGCCAGATTGCTTAGCGGTTAAAGCGTTTGCCTGAGAAGCCAAAGAACTCTTGTTCGAATCCTCCAGATCCCAAGTAGCCAGATGCAACAGGGACACAAGCATGCAATGCCACACATGACCACAAGGGGGCTTATGCATCTGGAGTTCATTCACAGCTGCTGAAAGGGCCTTAATGCCATCTCTCCAGCACTTTATTTTTGTTTTTATGTATTTATTAGAGATAGAGAGAGAGGACCTCTTACAAATAAACTTATGCACCATGTGTACCTGACTTACGTGGGACCTGTAGACTTGAACCTGGGTCCTTAGGCGCCACAGGCAAGTGCCTTCTTAACATTCAAATAGCCTGATGCCCAGAGAGATTGACAAGAGGTTAGCTGCATGGAGAAGACACGGAGGTGATGTCTTCACAAAGATGACAGTCCATGAGCTGTTCCAGGGTCACACACACAGGGCCCTGTGGAAAGAGAGAGACTCTACATGGAACTGTCTGTGCTCAGCTGGAAGAACCCACAAAAAAATCCTGGAACCAGAGGAAGACCCCCTTAGACCCAGGTCTGTCGGAAAGGAACTCTGTTAGAAAGGAAGCCCTGTTCTTGAAAGTGTCCAGCAAGAACCAGGAAATGGGCAGCCTTCTCCAGCACTAGAACATGGTATGCCAAACTTTTTACAGGACTTGTGTCTAAACAAGCCCAGGGCAGACAGGACTTTTACTGTTTGAACCTTCAGGAGAAGTTTTGGAGGTAAACTAGTTTCCAAAACTGGACAAACACCCAACTAGAGGCAGCTGATGGAAGAGGGGTTTCTAAAGCTTTTGGAGGAAGTCTCATCTTGGGAAAAATGGTGAGGAGATGCCCATGACAAGAGGGTCACATCAGCCAGAGAAATTTGTTACCTAGCTGAGGCATGCGGGCTGTGTCCCCTGCAAGTGAGCTTGGGAGATGGCTCAGAGGTTAGGCGCACCTGCAATGCCCCAACCCAGGTTTGACTCTGGTATGTGCATGTAAAGCCAGATGCACAAAGTGTTGCAGCATCTGGGTTCACGTGGGCCCTGGAGACCCATTTTCTCTCTCTCTCTCCCCTTGCAAATAAATAAAATATCAAAATATGCCACCAGTCCACACCTAGCAAGGCCCCACCTTCAAAGGCTCTACCAGCTGGGGATTAAGCCGGAGACTTAATCACAGGCACATGAGGCTATCAGGCTTTACATTCAAACCACCACAGGTACTTAACTGCTTATTTAGAAGCTGAACTGTGTTTTGCGCCAGGTTTGACTTGGGGCCCTCAGAAATAAGTAGGTTGATATGAGATCATGAAAATAAGCCCTCATCAACAGGGCTGGAGAGATGGTTTAGTGGTTGGAAGCCTGCAAACAGGACCGGGGGTTCAAATCCCCAATAACCACATAAAGCCAAATGCACAAGGTGGACATGCACCTAGAGTTCATTTGCAGTGGAAGGCCCTGTTGCCATGGTAAATAAATAACTAAACTACATACACACACCACCACCACCACCACCATCACCACCACCACCACCACCACCACCAGAGAGCTTATTTTATCCTGCCTCTGAGGACTAGCCATCTGCTTGCCAATGAGGCAGCAAGCCTTTACCAGAAGCCACCCTGTGGACTCTGATCTGAGGTACACAACCTCCAGCACATTTCAATTGTTTAAGCTCTGGCCTGTGGGCATTTTGTGACAATAGCCCATTTAAGACTCCATGTCTGTGAATAAACTATTGGTTTAGTCGACCAAGCATATTAAAATTTTTAAATTATTTTTTATTTATTTTTGAGAGAGCAAAGAGAGACAGAGAGAGAGAGGGAGAGAGGGAGAGAGAGATAATGAGCCAGCAGCCTCTCAGCTGCGAAATCAGATGCGTGCGCCCCTTGTGGTGTGGTCATTGCGCCCTGCGTCACTTTGAATCTGGCTAAACGTGGGACCTGGAGATTGGAACCGCTAGTGGAACCAGCATTAAGGCACTGCTTGCCATCTCTCCAGCCCGTCAAGCATATTTTAAAGGCTGCATTCATTTTCAACATCCACAATGGATGCATTTATCTGTACCATGAAAGCATGAAACGATTGAAATATTTTAACTTCAAAGGTTTTAATATAAAGAACTCATATAATATAAAGGGATTTACTGATGTCACTTAAAATAAGAATTGGAGGGCTGGCCAGATTGCTTAGCGGCAGGCTAAAATAGCCAGATGCAACAGGGACACAAGCATGCAATGCCACAGCCAGGCTTATGCATCTGGAGTTCATTCACAGCTGCTGAAAGGCCCTGGTGCCCATTCTCTCTCTCTCTCTCTCGCCATTCTTTCTTCAAAAATAAAATAAAATAAATAAAATAAAATAAAATAAAATAAAATTAAAATAAAATGAATGGAGCTGGGTGTGGGTGGTCAGCACTTGGGAGGCAGAAGGGGTTCATAAGTTTGAAGCCAAGACTAAAGGTCAGCATGGACTGAGTGAAACCCATCTCAAAAAGCAAAGAAAAAGAAGAAGAAGGAGGAAGAGAATAATAACAATCTTAATAATGGGGCCAGATGTGGTCATTCATGCCTTTAAAGCACTTTGGGAGGCAGAATTAAAAGTGTCATGTGTTTGAGGCCAGCCTGGATTACAGAGAGTTCCAAGCCTGGGCAAGTCAGAGTAACCCCAGGGCTGAGAGATAGTTCAGGCTTTTTTAAATTTTTTTAAATTTTAAATGCAAGCCCCAGACTGGTCTTCTTTTTAAGAGTGGTGAGAGAGAGAAAAACTCCATGGCCTCCAGCCACTATAGAATGGTGCACCAAGTCAGATGACAACCCCACTGGTGGGACCAGGCCATGAGTCCTTAGGCTTCAGGCAAGCAAACTGCTAAGCCAACGCTCCAGCCCAGGACCCATGTTTGATTCCCCAGCACCCACATAAATCTAAATGGCACAAGGTGGCCCATACCTCTGAGTTTGTAGGGCAAGAGGTCCTCACCCATTCTCTGTCTCTCTCTCTGCTTTTTTTTACTTTTTAAGTTTTATTTATTTTTAGAGAGTCAGAGAGAGAGATGGAGAGAGAGAGAAATAGAATGGGTGTGCCAGGGCCTCTAGCCACTGCAAACGAACTCCAGACCCATGCACCACCTTGTGCATCTGGCTTATGTGGGTTCTAGGGAATCGAACCAGGGTCCTTTGGCTTTGCAGGCAAATGCCTTAACCACTGAGCAATCCCTCTAGTCCTTTCTCTCTGCTTCTTTCTCAAGGTCTCAGATAAATAAATAAAAGAAAAGGAAGAACAAAATAAAATCCTACTTCCTTTAAAATGGGCTGGGATTAAAAAATAACAAAAGTAAAAAGGAGTTAGGAACATCTAAATGCCAGCCCAGTCTTCATAAGCAGTAATTTGCCCCTGACTATGATGGTCAAGTCCAAGATGAAACCCCACTGGGTGGACAGGCTCAATGAAAACTAACAATTGCACACCCATGGTGGTCTGCTGTTACTACACGGCTGTCAGAGGCCAGGTAAGTGTCGTTTTAGGTTCATATTGCTGTCATTAGCACACACTGGCTTTCTCATCAAGTCATGAAGCAGTTAATTTGCAGACCTGACCGAACGTGGACACCTGTGAGGGATTTCCATCCAGCTCCTGTCAGGGTCTCATGACTCTAACCACCATGGACGCAAGGGGCTATGCTCACCCCTCAGAGAGATGACGAGAGTGTGTGTACACACCATGTGCAGATCCCATGCTGCTTAGGATACACATCTCTACTGCAGTTGCTTTCAATGCAATAAACTCAAGAACATCCGGGGTTTCATTGGGAAGGTTTCTGTTTGTGAAGTTTAGAAAATTCCACGCAGGAAGTGTTGGGTAACTTCCTGGGGAGACATGAGCAGACGTGTATAGGGCATGGATGGCATACCACAGAAACAATTCATACGTGTCTATCTTAGGGAACCAATGGGTTCATTGGGGTTTTTATAAGCACATGGATAACCCAAAGGCAGTTGCATCACCAAAAAGTTGCTTTCCAGCATGGGACGTGGAGTGATGAGAACCGTATCCCTGGGAATCCCTGCACAGCTTTCAGGCAGCTCCTCTGAAGAGTGCCCTCCCCAGCAACAATAATAGTTTTGTTTTTTGCTTACATAACCATAGGGGAGAGGCCACATGGGTCTTGTCACTTCCTGTGTTTCCTTCATTGCATCCTATGGCCTTCCTCCTTCCAGCAGCAATGTCTCAACCTACAAGAAACAGCGACAGGAGGGGAAGTTTGTTCAGAACCACTGTGGGGAGAAAGGCCTCCATTTGGGGGGGTGTCATTCCTCAGGAATGCTATCCACCTGAGGGGGTTGTTTGGTTTTGGTTTTTTCAAGGTAGGGTCTCTCTCTAGCCCAGGCTGACCTGGAATTCACTATGCAGTCTCAGACTGGCCTCGAACTCACAGCAATCCTCCCACGTCTGCCTCCCGACTGCTGGGATTAAAGGCGTGCACCACCACACCCGGCAGCTCCACCTGTTTTTGAGATAGGGTCTCAGGCCCAGAACTTGTCAATTAGGCAAGACCAGCTATCCAGAGATACCTAGGAATCCCCCTGTCCCTACCTCCCCAGTGCAAGGGCTATAAGTGTGCTCCAACAAGCATGGAATTTGTACGTGGGTCATGGGGTGGCTGCATTCATTTTCAACATCTTAGCACAATGGATGCATTTATCTGTACCATGAAAGCATGAAACGATTGAAATATTTTAACTTCAAGGTTTTAATATAAAGAACTCATATAATATAAAGGGATTTACTGATGTCACTTAAAATAAGAATTGGAGGGCTGGCCAGATTGCTTAGCGGTTAAAGCGTTTGCCTGAGAAGCCAAAGAACTCTTGTTCGAATCCTCCAGATCCCAAGTAGCCAGATGCAACAGGGACACAAGCATGCAATGCCACACATGACCACAAGGGGGCTTATGCATCTGGAGTTCATTCACAGCTGCTGAAAGGCCCTGGTGCCCATTCTCTCTCTCTCTCTCTCGCTCATTCTTTCTCTCAAAAATAAAATAAAATAAAATAAAATAAAATAAAATAAAATAAAATAAAATAAAATAAAATGAATAAGAATTGGAGCTGGGTGTGGGTGGTGCACACACCTTTAATCCCAGCACTTGGGAGGCAGAGGTAAGGGGTTCACTGTAAGTTTGAAGCCATCCTGAGACTACAGAGTGAATTTCAGGTCAGCATGGACTGGAGTGAAACCCTATCTCAAAAAAGCAAAGAAAAAGAAGAAGAAGGAGGAAGAGAATAATAATAATCTTAATAATGGGGCCAGGTGTGGTCATTCATGCCTTTAATGTCAGCACTTTGGGAGGCAGAATTAAAAGTGTCATGTGTTTGAGGCCAGCCTGAGATTACAGAGAGTTCCAGGTTAGCCTGGGCTAGAGTCAGACCCTAACTCAGGGCTGGAGAGATAGTTCAGTAGCTAAGGACCTTTTTTTAAATTTTTTTAAATTTTATTTATTTATTTTGAGGCAAGCCCAGCAGACTGGTCTTTTTCTTTTTGCAAGAGAGTGAGGGTGAGAGAGAAAACTAGCGTTCCATGGCCTCCAGCCACTGCAATAGAACTCCAGACATGTGCACCATCTAGTGCACATACACACCTTTTGTGCACTCATGTCACAGTGCGTCTGGCTTACGTGGGACCGAGAGAGTCGGCCATGAGTCCTTAGGCTTCACAGGCAAGCACCTTAACTGCTAAGCCAACGCTCCAGCCCAGGACCCATGTTTGATTCCCCAGCACCCACATAAATCTAAATGGCACAAGGTGGCCCATACCTCTGGAGTTTGTAGTGGCAAGAGGTCCTGGTGCACCCATTCTCTGTCTCTCTCTCTGCTTCTTTTTTTACTTTTTAAGTTTTATTTATTTTAGAGAGTCAGAGAGAGAGAGATGGAGAGAGAGAGAGAAATAGAATGGGTGTGCCAGGGCCTCTAGCCACTGCAAACGAACTCCAGACCCATGCACCACCTTGTGCATCTGGCTTATGTGGGTTCTAGGGAATCGAACCAGGGTCCTTTGGCTTTGCAGGCAAATGCCTTAACCACTGAGCCATCCCTCTAGTCCTTTCTCTCTGCTTCTTTCTCAAGGTCTCAGATAAATAAATAAAAGAAAAGGAAGAACAAAATAAAATCCTACTTCCTTTAAAAATGGGCTTACATTGGGATTAAAAAAATAACAAAAAGTAAAAAGGAGTTAGGAACATCTAAATGCCAGCCCAGTCTTCATAAGCAGTAGCTTGCCCTGACTATGATGGTCAAGTCCAAGATGAAACCCCACTGGTGGACAGGCTCAATGAAAACTTAACAATTGCACACGCATGGTGGTCTGCTGTTACTACACGGCTGTCAGAGGCCAGGTAAGTGTCGTTTTAGGGTTCATATTGCTGTCAATTAGCACACACTGGCTTTCTCATCAAGTCGTTCGTTGAAGCAGTTAATTTGCAGACCTGACCGAACGTGGACACCTGTGACAGGGGATTTCCCACCTCCAGCTCCTGTCAGGGTCTCATGACTCCTAACCACCATGGACGCAAGGGCTATGCTCACCCCTCAGAGAGATGACGAGAGTGTGTGTACACACGTATGTGCAGATCCCATGTATGCTTAGGATACACATCTCTACTGCAGTTGCTTTCAATGCAATAAACTCAAGAACATCCGGGTTTCATTGGGAAGGTTTCTGTTTGTGAAGTTTAGAAAATTCCACGCAGGAAGTGTTGGGTAACTTCCTGGGGAGACATGAGCAGACGTGTATAGGGCATGGATGGCATACCACAGAAACAATTCATACGTGTCTATCTTAGGGAACCAATGGGTTCATTGGGGTTTCTTATAAGCACATGGATAACCCAAAGGCAGTTGCATCACCAAAAAGTTGCTTTCCAGCATGGGACGTGGAGTGATGAGAACCGTATCCCTGGGAATCCCTGCACAGCTTTCAGGCAGCTCCTCTGAAGAGTGCCCTCCCCAGCAACAATAATAGTTTTGTTTTTTTGCTTACATAACCATAGGGAGAGGCCACATGGGTCTTGTCACTTCCTGTGTTTCCTTCATTGCATCCTATGGCCTTCCTCCTTCCAGCAGCAATGTCTCAACCTACAAGAAACAGCGACAGGAGGGGAAGTTTGTTCAGAACCACTGTGGGGGAGAAAGGCCTCCATTTGGGGGTGTCATTCCTCAGGAATGCTATCCACCTGAGGGGGGGTTGTTTGGTTTTGGTTTTTTTCAAGGTAGGGTCTCTCTCTAGCCCAGGCTGACCTGGAATTCACTATGCAGTCTCAGACTGGCCTCGAACTCACAGCAATCCTCCTACGTCTGCCTCCCGACTGCTGGGATTAAAGGCGTGCACCACCACACCCGGCAGCTCTCCACCTGTTTTTGAGATAGGGTCTCTCAGGCCCAGAACTTGTCAATTAGGCAAGACCAGCTATCCAGAGATACCTAGGAATCCCCCTGTCCCTACCTCCCCAGTGCAAGGGCTATAAGTGTGCTCCAACAAGCATGGAATTTGTACGTGGGTCATGGGGGTGGACTCAGGTCTTCATGCTTGTACATAGCAAACTCTTCATCAACTGAGCTATGTTCCCAGCCTCAGTTCTTCTCTTTAACATAACATTTTCTGACCTTAGCTGTTAGTTTTAGGTGGAGCTCTTTAAAAATTATTAAGAGGTTATTTCTTCTTCTATGTTACTAAGAAGTGTTTTCTTAAAGATGAATATTTTCAAAATATATTGTTAGAGCCGGGCGTGGTGGTGCATGCCTTTAATCCCAGCACTCGGGAGGCAGAGGTAAGAGGATCACCATGAGTTAGAGGCCACCCTGAGAGTACAGAGTGAATTCCAGGTCAGCCTGAGCTGGAGTGAGACCTTACTTTGAAAATCCAAAACAAAAAATATATATTGTTAGCATCCACTGTGTAATTCTTTTCTTTTTTGCTTTGTTTTGTTTTTCAAGATAAGGTCTCACTCTAGCCCAGGCTGACCTGGAATTCACTACGTAGTCTCAGGGTGGACTTGAATTCATGGAGATCCTCCTACCTCTGCCTCGTCTCCTGAGTGCTGGGATCAAAGGCATGCGCCACCACACCTGGCACTGTGTAATTCTTTTAAAAATATTTTATTTATTTATTTATTTGAGAAAGAGAAAGAGAGAGAAAGAGGCAGATAAAGAGAAAGAGAGAATGGTTTTTGTGGGTACTGGAGAATCACAACTGTTCCTTAAGCTTTGCAGGCAAGTGCCTTAACCACTAAGCCATCTCTCCAGCCCAACTATGTAACTCTTTTTTTAAAATTTTATTTTATTATTTTATTTATTTTTGGAGAGAGACACAGAGAGAGATAGACAGAGAAGGAGAGGGAGACAGAGATGGGCGCGCCAGCAGCCTCTCAGCTGCTGCGAATGAAATCCAGATGCGTGCGCCCCCTTGTGGGCAAGTGTGGCATTGCGCCCTTGCATCACTTTGCATCTGGCTAAACGTGGGACCTGGAGATTGGAACCAGGGTTCTTAAGCTTAGCAGGCAGACACCTTAACCGCTAAGCCATCTCTCCAGCCCAACTATGTAACTCTTACATTATAAATGTGAGGACTTATTTTGATGGCATCTCCAGTACACACCGTTACACACCTAGAACAAGCTGAACCTGTAATCCGTCACACCTGTAATATAGTCTCAGTAAGACATCGTTACTGTCAGAGCGCCACAAAGTAAAATTACATTTCAAGTTTGAATCAACAGACATGTTGGAAATGCCTTTAAAACTCCACCGCAAGCTAAGTTGGCAGGACGTGATCCAGTGGACAACCCCTATAAGCTGTATCATCTTCAGAAAGCAGCAGGAGGGTGTGTCTCAGACCACAGCCACCTCCTCCTGCCATAGCGCAGTCTGGGTGGGCTGATTAGTAAACTACCATAGACCAGTATTAGTAAACTACATAGACCAGTGACTCACCTTCAAACAACAGGAATGTCTTCTCCCAGTTCTGGGCACAGGAAGTCCAAGGTCAAGGTAGTACAGGTGGGTGGCTGAAGTCTAATGTGTGGGTGGTACGGTCACGGCTCCCCATAGCAGCCTCACTGTCAAGAGATTCAGGCAGCTTTCTGGGTCCCGTTTGTAAGGACAGTAGGCACACATGTAAACCCCACCCTCACAACATCAGCCCTCCCGAAGACCATACCTTCCCAGACTTCCGTATTCGAGTGTTGTTCCTTATTCTCAATCCTTGGGGTGAGGATTTAGCCTTTGAATTTCGGGCGCAGACATGGTGACCACAGCACCCTACCCGGGGATGCAGTGCCAACTCATTGTCCTTGTCCTCTTTCTGAAGCTCACTCTCTGTGCTGTGCTCTGTGGTCGCCTTCTCTACCCAAAGGGACTTCACTTCCATTTGAAACTGTCTTGACCCTGTTGCTGTTCCATACTTCAGTATCCAGTGAATTTCACACTTTGCTGTTTATAGTGTAACTTTTCGTAACATTTCTCAAAGTTTCATAATATAAAAAAAGAGAGGGCTGGAGAGATGGCTTAGCGGTTAAGGCACCTGCCTGCTAAGCCTAAGAACCCGGTTCCAATCTCCAGCTATTCCAATCTCCAGGTCCCACATTTAGCCAGATGCAAAGTGACGCAAGGGCGCAATGCCGCACTTGACCACAAGGGGGCGCACGCATCTGGATTTCGTTCTCAGCAGCTGAGACACTGCTGGCGCGCCCATCTCTATCTGTCTCCCCCTCCCTCTCTCTCTGTCTGTCTCTCTCTGTGTATCTCTCCAAAAATAAAAAAAAATTAAATAATTTAAAAAATAATTTTAAAAAAGAGAGAAAGTGTTACTTGAATTATAGATAACAATTAGATATAAATCTTTACTGATAATCTGAAAAAAATCCACCAGAAAATTGAGTTTTGATGACTTTAAGTCTTTTTTTAAATAAATTTTTAAAATATATTTTACTAATTAATTTATTTATTTGAGAGAGAGAAAGAGAGAGAGAGAGAGAATGGGCACGCCAGGGCCTCCAGCCACTGCAAACAAACTCCAGATGCGTGTGCCCCCTTGTGCATCTGGCTTATGTGGGTCCTAGAGAATCGAACCAGGATCCTTTGGCTTTGCAGGCAAACGCCTTAACCTCTAAACCATCTCTCCAGCCCTAAGTCTTTAGTTAGGTTAATAACTACACTTACTTCTCTTACCCCTCATTTCTTGAATGTGTGTGTGTGTGTGTGTGTGTTCACATGCGTGTTGATGCATGTGTGTGGAGAGTGTGTATGCCTGTACGCACATGTGTGTATGTAGACCAGAAGTTGACATTACTTACCTCAGTCAGTCTCCACCTTGTGTTTTTGACACAGGGTCTCTCCCTGAACCCAGTGCTCGCCAATTCAGCTAGACTACTTAGAAATCCAGCCATAGGGTCCACCCCCCCAGCACTGAGGTTACAGGCATGGGCCACGACACCTTACTTTTACATGGCTTGTGGCGTCCAAACTCAGCACTTTCACCATGGAGCCATCTTTCCAGCTCCCTTAGCTCTCTCTTTTTAAAAATTTAAATATTTATTTATTTATTTTTGGTTTGTTAAGGTAGGGTCTCACTCTAGCTCAGGCTGACCTGGAATTCACTATGTAATCTTGGGGTAGCCTTGAACTCATGGAGATCCTCCTACCTCTGCCTCCCGAGTGCTGGGGTTAAAGGCATGCGCCACCACACTCAGCTAAATATTTATTTATTTTATTTTTATTCATTAGAGAGAGAGAGAGAAAAAATGGGTGTGTCAGAACCTCCAGCCACTGCAAACAAACTCCAGACACATGTACCTCCTTGTGCATCTGCCTTATGTGGGTCCTGGGGAACCGAACCTGGGTCTTTAAGTTTCACAGACAAGCATCTTACCTGCTGAGCCATCTCTCCAGCCCTCATGTCTCCTTCTTACTATAATGTAACTACCACACAATAAGAGATCCCTTGATTTAGGAAAGATCACCAGAAGCTGATGGCTTCACCCGCCAAAGCAGAAGCCGCAATGGAAGGCCAAGGCCATTCCCAGCTGACTGTCACAGAAGCCTCCTGGTGCTGGCCTCGCCTCCTGCTCCCCACGCATGTGTCTGGGGGGGGGTGTCAGAATGTGACAGGCATTTCTTAGTCAGCTTGAAGCTACATCCATTCCAATAAAATATTTATCAAGTGTAGCTTAAATAGTACCCAACGTCATTTTAATAAATGTCTGTTGCCTTGACCTTGCCTGCTGTTTACTCAGTGTTTCAAAGCAGCCAGTCTCCCATTGCTTCTTCTCTTCAGACTTTTCTGTGGCCCGAAATGGGATTCAAGCACCGCCCCCTCTTGATCTGTGCAGTTTTGTTCATGCAGATGGAAAGTGTGGTCGTTTGAATGTCTGTCCGCCATAGACCCGGGTTTTTTTTTTTTTTTTTTTTTTTTTTTTCTTTTTCTTTTTTCTTTCTTTTTTTTTTGGAGAGAGACAGAGAGAGAGGGAGAGGAAGACAGCTAGAGATGGCGCGCCCCTCTCAGCTGCTTGATCTCCGCCCCCTTGTGGTCAAGTGAGCATTTTGTTGCATCTGCAGATGGATTGGAACCAGCATTCTTGTAAGAGGCAGTTTGAAGCCATCTCTCCAGCCCAGACCCGGGTTTTATTAAAGCTTGAAACTTGCGTCTCCAGCTGCCTTTCTGGCGGAGGTGTCACTGGGGCGGGGGTGGATCCTGGGGTCCAGCCCAAAGGCGTGTTTGGGAGCACACCTGGATTCCATGCCAAAGGTGTGGGGAGCAGTGTGAACTCTGCGGATCCTGCCTTTGGTGTTTGCTGGATGTTTGGTTGTTTCTCTGTGCTCGGATGTATGGAAGCAGCTTTTTCCACCACGGATGGAACTCCCCCTGGATCTGCGAGCTTGAGATAAAACCCTTCTTCTCATTAACACTGTGTGCTTTGGATGTTCATCCCAGCACGTGGAGCTGACTGCTAGAGAAGGTGTTTAAATGACTGTGAAGCATTGGCTGGGGAGATAGCTCAGTGGAAAGAGTACTTTCCTTAAAAGTACAAGCCACCAAATTCAACTCCCAGGATCTGTGTCAGGAATGCAGAGAGTACTGGCACATGACTATAATCTCAGATCTGGGGAGACAGGGGCAGGAGGACCCCTGGAGCTTGTTGGCTACGTAGTTTGGCCTTATGGGTGAGCTCCAGGCCAGTTAGTGACCTTGTCTCAGGAAGAGGTGGACAATGTATCTTTGGATGACCTAAGTTGGTCTCTGGCCTCTCCACACACACACACACACACACACACACACACACACACACACACACACACCTACATGCATTCTGTACAAATACATGTGCCCACACACATATGAACATGCATACACACATCACAAACACATATGCAAAAAAAACATGGGGTGTGGATGCTGCACTATTTGAGATGTGACACACTGCTTTTGCACAACTGTAAGATAGTCCAGAGATGCATGAAATGTTATATTAGCAGACAACACTTTGATTTCAAAATGGCCAGCAGCGATCCTGACCTCAAGAGTCAACCACAAATGTGTCAGACAGAAAGGAAGGGGCGGGCCTTCTCTAGCTGTCCAGGGGAGGAGAGCTGGTGGGTCACATCGGGGGTACAAGGGGACTGACAGTGGTGACAATGTGTTGGCTTGGGCCCTGGTTTAAACAGATTGAGAAATGTTCTTCATAGAGCAGAGACAGGACCAATCATTTGAGGAAACCATTCGCTGGGTTTTCTTAGAACTACAATGCAGAGACATTGATGGATGGAAACGAGTTCCCATGTTACCCCTCCTGAGATATTTGAATGTTAGCGGAATTACTCTGTGATCTGTGATTACAGGCATGTGAGTGACTAACCTGATTGTGAGTCGACCTGACCTTCCTGTCTCTCTCCAGTTGTGCCCCAGCTAAACAGCCTCAACTGTCACATTAACTGTGTGTTCCAATCTCGATCATCAAGGATTGGAAATTTCTTTAGTGTTTAATTCAAAATCGGTTTTAGTTTTACGGTTGTGTGAATAACATACACACAGAGCACTTTGACCTCCCTCCCCTTCCTTCCTGTATACATTACGTAGAGACGTAGCAATGACGTTCACTTCAAGTGCAGGGGTTGGGGATCTGCGAGAAATAATCCCAGGGTCAAAGTGCATATGCACAAACCTTCTGATACACTTTTATACTTAAAGTCTTTCTCAAAGACCCCCATGTGGGTGACAGCCATGCGTCCCACCATGCTGCAAGGTATAAGCAGTGAGATGTTTCACTGGGGGCCAGTGGCAGACCTGTTCAAAGAAGCGCTTGGATTGGTCATGGGTTTATTGGTATTAAGACACACGCAAGTCCCATGCTCAACCTGCGTCCTGCCCTCCCTCTCATGCTACTGCGCCTTGCTTATCATCAGCAGCAAGTGAATGCCCGAGGAAAGTTCTCTTGGACTCTGACGGCCGGCCTACAGTTCCAAGTGCCACCTCCAGGGCTCTGGATTATGGAGGTGGTGCCCCACCACACACACCCAGCCTGGCGAGCTGGAGCAGTGGGCAGTTCCACTGACAGTTAAGCTGCTCTGCTCTCAAGCTTGGCCATCATCACTTGCAGTCTACGTGAGCTGCCTGCAAATGTTTTTCCTTGTTGGTGAGCTAGTGTTCTGGGGTCTCCCATGGGCACCCACGTTACCAGATGGTTGTGGTCAGGTGCCATGCTTAGGCTGGTCACAGGTGAGCAGGGGACATGGGTTACTTTGGGGGAGAGGTATTTAATTACCAATTCTCTATTGTTCAGTGTGCTGTTCCCTCTCCCTGGACACTGTAAGGAAAGGATGCCAAAAGACAATGCTTCTGGGAGCTGGAATTACTCATGGCGAGCTCCCTGGGAGCCCATATCCCCACTCCTTCAGAAGACAGAATGTCAACAGGATTGGGAAATAACCAGTGCTGTGTAGACCTTTCATGACTGGGGGCGGCTTCTTACTGCAGCAAAACGTCCCTGTCCTGACTGATTGTGTGGGTGGAAAGAGGTGACAACAGAAAGCTCAGAGGCTGACTTTGCACATGCTGTCTTCTTTTAAGGTACAAACCTTCCAGATTGGCCAGAGCATGAACTGTATTGCAGTGAGCTGGGGGCAGCGTGCCCTGTGTAGAGAGTGGTTAGTGGATGTCTGTTGAGCAAACTTCGATTTTTTTTTTTTTTTTTGGAGAGAGACACAGAGAGAGAGAGAGAGAGGGGAGGGAAGACAGAGATGGAGAGATGGGCACACCAGCAGCCTCTCAGCTGCTGTGAATGAAATCCAGATGCGTGCGCCCCCTTGTGGTCAAGTGCGACATTGTGCCCTTGCGTCACTTTGAATCTGGCTAAACGTGGGACCTGGAGATTGGAACCAGCGTTCTTAGGCTTAGGAGGCAGGTGCCTTAACCACTAAGCCATCTCTCCAGCCCAAGCAAACTTCTGAGACAAGTCATGTGGGGTTGATGTGACTGGATGACAGGCGTTTGATTTACGTGTGGACAAAACCAGTCTCAAAGTGTTCCTGCCATTCATATACAACAAATTAAGTCCCAGTGTGGTGATGTCAGGGAGGGGGGTCTTTGGGAGGTGATGATGCCAGGAGGGCAGAGCCTTAAGAATAAGGCAGTGTCCTCACCAAATGCAGTCCCTTTTGGCCCCCTGCCTCTTCCTCCATGCGGGCACACTAGGAGGATATGCTCTCAGCAGATAAGGAACCTTCTAGATGAGAGACCTTGGTCTTGAGCTGTGAGCCATGACTTCTACTGTGTAAAAACAGCCCAGCCTGTGGCATTTTTGTCAGAGCACCACGGACGGGAGAGGTCACAGCGTGGACACTTCCGCTAGGGTGACAAGCCATTTCTTGATAATGTCTAACGGAAAGCTTCCAAGTGCTCTGGGCTCCCCCAGCTGTTAACCCCTGTGAGTGAAAGCAGCTGGCCAAACTCTGCAGGCACGAGTGGGCACACAGTGGCTCTAGACCACCGCAGGAGGTCACTAACACCTCTGCTTCTTATTTGGGTGAGTACCTGGCACGCAGGATGCTCCCCCTGGCATCTGGACTGTGCTCCCTTCTCCATAGTGGTCCTTCACGGCCACGCAGCTCCCCGGAATGGGATAGCAAACAACTGCTCACTGTAGGAGCCTCTTCCCCGCCCCCGGCCCCCGCCACTCTCCACCTCAGCCGTGGGATCAGTGAGACCCTGGAAGGCTGGCAAAGTGTGGAACGCTAGTCAGCACGGTGGGGTACCTGGACTTCCCCAAATGCTGCATCGTTGGCCTCTGTGATGTCACTTTCAGCCAATGGGGAAGATGGGGCGCAGGAGGAGGCATTTCATGTATGCAGGTGTGCGTGCTCAGATGTGGAGCCTGCTGATCCGCTCCTTACCTCCACGTGTGAGAACGTGCGTGGGCCTCCAGCAGCGCTCAGCCCAGCTATTGTGAAGATGGAGTGTGCTTTGCAGTAAGGGATGTTTCTGCATCGTCCAGAGCAGCCCCAGTGACTTGCGAATGAAAAATGAGGGCAGGGAGAGGGGACTGGGAAGTAAATTTTGCAAAATTAGCTCTTGTTTTATTTGACAATATTCAAATAAATGAGTCATAAGCTTTTAATAATGCTTTCAGATATGACTCTATTTCAACATCTTCTCTCAAGGCCTCTGATATGTCACACTCGCATTCAATCTTTTGCATCCTGGTGACAGAGAAAAATAGGTGTTTGCGGGTGTGACTGGTATAATACAAATCACCAGGAGAGGTCAGGAGGCAGGCTTCGAGAAAGATCTCATCAAGTTTCCTAGACTTGAAAATCACTTAATCCAAACTCACCATTCCATGCTTTCCAAACATATCTTCGCTTCTCCCCTTCAGAGTTTAGCCAAAGACATGGATAGGCTTGGAAAGCTGATATGACTCCACCGAGGCTTACAGGCACCCCAGCTCCTGCAAGGTAGAGGATGCAGGTCTGAGGGGGAACCCGACTGTATCCTGGGTTCTCTGCATGGCTGCTGCTCTGCCACCTCTCCTCTGCCAGGAGAGTGCACTGTAGAGAGACGAGGTCCTCAGCAACCGCATATGCCCTGAGGAGGAGGAAGAGGAGAATGTGGAGGAGAAGGACCAGGAGGAAAAACACTGTATCAGACAGCTTCAGGTTCGCTGAGATGAACTTCCAGACCAGGCACAGTTATGGAGGAAGGGATATTATTTATTGAAGCTTACAGATCCAGGGGAAGTTCCATAATGGCAGAAGAAGTGGCCTGTCTTCACAGGACCAGGCAAGAGAGAGAGAGAAAAAACCAACCAGGCACACAGCACACAGAGCAAAGAAACAGCCAAAAGCCACAGCACACTTCAGGAACTCCTATTAGGCACACTTTGCATATCTTTACAATGGAATCTCAAACCTACCACCACACCTTAAGATCCGCCCCCAGTGACATTGCCTCTAGCAAGGTGATTGCAGATGCAAACTATAAACTAATAAAACACTGAATATATTATATGGGGGCCATCTATTCAAACTACCAAAAGCACTAACCATTGGACTTCTGCCTCCATCTCAGGCCACCGTGGATCAGCACAAGGTGACGCCATTTCCTAGCTCTGAAGAACATCCACCTTGCTTTATACGGTTTCATCTCACTGGACAAAGGAGGAATTATCCTAAGAGTGAACAGTGATGATGGGAAGAAAGAAAGAAGGCGATGGGGGAAGTCTTGCCAATGCCTCTCCCGAAACCCAGCTGGCAATGCAGCTAGGATGAGAGGCAGGCCCGATGCCAGGATGGGGATTACAACACGGGACATTTTTTTTTCCTCCTCCTTTAAATCCACTTTCTAATACACAGCTTGTGTTTGGCTTTGACCATTAGTGCAATTTCAGTCAGATTTTTGTATTTCAATCATCTTTGTGTGGCTAGCATCTGGAATTAGGGGTCTTTCTCCATAAAGTTGTTCTTTGACCCAAAGGCTGTTTCCAGCATCAAAGGAAGCTGCAGGTGGAGAGAAGAAGCCTTGGTGTTTATGGAGGTGTGTGTTCAAATCTCCCCGCCTCTGCCTTCTGTGTCAGGATAGCTAACTAAGCAGGCGTCCCTGGGCTTGGTTCTAAATGAAACACATATCTTAATCAGTTCTTTTGCACCGTATTTTAGTACACTCTCGTGATCATCTGCTATCATAAACAAACTGGTCTCAGGAGACGTAAAAGAAAAACAGTCATTCTCTAGAGAAGGGGAGGGTGTCTGTCAAAGCCACACTATAAATGATATCATAATGAAGTGGGGAACTTTGGGGGCTGTTAGGCACTTGAATGGCAATTGGGAAAAGATCTCGGTCCCCCTTTGTTTCTGATGTGGTGGAAACAATCTAACTACAGCTTCTAGGGTGTTTAAATACAAAGAGGCATTCTGGCCAACAGGAGACAATACAGCCATAGTTCTCTCCATTAATATAGCTCCTTGCCAACCAGTTCATTTACATGGACTGTGAGTGGCTATTTCTAAGAAGGGACTCAGGTGTTCCATCTGTGGAAGGTTCCACCATACAGAGGGAGGTCTGGAGCCCTTTCTGAGGCTATCCACAGCGGCTTTTGTAGAGAGCCCAAACTGCACATCATTTCTTCAAGTACACACACAACCGTGACATTCTGACACTGCTCCATACTAAAACTCTAACACAGAATTCTAACATGTAGAAGGGAAAGATTAACAAAGAACTGGCTCGATTCCCCTTCAGCTGGAGACCAAGTGCGTGGATGACCTTGCTAGGTGTTTGGTGGGGAGACGTAAGGAGATCTTGTCCAGTAGTCTCTATGATGACCAGATGGACCCCCTGCAGCAGACCTGAGTGGGTGCAATGTCCACAGGACTCACTCGTCCAGGGGAGAAACAGCAGGGAGGTGACAGTGGTAGAATCTTGTATGGCCTTGCTCATTCCCTCCAGCTGTGCGGTTCTGGTCCGGCCTTGACATAAAGGGCCCGCGAGCTCTGTGGGCCCCTCAGCTGGGCCAGAATGGAGTAAGTTCCTGTCCTTGTAATTCTGCACTTTGACCCATCCAGACCTTTAATTTTCTACTTTTAAATATACTTTTATTTATTTATTTATTTGCTAGCAGACAGAGAGAGAGAGAGGAGGCAGATGAAGAGAATGGGCATGTTCAGGGCCTCCAGCCACTGAAAACAGACTCCAGATACATGTACCACCCTGTGCATCTGATTCCACGTGGGGAATCAAACTCGGGTCACTTAGGCTCCAGGGGCAAGCACCTTAACTGCTAGGCCATCTGTCCAGCCTGAATTTAGATTTTTTTCTAAGGAAAACTCTGGGTAATGTATATACCACAGTCCATAGAGCACCAGCTAAGCCAGGCACAGGAAGCTTCCAGAATCGGTTGGGAGGGGAATTAGACTCAGCCGCACCAGGATGTGTGACAGCACGGGAGACAAGCTAGGCTCCACGATAAAATGAAAGCCCTGGTTCGTCTCCCTCCCCAAGCTCTGGGCTGCGTTTGGAGTCTCAGCATGGCCATGGTCCTCCTTCATGGTCTAGTCCTGACTGGCTGGTGAGCAGGGCCTGCTGTCAAGGCCACAATACAGTCCTGGCTGCTGGCTCTATGGAACCCGTACTTGGCCTCAGCTTTCAGAGTGGACCCTGCTGCTTCAACCCTCTTGCCCAGGACCCTCTGAGATCCAGTTACTTTGTGCTGTAAGATGACAGTCACCTCTTATGTCGACTCCTGTCCTGGCCACCTGCTCCGTCAATGTGACACCCCATCGGCACCCACACTTCACTTGCTTCTCAGAGGTTTAGAAGGCAATTGGGTGGCTCTGTGACTTTCTCTCGGTAGAATGGAAAACCCCTGGGTTCGGTGAATGTCTTCTGAATAATAAGTTAATAAACAGGATGGAAGAGTAAGAGCTTGAATACAAAGAGAACTTAAAAACATCAACAACAATTGCTATCCAACAGTATACATTTAACTGTGATCTGTAGGCAAACTCCAGCTTTCAATCAGAGAGTGAGAGCGACACATGAAGAATGTGTCATCTGTGCATGAGAGACAAAAGATTATGGCAGATTTGTGGATGGAGGCAGGTGCACATCAGGGTCCCTCCATCCTCCACTCTCGTTCTCTTCCTTTCCAGGAGACTTTACATCACGTGATGACTGTCATCCGTCTCTCACTGGGCTCTTTTCTACAAGGACACACCCTTCAGGACCAGGGCTTCCTTTAGAGCCATGTAGCCCAAAAACATTTCTCCAGTAGCTTACCTGTTTCCTCTCCCACCTGGAGAGTCCAGGAACTCACACACACAACTTCTCCTCTCGCAGGGTCCCTGCCTCTGGTTCTCAGCCTTGCTCTGTACATCGCTGAGAAGGGGTGGCCGCCTGCATAGACCCACCATGTTTGTTTGTTTGCTTTGGTTTTTCGAGGCAGGGTCTCACTCTGGTCTAGGCTGACCTGGAATTAACTATGTAGTCTCAGGGTGGCCTCGAACTCTCCGCAATCCTCCTACCTCTGCCTCCCAAGTGCTGGGATTAAAGGCGTGCGCCACCACGCCTGGCCTAGAGACCCACCATGTGAGCCTGCGACTTCTGGATATGTGCCCCTTCAATGCACAGAGCCTGCCCACCCCGTGTGGACTCCTGTCACAACTGGTACTTTGGTAACACTGGCTCTCAGATGCCCCCATCCAGGCGCTGAAAACCTGTGAATAGATGAGCCATCAGGAGAATTTTGAACAGATGGTGTTCCTGTAGTTCACACTTGAACTTCCAATGCAAATTCAGGTCCTACAGCAGGTTAACCTTCTGCGTGTTGTAGGTTTCCCTTCCCCTCACAAAAAATTCAACACTGGGCGGGAGAGATGGTTCAGCAGTTAAGGCACTCATCTGCAGAGCCCAACAACCTGAGTTTGATTCCCAGTATCCATGTAAAGCCAGATGCACAAAGTGGTGCATGTATCTGGAGTTCATTTGCACAGACTAGAGACCCTGGTGTACCCATTTTCTCTCTTTCTCTCTCTTCCCTCTCTCCTCTTTCTCTCTCTCCCTGCTTGCAAATAAATTTTTAAAAATTAAAAAACAATTCAACACGGAGGCTGTAAAGATGATCGAGTAGTCCAGGTACTTGCCTGCGAAGCCTAAGGAGCCCGGTTCCATTCCCCAGAACCCATGTGAGACAGGTGCACATGGTGGCGCATGCGTCTGGAGTTCGTTTGTAACAGCTGGAGGCCCGGACCTGCCCATAATGTCTCTGAATCTCTCTCGCTCATAAATAAATGGAAATCTAAAATATATATTTAAACAACTCAACATGGACGTAAGTTCTCATTTGCTCTATCCACACATATAGGACATATTTTGGAAAAGCAATATCAGCCTTACTGTCAGACACATGAGCTTTAGAACACTTCACTCCCCTTTGTGCTCTCTGTGTGTGTTGAAGACAGGTCACAGTAGGAATAAGCGTCAGACAATCTTTTTAAACTCACTCAAGGCAGTCCCTCTTAAATGTTTATTGGCTCCCCATACATTTTGCCTGCTTGGATTCCCTCTCTATCCCCTGTGGCCTGGATGCCATTCCAATCCAGGGAGTCAGTCCCAAGGTGGTGTCTCCTCACCCTTGCTCCCATACTGTCTTGAACTTAAGTCATAGGCAGTTCTGAATGTCACCCTGTGGCTACTGAACAATTGAAAGTACCATTTCTTTATCTGTGTGACCTCGGTGGCAGCCTGTCTGAATTAATTACAGCCCAAAAGAAGGGAACAAGGGCCCAATTGAGGGATTAACTTCTGCCTCTACAATTTTCTCTAGCTAAAGGTTTTTGATTTTTCCAGAATAGGATAATGTGGGTATTAATTTAAATTAATTTTTAATTTGTAATAGAAAACGAATGGAAATTCATCACACATAGTCCTGGTCCTCTGAGGGGTGAAGGCACAGCGAAACTGTTAGAGGAAATTTGTAAAAAGAAAGCTAAGGTAGGAGAGAGAGGGGATTGAATGGGAAAGCTGGTACCCATTTGAAAGTTCCTGCAGTCCCTGGTGGCCTGTGTCAAGTCCTTTCCTGGACTTCTGTACGAAACCAGTGGCATTAGCCACTCTCCACAAGGTAAGCATTTCCTTTGGTTATTTTTTAAAGTATTTATTTATTTCTTCATTTATTTACTTAAGAGCAACAGACAGAGAGAGAGAAAGAGGAAGATAGAGAGAGAATGGACACACCAGGGCCTCCAACCACTGCGAACGAACTCCAGATGCATGTGCCACCTTGTGCATCTGGCTTACATGGGTCCTGGGGAATCGAGCCTCAAACCAGGGTCCTTAGGCTTCACAGGCAAGCGCTTAACCGCTAAGCCATCTCTCCAGACCCTATTCTTGGGTTATTTTTAATAGACTGAGGTGCGTGCATCTGGAGTTTGTTTGCAGAAGCAAGAGGCCTTGACATACCTACATGTATTCTCTTTCTCTCTCTCCCCTTGAAAATAAATAAATTAAAATATATTGAATAGATTGGGGTTCTAGTTCTGGCATCCTTGTCCTGAAAAATCAGTCAAGTGGGGGCAGGAAGGAGGGACATGATGGTACTATGTGTCCCTACAAAGTTTCTACTTTAAATAAAAATTGGGCTTAAGGGTTAAGGCACATGCCTGAGAAGCCCAAGAACCCAGGTTCGATTCCCCAGGACCCACGTTAGCCAGATACACAAGGTGGCACATGT
The DNA here is from genome assembly GCA_036365145.1 of Orientallactaga sibirica. Classification (NCBI taxonomy): domain Eukaryota; kingdom Metazoa; phylum Chordata; class Mammalia; order Rodentia; family Dipodidae; genus Orientallactaga; species Orientallactaga sibirica. The sequence continues at coordinate 3,679,688 of JAEOAD010001845.1, forward strand.
GTGTGGAGTTGGTTTGCAGTGGCTGGAGGCCCTGGTGCTCCCATTCTCTCTCTCTCTCTCTCTCTCTCTGCCTGGTCTTCCTCTCTCTCTCATAAATAAATAAATAAAATATTTTAAAATAAATAAATGAAAATTAAAAAAACAACCAAATCCTATAGCATCACACACAATTTGGGGCCAACAGTAACTGGGTTTGGAAGCCCCAGCCATTACCTACCATTGGTGTTAGACCAGGGCCTTCTCAGGGTGACTGCCTACCCCAGGCACGCAGGATCAAAAATCTCTCCGTGCAACTCTATTCAGAGCACTGTTCCAGTGAGGACTTGCCCTCCGCCCAGAGCTCCGTGCTGGGGCAGGGGGACAAGAGATGGCTTATTATCCACAGCTCTGTGACCTTGACGTTTTTCCTGCTTGGAAGGAATCTCCTGTAGGCCTCTCGCGGGCCTCAGATCCTCTGCGAGGTTAATTGAAAGCCAGTCCCAGAGGACCAGGCCTGGGCTGCGCCACAGGCATCTTCTTCGCAGGAAGGAATTCAAGAAAAAAATGGAAACAGCGTTTGACAGAACACAAACACAGGATCATCCGCAGAGGCCCAAGCACAGTGTGGCTCAGTGGCCAATGCCAGGCTGCAGGCAGATGGCAGAAGACAGCGTCAGTGCACAAAGCAGCACCAGTGGGGCCTGCAGGGAGGCTACATGGAGGGCAGGTGTGGGGGAGGGGCAAGGTAGTGGGAAAGCTTCATGGGACAGGGTCTGACCACACATGGGGGCTCATCCAGAGCGGGTCCCGAGGCTGGTCAGCATGCACCCCAACTTTCACTGTCCTTGCAAACCCTTGAGAATGCTGCAGGTCATTGTACCCAGCATTGGCAGAATCTCCTGGGAGGAAGGCAGGATGTGAGTCTGGCTATGTGCTTGTGATGCACCAGCTTGGCACCCACAGTGCCACACACATCTGCGTGCACACAGCAAGACCGTGGATGTGCCTTGGTCACAGCCACCCTGTGAGGATGTCTCTCTTACATCCCAGCTTCCTTTGCTGTGGTGAGTTTGTGTGTCAGCAGCTGAGCACAGGCTGGGACAGTACACCAGCACAAAGATCCTCCTAGAAGGAGTTCATTGGACAGGTCAAGAGAGCCGAAGACACAGTCGTGACCCTGAGGGGAAGGACACTTGAGAACTAAAGACACAGCCCCCACCATCCCACTAGGGTCAGAAGAGGCAGAGTATCTGAAGGAGAAAGCAGGCGGGGCTGGGACTCAACCCTCGGGGACAGGGTCGCCAATAATAAAAACAAAAAGGAGGATATATATGTCACAATGCCGGGCGGGCCCTAGCCACACCGCATGCTAAAAGAAACCAGGCCACACCCCTCGGGTTTTCTCACTAGGATGGTGGGTAGTCAATGACGGGTAAGACTCCATGAGATGGGGCAACCTAAGACAGGCACCATCGCATGTGATGATCCCTTGGGGCCTGGGGTCATCAATGGCTTGGCAAAGAACCATGCCTCCCAGGGTTGCCAATAATAAAAACAAAAAGGAGGATATGTATGGCACAATGCAGGCCTGGCCCCAGCCGGACGCCTGTCAGAAGAAACCAGGAAGCGGCTTCTGTGAACATGGGATCCTGTATAGGCCTGGCGTGACAACAGCTACAGTCCCATGCTCATGAGAAACCTGCTGCGAGATGATCTGTCCAGAGACAGGCTGTCATTGGTCACAAGAAGGGAACCACCCCATACAATGATTGGCCAGCCAAACCCTTAAAAACCCCCTTCACTTCCTTGAATAGATGAGTTTGCAGCAGCTTGCCCTCTGCCTGCTTCCATCCAACTCCTGGAGTCTGTGTCATGACTCTGCATCTCTCACCCCCAACTTGGCAGAGACCCTGTTGTCCCTCCTGGGCTGGCCCTAGGGGGACCCCAACAGTTAGAAGGGGCAGAGTATCTGAAGCAGAAAGCCAGTGGGGCTGGGACTCAGTCCTCAGGGACAGGCGATGTCTCCCACACTGGGGTCTCTAAGGGAGTGGGGAGCAGGCTGTTTCTGAGTGTGGGGAGATCAGGAGAACACACTACACCGAGCCAGGGCTTGGGTGAGGCTCAGCTGTCAGACATCACATCACAGAGAAAGCAGAAACAGCCCTTCCTCCGGGCTGCCTGGGTCCCTCTGGCCCTGGCAGCGCAGCTCAACACATGCAGCCTGTGAACGACACGCACCCCTTTGAGAGTCTCAACACCCAAGTCAAGATCAAGTTCACTCTTAGAACTAACGGATGAGAGAAGCTGGCCTGAGGCTGAACCACAAACAAGCAGTGGTGGTCACCTTCTGAGGTAAAGAGCAGAGCAGCCCATTACGTCATGGATTTTGTGGCTTTAAAGTCACCTCTCAATCCAGACCAGTCAAACCCTGGGAAAGTCTTTGCGGTGGCCTGACAGCTGCCCTGGATGGTGACCGAAACATTCTGATGGGGCTGTAGGCCTCTAGGTGGCCTTGAGGGTGACAGCTCCATTCTGGTGACTGTAAGTGGACAGGAAACTGAACTCCAGGACCTGCCACAGACATTACCCATGCCACTGAGGTGGCCCTGGAGACCAGCACAATACAGGACCCAAAGCCAGCAGTGAGGGCTGGACCTCTAGACCTGATGTGTCCCCCGCTGGTGAGGTCACGCGTGAGAAAGTCCGTTTTAGCGTCTATGACAACAGCACTGTTTTGTGGTCTCACTCTCTCAGTGCAGGGGGAAGTGTCCTCATGGGGCATCGGCTCCTGTTGTAGGCCTGGCCATGGGGATGGTCACTCTGGCTGGTCCTCTGGAATGGTCAGTGTGGCTGCCGATAGCATCCTTGTCTTCCCCATCACTTACCCAGGGGCTGGTTTAGAGGAACACGGAGACACACCCAACTCACAGCTGTGGCATGTACCCCAACCAGTCACAGTTTAGACAGGACTATAGTGACAGCTACTGCAAGATGCTGCCCAGAGAGGTTGACAGCAGCGTGCAGTGCCCAAACCTGGATCTACAGGTTTGCCTGTCAGAAACACTTTGTGTTGCTGATGTACAGGTGGGCCGTGGCCATCAGAAGGTTGGGTGTCCTCAAAGAGGGACCCCACATGCCCATCACCATTCCTGCATCTCATGTTTTTTTTTAACTTTATTTTATTTATTTACTTATTTGCAAGCAGAGAGAGACAGAGATAGAGAGAAGACAGACAGAGACATAGAGAATGGGCACGCCACTGCAAACAAACTCCAGATGCATGCACCCCTTGTACATCTGGCTTATGTGGGTCCTGGGGAATCGAACCTGGGTCCTTTGTCTTCACAGGCAAACGCTTTAACCGTTAAGCCATCTGTCCAGCCCCTCATGTGTTTCTTATATGAGAGATGACATCCAGATGCTCACAACTGAGTCTCCATCTCACAAAAGACCCATCAGCAAGGTCGGAAGATCTGCCTGGTAGCTTTTAATAATTTTGTTTTTATTTTTATTTATTTATTTATTTGAGAGTGACAGAGAGAGAGAGAGAGAGAGAGAGGGGGGGAGGGAGAGGGAAAGGGAGAGGGAGAGGGGAGAAACCGAGAATGGTCAGGGCCTCCAGTCACTGCAAATGAACTCCAGACACATGTGCCCCCTTGTGCATCTGGCTTACGTGGGTCCTGGGGAATCGAGCCTCAAACCAGGGTCCTTAGGCTTCACAGGCAAGCGCTTAACCACTAAGCCATCTCTCCAGGCCCTGCCTTGTAGCTTTTGTCCATACTTCCTCCTGGTGGTCGGTCGCACACTGCACTCTGGAATCTCATCTGAAGAGTGAGGCTGTGAGGCAAGAGCCATCCATCATGGAAAGAGGACAGCGGCCAGCCAGGAATGTGTCCCTACTTATGATCACAAATGTCCAGGGGCAGAGCAGGTGCAGCCAGCTAACCCTTCTCCATAAGACCCAGGCTAGGAGCGGTCAGCATGAGGAACTCACTGCCTGGATTTGCACACATAAGCCTCGCTCGCTAGGTGTGTGAACAATCACCAGTCCTCCCCGGCTCCCTCCTTAGAGGTGAAGATTCCATCCAGACCCGTCAGTAGCCTGCACAGGTCAGGGGAAATAGATCAAAGGCCTCCTAGGAAGCTGTCCCTGTTGGAATTGGGCATCCCTCACTTGGGGCAGGAATAGAAGAAGAATCAGGGCCCATGTTATCCGTGTGTATTCAGCAAATAGGACAGGCCAAGTCAATTCAAGTCATTTTTTTGGTGCCATGAAATTAGCAATGACTGGACGGATCTGTCCTGCAAGGGAACGCAAGCTGCTCCCGCCCCTGTCCTCACACCATCGCAGGCAGTGGGGACAAGTGCTGCTGTCCCCAAGGGTTCCTACCATCAGGCAAGGTGGTCCTGTGAGGGATTCTCACTGTGGGAGATGCTGGTCCGGGTTCGACTTCCAGTACCACGTGCCCAGCGAGTACTCGCTTAATATACAGACTTCAGCTATGCCCTTCCTGGCACAGGACGGACGTCTCTACTCAAGACACAGTTCCTGGAGAGTGTGTGGCATGCTGTTCAAGAGTAAGATGGTCAAAGGGGAGGTTATGAGAGGGTTTGATGGCTGGTTCAGGGAATATCAGCCATCATATATAGATATATAATATATTAATATATTTATATATATTTATATTATATATAATCATATATATTATTAACATATAAGCAAGCCCAATACTCTAGCTTTTTAAAAAAATTTATTTTTTTTTATTTATTTATTTGATAGAAAGATACAGAAACAGGCAGAGAGAGAGAGAGAGAGAATGGGTGTGCCAGGGCCTCCAGCCACTGCAAACGAATTCCAGATGCATGCGCCTCCTTGTGCATCTGGCTTATGTGGATCCTGGGGAATCGAGCCTCGAACCAGGGTCCTTAGGCTTCACAGGCAAGCGCTTAACCACTAAGCCATCTCTCCAGCCCCTACACTGGCTTTTTTATGGAGAGAGTGTGTGTGTGGGAGAGAGAGAGAGAGAGAGAGATTGGTGCATCAGGGTCTCCAGCTACTGCAATTAAACTCCAAATGCATACGTCATCTTGTGCGCATGTACGACCTTCCACATGCATCACCTTGTGTGTCCGGCTTATGTGGGATCTGGGGAGTTGAACATGGGTCCTTAGGCTTTGCAGGCAAGCACCTTAAAGATTAAGCCATCTCTCCAGCCCCTAATGTATATATTTTGAAGAATTTGTTCCAGTGTCTGCACCCATCACCACATGTGAGGTAACATTCCTGTCACTCCCAGCACATCTTGTGCTCTCATGTGGGTTTTGTGTGTGGAGGAATGCTGATCATAAGATCAAGCCTCTCAGCATATTTCAAAGTCTATTAAGAAGCCAAGAGCACGGCTGCAGAGATGGCTTAGTGGTTAAGGCACCAGCCTGCAAAGCCTAAGGACCTGGTTCAGTTCCCCAGCACCCACGTAAAGCCATGTGCACAAAGTAGTGCATGCATCTGGAGTTCATTTGCAGCAGCTGGAGACCCTGGCACACCCATTCTCTCCATTTCTCTTCTCTCTTTGCTTGTAAATAAATAATTTTTAAAAATAAGTCAAGAGTAGATGGAAGTCACTTCAAGGAAGCGGACAGCTGCTTCATACAGTATCAGAGGCACACACAGTTTTCTTCCAGAGTCTGCAGAGCAGACCCCGGACCATCTTTCAGTGGAGAATCAGGCTCGTTGAGACTCAAATTTGTGCTAATGAGAGCACTGGGTGTCCCCTGGCTCTGGGGGAGGGCAGAGTCCCCAAGTACCTTCATATGATTTCCAAGGCTTGTAGTCCCCTACTGGCCAGGGATAGATTTATATAGGCAGTTGAGTTGATTCAAGAACCAAATTGTGCTTAGGAAACATCAGCATGAAACAGTGAACTCAGACCTCAGGGCTGTGTGGTGCTCAAGAGCTAGCTGGAATCCTTCCTGTACTTCCAGACAGGCAGGCAGGCAGGGACGGGCGAGCTCCTCATGGGCACCATTTAAATTTCGCTAATTTTATGACTCTCGTCTGTGAAATAAAAATGAGAAGAGCATCCTTCCTCAGCAGAGTGCTATGCAAATTAATTAACTGGAGTTAAACATATGGAAAAATAAAAATGTCAATGAAGGTATTAGTGAGCATCCATCTCCACCCATTAACAGAGGCTCTGCCTTCACGTGCAGGGTCTCACCTCCCTCGCTGCTTGCGTGTTCCCATCTTGCATTTGAGACTGAAAGCCTGCAGGGAAGACGGCAGGCACGACTTTCTACCCGGGGTCATTGGTTGTCCCTCCCTGCCCCCCTTGCCTCCTTTGCAGGCCAGCAGTTTTTCCTCAGCTGGACTTCACCCACCGAGGCGGCTCACTCCTGTTCTCTCTCCCAGTTGCAGCTGGTACGAGGGGATGCTCTCTGAAAACAATGTCTAATCCCTTGATATAGTAGGTGCCTCACGACTTATAGATCACCTTCAAATGACTTTTCAGACTCAGCTCCAGCGCTGACACACGTTGGGGGCTCTTCCTCCAGGAAAAAAAGGATCTGAGGAGCTGATGTCTCCATTTCTGCCCCGTCTGCTCCCTCGGGCATCTCCAGGCTTGGGTGGGATGGGACGCTTCTGCACCCCTCAGCCAAGCACCTCCTCTTTTGCAGGGTCTCTGTTCCTCTCTAGGTACTCAAGACCATCTCCCCCCCATCCATGTCAGCTGCCCAGCCTCGAAGGGCATCTCCTTCAGGCCCAGGTGACAGTCCCCTTCTAGCTTCACTTCGGGGACCTTCATGTCTCTGAGTTTACAGGTAATTTTCTGGGTGTCCACCCACCCTGCTGGTCAGCACACAAACCTGCAAACAGCACACCCCTGCCCTTGCCTGTGCCCCCTGTTCTCCATCAATGATCTCCAAGCATGCTCCACTAAGGTTGGATTACAGCAGTCGTGGGCAGAATTTTTAAAATATATTTTATCTATTTATTTATTTGAGAGAGAGGAAAGAGAAAGAGAAAGAGGTAGAAGGAGAGAAAGAGAGAAGGGGCGTGCTGAGGCCTGCAGCCACTGCATCTGGCTTACATGGGTCCTGGGGAGTCAAACTGGGGTCCTTTTGCTGTGCAGGCAAATGCCTTAACCGCTAAGCCATCTTCTCAAGCCCTCGTGGGCTGATTTGAATTACATCAACCAGGTGGATGGCCCAGGTCTCACTGGGAATGGCTCCACACTGCCACAGGATCACAGCAGATCCTGGGAAAATAAAAGAGGTGGCTCAGGATAGGAAAGTCTGTCGCCTAACCACAAATGGTTCATTAGTGATGCAAGTGTCTATCGCCACTAACCAAAAGAGTCAGGAAGGAGCCTGCGAGCTGCACACTCAGCACATGTCCAAGGTGGGACTGCTGCCTATTCAACTTTTCTGCTTCTGGAAATGTTTTCCTGCACTGACCTCCTGGAAGGCAGCTGCCCCGGTGGTAGCAAGGACTCATTGGTCCTCCTCTTAGGTCCTGGTGATGGCTGGGACACACTGGTCATCCTCTTACCCTCTGGTGATGATGGGGACACACTGGTCATTCTCTTAGCTCCTGGTGATGGCGGGGACACACTGGTCCTCCTCTTAGCTCCTGGTGATGGCGGGGACACACTGGTCATTCTCTTAGCTCCTGGTGATGCCTGGGACACACTGGTCCTCCTCTTAGCTCCTGGTGATGGCGGGGACACACTGGTCCTCATCTTAGCTCCTGGTGATGGCGGGGACACACTGGTCCTCCTCTTAGCTCCTGGTGATGGCGGGGACACGCTGGTCATTCTCTTAGCTCCTGGTGATGGCGGGGACACACTGGTCCTCCTCTTAGCTCCTGGTGATGGTGGGGACACTGGTCCTCCTCTTAGCTCCTGGTGATGGTGGGGACACACTGGTCCTCCTCTTAGCTCCTGGTGATGGGGACACACTGGTCCTCCTCTTAGCTCCTGGTGATGGCGGGGACACACTGGTCCTCCTCTTAGCTCCTGGTGATGGCGGGGACACACTGGTCCTCCTCTTAGCTCCTGGTGATGGCGGGGACACACTGGTCCTCCTCTTAGCTCCTGGTGATGGTGGGGACACACTGGTCCTCCTCTTAGCTCCTGGTGATGATGGGGACACACTGGTCCTCCTCTTAGCTCCTGGTGATGATGGGGACACACTGGTCCTCCTCTTAGCTCCTGGTGATGATGGGGACACACTGGTCCTCCTCTTAGCTCCTGGTGATGGTGGGGACACACTGGTCCTTCTCTTGGCTCCTGGTGATGGTGGGGACACACTGGTCCTCCTCTTAGCTCCTGGTGATGGTGGGGACACACTGGTCCTCCTCTTAGCTCCTGGTGATGGTGGGGACACACTGGTCATTCTCTTAGCTCCTGGTGATGGTGGGGACACACTGGTCCTCCTCTTAGCTCCTGGTGATGGCGGGGACACACTTGTCCTCCTCTTAGCTCCTGGTGATGGCGGGGACACACTGGTCCTCGTCTTAGCTCTTGGTGATGGTGGGGACACACTGGTCCTCGTCTTAGCTCCTGGTGATGGTGGGGACACACTGGTCCTCCTCTTAGCTCCTGGTGATGGCGGGGACACACTGGTCCTCCTCTTAGCTCCTGGTGATGGCGGGGACACACTGGTCCTCCTCTTAGCTCCTGGTGATGGCGGGGACACACTGGTCCTTCTCTTAGCTCCTGGTGATGGCGGGGACACACTGGTCCTCCTCTTAGCTCCTGGTGATGTAGGGACACACTGGTCCTCCTCTTAGCTCCTGGTGATGGCGGGGACACACTGGTCCTTCTCTTAGCTCCTGGTGATGGCGGGGACACACTGGTCCTCCTCTTAGCTCCTGGTGATGGCGGGGACACACTGGTCCTTCTCTTAGCTCCTGGTGATGGCGGGGACACACTGGTCCTTCTCTTAGCTCCTGGTGATGGCGGGGACACACTGGTCCTCCTCTTAGCTCCTGGTGATGGCGGGGACACACTGGTCCTTCTCTTAGCTCCTGGTGATGGCGGGGACACACTGGTCCTCCTCTTAGCTCCTGGTGATGGCGGGGACACACTGGTCCTCCTCTTAGCTCCTGGGGACACACTGGTCCTCCTCTTAGCTCCTGGTGATGGTGGGGACACACTGGTCCTCCTCTTAGCTCCTGGTGATGGTGGGGACACACTGGTCCTCCTCTTAGCTCCTGGTGATGGTGGGGACACACTGGTCCTCCTCTTAGCTCCTGGTGATGGCGGGGACACACTGGTCCTCCTCTTAGCTCCTGGTGATGGCGGGGACACACTGGTCCTTCTCTTGGCTCCTGGTGATGGTGGGGACACACTGGTCCTCCTCTTAGCTCCTGGTGATGGTGGGGACACACTGGTCATTCTCTTAGCTCCTGGTGATGGTGGGGACACACTGGTCCTCCTCTTAGCTCCTGGTGATGGCGGGGACACACTTGTCCTCCTCTTAGCTCCTGGTGATGGCGGGGACACACTGGTCCTCCTCTTAGCTCTTGGTGATGGTGGGGACACACTGGTCCTCCTCTTAGCTCCTGGTGATGGCGGGGACACACTGGTCCTCCTCTTAGCTCCTGGTGATGGCGGGGACACACTGGTCATTCTCTTAGCTCCTGGTGATGGCGGGGACACACTGGTCCTCCTCTTGGCTCCTGGTGATGACGGGGACACACTGGTCCTCCTCTTAGCTCCTGGTGATGGCGGGGACACACTGGTCATTCTCTTGGCTCCTGGTGATGGCGGGGACACACTGGTCCTCCTCTTAGCTCCTGGTGATGGCGGGGACACACTGGTCCTCCTCTTAGCTCCTGGTGATGGCGGGGACACACTTGTCCTCCTCTTAGCTCCTGGTGATGGCGGGGACACACTGGTCCTCCTCTTAGCTCCTGGTGATGGCGGGGACACACTGGTCCTCCTCTTAGCTCCTGGTAATGGTGGGGACACACTGGTCCTCCTCTTAGCTCCTGGTGATGGCGGGGACACACTGGTCCTCCTCTTAGCTCCTTGTGATGGTGGGAACACGCTGGTCCTCCTCTTAGCTCCTGGTGATGGCGGGGACACGCTGGTCCTCCTCTTAGCTCCTGGTGATGGTGGGGACACACTGGTCCTCCTCTTAGCTCCTGGTGATGGTGGGGACACACTTGTCCTCCTCTTAGCTCCTGGTGATGGTGGGGACACACTGGTCCTCCTCTTAGCTCCTGGTGATGGCGGGGACACACTGGTCCTCCTCTTAGATCCTGGTGATGACGGGGACACACTGGTCCTCCTCTTAGCTCCTGGTGATGGCAGGGACACACTGGTCATTCTCTTAGCTCCTGGTGATGGTGGGGACACACTGGTCCTCCTCTTAGCTCCTTGTGATGGTGGGGACACACTGGTCATTCTCTTAGCTCCTGGTGATGTGGGCATGCACTGCTCCACCTCTTGGTTCCTGGGCCATCAGGTGCAAGAACACCTGTGGTGGTCGCAGACCCTGCTTGGTGACAGCCTTCTAGAGTGGAGGAAGGACACAGGCCAACTTGGCAACTGGTGGGCATCTGTGTGCTCTAAAAGGCAAATTTGCAAGTTTCTCTCTGCATCTTTGGAGGAAATGATAAGGGTCTTACACACACGTCACTACTGGGGTTGGACATGTATGGCGGGAAGTGAGGCGAACTGGGCTTCATCCCCTTTTATTCTCCTCTTGTCCTGCCCTCCTGTTTGCATTGCAAGGGCAATAGCTTTGGGACAACTCCCATTTCTTCCACCTTCCACCACCCAGGGCCGTAGAACAGCCTTCCTGACATACCGTGGCAACTCACTTGTCTGTGTCAGGAGAAGCCACATCAAGCCCTTTGTAAGATGTCCAACCTCCAGCCAGCTATGAGGCAAGAACGAAAGAATATGTTTGGGACAAAGGAGTTGTCACTGTCTGCTTAGACTCCTTCTTCCCTGATGGTCTCAAAGCCCCAGTCCCTGTGTGTGCAGACTGTGTGAGGGCCTGGCAGGCCTCCCTAGCCCGGCCTCTCTCCTAGCCGCCTGTGATGTCTTTCCTGCCTGCAGCTCCAGTCTGGATGAAACAGATGACTCTCCGGGCTGGCTCCCGTCGCAGCAGGCAAGAGCAGCAGTAACTGACTGGCTGAAACATGAGGATTAATGGGTATTTATATTTCATTAAATTTTATGCTCACTGGAGAATAATGTAGCACTCGCAGATATTGAAACATATGTCAACCCTATCCACTTACATATAATTCAATTTGACTTAAATGCATTGATCAAATTTTATTAAAGTCCAATATATCTTCCAAAAAAGCCTGCTAATGCTGGATTGTCCCTTCTGTGTCACTGATGAAAGGGGGCAATTGCTCTCAGACTCTATTTATATCGTTTTGGGGGCAAAGAAATGGATGAAAAATACTCATCCCAAGATGGCCTGGGCTACCTGGAAAAGCCGCTTGTGAGATTGCTAAGTAAATTCCCAAGCAGAGACCTCACCATATAGTGACCCCAAAGAGGGTCAAATTCTGTAGTCCAGCTCCCAAAGGGGAAACATCGCTGTGACTGTCGCCTGGAAATAAGCCACTGAGCTGCAGGGGCTGCATACGCTCCTTCTCGCATCAAATTCTCTCTGTGAGACGCACCATTGCTGGCACTGTCCAGGAGGTTATGCAGATGTTATTGTCCTTGTGAAGTGCTTGGCCTCAGCAGCACTCCACCCACTTTCCCTCCGATTTCTGAAACAAAAGAGACATCATTAACCATGGTCCCCGGGCCATTCATTTTAGCAAAATTAAAAGGTCCATTTGCTACTACAGAAAAAAAAAAAAAAAAGCCGTCTGCATTTTTTTAGGCATTGGGAATGCACTCTGCATACTTTGAAGACTCCCACCAAAGACTTCTCGCGTCACTCAGAACCAGAGATCACTGAGTTCGGGCTCCGGGAGGACAAGAGCTACTTTCCGTTTAGTTTCCGTCATGAATGATATGTGAGCGAAGCAGAGAGGGGGAGAAGGGAGGGAGAAAGAGGGTGGGCAGACGAAGGCACCTTGACAACATGGCAGATCTGCTCATTGTTCTCTCATCAGGCTCCCTCCACCAGCCACCAGATGTGGTCGTTTGAATAGATGTCGCCCAATATATTCAGTGTTTTATTAATTTATAGTTTGCATCTGCAGCCACCTGGCTGGAGGCAGTGTCACTGGGTGGATCTTAAGGTGTGGTGGTGGGTTTAGGATTTCAATCTAAAGATATGCCAAGTGTGCCTAGCTGGAGTTCTGAGGTGTGCTGTGCTGTGTGGCTTTTGGCTTGTGACTTTGCTCTCTGTGTTTGGTCCTGTGAAGGCAGGCCAGCTTCTTCTGCCATTAAGGAACTTCCCCTGGATCTGTAAGCTTTAATAAATATCTCTTCCTCCATAACTTTGCCTGGTCTGGAAGTTCATCTCAGCGAACCTGAAGCTGTCTGCTACACCAGGACATCCAGCCCTGCCCAGTGAGCCATTACAGATGACCAGCGATGAAGGAGTGAGGGAAGGGTGGAAGAATATGGAGATGGGTTGATGGATAGATGGAGGAATAGATGTAGAGAGATGGAGGGGGTGATTTAGGAAGGATGAATGTATAGAAAGAAGATAAATAGAAAATGTTAAGATGGAGGAATGGAAAGTTAGATGAAAAGATGATGGGGAGATGGTAGATGGAGATATGGGTGTGGATGGACGGAGGCATGTGTGGAAGGAGTGGATGGAAGGATGGATGAATGGAGGTATGAATGATGAAAGGAAGGAGGGAGGGATGGAAGTGTGTGCAAATGCAAGGAGGAGGGTATGGATGGGAAGATGATAGGAAAATGGAGGGATGGGTGGAAGTTAGTGTGTGAATGGTAGGATACATGGATGGAGTGATGAATGGATAGATGGGTGGGTGACTGGATATAGAGATGGTTGGAGAGATGAAAGTACATGGATGAATAGAAAGGGGAATGGATGGATGGGAGGACAGCTGGATGGGTGGAAGGATGGGTGGATGGATGGGTGGATATAGTGATGGTTAGGGGAGGGATGAATGAGTGGATGGGTTCAGCATGGAGTTGATCATGCTACATGAAGATGCATTATTTCATTCTTTGACACATGAAGAACAACAGGAGGCTGCCTCTGGGGCGTCCAACATAGAGTGTGCTAGATGCTGGAGATAGAGGAAGGCTGTTCAGGGCTTCCCTGGGCTGGTGAATAGGAAATTTCAAAGGCATCATGTTGTGTGTATGCATCTCATATTGTGTGTGTGTGTGTGTGTGTGTGTGTGCGCGTGCGCGTGCGTGCGTGGAGCATGCGTGCACATGCACTCGTTCTTTCTCTCACACATATAAATAAATAAAATATTTTTTTTAAAAAAAAGGGGTTGGAGAGATGGTTCAGCCGTTACAGCACTTCTGTGCAAAGCCTGATGGCCCAGGTTCGATTCCCCAGTACCTCCATAAAGTCAGATGCACAAAGTGGTGCATGCATCTGGAGTTCTTTTGCAATGGTGGGCGACCCTCATGTGCCCATACTCTCTCTCTCTCTCTCTCTCTCTCTCTGTGTCTGTTTCCCACACATATAAATAAATAAAAATATTTTTAAAAGAAAGGTCAGCTTGGCATCCTATAGAAGGCCACAGTTGGTACACATTTGTGCTTTGCCTGCTGACCTGACGGTTTAAAAGAGCCTTAAGGGCAATGACGAAGCGATGCTCAGCAGGCTTACGTGTGGGGAGGCTGGGACGTGTGCCGTGGAGAACATGCATGTGCCAGGTGAGCTTCTGTCATCGTGAGTGATGTCACTGCTGGCCACAGTTCAGCACCCATGAACCCAGATCATACATTATATAGTAACATTACATAGAAACATGCAGAAGCCAGCTCATGTGTTCACGGCTTCATGAACATGTGCCCAAAGGCTTGCGGGAACCTGGTCCCGAGTGTTGCTCGAGGCAGTGGCCTGCATGCACCAATTCAGTATTTCTGAGTCTTTGCAGGACAGGAGCATTGTGAATAAGGGAATCCCACGTCCTTGTCTGAGCCTTGTCTGCTCTGTTGGTGGGGGTACAATTCCCCAAATCGGTGATTCATGAGACAAGGCATTTATTCTTTAACCTGGCTTAACCGGGACACTCAACAAAATGAAACAATGCCAGCTGCAGAGGTCACCTGTCCCTACTTCCTGGGAGGGTCTGTCCAACCAGACCAGCAAGGCCTCCTTCCAGTCCCTTGGATGCTTAGGATATGTACCTAGGTTGTATATTCAGGTAAGAGAACTCCGGCAGAGATAATTTCTTAGCAGCAACATCAAAGCCAGTGTGCTGTGAAAATGAACAGAAATCCCTACTTTAGGGAAAAAAAAAGTTCCAAGTTATCCACGTGTCCCTCCTCTCTGGCCCCCTCTCAAGTGATGGTGGCGGGGAGTCGGATGGTGTTCCGTATCAGTGGCCATCGTTGTGCCCTTGCCAGAGTTCCGTGTATGCAGCCTGGCCATGGGTAGTGTAGCCAGGAGCTATATCTTCCGGGGCTCCTCTTTCTCACCAGTCCACATCCACAGCACCAAGACGCCTTCACTTCAGTATCTGTGAAATTCGGTAGGGATTCAAAGAGCAAAAGTGTGTGTGATCTGCTCAGTGCCAGACCCTGCAGAACTTTTTTTTTTTTTTCTGGTTTTTCGAGACAGGGTCTTGCTCTAGCCTAGGCTGACCTGCAGAACTTTTATGAGGTTTGTGAGGACATTATCGTTTGGGATGTGCTCACGTTTGAACCAATGAAAGTGGAGAATACAGTTGGAGCCAGGAAAGCAGTGTTGGCTGCCAGAGCCAATAAGACCACGGGCAAGGTGGGCAGTAGCCACGAGCTTCTCCATGAGAACCCGACACCGGACAGTTGGGCCCATTCATCCTCAGGCTAGAAAAGCCCGAGAGTCAAGCAAGACAGCCCAGAGCTTGGTGAAGCGAAAGGAAACCATTCCTTTTGTATTCCTGTTGTAAGTGATCAAGCAACGCTGAGCCTTGCCGCCTACACAGACTCTCAGAGACAGATGGCTTTGAGAAGAGTCCCTGACAATAAAAACCAGATCGATGCTGACACCCCGGAGAGCAAAGAAGTCGTATTTTGGGAAGTACATTCGTTCTGTATGTCTTGGGAGAGGCTGCTGAAGCTGACGGGGGTGGAAGTGTCAGTACCTGTGCTCGGAACCATCTGCAGGGCAAACCTGGATCTACCATGCCCACCAAGACCCGTTACAGCAGCATAGCTGTGCCCAGCAAATGCAGAGAACCCTAGCTCTGCCATCTGCTCTGGATACCTGTGGAATGAGGAGATTAGGATCACCCAAGGCCAACCCAGTGCCTTGTTGCTTGAAGACTATTTTTAATTAAAATATTTTTATTTATGTGCTAGGGGAGAGAGAGAGAGAGAGAGAGAGACAGAAAGATACAGAGAATGGGCACACCAGGGCTGCAGGTGCATGGTGGCTTTGCAGCCCTCTCTCCAGCCTACTTTAACATTTGCCTGGCATCTGAAAACTACAGTTGTAGAAGGCTTCTCTCTCATCAGAACACCCCAAGCTTTTCAACCACCCTCCCCACCACCCAGCAATTGGCCTTACAGGGCTGGTCTATAGGATCTGGCTGTCTCTCTCCGAGGGGAGTTCAGAACCATCCTGCAGCCTCTCCCAGTGGGTGCAGCATATGATATGCTGGGTAGTGAGACCCCTGTGGGACATTATTAGCCTTACAAAGGACGCCTTCCACAGCGCCACACTATATTTAAGTCCACGCATCGATTAATCCTCAAAAGGTGAAACGCTGGCATCAGACGGGATAGCTGAACAGGCAGTGAAGTCAGGGTGACCTGGCTGGGGACCAGCATGCAGTGGCATTAATAGGCCAGAGAGGACAAGGCCAGGGAGGCACAGGCTCATCAGAGAATCCAACAGCTTTCTCCACACCAGCCCAGAGTGCTTCTTTTCACTCGTCACAGAACCCAGGTATACGCAGCCCAGCCCCGGGCCACCAGGGACATGTGGGAGGTCAGGAAACAGCCCAGCTCACATGAGGCTCTCGGTCTCGGAACAGGGGCAGCGTATAGGTGACTGGTTCGTGAGGACAGGATATGGTTCAAGCTAACCGTTCCCACATTCTCAGAGTGCTGGGAGAATGTGTGAAGGAAGAGCTTTGATTTTTATCGAGAGAACCCCGATAATGGCTGCATCTTCCAGGGTCAGAGCATCTATCCAGTTTTGCTGGCTGTAACTGATTAAGCATGGGCTGCTGTGACTTACACCCCCCATTATCGTGAGGGGCCATCATTGTGCATAGGCAATCTCTGCCTGGGTGCTGTCCAAAGGTCTAGACTGGCCCTGCTCTTTTGCTCTTGGCTCCTGTGCCCATTGCCCATCTCAAGTCTTCCTCCCCTCGACAGTCATAGACACATGCACGCGTGCACACATAAACGTACACTCATATACATGCTCACACATACATGCACACGCATGTACACACACACACTCTCATACATGCACACACACACATAGTCACATGGAGAGATACATGCATTCTTGTACTCACGTTCACATGCAGAGAAAGAATAGCCAGAATCAGGCTGGAGAGATGTGGCTTAGCAGTTAAGGCACTTGCCTGTGAAGCCTACGGACCCAAGTTCAATTCCCCAGCTCCCAAGTAAGCCAAATGCACAAAGGATGTGCATGCGTTTGTTTGCAGTGGCTAGAGGCCCTGGTGCACCCATTCTCTCTCTTTCTCTCTCTGCCTCTTTCTCTCATAAATGAACGAATGAATAAATAAAATACCTTTTTAAAAAATATGGGCTGGGTGAAGTGGCACACACACATTTAATGGCAGCACTCAGGAGGCAGAGGTAGGAGGATGACCATGCATTTGAGGCCAGCCTGAGACTACATAGTGAATCCCAGGTCAATCTGGACTAGAGTGAGACCCTACCTCTAAAAAAATAAATAAAAATAATAATAAAGTAGAATCAAAGAAGCAATGGGCCGCCTGACCATGGAAGCATCTGGCTCACTTCCGGTCTCTGCAGATTCTGCCTCCAGCAACTCCTTTTGTAGTTCCTGATTTGGTGACTGGAACCTACCTAGCAAGCCACCCTGGGTGGCCCTCTTGTTCCCTGAGGTGTACACAGAGGCCACCTGGTGGTCAGCAGGTAGCTGTTCTGGAACCTAGGAAGTTGCCCTTCAAATACTTGGCTTAGTGGAATGGCTCCAAGCTGGCTTGACCTCAGGGCTTCTGGAGTTTTGTCAAGAGGCTCAGGTCTGCCAAGGACCTTCAAGGTCAAATCTGAGTGACCTTCTTTAACCAGTCCCTTTTGCCCTATTCTATGGGCCAAATAGCCAAAAGGTCACCCAGATAGAAAAGTGGGGGGTGGATGTGAGGGGACCGCCTTGACAGAGAGCAGGCGTTTGCCCTGTTTTTGGATAGCAGAGTCCAGCCAGTCCTTAGAGGACTTTCCAGGGTGCCCACAGACTCAGTAAAAGAGTGATGCTGCAGCGAGGGCACCTGCTGAGCTGGGATGGACAGTTGACCACCTGCGTTTCTGGACCGCAGTAAGTGCTTTGTCATTCTGAATGCTGGCTGCAGACATGGGGCCATGAAAGAATGGATCATCAGGGAGTGGAGAGGTGACTGATGAATTCGCTGCCTGCTTTTTACGAGCTTGGAATGGACGCAGATCAAGAGGCAGGAGGTTCCCCTAGCTGGGCAGAATCTGAAAGAATTGCGCAGAGCGCAGAAAAGTCTAAGACGTTGACTGTCACGTCATGTGGCATGTGCCTCAAACCCCAGCATTTCAAAGCTGGCAGACGAAAGGTGGCAGATCCTGGACTACTGTGCCGGGTGGGATGGGCTGTGGTGTGTGGTGAGCCAGCCTGTTTCCATCTCCTAAGGCAGTCCGCGATGCTCGGAGGATCGGGACACAATGGCCTGCAGCTGCTTTCTGGAAGCCACAGCTCCTCCAAAGTTTGCTTCCGTTACAAACTATACTTCTAGAAAGAGTGAGAAAACACCAGGCTCTTGTGGACACATTTCATTTTCAAAACAATAGAGGGCAGAAGTTTCAAACTGATCTCAAAAGACTCCCTGCGCATTCCCCCCTTCCTGTGAGAATGTTTCCCTATCAATCTTGTGTTTTGCGATGACTTTGTAAAGCTCCGTTTGAAGTGGGACTCTGACTGTCACTTATCATACTGCTTTGCAATATTTATTTCACAGGGGGTTATAGATCTTAACCACAGAGTTGTCTGAAAATGCCCTTCTTATTCCCAGTTTTTGCTCAATTTGTTTTGTGGCTCAGAATTAGGAAAGTTGCCTGAACTACTTTAACCTATCTCTCCAGGAAGGGGGGGGGGAGTAAATAGGTTGATGATAGAAAATAGAGGTAGATAGATAGATAGATAGATGATAGAGACAGACATTCAGGCAGATAGAGGATAGAAATAGATAATATAGATAGACAGATGTTAGAAATAGAGCAATAAATGATAGGCAGATCACAGAAAACCAAAATAAAAGCTGGGCTCCGGATGAGCATTCTTAATGCGACAGAATTGGAATCTGTCATGTCCTGAAACCACAGCTCTGAGGAATGAATAGGGGACCAGCTTGGCTTCCATGCCTCCTGTCTGTTTTGCTGAGCAGCCTCCATACCACAAAGGGGCCCTGGTTTTTCTCACTTCACAGTGAATAAGGCTGTGACTCAGATGCCCGGCTACTCCCATTGCTTAACTGGGCTGGTGGGTGGAGCATTACAGGCCAGGATTAGAAGGTGGCCAAGAGGAACTCAGATGGCCTTGGAGGGACAGTGCCTGCAGATGAGGGCAGGGGAGGGCCCTGGCCTACAAGAGGCCGTGCTGTGTTCCTTCCTCTGGCTTCCTTCCTCTCTCGCTGAGGGGTTCTCAGCTTCTTCTGTTGACATTTGGGGTCAGTGATTCCTGGTTGGGGGGGTCTTTGCTCTATGATGCCCCTTGTGTGTAACTTCCCTGGCCACAGGGACACACCCTAGTATGCCAACCCAGATGTCCCCAGACCTTGCTTCATGTCCCCCATTGAGAACTACTGTGCTAAACTGACCAGACTGCCATCTCTTAAACCTATAATTAAAATCACACACCGGGGCTGGAGAGATAGCTCAATGGTTAAGGTACTTGCCTACAAAGCCTAGATACCGGGGTTTGATTCCCCAATACCCACGTAAAGCCAGAGTCACAAGGGGGCACACGTGTCTGCAATTTCCTTGCTGTGGCGGGGCCCTGGTGCACCATTCTCACTGTCTGTCTCTCTTCTCTCTCTCTCCTTCTCTGCTTGCAAATAAATAAATAAATATTTCTTTAAAAAAATCTCACCCTGGGGGCTGGAGAGATGGCTTAGTGGTTAAGGCGTTTGCCTGCAAAGCCAAAGGACCTTGGTTCGATTCTCCAGGACCCACGTAAGCCAGATGCACAAGGAGGTGCATGCATCTGGAGTTCATTTGCAGTGGCTGGATGCCCGGACATACCCGTGTTCGCTCTCTCCCTCTCTCTACCTCTTTCTCTCTCTCAAATAAATAAAAGATATTTTTAAAAAATCACACACTGCATAATATGTAATTTTTTAAACACAGAAAGTCGGACTTTTTTTTTTTTTTTGTCTCTAAGAAGCCTTTTCCTATACTTCTTTAGCAAAGAAAATGTTTGACCTCCACTGATTATGCCCGCGGGAACAGACCCCCTGCTGGATGAAAATAGGGTCACCCTCCTGCCTATTCCCATCAGTTTCCATCACACCTGTCCCCCAGGGAGGCTGGACTATGTGAGAGTTCCAGTATCCCTCTGCTGTGAGCCAGAGAGACCATTTCACAACAGCGCTTTGCCGGCTGTCACAGGTACAAACTACCTGGATATTTAGACACCACGGTCTCTAATAGGGACACCATCAATCTTTCATAGGTAAAGAATACATAAATTATAAACAAATATGTCCTTTGGTCTCGTCCAACAGCACAATGATCAAAGAGACACAATGGCTATGCGTTTGCTTCTGTGGGCACCGTGGTCCCTAGCTAGCGGCTGCGCTGATGGACAGCCAGGGGGCTGTCACGTTTTGTTTCATGTGTCACAGTACACTTACCTCCTGTGGTCTTAAGTAATCAATATGGGAGCTGAAATCACCTACTGCTACGTCCGTTACCTCCTATTTTGTCCACTCATAAATTATGGATGGCCGCACAACATCAAGTCTACAATTTCGATTGCATTTGTTAATCATTGATCAATAATTCAAAAGCTGCACCTCCTTCAAGGGCCAGGCTTTCCTGCAGCATATGGCACCAGCTGACAGGGAGCGTGAATGTCCCTTAACAAAGAGCAGAGAAAAAAAAAAAAAAATCAACTTGTTTAAAGTCGCTCCCTGTGCCTTCCGCTTCTTATTTCTGAGGAAGTGACTGCTCCTCCTGCCTTCATCTGGCCTGTGAGGTTTCATGACTGCTTGGCAGAACCTGCAGCAGTGGTGACCTGGGTCTGGATAGATGGAACCCCATGCGCTGGGGCTGGCCAGCCAGTCCGTCGCAGGGTGTCTTTCTATTTTGTTTGTGGTTCTGTGGTTCTTGCATATGTGTGGGGCTGCATCTGACCTCGTGGGGATGGGAAACACATCTTGTTCTGTTCACAGCATATGATCACTCTTCTATAGATACCAGAGACTCAACTCTGGACTGGAACAGAGTCCTTGGCAGGACAGAAGTCAAGGCCTCTGGCTCTTTAAGGGTTTCTGCTTACTGTTTCCTTCTGTTTGTTTGGAGGTTCCCCCCACCACCACCCCCTGTGTGTGTGTGTGTGTGTGTGTGTGTGTGTGTGTGTGTGTGTTTCTCATGGCACGGCAAACTTAACAATAACAACGCATTCACAAATGGTCCTGCCGTTGAATGGAAGGCACCCTTTTATCTTAGCCTCTCCGTGGACAGGGAGGTAGAGCCCTGCTCCCTGCAAGAGCCTGAAGGAAGCCGAGAAGCCGCTCAGCTCAGCATGAGGCAGGCTGCAGGGCAGAAGCAATCTGGTCCCAGGACCTATGATTTCTAGGAAGCCTTTACCACAAAAGGAGGCAGCCGGGAACACTCTGGAGGTTGTTCAGCCTGGGCACAGCCCACTGCCTCCTTGGACGAGGTAAAGGGCACTGCGAGACCCTTTGTGGTGCCCCGAGCCCACGCTGCCCCCTCCTTCTCTCTCAGGATGCTCTCCTGCAGTCGGCCTTCTATAGATGCCTGCCTGCGCCCATTGTTACTGCCCCGCAGGAGGGCCGTTGTCCGGAGGCTCTCAATAACTTTTAACTTTCAAAAAGTGTGAAGAAAAGGAACAGCAGGAAAGGCCAGCGAGGAGGGCAGAATGGGAAGGTTTAAAACAATCTATAGGGAGAAGGAAAGTGGGCAGGGCAGGAGGAGTGGGGTGATGGGGAGACAAAACTTTCCTTTAAGTGAAAGGAGAAAAGGGGAGAACAAGAAGGGGCTTTTAAAGGTTTAAGTGAAATGCAGGACTGCTAGAAATGAAATCAGAAAAGGAAAATGTAAACTCAAGAGCCAACTGGAATAGCAACCCAGCTTTGCAGCTCCGCCTCTGCCCGTCCATCTTGTACCACTTCCCAGCTTCCTCCACACGGCTCTGGCTCTGCAGGCGACCCTGGCTGGGCGCCGTAGGTAGACTGAGGCAAACACAAAGCTCTCCTAGAGCTGAAAGCAGAGAGCATGGTTCAGTTGCATCACTCAAGGGGACTTTCCCGAGCAGGTGCACTCAAGACTGGACAGACATCCTTCTCCTGCACAGATCTGCCCCTACAAAAGTCAATAACATGGTGTCAGAGGAACCTGTCCGGTGGACTCCATAAATCAGGGTGCAGGTGGTGCTAACAGGTGTGGGCTGAAGTCATTGAGAGCAAATGAGTCACCCTATCAAGTCACTCACTAACTAATGTGACTTCCCTCAGGCCTCTGATGGATCTGCCAACCAAGCCTAATGCTCTGTCACTTTAAATGATTAGACGTGGTTCTGACCCTATCAACTCGTGGCACAGCTGTTTCTATAAATAAATCTATGAGCCTGTTTGGCACCATTGCAGAACCCGAAAGCCCAGTGAGAGGAAGGATACAGGACAATGTCCCTCTTGAAGAAAGTTGCTGGACGCCATTCCCTCCTCAAGTGGACTTTTCCCTGGGACCTGCTGGACGCGGAAGTCACCAAGGGTGTGTGTTGTCTTCGTCATGATTATGACAACACACCTGACAGAAGAAGCTCTCAGAGGAAGAAGTTTACTTTCGCTCAGAGTTTGAGGGCATTCAAAGGCATGTTGGCCAGAGATTGAGGTGCTTGGTCACATTGTGTGTGCACTCAGGAAGCAGAGGAAGAGGAATGCTGGTGCATAGCTCTTTTTCTCCTTTCCCTCCTTTTTTATTCCATCCAGGACCCCAGCCCATGAAGTGGTGCCATGCACATTCAATCTCCTATCCCCAGGTAGAACTCTCTGGGAATCCACTCACAGACACACGCAGACAGAGGCGTGTCTCTTAGGTGAATCCAGGTCCAGTCAAGCTGACAGCGAACATTAAACTGCACACCAGCTATCCTTGTGCTTACTGAAGTTTGGAGGATCATCTTCGAGAGGGGTGGAATGCCTCAGAAAAATTGTTCAGGGGCTGGAGAGATGGCTCAGCACTTAAGATACTTGCCAACAAAGTCAAAGGACCTGGGTTCGATTCCTCAGGACCCACGTAAAGCTGGATGCACGAGGTGGTGCATGCATCTGGAGTTTGTTTGCAGTGGCTAGAGACTCTGGCACACCCATTGTCTCTCTCACTCTCTCTCTCCCCCTAAATATGTGTGTGTGTGTGCACGCACGCGCGCCTCTCTCTCAAATAAGTAAATAAATTTGTCCATTGCCAAAGAAGGAGCAGAAAGAATGAAAGAGCCAAAGGAAGGGTACAACTCCTTGCAATGCACCTGTCCAGACAGAAATTGGCCTTGGCCTCGATATCCATGACCTCGCAGTGCCTAGCAATACCTTCACAAGACCCTCATAATAGGAGAAAAAGATGATGACATCAAATTAAAAGAGAGACTAATGGAGAGAGGGAGGGGATATGATGGAGAGTGGAGTTGTGAAGGGGAATGGGGAAGGGGAGGGAAATATCATGGTTTATTGTGTGTAAATATAGAGGTTGCCAATAAAAATTTTTTTAATTTAAAAATTCACTTTTTTTTAAAAGAAGTATTTGCTCAGAATTGCACACTCACTGGCCTGCTGGAGCCAACTGTGAAGCACAGGCCTCAGACACGATGCTACGCTGGGGTGAGCAGCTCCACAGGCCAGCAAGGCTGTGAGCCTCAGTGACCAATCAACCTCAGGGTGGACGCCATGCCGCTGGGTTCTGTGTGTGTCACCGCTAGGTCCCGGCTGGTGCCCAGGGTTTATTTAGGCCATCCTGAGACCTGCAGAAGGTGTGTGGTCTTAGCAATTTAGCTTCCTCTACAGCTTAGCAGCGTCCATTCACGTATCACTTGTCCATCACCGATCTCTTATCTATCCACTATTTATGTCTATACATCGTCCACCAGTGGCTTTCTGCTCTCACTCTTCCTTTCTCGCTTTCTCATTCTTGCTCTATCCATCTTTTTCTCCATCATCCAGAGTGAGCCTCCTCATAGGTGAATCCATTTTCTTTTTAAAAAAATTTTTTTAATTATTATTTATTTATTTATTTGAGAGAGAGAAATACAGAACTAGGCAGACAGAGAGAGAAAGAATGGGTGTGCCAGGGCCTCCAGCCACTGCAAACGAACTCCAGATGCTTGCGCCCCCTTGTGCATCTGGCTTACGTGAGTCCTGGAGAATCGAGCTTCGAACCGGGGTCCTTAGGCTTCACAGGCAAGTGTTTAACCACTAAGCCATCTCTCCAGCCCTCCATTTTCTTTTTGAATGCATGAATAGTTTTCTAGTGAACTCTGAGGCTGTCACCTACTCCGTTAGACCTTCCACTTCCTTCTTGGCGATGACTCTCCCGGATGCTCCTGGCCTCTCTGTTTCCTTTCAGCAGAAAGATCAGGAGACTTGCTGGGTCTCAGAAGAATAGGAGTGGGGTCTCATCCTGTGCTCCAGATGCTCATCCACCTCCTTCTAGGCTCTGCTGGCCAAGGAGCTGCACCGGACTTAACTAGTCACCATAGTGACTGGAAGAGAGGAGCCCAGTGACTGCGGACTCCCAGGGGCAAGAGAATGGTGATTGCTTTCAGCTCAGACATCTCACTGTGCAGGCAACGGCAGACCACGCAGGCTGTGATGAGGCAGCCAGCCTCATGGTCCTCTATGCTGCTCCTGCCTCCACTCTCATTATTCAGCCCATGGCCACCCCCCCCCGCCAGGAGCCCTGGCTTGTCCCACTAACCTCATACCTCCTCTTCTTGTTGTCCCATTCACTCACAGCTCAAACCTGCCTCCTGTTCCAGGTTTGGGGTGCACAGTGTGAGGAAGAAGACCAGTGTATTCAGCATCATGCCCCCACGCAGCCCCTGGATAGCGATGGCAGGTGCACCTGCTTCTTGGGGCCATCTATCATGGTCAGCCTTCCTCAATCAGTCTCTCTTCTGTTTTGATGTCATCATCTTTTCCTCCTATTGTGAGGGTCTTGTGGAGGTAGTGTCAGGCATTGTGAGGTCATGGATATCCAGGCCATTTTGTGTCTGGAGGAGCACGTTGTAAGGAGTCCTACTCTTCCTTTGGCTCTTACATTCTTTCCGCCACCTCTTCCCCAGTGGACACTGTGCCCTGGAGGGTGTGATAGACATGTCTCAGTGCTGAACAATCTGATAAGAAATAATCTTGGTTAGGTTAATTGAAATGGGTACATCCACCTTAACTGTAGGTGACTCCATCCCATGGCTTGGGGTCCTGGACTGTTTAAAGGGAGGGAGCTGGTGAGCAGCAGCCTTCATCCCTCTCTGCTTCCTCACTGTGGACTGAATACGACCAGTTGCCTCACACCCTTGCCACCATGTTCCCCCCGCCCCGCCAGAGTGGACTGTTCCCTGACACTGGAAGCTGAAATAAGCCCTCCCTCCCTTGAACAGTTTTTTTTTTTTTTTTTTTTGGGGGGAATCTTACCCCAGTGATAAGAAACACAAATGAGGGCTGGAGAGATGGCTTAGCAGCTAAGGCGCCTGCCTGCTAAGCCTAAGAATGCTGGTTCCAATCTCCAGTGGTTCCAATCTCCAGGTCCCACGTTTAGCCAGATGCAAAGTGACGCAAGGGCGCAATGCCGCACTTGACCACAAGGGGGCTCATGCATCTGGAGTTCGTTCACAGCAGCTGAGAGACTGCTGACGCGCCCATCTCTGTCTCCCTCTCCCTCTCTGTCTATCTCTCTCTATCTCTCTCTCCAAAAATACATAAAATAATAATAATAAAATTTTACAAAAAAGAAACACAAATGACACCCCCAGGTTCCCTCTCTTCTCTGGGTTTCCACATGAACACCCACCCTTAATAAGCAAAATCTACCATTTGCCCCACCAGACTGAAAGCCAGGGACCAAAAAGCCACCCCTGGGGTGGAGTGAAGCTGCATGTCTGGGCTTGTCCACACAACCCTAGAGTGAAGTTTTCCAGGTGTCTCTGGGAAACACTGTCCACTACAGACGACACCTGTGTCCCTGCTGGAAGAGGCTTCTGGGTAGGTGGGCGTGTCTCTGACAGGTCTTCCTCCATTCACCTCACAGGAAATTTTGTCTTTCTCTGTTTCTCGCTAACAGTTAAAATCGCCTCCATAGTGTTGGTTCTGCCCTCGGGTCTTTGAAAGCTCCCCTCACCCTGCCTGTGTACTGTGTTCAGATTTTAAACACACCGGGTGTGGTGGTGCACGCCATTAATCCCAGCACTTGGGAGGCAGAGATAGGAGGATCACCATGAGTTCAAGGCCACCCTGAGACTACAGAGTGAATTCCAGGTCAGCCTGAGCTAGAGTGAGACACGACTTTGAAAAACCAAAATAAATAAATAAATAAATAAACAAATAAATAAATTATAAACGCTTCCTTACCAAAGACTCATTTAGAAGACCTCTGCTCCTTGCCTGTGGCATGATCGGGAGGTGGTGACAACTAGAGGAAGAAGAAGGAAGTGAGATCATGGGGTGTGCCCTCTGAGGGATTGTGGGACCCCATCCTCTCTTTTGACTTTCTGGCTGCTACCCCATGCAATGCCAAGGTTGCCTTACAACAGGCCCACTGGTAGCAAGTCCATCCAACCATGGAGTGAATCCCGCCCCCACAAGTGAAAGCAGATCTTTCTTTCCTCTCATTATATTTCTGAGTTCTTGTTCACTGTGTTAGTGACTTTCTTGTTATTGGGACAAAATACGTGACACAAATGAGCTCAAGGGAGGAAGTGCGTACTGCAGCTTACTGTCTGATGTTATAGTCCATCAGGGCAAAGAAGGCTTGGTGGCGGGAGCATGGGGCGGCTCGTCACATTGTGTCCAGAAGCAGAGAGAGAAGAAGGCTGCTGCGCCATCTGGTCTCTCTCCTTTCCATTCAGCCTGGGACCCCAGTACATGGAATGCTGCCACACATAGTTAAGATGGGTCTCCCCACCTTAGTTGACATTATCAAGGGAACTCTCTCACAGAGATGCCCAAAAGTCCATTTCTTCTGTGGTGCTAGGTACTGTCAAGATGGCAATGAAAAGAAGTCATTATATGAAAATATTACATGAAAATATCCCCACTGCCTCTTCCCTTCTATTTGGGGAACAGCCTCTACTTCCCTTCCCTCTAGCAGGAGAACAGTCCTCACCTCCCTTCCCTCCACCAGGAGAACAGTACTCACCTCTCCTCCCTCCATCAGGAGAACAGTTCTCACTTCCCTTCCCTCCACCAGGGGAACAGTCCTCACCTCCCCTCCCTCCACCAGGAGAACAGTCCTCACTTCCCCTCCCTCCACCAGGAGAACAGTCCTTACCTCCCTTCCCTCCACCAGGAGAACAGTCCTCACCTCCCTTCCCTCCACCAGGAGAACAGTCCTCACTTCCCTTCCCTCCATCAAGAGAAAGTCCTCACCTCCCTTCCCTCCACCAGGAGAACAGTCCTCACCTCCCTTCCCTCCACCAGGAGAACAATCCTCACTTCCCTTCCCTCCACCAGGAGAACAGTCCTCACCACCCTTCCATCCACCAGGAGAACAGTCCTCACCTCCCCTCCCTCCATCAGGAGAACAGTCCTCACCTCCCCTCCCTCCACCAGGAGGACAGTCCTCACCTCCCCTCCCTCCACCAGGAGGACAGTCCTCACCTCCCCTCCCTCCACCAGGAGGACAGTCCTCTCCTCCCTTCCATCCACCAGGAGAACAGCCCTCACCTCCCTTCCCTCCACCAGGAGAACAGTCCTCACCTCCCTTCCCTCCATCAGGAGAACAGTCCTCACCTCCCCTCCCTCCACCAGGAGAACAGTCCTCACCTCCCTTCCCTCCACCAGGAGAACAGTCCTCATTTCCCTTCCCTCCACCAGGAGGACAGTCCTCACCACCCTTCCATCCACCAGGAGAACAGTCCTCACCTCCCTTCCCTCCATCAGGAGAACAGTCCTCACCTCCCTTCCCTCCATCAGGAGAACAGTCCTCACCTCCCCTCCCTCCACCAGGAGAACAGCCCTCACCTCCCCTCCCTCCACCAGGAGAACAGCCCTCACCTCCCTTCCCTCCACCAGGAGAACAGTCCTCACCTCCCTTCCCTCCATCAGGAGAACAGTCCTCACCTCCCCTCCCTCCACCAGGAGAACAGTCCTCACCTCCCCTCCCTCCACCAGGAGAACAGTCCTCACCTCCCTTCCCCCCACCACGAGAGCAGTCCTCACCTCCCTTCCTTCCACCAGGACAGTCCTCACCTCCCTTCCCTCCACCAGGAGAACAGTCCTCACCTCCCTTCCCTCTACCACGAGAGCAGTCCTCACCTCCCTTCCCTCCACCAGGAGGACAGTCCTCACCTCCATTCCCTCCACTAGGAGGACAGTCCTCACTTCCCTTCCCTCCACCAGGGGAACAGTCCTCACCTCCCCTCCCTCCACCAGGAGAACAGTCCTCATCTCCCCTCCCTCCACCAGGAGGACAGTCCTCACCTCCCCTCCCTCCACCAGGAGGACAGTCCTCACCTCCCTCCCCTCCACCAGGAGGACAGTTCTCACTTCCTTTCCCTCTACCAGGAGGACAGTCCTCACCTCCCCTCCCTCCACCAGGAGGACAGTCCTCACCTCCCTTCCCTCTACCAGGAGGACAGTCCTCACCTCCCCTCTCTCCACCAGGAGGACAGTCCTCACCTCCCTCCCCTCCACCAGGAGGACAGTTCTCACCTCTTTTTTTCTCCTTTCCCATCCTCTCTACTCTGCTCTGAAGGGGGCATTTCTTTTCCCCATTCCATCTGCATGGTCACTTGATGGCTTATGTCTCCAGTGTGTTCCTTGCCATGGAATTTTATGAGCCCTCTTGAATACCCAGTAAAGCTCACAGAAGGCAACAGAACCAGTTTGTCTGTGCATGTCTACCTTGATGCCACACACAATTTAGTGCTTCATAAGTGTCTTTTGATGACATCAAGGCACGTGGAGGATAATGGTGCTTCCTTTCCTCCTGGGAAAGTTTCTATACTTTGAGAACTAAGAGCCGTAGAATTAAAGAATGATAGAAAATCAGTTTCTTTATATCTTTGGTGAGCCAGGAAGTTAGTGGTTTAATGAAGGGTGAGGTAATTGATGGTGAGCTATGTGAAGTTGTGTGTTTCTCGAGCTGAGAGTATTTATTCTGCTCAATCCATTTCAATTCCATGTGCTCCTAGTTATGAATCCGTGGCTGTCTCCCTAGCTCATCTGTGAGGTGACTACATGGAAATAGAGGACATTTAAGTTCACATGAAGATGGAGATGAAGAGAAAGCTTAATACCCCCAGGGTAGATGTTATTGTTATTTCTGACTTTTTATGTCACACAGTCGGTCCTTGTTAACACACTCATGGTGATAGAGTCCTTTCAGAGGGCACTTGACTGTCCAGGGGCCAGAATGGAGACCAGTGTCCACTCAGGAGGGTCTGTAGAATGCAGAAGGTCACCAGTGCACAGCACCTGCTAGGAAGGCCTCTAGCCAGAAGGAACCAGAGCTTCCAAGTGCCAGACTCAAGACTTCAGGACCCAATCCAAGCACATGTCAGTACAGGTCAGGTGGTGAGAGTTGGAGTCATGGCTGTAGGTTTGAGCTTCGCCCCGCACAGTCACTACACAACCCACACTGTACATGTGTTGTGTACCCTGGCTTGAAGATGTAGCCAGGCGTCAAAGGAGGGTCTCATATTCTCCAGCCAAGGACTCAGGCCCCAGACAGACGAGGACAGAGAGAGAACATAGCTCAGATAGGCTACAGGTAGAAGTAGTTGCCTGCAGAAATGGGAATGCATCTGCTGAGGATGGCAGGTGCTGGAAGGCAGCCTTGGTGGGGGACATTCTTGGGGTGCAGGATGACCCTGAATGCCAGTCACCGAGTCACCTAGGAGAGCTGACCAGACATCTGGCCTCGATCACAGATCGCTCCGAGGAGAGTCAGTCCCCATTCCGTGGCCGTGAGCATTGGCTGCCGTGCCTGAGCCCAGGGTCTAGAACGGTGACTCATTCAGGTGGACCAGAGTGCTGATCAGTTCTCCCACGACATGAGCTGGGCAGTCACCCTGATTCTATAGGAAGACAAGCTGCCTATTGAGCTTTGCTTTGAAACCAGGCAGCGCCATTCCCACATGCATCTCACTGTGGTTTCTGAGGATCTCTCCCGCTCCTGTGACACTGTGCATGGCAAGGAGGTTACAGAGTTCCGCTTTTCCGTGAGAAGGGGACAGTAAGTGCACACAGAAAGCCCGCAGTCACAGGAGGTTAGGGTCTGTCTTCGCCGTATCCCTCTACATGACTCCATGGAAAGCATTTTCAGGGGTTTCTTTGAGTTTCTAGATCACCTTTGGGACTATGAGCTGACCTGACTCCTGACCCCCACCGCAGCCCATTACTGATCTTTCTTTCACGCAGTCATAAAGAACACTCAAAATGTCACTTGCTAAGGAAAAGTCATCAAGGAAAAATTAAATCACACCCTTTAATGATGACATTCACCATCAGGGATCCGAGGCTGGAGAGTCAGTCTGACAGAGTGCAGGAGGCAGATCCCACAAGGAGTGTGAGCTATGCTGAACCACCCTAACCTGCAGTGCCTTCATACGCATCACACTTCATACTAACTTGGCACTACGCATCACACTCTGTTCTAACTACACGAACCAGGGGCTTCTATTCAAATGAATACTCTTTAAAAAAATATATTTGTTTTGGGCTGGAAGGATGGCTTAGATGTTAAGGTACATGCCTGCAAAGCCTAAGGACCCAGGTTCAACTTTCCAGATCCCATGTAAGTCACATGTACATGATGGCACATGCATTTGGAATTTGTTTGATGTGGCTAGAGGCCCTGGTGTGCCCATCTTCTCTCTCCTCTCTCTAAAAATAAATAAAAATAAAACATTTAAAACTTTAAAAAATATTTATTTTACTTGTTTATTTGAGAGAGAGAGAGAGAGAGACAGAATTGGCATACCAGGGTCTCCAGGCACTGCAAACAAACCCCAGACACATGTGCCACCTTGTGCACCTGGCTTACATGAATACTGGGGAATCAAACCTGGATCCTTAGGCTTCACAGGCAAGAGCTTTAACCACTGAGCCATCTCTTCAGCCCTGAATGAGTGCTTCAGAATCCATCCTTTAAGTTAAGTGTGAAGAGAATTTTCTAGATATTCACAACCAACCTTAGAGAAGTGTCTAGCACTGTACAAACTCACAACGTTTAAGACTGGGAGGGATGTACAACTCTTCCAAGACAGAGCTCTTGGGGAGGGGGAGGGGTTGAAACCAGGACCTAGCCAATACTAGGGTGAAGTTCCATTTCTGAGCCCCCAAGTTAAGCATAAACATGAGGTTTTCTTGAAGGCTCCCAGCTACCCAATAGGAAGCTCCTCACGCGGATTTTCCTCAGAATTCAGTTAATTGGGTTCGCTGTAAGGTTGCCGTCCTTCCTGCTGGAAACTCTCCTAGGCCTTCGTGGGCGCTCGTGGTCATTGGACTCCCCGGCTGTCCTGTTAGCCAGGACTTTAATTAGCTCTGGCGTCCTCTTCGTAATGATAAACGCAGAGGTGGTGGATGGGAATGCAAATGCTGGTGAGGCAGCTCTGTCATCAGTGAGCATCCTTAATGCCTTCCCACCGCTCCATCCATCACTGTCACCCCCGGGTGCTGCATTCAGCTGGGCTCATGGCTGTGGGCCAGAACGCCTTCCAGAGCCGGGCAGGCCAGACTTGGTGAGGCTTTCCTCCCCATATGTTTTTATTCATCTTTTGCTGAATATTTGCTTGGCAACTGGGGTTCCAATATATTTCCAGCTGAGATGATAACTATTTTGGGTCAATAAGCAAATAGCTAATTTAGAGCCAAATAACCAATAAGAAACTGCTCTCTGAGCATCATGATAGAAAAAGAAGCTGCTGTAGTAGGTCTGACAGACCCTGGTTGAGGCTGAGCACTCTTGCCATGCTGAGTGCCATGGCCCAAATGTGAGGGTAGGAGGGACGGCGCAGGTCCTCAGTGGAGGGTTTCATGGGAGTGAGGTATATCATCCTTAGCTGAGATCAGAGCAAGGTACCACAAACACTCCCTGACCAGTGCATCTGGGCCTTGCTCTTGGCTGCTGCCCAGCCATGGTCTGACCTTGGCTCTGTTGCGATGGCTTAGAGGTGCTGTTCTGGGTCTTCTTCTTAGTGACCAGAAAGCCACAATGTCCAGAGGGTCTCTACATGGCAAGGCCAGATGGTATCTTAGTACCTCACCTTGGGTCTCCTGTGCCTCAGCCCTCCCCTGTCTTTCTAGCCATATGCATTTTCTCTCCCATGCCGGCCATCTTCACTCTGGTGTCCAACGAAAACATTACGTGATGTTCTCCAAAGAAGGCCTGAAGTCTTCCCGTGATCATCCTCAACCTCTCACGTAGGATGGAGGATAGCTCGGGCTCCAGCTTACCACAGATCTACCCTTCCTGAGCCAGAGGAGAACCCAGCTGCAAAGATGCATTAGCTGGGAGCTGGGCACAGTGGCTCACGCCTTTAATCCCAGCTCTTGGGAGGCAGAGGTAGGAGGATCACAATGAGTTTGAGGCCACCCTGAGACTACATAGTGAATTCCAAGTCAGCCTGGGCTTGAGCAAGACCCTACCTAGGAAAAAAAAAAAAAAAAAAAAAAAAAAGCAAACAAAACAAAACAAAAGATATGATACCTCGTTGGGGACCTCTGCCCTGGAGAGGTTGGGCTTTCTCCACACCTACAGCATAGCCCACTGTAGATATACCTTGCCCTTCTTTTTCACCTTCACAAACAAGCTTCAGTGGACCAAAGGGAAGAGCCATTTCTTTTATTATTATTTTATTTATTTTTGGAGAGAGACACAGAGAGAGAAAGACAGGGAGAGAGGAAGAAGGAGACAGATAGAGATGGGCGAGCCAGCAGCCTCTCAGCTGCTGCAAACGAAATCCAGATGCGTGCGCCCCCTTGTGGTCAAGTGCAGCATTGCACCCTTGCGTCACTTTGCATCTGGCTAAACGTGGGACCTGGAGATTGGAACCACTGGAGATTGGAACCAGTGTTCTTAGGCTTAGGAGGCAGGCGCCTTAACCGCTAAGCCATCTCTCCAGCCCCAAGAGCCATTTCTTGCTATGCACTCCAGGTCAATCTTCTTCCAATGTGGGTAGTCCCTACCTCAGAGTCATCTTCCTGCAGGAACCAGAGGCCCAGTGGGTCACACTCCCGCCTGCTGTCCTTCCACACATTCCTCACTGCAACCTCTCCCTCCATCCCAAGCTGTGGGCGCCGAGTGTAGTGACTTGATTCTACTCCTTCCTGCGGGCCTCAGTCTTCAGTCTTTCACACGGATATCTTCCTCAAGATTCTGCTTCTCTGCAGTCTCATCCCCTCCTCAGCCTACTCTTGATCCAGCCACCGCGGTCGTCTTTGGAGCCTGTTTGGAGGTTCCAGCAGGGGAGCGCAGCTGGTCATCTACCCTTGACCGACCGGAGACCAGTCCTCCTCTATGAAGGGAAGGTTGTCCTCTGCAACAAAGCGAGCAGCTTCAGGAGGGACCCACATGGAGCCGTGAGGGAGGAAGGGGACACCCACCCGCTTAGCCAGCCAGATCAGCAGAATCAACTCTGGTGATCACTGGGGTGACAGATGGTGCACCCAGATCGCCCTCATATTCCCCTGGTCCCTACCACACCCTGAGCGGGCTAGCTCAGCCTAAGTCACCCATCACCATGCAGCCAGCCAGGAGCTCCTTCCAGCCTCTGCAGGAGCTGTCTGTTGTACCCTCTGCCCTGCGCTATGAGAAGCCCAGCCGCATAGCCACCCCGTGGCAAACTGTAGAGGCTGCTTGAGGCTGGTTTTGGCAACAGCATCAGAGGTCTGGGTGCCAAGTGCCCATCAGAGCCCTGAACACCTCTAAGAATCTTGGGCACTTAAACCAGGTCACTGTCTTAGACACTAAGTTTGTTCAGTAACATTTGGAATAAACCAGCCTCTGCAGCCATGTGGACCAATGCGGTTAGCTTCCCACCCCCACCACAGCCTTTCCTCTCCTGAACAGACTGAACTTTCTTTTTTAAAAAAAAATATTTTATATATTTATTTGAGAGAGAGAAAGAGAAAGAGAGAGAGAGAATGGGCATGCCAGGGCACATGGCCACTGCAAATGAATTCCAGATGCATGTGCCACTTTGTGCATCTGACTTTACGTGGGTACTGGGGAATCAAACCTGGGTCCTTAGGCTTTACAGGCAAGCACCTTAACTGCTAAGTAATCTCTCCAGCTCATGAAGAGCAATCTTGAGTGGAAAGACAATACAATTAAGTTTCAGGTTCCATTTCAAAACTTTAATACAGTTGTTTTTCTTATCGGGTTAATAATTTATAGACACAACAGCTCAAAAGAACATTAAGGATAAATGGCCCTTTTCCCTTAAGCTATTATCTGTGGCTGTAAGATATATTTTTAAAGTGTTGTTTTGTTAAAATCAACATCTTGAAATTACATTTTATGACAATACTTCCTTTATGCAAAACCATAAAAACATCTTTATTTAAGGCAAAGTAATTTCTCTCTAAAATAAATATAGAGAAATTAATTTTCATCTGATGATAGGTTAAATATTTTTTTGCTAGTATAATGACAAAAAAAAATAAAGGGAGACAAAATGTTTGGTTACCTTGGTACCTATTAAGACTTTGGCATTCTTTCTAGAGGGCTAGCCAATTTCAATAACATCAGGAACATGAGGAAATAAATGAGACACTTTAATTGTGAGATTATAACATACTGATGGAAGAGCTGGGGAAGAGCCAAAACAAATTTTAATGATAAAAGAATAATCTAAGCAAAGTAGAAAACATTAGACTTTATGAGCTTTGAAAGGAAATAAAGAAGCAAGATTGGAAACACGTCCAAGCACTTGGAGCCAGTTAACCATGGACAGTATAAATGGTGAATGAAGTTGACAAGCTTATTCTAGATTGTGCAGACAACTTTACACAGTAAATCAAAGCATAATTGGGTAAATTTTCAGATAGTATTAATAATTGATGTTTTAGGGAACTGAAGGAAAAAATACATCCCGAAGGAAATTTAGAATTTTTTTTAAAAAGAAGTTCATGGTGCCCAGCCATCCGTGACCATCAGTGAGGGAGTCACACTATTTTATAACATTTTATTCGGGAAACACGACCGCAGATGAGAGAATGTGACTTGTCAGATTCCCCAAACAATAGGCCTATTCTTCATTCAACTAGCATCTTGGCAGAGGGGCAAGCCCGATGGGAGCTGTTTGTTCTGGAAGGATCTGATTAGCCTGTCCTGTGATTGCCATCTTCCTGAGACATGTGGTCACAAGGTTATGGATGTGCATGACCAAGGGCCGCTCTCGGCTCTTGCTGTCTGTCTGGGTCTTTGTGCGCAAGGTGCATGCCTCACTGGAAGGCTGATGCAGGGCAGCGCAGCAAGCCCACAGGACGAGCAGCTGCATGGTTGGGGCATAGCCTCTTACACCATGGGTCACTGCTACATAGGGGATTGTGCAATGCAATGTAGGAGGTGTAAAAGACGTGGCAGCAGTAAAAGGTTTACTGAGCGTGGCCAAAAATTAATGCAAAATGAATCTAGGGGGCTGGAGAGATGGCTTAGTGGTTAAGGTACTTGCCTGTGAAGCCGAAGGACCCAGGTTCAATTCCCCAGAACCCATGTAAGCCAGATGCACAAGGTGGCGCATGCGTCTGGGGTTCCTTTGCAGTAGCGGGAGGCCCTGGTGCACCCATTCTCTCTCTCTCCCCTCCCTCTCTTTTTCTCTCTCTCTTTCTATTTGTTCCTCTCTCTCTCTCTCTCTCTCTCTCAAATAAGCAAAGTATTTTTAAAAATGAATCTAGGTGTCCCTGGCAACACGTGCCTAGGTTGTGTCTTGCAACATCACCATGGGCTTGGTTATGAACACGTGACCTCCTCAATTTTCTGCATGTGTGTCACCACACCACATGGCACCAACAGACACTGCCTGACGACATCTGGGCTCAGCTTTGAGTGCCTTGACTGCAGAGCCATCTCTCCAGCCCAAGAAGGAATGTTCTTAATGATGTTTAAAAATCTTCAAATAAGGAAAAACTGGGTTTTGAGAAACTTGTTACTGTCAGTGAAGAGGGTTTATTTGCAGCACATGAAGTGTCTTATTGCACTGTGAAAACTAAAAAGCCCGACGCTCTAGGAGAAGTGTCTACGCTACCTGTGCTATGAAACCATCAGAAATAATTCATGACGGGGTGCAATAGTGGCATGTCTGCTCTTGGGGTAACCAACTGCTCCATTATTGGACTGAACACCCTCTCGATGGGAGGGAATACATGCCTGGTACTGAAAAAACTAAGCAAAAGTCTATGGCAGGGGAGGTCATGAGCCTTAGGGCTATAAAGCCTGCTCTTGTCTGACTAAATGTATATATTATTCCCACCAAGTTGCCCTGAAAGCACTACACTTAATGTTCATATTCACATATTAACGCTACTCTCACTTCTGGTTAGAGAAGCTTCTCTTTTCAGATGGCGATGACCACTGGGATGACCCAAAAGGCAACATAGTGCCGAGAAGAAGGGATAGAGGAGTGCCCAGCACTGAAACACCTCTGTCACACCCTCCAAGGCTCAGGGACCATTGCAGAAGAGGGGGCAGATAAAATGGAAGAGCCAAAGGAAGGGTATGACTTCTTACAATGCAACTGCCTAGTCAGAAATTGGCCTCCATATCCATGACCTTGCAGTGCCTAGCAATATCTTCACAAGACCCTCAAAAATAGAAGAAAACAATGATGACATCAAATTAAAAGAGAGACTAATGGAGAGAGGGAGGGGATATGATGGAGACTGGAGTTCTAAAGTGGAATGGGGGAGGGAAGGGAAATATCATGTGTTTTTTTTTTGTATGTAAGTATAGAAGTTGCCAATAAAAATAATAATTAAAAAAAAGAAATAAT
The DNA here is from genome assembly GCA_036365145.1 of Orientallactaga sibirica. Lineage (NCBI taxonomy): Eukaryota > Metazoa > Chordata > Mammalia > Rodentia > Dipodidae > Orientallactaga > Orientallactaga sibirica. The sequence goes on from JAEOAD010001845.1 coordinate 3,716,366, forward strand.
TCATGGGGGAGCAAGTAATAAAATCCATAAACTGGGCTGGAGAGATGGCTTAGCGGTTAAGGCGCCTGCCTGCCAAGCCTAAGAACCCAGTTCCAATCTCCAGGTCCCACGTTTAGCCAGATGCAAAGTGCCACAAGGGCACAATGCTGGACTTGCCCACAAGGGGGCACACACATCTGGAGTTCATTCGCAGCAGCTGAGAGACTGCTGGCGCGCCCATTCTCTATCTGTCTCCCTCTCCCTCTCTGTCTGTCTCTCTCTGTGTCTCTCTCCAAAAATAAATAAAATAATTAAAAAAATTAAAAATCCATAAACTGCCTCACACGAATGATGCTGTTTCCAGGTACTGGGTTAATGAAGTTAGCCAATGCCCAATCCTAGCAGCTTATCACAGGCTTAGAGGAGTGCAATGTTTGCAGTTCCCTTACACAAAACCACTGGTGTTTTAGTCACACCAGAGTCGCTGCTGTATGCACGGTGTGCTCTTGAAGGGGGCACGCAGGAGGAATGGCCGTGCATCGCCTTCGGAAGAGAGTACAAGAGGGGATAACACATATCTTAAAGTCTGTGAAGTTTTCACAAATGGAAATTTACAGTGGAGTGTTGGTGTGTGGACAGTCATAGCAATGATGCAATGATGCAAGGCTAGAATGATAGAGGAGTTTTGTGTTTTTTGAGCAAAAGTTAAAGCTGGCAGCCATGAACATATCACTTATATAGCATGACACATGGGAGGGACTTACAGACAAAAAAAAAAAATCTCACCAAAATTAATCCAGCGCAGCGGCTCACACCTTCGATCCCAGCACTTGGGAGGCAGAGGCAGGAGGATCACCGTAAGTTGGAAGCCACCCTGAGACTGCATAGTGATTTCCAGGTCAGCCTGGACTAGAACTAGACCCTACTTCGAAAAACCAAACAAAAGAAGTCACCAAAATTAGATGTTGTGCTTTACAATACAATCAGAATCAGTAACTTTGGGGCTGGAGAGATAGCTTGGTGGTTAAGGCTTTTGCCTGCAAAGCCTAACCACCCAGGTTCAATTCTTTAATATTCACATAAAGCCAGATGCTCATCTGGAGTTCGTTTGCACTGACTGGAGGCCCATTCTCTCTGTCTCTTCCCTCTCTCTCTCTCTCTCTCTCTCTCTCTCTCTCTCTCTCTCTCCCTGCTTGCAAATAAATAATTTCTTAAAAATCGGTAACTTCATGAAAAGCTGCGCTGTTAACCATGGCTTGCATTTAAACCTTAGCAGTCACACCAAAGTTGTCGCTGTTTGCACAATGCGCCCTTGAAGGGGTCATGCAGGACAAATGACTCTTTGCTGGAGACAAGACCTGCAGGTACGGAAGCTGACGGAAGGTGGCTCTCTGGAGAATGCTGTTTAAACACATGATTGAAGTTGAGAGATGAAGTTATTACTTTTTCACTGAGCAGAAATCCAATTTTGTCAATTTTTTTCATGACTTATAACTTTCAAAACTGTATCAAAATCGTTGAGTATTTTTTTAACTTGATTATTTAAAGATGTGGCTTCGAGGAAGAACTTGGATCACGTTCGTGTCCAAAGATAAGATTGAAAGTTTTACCAGAGGGTTAACATATGGGAGAAGAGGGTAGAAGTGGATTTTTAAAAATGTTTTCAACTATTGATGTATTTATAATTGAAAGTAACCTTCCCAAAGATTTAATAACTGTTGAGTTTGTAAAGTACACTTGATTGAAATAAAAGATGTCAGTCATATTCCATTAAAAGTTCAACAACCTGGCTAGAGAGATGGCTTTGCAGTTAAGGCGCTTGCCTGCAAAGCCTAAGGACCCATGGTCGACTCACCAGGTTCCAAGGTTTAAGCCAGGTGCCCAAGGTGACACAAACGTATAAGGTCGCACATGTGCACAAGGTAGCACGCATGTCTGGAGTTCAACTGCAGTGGCTGAAGGCCCTGACACACCAATTCTCTCTGTGTGTGTCTCTCTCTCTCCCATAACAAAATAATAAAAACAATTCAAGAAAATAGGCTGTAAGATGGCTCAGTGGTTAAGGCCCTTGCCTGAGAAGCCTAAAGACCCAGGCTCAACTCCCCAGTATCTACATAAAGACAGATGTACATGGTGGCTCATGCATCTGGAGTGTGTTTGCAATGGCTGGAGGCCCATTCACTCCCTCCTTCTCCCTCCCTCCCTCTCTCTCTAATAAGTAAATAAATAAATAAAAATATAATTTTTAAAAGTTCAAGAAGAACTGTCGGTTTAAAACATGAGTTTCATAGGAAAAATGTTAAACGAATTTGGCTTGGAATTAGGGCAATATTTCCAACAATTTGTGAAATGATCCTATACATACTTTTGATTACAAAATCAAAATATTGATCAATTCTGAAAAGCCCTGGAATTCTTCTACCTCCCGTAGTCTCAAGTACTCAGATAAGATTTAATTCTTCATGCAAAAATAAACAAGCACATCCATCTCATTAGTGGGCAAAGCTACTTTCCTCTTTAGTAATTGGTAAAATTTATGTGTATATAATTTAAGATAAATTAACAATAAATGCTTGAATTGTATACCTAATTTTACTGGCCTATATAGCTAGTCATGTAAAAGTTCCTCTGTTTGGGTGTGTGAGTGTGCACAGGTTATATGGTTTGTATATCTCTGTGTGGTGTAGGCACACGTGTGTGCAGACATGAGTGCCTCGTGAGCGTATGTAAGACTGTTCCACTCTGTTTCTTTGAGCGGGCATGTCTCAGGGAACCTGGAGCCCCCTGTTTTTCAGTTCCACTGGCTGACCAGTGAGCTCCCGCCATCCTCCTGTCTCTGGCCACCTCCGTGTTGGGAATTCTAGTGTGTGGCCCAGCTTTTTGAATGTGGGTGCTGGGGATGGAACTTAGGTCTTCATGCCTGGAAAACAAGCAACCTTTTTTTTTTTTTTTTTTTTTTTTTTTTTTTTTTTGGTTTTCAAGGTAGGGTTTCACTCTGGCCCAGGCTGACCTGGAATTAACTATGCAGTCTCAGGGTGGCCTCGAACTCTCGGCGATCCTCCTACCTCTGCCTCCCGAGTGCTGGGATTAAGGCGTGTGCCACCACGCCCGGCACAAGCAACCTTTGAACCATCTCCCAGATGCTAGTGGAAAAAGTTCTTGGGAAAAGGGGATTCAAAATGGGTAAAGTTTAAGCCTGGTTTAGGGACGCTCACTGGGCTGATTTTTAGTGAGTTTCATGAACATATCACTTATATAGCATGACACATGGGAGGGACTTACAGACAAAAAAAAAAAATCTCACCAAAATTAATCCAGCGCAGCGGCTCACACCTTCGATCCCAGCACTTGGGAGGCAGAGGCAGGAGGATCACCGTAAGTTGGAAGCCACCCTGAGACTGCATAGTGATTTCCAGGTCAGCCTGGACTAGAACTAGACCCTACTTCGAAAAACCAAACAAAAGAAGTCACCAAAATTAGATGTTGTGCTTTACAATACAATCAGAATCAGTAACTTTGGGGCTGGAGAGATAGCTTGGTGGTTAAGGCTTTTGCCTGCAAAGCCTAACCACCCAGGTTCAATTCTTTAATATTCACATAAAGCCAGATGCTCATCTGGAGTTCGTTTGCACTGACTGGAGGCCCATTCTCTCTGTCTCTTCCCTCTCTCTCTCTCTCTCTCTCTCTCTCTCTCTCTCCCTGCTTGCAAATAAATAATTTCTTAAAAATCGGTAACTTCATGAAAAGCTGCGCTGTTAACCATGGCTTGCATTTAAACCTTAGCAGTCACACCAAAGTTGTCGCTGTTTGCACAATGCGCCCTTGAAGGGGTCATGCAGGACAAATGACTCTTTGCTGGAGACAAGACCTGCAGGTACGGAAGCTGACGGAAGGTGGCTCTCTGGAGAATGCTGTTTAAACACATGATTGAAGTTGAGAGATGAAGTTATTACTTTTTCACTGAGCAGAAATCCAATTTTGTCAATTTTTTTCATGACTTATAACTTTCAAAACTGTATCAAAATCGTTGAGTATTTTTTTAACTTGATTATTTAAAGATGTGGCTTTCGAGGAAGAACTTGGATCACGTTCGTGTCCAAAGATAAGATTGAAAGTTTTACCAGAGGGTTAACATATGGGAGAAGAGGGTAGAAGTGGATTTTTAAAAATGTTTTCAACTATTGATGTATTTATAATTGAAAGTAACCTTCCCAAAGATTTAATAACTGTTGAGTTTGTAAAGTACACTTGATTGAAATAAAAGATGTCAGTCATATTCCATTAAAAGTTCAACAACCTGGCTAGAGAGATGGCTTTGCAGTTAAGGCGCTTGCCTGCAAAGCCTAAGGACCCATGGTCGACTCACCAGGTTCCAAGGTTTTAAGCCAGGTGCCCAAGGTGACACAAACGTATAAGGTCGCACATGTGCACAAGGTAGCACGCATGTCTGGAGTTCAACTGCAGTGGCTGAAGGCCCTGACACACCAATTCTCTCTGTGTGTGTCTCTCTCTCTCCCATAACAAAATAATAAAAACAATTCAAGAAAATAGGCTGTAAGATGGCTCAGTGGTTAAGGCCCTTGCCTGAGAAGCCTAAAGACCCAGGCTCAACTCCCCAGTATCTACATAAAGACAGATGTACATGGTGGCTCATGCATCTGGAGTGTGTTTGCAATGGCTGGAGGCCCATTCACTCCCTCCTTCTCCCTCCGTCCCTCTCTCTCTAATAAGTAAATAAATAAATAAAAAATATAATTTTTAAAAAGTTCAAGAAGAACTGTCGGTTTAAAACATGAGTTTCATAGGAAAAATGTTAAACGAATTTGGCTTGGAATTAGGGCAATATTTCCAACAATTTGTGAAATGATCCTATACATACTTTTGATTACAAAATCAAAATATTGATCAATTCTGAAAAGCCCTGGAATTCTTCTACCTCCCGTAGTCTCAAGTACTCAGATAAGATTTAATTCTTCATGCAAAAATAAACAAGCACATCCATCTCATTAGTGGGCAAAGCTACTTTCCTCTTTAGTAATTGGTAAAATTTATGTGTATATAATTTAAGATAAATTAACAATAAATGCTTGAATTGTATACCTAATTTTACTGGCCTATATAGCTAGTCATGTAAAAGTTCTTCTGTTTGGGTGTGTGAGTGTGCACAGGTTATATGGTTTGTATATCTCTGTGTGGTGTAGGCACACGTGTGTGCAGACATGAGTGCCTCGTGAGCGTATGTAAGACTGTTCCACTCTGTTTCTTTGAGCGGGCATGTCTCAGGGAACCTGGAGCCCCCTGTTTTTCAGTTCCACTGGCTGACCAGTGAGCTCCCGCCATCCTCCTGTCTCTGGCCACCTCCGTGTTGGGAATTCTAGTGTGTGTGGCCCAGCTTTTTTGAATGTGGGTGCTGGGGATGGAACTTAGGTCTTCATGCCTGGAAAACAAGCAACCTTTTTTTTTTTTTTTTTTTTTTTTTTTTTTTTTTTTTTTGGTTTTTCAAGGTAGGGTTTCACTCTGGCCCAGGCTGACCTGGAATTAACTATGCAGTCTCAGGGTGGCCTCGAACTCTCGGCGATCCTCCTACCTCTGCCTCCCGAGTGCTGGGATTAAAGGCGTGTGCCACCACGCCCGGCACAAGCAACCTTTTGAACCATCTCCCCAGATGCTAGTGGAAAAAGTTCTTGGGAAAAGGGGATTCAAAATGGGTAAAGTTTAAGCCTGGTTTAGGGACGCTCACTGGGCTGATTTTTAGTGAGTTTGATTGAGGGAAAAGTTCCGTGTAATAAAACTCACTGCCCATGACTCATCTGTGGTTTATGCTGTACATACACAGCTTAAAAGACACTGCAGTCGGGGGCTGGAGAGATGGCTTAGTGGTTAAGGCACCTGCCTGCTAAGCCTAAGAACGCTGGTTCCAATCTCCAGGTCCCACGTTTAGCCAGATGCAAAGTGACGCAAGGGCGCAATGCCGCACTTGACCACAAGGGGGCGCATGCATCTGGATTTCGTTCACAGCAGCTGAGACTGCTGTCGCGCCCATCTCTATCTGTCTCCCTCTCCCTCTCTGTCTGTCTGTCTCTCTCTGTGTCTCTCTCCAAAAAAATAAATAAAATAATAAAAAATTAAAAAAAAAAAAAGACACTGCAGTAGGGATTGTCCCTGCCAAAGCCTCAGACCCCTTCCAGACAAGCAGACTCTGCTTTTCCATGTCACTTGGTGGGGGCCCTCTGGTGTCTGTACTCACGCTTGGGCACTCGTGGTCAACACAAAACCTAGTTATGTGTGACTGGGCATTGTGTGTTACACACTACCCAGCAGTTTACTTGTCATCTCTGTTGTTAAATAAGTGACTTCCAGCCTGGCGCCATTGTAACTAAAGCCCACTAGAACACTTACGTCAAATCACACTTATGGACCTGCTTGCCATTTCTCGGAGTCAGCACTTACAACGTGAGCCTATATGTGCCTTTATAATTTAAAGTTGCTAATGATATATTTACCGTTGTTTTTCAGAATAGCTGTACCATCTCACAAATAGAGCTGTACCATCAGGGTATGGGAGGCCACCGGCAATGCCTTCTTTCTTTTCTTCTTTCTTTCTTTCTTTTCTTTTTTTTTTCCAAATTTGAATCAGATTTGGGATTATTTTTAACTTGATGTGCACATGTATGACTCATGGTCAACATCTTTCAGGTGGTCATTTTCGTACCTTCTCTCATGAAATAGCCAGAGACAATTTACCTATTTTGTACATTTTTTCATTGAGGTGGGCATGGCAGCTTATACCTATAATTCCAGCACTTGGGAGGCTGAGAGAGCAGGAAGAGCATGAGTTTGAATCTCCCCTGGGCTATATAGTGAATTGTCTAAAATATATATATATATATATATATATATATATATATATATATATATATAAGATTTTATGATGGTTTATTGCATGTTCATGTACATATGTCAGTAGATTCAGATATTACACATAATGTAAATACATGCCTATGTGCATATTCATATGTGTGCATTCACTGTACGTATTTGCGCACACACACGGACATGTTCTCAAAGGAATTGGCTCAGTAGTCTTTGGCCATATACAATATGGTTCTGTTAGTTTATGAAAGTCTGGTGAGTGTCAGTGTTGGAAGTCCTCATACTCCAGACCTCCCCCACACTTTGTCACATCAAGAACAAAGCAGTTCTCCCAAGTATATATATTTTTTTTTGGTTTTTTTGGTTTTTCGAGGCAGGGTCTCACTCTGGCCCAGGCTGACCTGAAATTAACTATGTAGTCTCAGGGTGGCCTCGAACTCACGACGATCCTCCTACCTCTGCCTCCCAAGTGCTGGGATTAAAGGCGTGCGCCACCACGCCCGGCTTCCAAGTATAATTTTACAAATCCATCCTTCCTCCCTTTTGCAGACAAAATCCACTTCCTGGTATGGCTTTCCTTTGACTCAAGCCGGTTGTCTTCCAAATCAATTATGAAAAGAAACCACCGGTGGCGCTCAGCGCTTTCTGCTGTAGACCCCAGCAAAGGCTCTAGGATCAGTAAGAGACTCCGGTTCAAATACAGACAGGCAGACGAGTGATGGGGCAGGGCACCACAGGTGAGCACAGCCTGCAGCAGGTGAGGGCATGGGTACTGCAAGGGCACATACACATACATGGACTTACACCACACACATGTTTTATACACAGATACACAAACAAGTACTTATCCCTACCACACAAATTACATACACACATACACTCATACATGTACTTATCTCTACCACACACCCTACATACACACACACATACATGTACTTACACCACACACGCTACATACACACAAACACACACATGTACTCATACCTACTACACACAAATTACACACACACATAAATGTACTTACATCACATACATTTTACATACGCACATATACATCCATGTACATCCATCACATACATACCCGCACATGCACCACACACATTACACATACATGTACATACACTGCACAAATTACACACACACATGCATACATATATGTATGCTTATACCACACACATATTACATGCACACATGCATATGCATGTACACACACCACACATAAAAAAACACATTACATGCATACAAGCAAAATAATCAAATCCATAAATACCAAACTGTAGACATTTTGGTTGCTGCCTTTTCCACGTTTTTCTCCCATGACCCCCATCGACCTCTTCTGGTTCTCCATATATGGAAGGGTTGGGTCCTGTGGTCATTTCTGATTCTCCATGTATGGAAGGGCTGGGTCCTGTGGTCATTTTTGGTTCTCCATGTATGGAAGGGTTGGGTCCTGTGGTCATTTCTGGTTCTCCATGTACGGAAGGGTTGGGTCCTGTGGTCATTTCTGGTTCTCCACGTACGGAGTGATGTCCTGTGGTCATTTCTCATAAGTCCCATGCTCAGCTTCCTTCCTGCCGGCTTCTTTTTAAAAAATTTTTTTTTAAATTTTTTGCAAGCAGAGAGAGAGAGAGAGAGAAGAGAGAAGAGAGAAGAGAGGCAGACAGAGAGAGAACGGGCACGCCAGGGCCTCTAGCCACTGCAAATGAACTCCAGATGCATGTGCCCCTTGTGAATCTGGCTTATGTAGGTCCTGGAGAATTGAACCAGGATCCTTTGGCTTCGCAGGCAAACGCCTTAACCACTAAGCCATTTCTCCAGCCCTCTGCCGGCTTCTTTTTGAGTTGGAGATTCTATTATATCTATCTTTCTTCCCTCCAGGTAATTGTGCTTTTCTCTCCATCATCTACATCTGTTTTTTTTTTTTTTTAAATAATTGGACTTTTTCTAAAAGTTCTGTTCTTATATCATCTCTCCCTGCCCTCATCCCACTGAGGGTCCCCTCCATGTGGTCCTTGATGTTCACTGTGGGGTCCCAAGGGCCTCAGGCAGTCTCTGTGTGGGGTTGGGGGGAGGACTGCCTCAGGCTAATCCTATTCACCCTGTGGCTCTTACAATCTTTCTGCCCACCCCCTCTTTCACAATGTTCCCTGAGCCTGACCGGGCACGTTAGGATCTCATTCAGTGTTACATTCTCCATAGTCTCTGCATTTCTGCTTTGATGAGCTTTGCGTGACAGCAGCGTCTATTGCTATCTCCTTGGACCTGGTTGTCAGGCTAGCAGTGACACCTCTTCCTCTGCAGTGTCTCCTGGGCCCTGGCAGATGTGGTAGAGGTGACCCATGTCATGGTAGGCAGTTGGCTATGTTTTCTTGTCATATTGATGGATCCTGGATCTCTCCGGAATTCTCTCTCATCTGTAAAATAAAACAAGTCCTGGGACTGGAGAGATGGCTTAGCGGTTAAGGCATTTGCCTGCAAAGCCAAAGGATCCTGGTTCAACTCTCCAGGACCCACATAATCCAGATGCACTAGGGGGCGTATGTATCTGGAATTCATTTACAGTGGCTAGAGGCCCTGGTGTGCCCATTCTCTCATTCTCTCTCTCTGCCTCTTTCTCTCTCTCAAATAAATAAATAAAATGTATTTTTAAAAACGTTCTCCAGCCAAGCATTAGAGCAGTTTGGATTGAAGGGGGATAAGCATAGTTCTTCAGGAGATTTTTGACGTATATGCCCACTCAGCCAGAGAGCAGTGAATGTTCCCTCTGCAGCCTTGGTACCCAGTGCCAGTTACGTGTTCTCTCCCACTGAGCAGGTCTCTTGTCCAATCTGAGAACAGGTGGTTACCCACACAGGCATGTTCTCTCTCATAGGAACAGCTTGAGTTGATTGGAGTGTTGACATGAGACTAGAAGGAAGCTACTAGAAAGGGGAAATGGGGAAGGAAGGGAGAAGGGGAAACGCTACAAGCAAACCAGGGGACAGAAAAAGTAAGAAAGAGTACAGGAGGTGAAGGGGCTTCAGTGAGGGGGAGGGATAAGGAGAAGGCAGGATAGGGGAGAGTTACACAAAAGTCATGACAACATTATTAATCGGCATCCTGGAAAACTTCTGCCTGAATTGTATTGTACAATATATAACACGCAGTAAGAGATGGGAAGGGGACGGCCCAGACACAAGAGGTCTGTAGAAGATGAAAGAAAGCTTAATTCTAAAACCAAGCTCTCTGGCTGGTAAATCCCAGGGCCAGAACTGGGTTACCACCTCCCACCCCTCAGTGAGCTGTTGGTCAGGGAGATCCAGGAGGTCCCCCAAATAGTGCAGACCACTGGCAGAGGATTGGGTTACCTGCCAGAGCTAAAAGGTTGCTGAAGACACCATGGGCTTTAGTCCCAGGACAGCCGGAGACCATGCTGGGATTGACAGGGAAGTCAGTTCCCTCCTGGCCACCATCATAGTGCTGGGAACCGCCGGGGGAGAATGGTCACCAACAACGTGAATAAGCAGAAGGTCCTGCGAGCTATTAAATCAACCGACTGCGCAAGAAGTACACATCTGGGCGATCCTGGCACACAGCCCATGTGGGTAACCCACTACAGCCTGTTCTTAAGACCATTGACTATGTTTCCATTTGCTAATTTTTCCTTTTCAGTTCTAGAACTTTCTTTTGGTTCCATCTGTAGGTTATATTCTGATACTGACAGTCCATTTGTCATCTTACTGTGATCCTATTTTCTTTTGTGTATTTGATACCTGTATGAGCGTGAGTGCGTGTAATTCTTTTTTTTTTTTTTTTTTTTTTTTTTTTTGTTGCTGTTGTTTGGCTTTTCAAGGTAGGGTCTCGCTCTAGCCCAGTCTGACTTGAAATTCACTATGAAGCCTCAGGCTGGTCTCAAACTCACAGTGATCCTCCTACCTCAGCTTCCTAAGTGCTGAATTAAAGTATGCACCACCATGCCAGCGGGGGAGGGGCAGAGAAAATGAATCAGGGCCTTGAGCCAGTGCAAATGAACTCCAGATGCATGCGCCACTTTGTGCATCTAGCTATACATGGGTACTGGAGAACTGAACTGGGGTCATTAGGCTTTGCAGGCAAACGCCTTAACTCCTGAGCCATCTCTCAAGCCGACATGTGTAATCCTTTAAGCACATTTATAATAACCACTTCAGAGCCTTTGGCTGCTGTAACCACTCTCAATTTGCTTTGTACTTCTGATCATTTCTGATGGAAGACTGGGCAGAGGCTAGTCCATGTTTCTGACATTGCAACACTTGCTTCTTTCCTTCCTAGGACACTTCCTGTTTGCTGAGCAGTGAGCACCTGGCTAATCTCCGTTACTCTGTGCACTTCCTGAAGGCAGTTCTGCAGTGGACTCCACTCAGACTTATGGTCCTCATACAGCCTTGCTGGTGGCACAGGGACACTTGGAATCTCCTAGGCCTTCATAGGCTGCTGGGACTGGATCTCAGAAACACCTCAGGGCAACTCTCTCTGACACTGGTCCACGGGGTCTCTCCCTCCCAGGTTTTCTGTCTGTTCCCCTTGGTGCTCCATCTTCAGTATCTCCATCCTACTTCAGCTGTCTCTGTGCACACATTGCAGAAGTCTCACCTCACAGCCCAGCTTTTGGTAAGAGACTTATAGGCGATCCCTCTTCAATGGGGGATTCTGGGTCTCATTCTGCAGCTCTCTGGTCTCCTCCTTCAGCCCAAATTTTCCAGCTTCGCAGTGTCCCAGATATGACCTCCACCCCTCCAAGCGGCTCGGTTGCCTTGTTCTGCCAGTCTGGCCTCCTCAGAGGACAGTAGCTCGGCCTTCGTGCTTAGCTCCTGTAACATGCCTGGACACCAAAGTTTTCACGCAATCTCTACGCTGTCAAGGCTGTTTGTGGTGGACAGCAGCTCCAGTATCGGTCACTTTTTATGGATGGGGCTCCTGACCTCTGCACACCCCATACAGAACAGCCTCAGAGAAAGGAGGAATGGCTGTATGCTTCCAGAGACGCAGGCACGCTCTCTCTGAGCCGAAGCTGCTGCAGGGGAGAGTGGAGTAAAGGGTGACAGTTAGTGGCTTCATTTATTCATCACAGATAAGGGATTCGATAATCATGTTCTCAGAGGTACGTTGTTTGGCCTGAAATAATCAAGTTGACTCTTCCTGATTAAATAACAAGATATTCGCTGAGTCTCCACCTCATACCATGCGGTCATGTTTGGTGATAGGATCTCTGTATGAGGAAATAATTACAGTTTCGACATTGGTTTCCCTGTTCCTCTCATTAATTTGTTATCATCCCCATGTTTATATGCCATTAGGCAAATTATTTTACTTGATTTAACAACCTCTCCTTTGTCCACATGGAATCCTAATTTAGATGGAACTTAATTGTTTGTGTATGTCTTTTTCCAACTTGAGATTTCTCGTGTTTGGTGACTTCCAGTGAGGAGCCTGACAAATCAAAAGCACCCCCAGAGTCCCAGAGAATGGGGGTGACGTGGCAGTGTGCAGATGCCTAGAACATGAAGCCCCCTCCCCGCACTCTAGCATGTCCAGCAGCCCTCCGCCATCTGTCCTGCATCTGAATTTTGGTTGAAATCCAGATAGATAAAGGCAAAGGGGAGATTTATTACCATGCAGAAGGTTCAATGCGGAGGAGTGTGGCATCCAGTTCTAAACACTCACCAGGGAGCCCCCCACTTGGCTCACAGCTTAGTGACCAGTCCCGAGCTGAGGGTCAGGTGTGCCACCTCAGAGAAGCTTTTACAAAGCCACAGAAAGAATGACATCAGTGGAGAAAGGCCACACCCTTAAGAACAGGAAGAGAGCAGTCTCACTGGGACCTGGAAGATGCCCTTAGTTTTGTATGTGAGGCTGGACCGGGGAGAGAGGTAGGGGACGGACTTTGAGTTCTATGGGCTGGGAGGCCATGCCAGGTTGAGGGTGGGGAAGGAAGGAAGGAAGGAGTGAGCTTTGCAAGCAGGAAGTGGCCCCTGAAGTTGGAGCGTGGGTGATAAGTCCAGAGGTTTAAGGACAAGGATGTGATAGAGGGTTGGGGCTGTGTCTGTCCCCTGTTGTTGGTGCAGGCATCAGGGAGAAGGAGAAGGCAATGAGGAGTGGTTCTAGCTATGGAGCTGGGGAGCCCGAGTGTGGCTGTGGTTTGAGCAGTGTGGGATGTTTCCACACTTGGCCCTGATAGATCCCACGTAATTAATGACAGGTTAACTGCCGGCTCTTCTCCTTACGTGACCCTAACACTTGTGGTTTCCGAGAACTACATGTGTCCTGGGGTTGAAAAGTGTTCCTTGTGTCTTAGAGACACTAAAGGCCTTACCAGAAGTTACTAAAGAAAGAAGGGCTTATCTCAGCCCACGGTTCCAGTCCACTGTGGCAGGGAAGGTGTGGCGGCAGGAGCTTGAGGCAGCTGGTCACATTCAGTCCACAGTGAGGAAGCCGAGAGGATGAAGGCTGCTGCTCAGCCAGCACTCTCCTTTTTTTGAGAGAGAGACACACTGAGAGACAGAGAGAGAGGGAGAGGAAGACAGAGAGAATGGGCGCACCAGCAGCCTCTCAGCTGCTGTGAACGAAATCCAGATGTGTGCGCCCCCTTGTGGTCAAGTGCGGCATTGAGCCCTTGCATCACTTTGCATCTGGCTAAACGTGGGACCTGGAGATTGGAACCGCTGGAGATTGGAACCAGCGTTCTTAGGCTTAGCAGGCAGGCGCCTTAACCGCTAAGCCATCTCTCCAGCCCCATGATATATTTTTAAGTTCCCACAGCACACGTCCAAATGCTGAACAACACTGCTCCTGCACTTACAGATGCATTTCTAGGGATGACTCATCTTTGTAGTTAACTTGAGTTAACATCTTAGTGCCTATGAAGTCTTAGGACCCCAGTTCGACTCCCCAGGACCCACATAAGCCAGATGCACAAGGTGGTGCATGCGTCTGGAATTCATTCCTAGTGGCTGAAGGTCCTGGTGGGTCTAGTCTCTCTCTCTCTCTCTCTCTCTCTCTCTCTCTCTCTCTCTCTCTCTCTCTCTCTCTCTCTCTCTCTCTCTATATATATATATATATATATATATATATATCTTCCACGCTCTCTCTCTCCATATATATATATTTGTCTCTTCTGCTCTCTCTCTCTCTCTCCCTCCCCTTCTCTCTAATACACACACACACACACACACACACACACACACACACACATTAGAGAAAGAGAAACCCCAGCAGAACTTCCATTCTTCCCTTTGCCAAATGCAGACCTTTGCTCTTACGTGAGGAAGACAAGCGGCTGTCCTCAAAGGCGTTTACTTGCTCCTTGGTCCTCTCATTAGCAATTAATCGGATCAAAAGTTCACGGGCCATTGTTGCTGTGTCAATTAGATGCACACATCCACGAGGCTGAAACGGAGCATCTCTCTGGGTGATGAATAATTTCCAGAGGGGACTCACCTTACAGCTACCCCTGAGCTGGGGTCACTGTCCTGGCCACAGTGGCCACACAGGCTGTCCTTCTGACAAGATACGATGCAGTTTCTCTTATCAGAAAGGCTAATTTAAGCTCGTAACCTAAGCTGTGTGAAACACCATCTCTTGTCAAGCAGGAGCTTCAGGACTGTGTGGGTGCAAGAGGCTACCTAAGACAAAAACAAGACAGACCCTCATATCATGCCCAGCCCTCCATGTGGCTCCATGAACACAAGAGATCACATGAGGGCTGGAGAGATGGCTTAGTGGTTAAGGTGCTTGACTGTGAAGCCAAAGGACCCACGTTCAATTCTCCAGGTCCCACGTAAGCCAGATGCACAAGGGGGTGCATGCATCTGCAATTTGTTTGCAGTGGCTGGAGGCTCTGGTGCACCCATTCTCACTCTTTCTCTCTCCCGCTCTCTCTAATAAATAAATAAGTAATTTTTTAAAGAAAGAAATCACGTCGGGCGTGGTGGCGCACGCCTTTAATCCCAGCACTCGGGAGGCAGAGGTCGGAGGATTGCTGAGAGTTCGAGGCCACCCTGAGACTACATAGTGAATTCCAGGTCAGCCTGAGCCAGAGTGAGACCCTACCTCAAAAAACCAAAAAAAAAAAAAAAAAAAAAGAAAGAAAAAAGAAAGAAAGAAAGAAAAAGAAAAGAAAACACATGAAATCTCCTGGCTAAGGCAACTTTAAAAAAAAAAAAAAACTTATGTTGGGCTGGAGAGATGGCTTAGCGGTTAAGGCGAATGCCTGCTAACCTTAAGAACGCCAGTTCCAATCTCCCATGTTTAGCTAGACACAAAGTGATGCAAGGGCGCAATACCGCACTTGACCACAAGAGGGCTCACGTGTCTGGAGTTCATTCACAGTGGCTGAGAGGCATCTGGATCACCCATTCTCTGTCTTTCTCCCTCTCCCTCTTTCTCTTTCCAAAAAAAATATGTTTATTATTATTATTCACAACATATTTTGTATGGATACATCATGAGTTGGTACCTTATTTTCCCTCTTCCCTACCCCCACTGACTTTTTTTTCAAAGTAGGGCCTCGCTGGAATTCACTATGTATTCTCAAGGTGACCTCGAACTCACAGCGATCCTCCTACCTCTGCCTCCTGAGTGCTGGGATTAAAGGCGTGCACCACCACGCCTGGCTTCAAGGTGCTTTTTCAAATCTGATCACTCCTGTCTTAGCTGCCTCCTTTACTCGACATTCTC
Organism: Orientallactaga sibirica; assembly: GCA_036365145.1. Taxonomy (NCBI): domain Eukaryota; kingdom Metazoa; phylum Chordata; class Mammalia; order Rodentia; family Dipodidae; genus Orientallactaga; species Orientallactaga sibirica. The sequence goes on from JAEOAD010001845.1 coordinate 3,731,912, forward strand.
TCTTCATAAGGGAGCAAAATCTTAGCATTGAAGTCTGGAAGTTTCTTGCATCCCAAAGATCATCATTCCTACGCAAACTCCTGACATCTGCTCAGGAGCCATGCTGCTCCCCAGACAAAAGAATACAGTCAAAACACAACCATGTTTATTGCCGCTCTATTCACAATAGCTAGGAAATGGAACCAGTGTAGATGTCCCTCAGCTGATGAGTGGATAATGAAGATGTGGCTCATTTACACAATGGAGTTCTACTCAGCAGTAAAGAAAAATGAAATTATGAAATTTGCTGGAAAATGGATGGATCTGGAAAGGATCATACTTCGTGAGGTAATCCAGGCCCAGAAAGCCAAATGTCACATGTTCTCTCTCATATGTGGGTCCTAGCTACAAATGATTGGACTTCTATGTGAGTAGGAATAAAACTCAGTAGCAGAAGCCAGTAATCTAGAAAGGGGATAGAAAGGGAATAGAAAGGGAGGGAGGGGGGACTTAATGGGATGGTATTGTATATATGTAAGTAGAAGAAGAGATTAATGAGGGTGAAATGGCCTAAGTGAGGTCAGAGGAAGAGACTGAGTAAAGGAAAGATGGAGGGAGGGCTTATCAAAATCTAAGAGGATATAAATAAGTCATATGGAAACCTACTTTTTTGGACAATGGAACACCCAGAAGCCATAGATTGATACTAGAAAATTTTCAGTGCCAGGGATGGGATACATTCCAGTGAGTTGTTGGCCAGGGAGGTCACAGATACCCCCAAAACATTATAGGCCATTGCCAAGGCCCTTGGTTTCCCACCAGGAATAGATGGTAAGACCCTATTGCTGAAGACTCCACATACTTGGGCTGCAAGTTCACTGAGAAATCCTGCTGGAGCTGAGCTGAAAATATCCTCCATGTGGACCAGCTGAGAGAAAGCTGGAAAAAGCTACACTGCATGCAGTTCAATGGGAGAGAGAGAAAAAACACCAGTGAAAATATTCAACAGTGGACCCTGCAAGCTTTAAATTTGGCCAGCCAGACCAAATGAGCCAATGGGTGCAATAGTGGCATGTCTGTTATGGGGGAAACCAACTGCTCTCTAATTGGACTGGAGGCCTGCTCCATGGGAGGGAACACATCCCTGATACAGAAAACCTTCCGCAAGGGTAGTCATGATCCCTAGGGGTGTAACGTCTGCTGGTATCTGGCTAAATGTATATACTATGCTCACCAAACTGCCCAGTAAGCACTTCTCTTAATGTCCACACCCATATGTTAATGATACTCTCGCCAGGCGTGGTGGCACATGCCTTTAATCCCAGCACTCGGGAGGCAGAGGTAGGAAGATCGCCATGAGTTCCAGGCCACCCTGAGACTACATAGTGAATTCCAGGTCAGCCTGAGCTAGAGTGAGCCCCTACCTCAAAAAATAAATAAATAAATAAAATAATGCTACTCTCACTTTTGGTTAGAGAAGCTTCTCTTTTCAGGTGGTGGTGACTTTGGGATGACTCAGAAGGCACCATGGTGCTGAGCAGAAGGGACAGAGGAGAGCTCAGCACTGAAATATCTCTAACCCACCTTCCAAGGCTCAGAGTCCATTGTGGAAAAGGTGGCAGAAAAAAATCCAAGATCCAAAGGAAGAGTAGGACTCCTTACAACGTGCTCCTCCAGACACAAAATGGCCTGGATATCCATGACCTCACAGTGCCTGACACTACCTACACAAGACCATCATAATAGGAGGAAAATATCATCACATCAAACTGAAAAAAGAGACTGATTGAGATGGGGAGGGGATATGATGGTGAGTGGAGTTTCAAAGGGGAAAGTGGGGAGGGAGGAGGGCGGGAATTATCATGGGTTATTGTCTACAATTATGGAAGTTGTAAATAAAATAAAATAAAATAAAATAAAATAAAATAAAATAAAATAAAATAAAATAAAATAAAATAGAAAACAAAAACACTCAAATTATTTGAAGACACAGAAGGCGTTTACTATAACAAGTTCTGGAAAATAAATACAAAATACAGTTTCTCTGTTGTCCCTGAGCACCCAGCCTACCTGGGAGCTGTTCGTCTTTTCACAGAATGGTGCCTGCTAGGTGACTGGAAGCATGCCCCTTAGCTCAAGTCTTCCATACGGTCCTCGTCCAGGGTAGATGGTTCACAGAAACTGGCTGCGTTGAATCAAGTTTGAATGGAAATCAATGCAGGAATCAGTAAACTCAGATTCACACAATTCCTTCTAAAACTGTGAGGTCAATTACTCTTTTTCTTATAAAAAAATTATTGAGGGCTGGAGAGATGGCTTAGCAGTCAAGGCGCCTGCCTGTTAAGCCTAAGAACCCGGTCCAATCTCCAGGTCCCATATTTAGCCAGATGCAAAGTGACGCAAGGGCGCAATGCCGCACTTGACCACAAGGGGGCGCACGCATCTGGATTTCGTTCACAGCAGCTGAGAGACTGCTGGTGCACCCATCTCTATCTGTCTCCCTCTCCCTCTCTCTCTGTCTGTCTCTGTCTGTCTCTCTCTCCAAAAATAAATAAAAGTAAAAATAAAATTTTAAAAAATAATAAAAATAAAAAATTATTTATTTATTTATTTGCAAGTATATAGAGACCAAGAGGAGAAAGAAAGACAAAAATACAGAATGGGAGCACCAGGGCCTCCAGCCTCTGCAAATGAACTCCAGATGCATGTGTCACGTTATGCACCTGCCTTCACCTGGGGACTGACTGGGCAATTGAACCAGGGTCGTTAGCCTTTGCAGGCAAGTCCCTTAATCACTGAGCCATCTCTCCAGTGCTCAATTACTCTTTATTCAAAGTCTGATCTGTTTTCAGACGGTGACTCCCCTGCCAACCTCTTTGGCTAGGCTTCACTGTACCAGACCTTGTGTTGCTGTGACCAGATACCAGACAATCAACTTGAGGGACAAAGGACTTATTTTGGCTCATGGTTTTGGAGGGTTTGGTCTGTGCATGGCCACGTTGCGGTGAGCTGATCTATGGTGAAGCAGAGTACCTTGCTGGGGAAGGCACAGGGCAGAGTGGCTCTCCTTGTGTGACAGGGAGTACAGGCAGGAAGGCCTGGCAGGATGAACCCTTCAAATGTATTCCCCAAGTGACCACCTTCCATCCCTGCCCATCTCATACTGATGACCTCCATCTGTGCCCATCTCCTAAGTGACCACCCTCTATTCCTGCCCATCTCCTAAGTGACCACCCTCTATCCCTGCCCATCTCCTAAATGACCACCCTCTATCCATGTCCATCTCCTAAGTGACCACCCTCTATCCCTGCCCATCTCCTAAGTGACCACCCTCCATCCATGCCCATCTCCTAAGTGACCACCCTCTATCCCTGCCCATCTCCTAAGTGACCACCCTCTATCCCTGCCCATCTCCTAAGTGACCACCCTCCATCCATGCCCATCTCCTAAGTGACCACCCCATCCCTGCCCATCTCCTAAGTGACCACCCTCTATCCCTGCCCATCTCCTAAATGACCACCCTCCATCCATGCCCATCTCCTAAGTGACCACCCTCTATCCCTGCCCATCTCCTAAGTGACCACCCTCCATCCATGTCATCTCCTAAGTGACCACCCTCTATCCCTGCCCATCTCCTAAGTGACCACCCTCCATCCATGTCTATCTCCTAAGTGACCACCCTCTATCCATGCCCATCTCCTAAGTGACCACCTTCCATCCATGTCCATCTCCTAAGTGACCACCCTCTATCCATGCCCATCTCCTAAGTGACCACCCTCCATCCATGTCCATCTCCTAAGTGACCACCCTCCATCCCTGCCCATCTCCTAAGTGACCACCCTCCATCCATGTCAGTCTCCTAAGTGACCACCCTCCATCCATGTCTATCTCCTAAGTGACCACCCTCTATCCATGCCCATCTCCTAAGTGACCACCCTCTATCCATGCCCATCTCCTAAGTGACCACCCTCTATCCATGCCCATCTCCTAAGTGACCACCCTCTATCCCTGCCCATCTCCTAAGTGACCACCCTCTATCCATGCCCATCTCCTAAGTGACCACCCTCCATCCCTGCCCATCTCCTAAGTGACCACCCTCTATCCCTGCCCATCTCCTAAGTGACCACCCTCCATCCCTGCCCATCTCCTAAGTGACCACCCTCTATCCATGCCCATCTCCTAAGTGACCACCCTCCATCCATGCCCATCTCCTAAGTGACCACCCCTATCCCTGCCCATCTCCTAAGTGACCACCCTCTATCCATGCCCATCTCCTAAGTGACCACCCTCCATCCATGCCCATCTCCTAAGTGACCACCCTCATCCCTGCCCATCTCCTAAGTGACCACCCCTATCCCTGCCCATCTCCTAAGTGACCACCCTCCATCCATGCCCATCTCCTAAGTGACCACCCCATCCCTGCCCATCTCCTAAGTGACCACCCTCTATCCCTGCCCATCTCCTAAGTGACCACCCTCCATCCATGTCTATCTCCTAAGTGACCACCCTCTATCCCTGCCCATCTCCTAAGTGACCACCCTCTATCCATGTCCATCTCCTAAGTGACCACCCTCTATCCCTGCCCATCTCCTAAGTGACCACCCTCCATCCATGTCTATCTCCTAAGTGACCACCCTCCCATCCATGCCCATCTCCTAAGTGACCACCCTCCATCCATTCCTATCTCCTAAATGACCACCCTCTATCCATGTCTATCTCCTAAGTGACCACCCTCTATCCATGTCTATCTCCTAAGTGACCACCCTCTATCCATGCCAATCTCCTAAGTGACCACCCTCCATCCCTGCCCATCTCCTAAGTGACCACCCTCTATCCATGCCCATCTCCTAAGTGACCACCCTCCATCCATGTCTATCTCCTAAGTGACCACCCTCTATCCCTGCCCATCTCCTAAGTGACCACCCTCTATCCCTGCCCATCTCCTAAGTGACCACCCTCCATCCATGTCTATCTCCTAAGTGACCACCCTCTATCCCTGCCCATCTCCTAAGTGACCACCCCATCCCTGCCCATCTCCTAAGTGACCACCCTCCATCCATGTCTATCTCCTAAGTGACCACCCTCTATCCCTGCCCATCTCCTAAGTGACCACCCTCTATCCATGTCCATCTCCTAAGTGACCACCCTCTATCCCTGCCCATCTCCTAAGTGACCACCCTCCATCCATGTCTATCTCCTAAGTGACCACCCTCCATCCATGCCCATCTCCTAAGTGACCACCCTCCATCCATTCCTATCTCCTAAGTGACCACCCTCTATCCATGTCTATCTCCTAAGTGACCACCCTCTATCCATGTCTATCTCCTAAGTGACCACCCTCTATCCATGCCAATCTCCTAAGTGACCACCCTCCATCCCTGCCCATCTCCTAAGTGACCACCCTCCATCCATGCCCATATCCTAAGTGACCACCCTCCATCCATGTCCATCTCCTAAGTGACCACCCTCCATCCATGCCCATATCCTAAGTGACCACCCTCCATCCCTGCCCATCTCCTAAGTGACCACCTTCCATCCATGCCCATATCCTAAGTGACCACCCTCTATCCCTGCCCATCTCCTAAGTGACCACCCTCTATCCCTGTCCATCTCCTAAGTGACCACCCTCTATCCCTGCCCATCTCCTAATGGCCCATTCCGCAGTGAATCCACAGTTGAGGTCCCTCGCAGTCCAGTTCCTCTCAGTGTGTTCACCTGGCGAGCAGGCCTTTCACCGGTGCGCCTGCCCCTTAGATGAGCCTTGCATCTCTGTGTACCTGGTCCAGCCCCGGCGGCTCTCCTTTCTTCCCACTGAGGGTCAGGCGGCTCCAGCCCTTCTCGCCCCTTCCTCAGCCAAGGCCACAGTTGTAGGGAGGCCCTGGGATCAGGGCAAACGTGCAGACTAGGAGGTTAGGAAGGATTTCATGGACCCCTGTGAGGAGCCCTTGGGTGGGCAGTGTTGCCCCACCTCCCAGGAACATGGACTGAACCCATCTGTCCCTCCTCACGGGGGCCAGAACAACTACTACCAGGGCTAACCCTGCTCTGCCTCTTCCATACCTTCAGCCCAGCAGCCTTTTCCTTCTAGAAGGGCAATCTTCCGCCTTCCTACCCCCTTGCTTGTAATCTGTACTGTGTAAGCAGTAGGTGTGATTCAGACACATTGAATGAAATTATGACTCAGCAGAAAGGAAGTGACACAAGGGCCCATGGGTGGGCAGGATTCAATATCTCTCATTAAGAAATGCTGCCAATGGGCTGGAGAGATGGCTTAGCGGTTAAGACACCTGCCTCCTAAGCCTAAGAACGCTGGTTTCAATCTCCAGTGGTTCCAATCTCCAGCGGTTCCAATCTCCAGGTCCCACGTTTAGCCAGATGCAAAGTGACGCAAGGGTGCAATGCCGCACTTGACCACAAGGGGGCACACGCATCTGGAGTTCGTTCGCAGCAGCTGAGAGACTGCTGGCGCACCCATCTCTATCTGTCCTCCTCTCCCCCTCTCTCTGTCTGTCTCTCTCTGTGTCTCTCCAAAAAAAAAAAAAAAAAAGAGAGAAAGAAAAGAAAAGAAAAGAAATGCTGTCAAGAGGGCTGGAGAAATGACTGCATAGGTAAGGAACTTGCCTGTAAAGCCTGAAGACCTGGGTTCAATTCCCTAGTACCCATGTAAGCCAGATGCACAAGTGGCACTTTTATTTAGAGCTCATTTGTAATGGCTGGAGTCCCTGGCATGTCAATACTATCTCACTGTCTCTATCTGTATCTCTCTGCTTGCAAATAGATTTATTTATTTATTTATTTATCTGCAAAACGAGAGAGAGATAGAGAGGAGATAGACAGGGAGAATGGGGGGGGGGGGTACCAGGGCCCATAGCCACTGCAAACAAATTCCAGGTGCATGCAGCCCCTTGTGCATCTGGTTTGTGTGGATACTGGGGAATTGAACCTGGGTCCTTTGGCTTTGCAGGCAAGTGCCTTAACCGCTAAGCCATCTCTCCAGCCCAGATTGTTTTTTTTTTTTTTTTAAGGAAGAGATGCAGACAAAAAATGCCAAAGCCCTGCCTGGAGGACGTCCACAGAAATGCCAGTTTTATTTGATTTGTCTGCTGAAGCCATGAGGATGTGTGCATCTGTTGCTAGAGAGAGCTCAAGGACCTTGCATAATCAAATCTGAAACTCTGGAGGCCTGCCCCGGCAGCCATGCCCGTGGCTCTCAGGCTCTCCGTCTACCCACTGCCTGTTCAGCTTCACAGCCACCTATACACACAGAAGAGGATTCCTCTAGACAGCAAGCTTTTTTTTTTTATTGACAACTTCCCTCCCTCCCCCCACTTTCCCCTTTGAAACTTCACACTTTCTATCATATCCCCTCCCCCCATCAGTCTCTCTTTTCAGTTTTTAATGTTTAATGTTTTATTTATTCGTTTGTGAGAGAGAGGGACAATCAGTGTGCCAGGGCCTCCAGCTACTGCAGACAGACTCCCGACACATGCCCCTTGCGGTGTGCTTACGTGGGTACTGGGGAATCAAACTTGGGTCCTTAGACTTCGCAGGCAAGCTCCCTAAGCACTAGCCGACCGCTCGAGCTCTAGACAGCAAGCTTTACTGGGATCTGAGTGTTCAGTGATAGAGCATATTGAGTTTCTGTAAATAGACCCAGATGGGGACAGTGAGAAGGTGGGTGCAAGGCATCGGTCACTCAGTCAAGGTTTCTTTGATGCAGAGGACGACAACAGATGTGAAGCAAAACTGAAGCCACCACAGAAGGAAGACAGTCTGTGTCTGGGTGACTTTTTTTTTTTTAATCTTTTGGTCCTGAGGCCATGTTTTTGAGGTGGAGGCTGTGGACTTCTGAGAAGGGGAAGGACCTCAGAGCCTGGGAACTAGACATGCCACCAGCAGAGCATGCTCAAGGCAGGGCAGCTTGGCATGCACACGACGTGGCCAGCTTCAAGGGACAGCTCTTCAGATGGAATGACAACCTCTGCACTACGTTCTCCCTCACTCAACAAATGCTGAAAATCATCCACTCCCCCACCCCAGCCTAAGCATACCGGGGCACTGTTTCAATGTGATGGTACCACTGGGCAGCTGAACGTGAGTCAGCATGTCCATGGCTAGTAACTGACAGATAGAGCCTTATGTACATCCATTTTCACTGACCTCCTGGATCCACGCATGGGCACTGTTGGGCATTGCTAAATACAGGCTGGGACCGTGAGGAAGCTGGCCTGGGCTGTCGGACATGGCCAGGGACCTTGGGCTGTGGGGGTTGCAGCTGGCCTTATCGTTGGGAACCCACTCTGGCGACGGAGCTGGCCCTCCCTTTTTTCAAGGTCGTAATGTACCCCATCTTCATCCAGAGGAGGCGGAGCCGGGGGGCCTTCCCCCCATCCCAAAGCACCTGACCATTCCATAGTCAGGTTTTGCCCCCTCCCCCACAGCTCCGTGACCCTGTGGCCAGCTGCCCAAGAGACCCTCATATGGTAGTAAACAGTCTCCCTGCAGCTCCAGCCATCCGATATGTGGCTGAAGTCACGTAGTTTCCCCCCACTTCTCTTATCTCCCTTGCAGCTTCTCCCTGGCAACTTCTGCCTTCCAACACCAGCCAAATAGCTAGCAACCCATAAACCTATGTATCCAATCACCTTATGATCTGTGTGTGCCTTCTCAACCTTTCCCAAGTGTTTATAAATGCACTCCCTTTTGAATAAACGAGTGCTGTCCATCAGATGGCCTCCGGGGTGGTTCATTGCCTGTCGCACACACCCGCTCCAAGACCCTGCATCCCCCGAAATCCTGCACCGGGGATGTCGGTGGCCAACGACCCCTGGGAGTAGTGAGGACCCACGGGGACAATGTGGAGCGATGGCTACCTTCTGTGCATCCAGCCATTCTACTCCTCTGCCACTTCACACGCCAGCACCACCTCGGGTGCAAGAGTTCCCAGAAGACTCTCCACTTTTCTTGTTCTTGTCTTTGCATTGTAAATTTATTCTTTCTATGTCCATTTCTACTGACAAAGTAAATACGAGACTTTAAAAAATTAAATACAGCATTTTCATCTGCCTAAAAAATTAATTGGAAGTCAACTGTTGGGCGTGCACTCCCTGCTTGTGAAGAAACCAGGTTAAATCCTCCATGATTTCTACTGTTAAATGGAAGGTTCCATATTTTAACCATGTCAGAAATTCGCACTCTCACATGACAGGCCAGATGTCACCTGGGAACAGCACAGAGCAGTGGACACCTCACAGATGGGCCACATTAACAGGGCCCCAGAAGTCTGACATCTCTGTACTTCATTCCCCTAGCTACTTTTCAACCCTGTCCCTCCATCTCACACATGTGTGAAAGCTGTGTCCAAGACAATGTAAGACACATATCTTCACCTTCCAACTTGGGCTGTAGGCTGAGCCGCACTCAGCTGCATTAAATGTGCAAGAAGTGTTTTTTTTTTTAAATTATTTATTTATTTATTTGCAAGCAGAGAGAGAGAGATAGAAGAGAGGCAGACAGAGAGAATGGGCACGCCAGGGCCTCCAGCCACTGGAACGAAGTCAGAAATGCCAGTTTTATTTGATTTGTCTGCTGAAGCCATGAGGATGTGTGCATCTGTTGCTAGAGAGAGCTCAAGGACCTTGCATAATCAAATCTGAAACTCTGGAGGCCTGCCCCGGCAGCCATGCCCGTGGCTCTCAGGCTCTCCGTCTACCCACTGCCTGTTCAGCTTCACAGCCACCTATACACACAGAAGAGGATTCCTCTAGACAGCAAGCTTTTTTTTTTTATTGACAACTTCCCTCCCTCCCCCCACTTTCCCCTTTGAAACTTCACACTTTCTATCATATCCCCTCCCCCCATCAGTCTCTCTTTTCAGTTTTTAATGTTTAATGTTTTATTTATTTTTTGAGAGAGAGGGACAATCAGTGTGCCAGGGCCTCCAGCCACTGCAGACAGACTCCCGACACATGCCCCTTTGCGGTGTGCTTACGTGGGTACTGGGGAATCAAACTTGGGTCCTTAGACTTGGAGGCAAGCTTGTAACCACTAGTCGACCGCTCGAGCTCTAGACAGCAAGCTTTACTGGGATCTGAGTGTTCAGTGATAGAGCACATTGAGTTTCTGTAAATAGACCCAGATGGGGACAGTGAGAAGGTGGGTGCAAGGCATCGGTCACTCAGTCAAGGTTTCTTTGATGCAGAGGACGACAACAGATGCGAAGCAAAACTGAAGCCACCACAGAAGGAAGACAGTCTGTGTCTGGGTGACTTTTTTTTTTTTTTTTAATCTTTTGGTCCTGAGGCCATGTTTTTGAGGTGGAGGCTGTGGACTTCTGAGAAGGGGAAGGACCTCAGAGCCTGGGGACTAGACATGCCACCAGCAGAGCATGCTCAAGGCAGGGCAGCTTGGCATGCACACGACGTGGCCAGCTTCAAGGGACAGCTCTTCAGATGGAATGACAACCTCTGCACTACGTTCTCCCTCACTCAACAAATGCTGAAAATCATCCACTCCCCCACCCCAGCCTAAGCATACCGGGGCACTGTTTCAATGTGATGGTACCACTGGGCAGCTGAACGTGAGTCAGCATGTCCATGGCTAGTAACTGACAGATAGAGCCTTATGTCCATCCATTTTCACTGACCTCCTGGATCCACGCATGGGCACTGTTGGGCATTGCTAAACACGGGCTGGGACCGTGAGGAAGCTGGCCTGGGCTGTTGGACATGGCCAGGGACCTTGGGCTGTGGGGGTTGCAGCTGGCCTTATCGTCGGGAACCCACTCTGGCGATGGAGCTGGCCCTCCCTCTTTTCAAGGTCGTAGTGTACCCCATCTTCATCCAGAGGAGGCGGAGCCGGGGGGCCTTCCCCCTATCCCAAAGCACCTGACCATTCCATAGTCTAAGGTTTTGCCACCCCCCCCCACAGCTCCGTGACCCTGTGGCCAGCTGCCCAAGAGACCCTCATATGGTAGTAAACAGTCTCCCTGCAGCTCCAGCCATCCGATATGTGGCTGAAGTCACGTAGCTTTTCCTCCCACTTCTGTTATCTCCCTTGCAGCTTCTCCCTGGCAACTTCTGCCTTCCAACACCAGCCAATTAGATAGCAACCCATAAACCTATGTATCCAATCACCTTATAGACTGTACGTGCCTTCTCAACCTTTCCCAAGTGTTTATAAATGCACTCCCTTTTGAATAAACGAGTGCTGTCCATCAGATGGCCTCCGGGGTGGTTCATTGCCTGTCGCACACACCCGCTCCAAGACCCTGCATCCCCCGAAATCCTGCACCGGGGATGACGGTGGCCAACGACCCCTGGGAGTAGTGAGGACCCACGGGGACAATGTGGAGCGATGGCTACCTTCTGTGCATCCAGCCATCCTACTCCTCTGCCACTTCACACGCCAGCACCACCTCGGGTGCAAGAGTTCCCAGAAGACTCTCCACTTTTCTTGTTCTTGTCTTTGCATTGTAAATTTATTCTTTCTATGTCCATTTCTACCGACAAAGTAAATACGAGACTTTAAAAAATTAAATACAGCATTTTCATCTGCCTAAAAAATTAATTGGAAGTTAACTGTTGGGTGTGCACTCCCTGCTTGTGAAGAAACCAGGTTAAATCCTCCATGATTTCTACTGTTAAATGGAAGGTTCCATATTTTAACCATGTCAGAAATTCGCACTCTCACATGACAGGCCAGATGTCACCTGGGAACAGCACAGAGCAGTGGACACCTCACAGATGGGCCACATTAACAGGGCCCCAGAAGTCTGACATTTCTGTACTTCATTCCCCTAGCTACTTCTCAACCCTGTCCCTCCATCTCACACATGTGTGAAAGCTGTGTCCAAGACAATGTAAGACACATATCTTCACCTTCCAACTTGGGCTGTAGGCTGAGCCGCACTCAGCTGCATTAAATGTGCAAGAAGTGTTTTTTTTTTTAAATTTTTATTTATTTATTTGCAAGCAGAGAGAGAGAGATAGAAGAGAGGCAGACAGAGAGAGAATGGGCACGCCAGGGCCTCCAGCCACTGCAAACGAAGTCCAGATGCATGTGCCCCTTGTGCATCTGGCTTACGTGGGTCCTGGAGAATCGAACCGGGATCCTTTGGCTTCACAGGCAAATGCCTTAACCGCTAAGCCATCTCTCCAGCCCCAAGAAGTGTTTTTTTTTTTTTAGGTCCTTGTTCAAGGTGAGGCCCTTCTGATATGCTCATGATGGACAGCAGGTCCCCAAAGCTGCCCAGATCTACGTGATCCTTCGCTCCGCTCCTTGTCCTTTCAAGGGGCCAATCACGGGTTCACTTTAGCAACTTTAGCAACGTATCCCAAAGTCATGTACCAGTTTCAGCTGGTTCTCGGAGACAGAGCATAGGCTGCTGGGGAGAGAGAGGTAGATATTGGGGCCAGAACCTGAGCACTCCAGGACTCCCCGTCTCAGGACTAAGTGACAACAATATGCTTCCTCCACTCAGGAAGAAGGGCCCCCAGGTAGGGAGGTGCTAAGTGCAAGGGTGAAGGGACTGAGGGAACCTGAGCCCAGGAACTGCCAAAGGGGCCTATCTGTGCCCCATGATGCCTGGGAAGAGTGGCCCGAGATAGCGATGATGTCAGTCAAAGTAGAGAAGGAGGATGCCTAGTTCAGCCTTCCTTCCTGCCAGGGAGCCATCTTCTACCTTCATCCATCCTGGAGGCAGGGATATCAGGGAGGGCAGAAAATTCCTAATTTCTCCTGGAAGCGCAGGAAGTGAGCACCAGTACAGCCAGCCCCAAATGGGCTCCACTGACTGGACATCATTGGAGGATGCCAGAGGGTGCCCTGCACAGTCCAGAGACCCTGGAAACGAGGGGTGCTGAGTTAGAACCTCCCCCTCCACCGCCATCAGGAAGGGGTAAGCGTCACTTTTCATGCTCTGGCTTGATGCGTCTTCCACCATCGCATCTTAGCAGGTAGCTGCTGTCATTCCCGGCTTGGCTGTGGTGGAGGGCAGCCTTCTTGAAGTCAAACAGTCTAGACAGCAGCCACAGATCTGGTGATCAGCTGGGAACGTGCTGCATGTAGGGAGAAGACGGTGCCTGCAGGATGTGGCCTGAGCACCCGTCCTAGGAGTGAGATTGTTGTGGTTACTGCATGTTGCTAGGACAAAAATGCCTGACCGGAAGCAGCTGATTGGGAGGAAAGGATTGATTTCAGCTTACCGTTTTGAGGGCAGCTTCCTCGTGGCAGGGAAGAAGTGGCAAGAGCAGAGTCTGGAGGTCACGTCTTGCCACGGAGGATGGCAGAAAGCAACAAGAGTGAGCTGAGCTATTGATAGCAAGGAGAACTGGCCCATAACACCCTTAAGCCTGCCCCTAGCAATACACCTCCTCCAGCGAGGCTCCAACTCCCAAATTGTCCCCAGCTGGGGACCACATATTCAAAACAAATGAGATGGTTGGAGAGATGGCTTAGTGGTTAAGGCACTTGCCTGTAAAGCCTGAGGACCCAGGTTCAATTCCCCAGGACCCACATAAGCCAGATGGACAAAGTAATACATGTGTCTGAAAGTTCGTTAGCAGTGGCTAGATTCCCTGGGTACCCACTATCTCTTCTCTCTCTCTCAAATAAATAAATAAATAAATAAATAAATAAATAAATAATAACATAAAAAAAAAAAAAAAAACCCCACATGAGGCTATGGGGCATGTCATTTAAGCCACCATAGAGGTTAACATTCCTGGTTGATGGGGCAGTGGAAGTCCTTCGGGAGCCTTCACTATGAGGCGTGGAGAAGGTGCCAGACACACAAGAGATGAGATCAGCAGTAGCTGCCCCCAAAATACACAGGCAGCCTGACTGGAAAGACCAGCGATAGTGACGTGAGCAGCATCCCTAGAAGCAGTCATTACAGTCATTAGTGTCACACTGGAGTCCTCAGACACCAGTTTATCCAGTCACTATTTTCAGGGCTGGAGAGACAGCATAGTGGTTAAGGCACTTGCCTGCAAAGCCTAAGGACCCATGTTCGATTCCCAGGACCCACATAAGCCAGATGCACAAAGCCAAAGTGTCACACACATCTCAAGTTTGTTTGCAGTGGCTAGAGGCCCTGGCACACCCATTCTCTCTCTATGTTTCTCTTTCTCTCTCCTCAAATAAGTAGAGAAAATATTTCAAAATAATTGAAAGTTCTCAGTTCAGCAAATATTTTTTTGATCAGCTATGTGCGAAGCCTTGCAAGTGGCCCTGGGGGTGTGGGTGGGGAGAGGTGATGATTGGCACTGGGGGAGGTGTCTCAGCCTGTCGCTTAGAAGGCAGGGGATGGGGTTCTCAAAGATTACCATGCTGAGCGTCTTGGCTCTGATATGTGGACATGCAGACTTATTTCTGGACTCCTCAACCTTCCCCTATTCTTCACCCTCTTGGAGCTTCATCCTGCCTCCCTTCAGGACGTTAAAGGTCAAGTCCTAGCATGGCCTCTGTCTGCTCCAGGCCTCTCTTCCATCACCTGTTTGGAGGAGAGAGGGAAAGAGAGGAATGCTCTGGGGACCTGCTTCAGCAGAATCTCTGCCCCCCATAGACTCACGTGTTTTGTTAAAACTGGTCACCCGCTCTGCCTGGTTGGAGGAGGTGTCACTGTGGGCAGATGCTGGAGTCTGGCCCCTCAGTGTCACTGGGGGCGAATCTACATTCCAGCCCCCAAGGTGTGCAGAGAGGTCTGGGCTATGGCGGGGGTCAGGCCTGTTGCTCATTGGGGTGTTTTCTGGCTTCTGGAGGTTTCTCTCTCTGCTTAGATTTATGAATGAAGGCAGGTTCTTCCACCACTTCATGGAACTTCCCCTGGATCTGTAAATCTTGAAACAAACCCCTCCCTCCCCTAAACTGTGGTAGTCATTTTCACAATATTAATTTTTCTGGTTCATGAGTATGAGAGGTCCTTTCACCTTTTAGTGTCTACACTTTCTTTTCTTTTCTTTTTTTTTTTTTTTTTTGGTTTTTTCATTTTTCGGTGTTTCAAGGCAGCGTCTCACTCTAGCCCAGGCTGACCTGGAATTCACTATGTAATCTCAGGGTGGCCTCGAAATCATGGCAATCTTCCTACCTTTGCCTCCTGAATGCTGGGATTAAAGGCGTGCGCCACCACGCCCGGCTTGTGTGGGATAGTCTTGACAAAAACAAATTTGAGGTTTTCAGAAAGAGGGGGGCCATAGTGATTTGGAGGGTGGGCTCCGAGATGGTTTACGAGCAGGGTGAGTGTCTGGACAGGGGGTGTGGAGACATCAAGATGGACTGCAATCGAGCAGACTGTGGGAGGTGCGGAAGACGTGAGGGGGTGGAGGGAGACGATGAGCTCTGAGGGAAAGCTCGGTGAATGCCAGCCAGGGTAGCAGAAGTGAGCCAGCATAACTCATGCTTGTTATTCAGGAACAGAGACATGTCCTGTCTAAGGAGGCCACCAAAAGCTGGGGGTGTGAACAGAAGACAGGGACACAGCTGAACTTCCTGCTGGAACTGGAGACTGCCAAGGACAGACATCCAACCATGCTGACAAACGATAGGAACCCAAAAGAACAAAACCAGACGCCAAGATTACAAAACGGTGAGGACAAATGAGAGTCCACCCAGCACTGTACACTCAGCTGAACCGTCAAGGGGTAAAGAAGTGTTGAGATGACTTAACTTGCACTGAAAAAGTGCCCTGGAGAAGGGAGGGAATTAAACTCATATAGGGGGAGACACAAGAAGCGATAGCGGGGCTGGAGAGATAGCTCAGTGGTTAAAGCTATTTGCTTGCAAAGCCTGACCACAGCCTGGGTTCGATGCCCCAGTGCTCACGTAAAACCAGACGCGCAAGTGTCTGGAGTTCATTTGCACTGGAGGAGGCCTTGGCATGCCCGTCCTCACACTCCCTCTGTTGTTCTCTAGTTAAATAAATAAATAAGCAACAGTAGTAAACATATATATATATATATATATATATATATATATATATATATATATATATATGTATATATGTATGTATATATATGTATATATATACACACATATATATGTATATATACACACATATGTATATATATATATATATATATATATATATATATATGTGTGTGTGTGTGTGTGTGTGTGTGTGTGTGTGTGCTGGCTAAATAAGCTTGACTATATGGACAATAATAGTCAATACGAACAATTTGGAAAGTTAACAAGAGGCAAAAAATATGAGAAAGCAAAACCTGGCACGTGAGAGACCCTTGGAGAGTTAGGGTGAAGGGTAGACATGTTGGTTAATTTTAGACTTTGTAGGTCAAGTGCTCATTAACATTTTAAGGGTGGCCAGCAAAGGCGCTTAAATAGAATACACATCTTACATACTAACAGCGGAGAAAAAAGCAACAACCACAAAATCAATAGGAGACGAGATTGAAAACGAGAAATACAAAGGGCAGAGAGAGGAAACAGCACGGGAAATCGCAAATACAAAATGAGAACGAGGTGGGAAATCCAACCATATAATAGTCACATGTCAGCTCTGCCCAACCAAAGGTCTTCCGATGGGATGGTTTGAAAAATCCAGTTACATAGTATTTAAAAGGATCACGCACATTACACCAAAAATAACCCTGAAGAGTTTAGATGAACAGAGAGAAAAGGACATGGATTTAAAGTCATGCCAGATGTTTCTGTCAGAGTCCCAGGAGAACTCAATGTCTGACTTAGAATAGAGCAGAGTAGCGTGTAACTCACAATCACAGAGTAGGTCCAAGGAAGGCCCAGGGACTGGCCACCTCTAGCGTGGGTGGGCTTGGGATCAAGGGTCTTTAGGAGACTTAGGAACGATGCCCTACAGACAGTCAGGGCAGCAGGATGCTGAGTGCCCAGCCTGCTAGAACAGAATTCACCCCTGGGTGGATCCTCTGGACCCCAGCTGGCTACCCATGGGTTAAAACCAAGAGGAAGGCAGAAAGGGTGAGAACACAGTGTGGTGCAGAAAGGTCCCCTCCAAGGGTGAGGCTCACAGCATAGTGTTGGTGGGCCTGAGGGGCACAGAGATCCTGACACAGCCTGCCAGCAACATCACCACTGCACGCACTCCCCCAGATGCCATGTGGCACTATCAGTACTGTCCGAGTAGAATTTAAGGCAAAGATATTAAGATCAGGGAAGAAAAAAAAATGATGGCCTGATCTTACCAGGACTTTGGGAATCCTGAATGCCTACATCTGCTGGGCCACATGTTCTCAACACACATGAGGAAGATTGGAAGGAGCTGAGACCCACCTGAGAATCTCGGCAGGATCTGGAACCCAGAACGTGATGGATGAGGAAGCTGGATTCTTCAGTGCACACAAAGCACCATGCAGCCCCGTGATTGGGTCTTGGAAAGCCCATGGGCAAGTTACGCTTGAACGGTGCCTGCGGAGGATGACACACCTTGGTCACAGATTTTTCTGGGGACAGCAGCAGAGTGACAGCCCCTTGACCCCTTAGCTCCTCAACCAGGTCACCTGACTAAAGAATGGGTCCTGCTCTCGGGAGCAGAGGGCCCACAGTCTGTATTCCCAGCCTGGAGAACAGGACTTTTGATTTGAAGGAAACACCCAAGGGGACACCGCACAGGCCGGGGTTCACGGATGGATTCCGTCCATGCAGGAGAGTGGACTTAAGCTGATGAGGCGTGAAAGTGACTCGTCCAGCTCTGGACCCCATGGGAAGCTGCTCAGGGAGGCTAAGGTACACAGAAGGACAAGGATGAAGGAAGCAGAGAGGCAGGAAACATGGATGTGGGTTGGGGAGTGGACTCTGCGGGCAAGAACTTTCCAGAAGGTGATCCTCATGTTCCCACATCTGAGCCTGCCACAGGGACAAGGGAACTCCATGTCAGGCTGGAGTCATCTACAGGGTTTCTGAAGCTATCCCTGCAGACTTAAGATAAGCATCCCACCCAAGGCTTTCGACCTGATGACTCTCTATTGAGTCTCTCCTGAACCGGGACCTCTTCTTAGAGAATAGACTTCCAGGGCCTCCTCTGGACACCGTCGGGTGCCTGCACAACCTCAGAACCATGGTCCTCCTTTAGCCAGCTCCTTCCTCCTGTTTGGAGGAGGTCTGTGAAGTTTCGGTTGATCCGGGAATGTCATAGTTACCTTCTCACTGCTAGGACAAAGAACCCAGGTGAAAGCCTCTGATGGGAGGAAAGTTGTTGATTTTGGTCTCGAGGGGATGCTCCATGATGGCAGGGCAAAGATGGTAAAGCAGAAGCTGGGCATCACCTCCTTTCTACAGCAGGTGGCAAAGAGCGTTGGGAAAATTAGCTGACTTTGGCAAGGGGGTGCTGGCCATAACAGCCCTAAGCCCACCCCCAACAAACAACAAACACACCTCCTCCAGCAAGGCCTCACTGTGGGTCTTTACCGTTCCCGTTTCCCGGGGTCATTGGCCACCGACGTCCCGGGCAAGGGAGGGAGGAGTTGGGAGGGAAGCAGCAGGGTCCATCCTGGAGCAGCGGGTGAGTGCGACAATGAAGATGACTGGCAATGAATACCTGGGAGACCATCTGATGGACAGCACTCGTTTATTCAAAAGGGGAGTGGGAGCCGGGCATGGTGGTGCATGCCTTTAATCCCAGCATTCGGGAGGCAAAGGCAGGAGGATCGCCATGAGTTCGAGGCCACCCTGAGACTACATAGAGATTTCCAGGTCAGCCTGGGCTAGAGTGAGACCCTACCTTGAAAAACTGAAAAATGAAAAAAAAAAGGGGGGGAGTGGGTTTATAAACACTTGGGGAAGGTTGAGATGGCACGTACAGACTCTATGGGAATCGGATGCATAGTTTATGGGCTGTTATCTAGGGGGCGGAAGAACTAGTAACTTCAAAGCTATGGGGGAAGGATAAGGGAAGGGGAAGGGCGGAAAAGGAGATTAGCAGAAGGCTACGTGACTTCAGCCACATGAGTGTCTCTTGGACAGCTAGCCACAAGGTCAGGAACTTTGGGGGGCAAAGTCTGACTTGTGGAATGGTCAGAGCCTTTTGGGGTCTGGGGGGAGCACCTTGCAAGTTCTGCCCCTTCTGGGTGATGACAGCTCACTACAACCTACAACGTAGGGAAGGCCGTCACCGTTGCCAGGGACTCCTGACGATAGGGTCAGCTGTAACCCCCCAGCCCAGGGTCCCGGGCCATGTCCAACAGTTCAGCCCAGCCTCCTCACAGACCCAGCCCATTTCTAGCAAGGCCCAACACTCCACCTCCAGCATTCCCAGCAGCTGGGGACTCAGCATTCAAAACACATGAGTCTATGGGGAAGCCCCGATTCAAACCACTGCAAGGAAGAACAGGGGCTGCTCTCCTTCCACAGCAACTGGCCTCGACAAGGTGGGTCTGAGTGGCCTCTGCCACCTGTCCTTTCCTCTGTGTGCTCGCAGGGGACCTTCACGTTCACCATCCTCCAGCTCCCGTGGAACCCAGTCTTCACTGTCCAGCCTTGTTCTCTTCCCATGTAGCCTAATGATGGAAGGCTTCCTGGAAAAAGGCACGCCTGTGCCCCAGCAGGAATCTTAAGAGAATACAGTCCTGCACAGCTACAGGACTGGGGGTGGTGCCTGTGGGTTTGACTGGTTCTGCCTTTGCATGTTACTACTGCTTCCATTGTGATTTCCGTTGGCACTGCCTTGCTCAAGAGCGTGTCAAAGATTCCGAAGTTCCTACAGGGGCTGCCGTTATCAGTCTGTGAGCTCCAAACACATCCCAGCTCCCACACCAAAAGCCATACGTGAGGAAAACTAAGATACACCGGGGAAGCTGAGACACATCTATATTTTACTCCCAGCTGTGCAGTTTCATTCTAGCAAGCAGAGCGACACATGAACAGCGTGGCACTGAGGCTACTCACAGGCCCTTCGCTCACACACATGCCAACTGCTGGTGTCACGGGCACGCAGGGTGCCACACTGGTGGCCATGCATGTAGGCACCGCTGTCTATGATTGTGTCTAAGACTGAGTCACCTCAGGCAGTGCCAGGCCACACATGAGAGGCCATCTGAGAAGGAATCGACTTCAGATGAGAAGATTGTGGCCTGAAACCTTCTGAACCCCGGCACTGTTATCATAACAAGGCTGAGTTTCCAAGCACTATTGAGAAGTAGTATTCAAAAGGGCACATAGAATTAAAAAGTTACAGTGGCAGCAACGCTATGTGTTCCCACCTGTATGGCATCAAGAAAGTGCTTTCGGAGTCAGCCAGCAGCAACCAGCACCCCAGTCTGCAGCTCCACACGGGGGTGGGGGGGTCGGAGCCACCTCGTGTTCCTGGGAAGGGCCTGGGGTTGTTGTTGTTCCATTTGTACAACAGGGATGACAGTTCCGCCTGCCTTGTGGTCTATGGGCAGAAACAACATTTGAAGAATGTGGAGCAGAGCTGGAAGTGGGAAGGGCTCAACAGGAAGCTGCTGAGTCTGTGAGGTCACTGGGATTGCTCACTGGAAAGCAACTTTTCTAACACAGTTCGGTTTGTCGGACTCTCCACAGCCACCTGATTTCCCCACCTGTGACGGTGTGAAGTGAGGTCTTAGCCCCCGTCCCGCAGGGCAAGTGTCTCAGGGAGAACTGCGTTTACCCAACCGTCCTGTCGCAGGGATATGAATGAAGCCAAGGGGAAAGATTTGGCTGCTTTTATTTGCTTTTCTCATGAAGACACTGCCTACTCTGTAAGTAGCACTGGATCTCTTTGAGCAGCTCCTTGTTAAGACGGGACACACACCTCTGTCTTTTTTCTTTTTATTTATTTTCTTTTTATTTATTTATTTTATTTATTTATTTATTTTATTTTTATTTATTTTATTTATTTATTTATTTATATTTATTTATTTATTTATTTTCTTTTTATTTCTTTTATTTATTTTTTATTTATTTATTTTATTTATTTATTTTATTTATTTATTTATTTATTTTATTTTCTTTTTCTTTTATTTATTTATTTATTTTTTTTTATTTATTTTTTTTTATTTATTTAACTTTTTTTTTTTACTATCAGCTTCCATAATTATAAACAATAAACCATGATAATTCTCTCCCCACTCCGGCTTTCCCCTTTCCAAATCCACTCTTCATCATCATATCCCCTCCTCCTCTCAATCAGTCTCTCCTTTATTTTGATGTCATCATCTTTTCTTCCTGTTATGAGGGCCTTGTGTAGGTAGTACTAGGCACAGCGAGGTCGTGGATATCCAGACCATTTTGTGTCTGGGCAGTTGCATCGTAAGGAGTCCTACCCTTCCTTTGGCTCTTACGTTCTTCCCACCACCTCTTCCTCAGTGGCCCCTAAGCCTTGGAAGGTGTGATAAAAATGTCTCAGTTCGGAACACTGCGCTGGGAGCACTCCGCTGTCACTTCTTCTCAGCACACGCTTCTTTTATTTGAGTAACTTCAAATAGAACACAGGGCAGTGAGGCAGGGGTACAGAGGACACACTCAAAAGACCTGGAGACATTTAAACGCAAATCAAAACTGAGCCTCACACGGGGACCTTTCTCAGTGTCTCCCCGGATGTCAGTCTGTGATACTATTGGGAGGGGGTAAAACTATTAATAGGTACTGCCAACGTGGAGGAGGTCAGACTGTGGGGGTGTGCCCTCCTCTCCCTTTTGCTTCCTGGCTGTCCTGAGGTAAGCAGCCTTGTCAGTCACACATCCCACCATTGATGTTTTGGACCCACCACAGCCACACAGTCAAGGAAACCAGGACCAAAGCAAACCTCTGCTCCTTTTAAGTTGATTGCCTCAGGTGTTTTGTCACAGTAACAGACAGCTGACTAGCATACTGCCTGGAGTCAGGAATGAGACAGGGTGTCACCACAGGGTCTTTGAACAATCACCACCAAGCAAAGGCTTTGTGCCAAAACTTCAGCAATTTAGTGTGAAAAAAAAAAATCTCCAAGTGACATCAACCACTAAATTCCACCGAGAAAGGAGTGAAGGGCTTTGAGTGTATTAATGTCAATGAACACATGCTCCACAAGTCTCTCAGAACCACCACAACAACACCCATTGCCTTCACTGGTGAATTCCATCCAACACTTCAGGAAGTGGTGATGCCAATTCTAGAGAAACACCTTAAGAAAATAGTAAGGGAAGCAGCGTGTAACAGCCCAGTTTACGAGGCCCACAACATACTGATTCCAAACCCAGATGTATTTACTTTTCTGGAAAATTGCAGACAATGAATACAGCCAATAAAATTCCATACAAAAAATGCTATTGAGACAAAACCAGTGATCAGAAAAGAATCAAGATAATCTATCACAACCAAGTTAGATAACCCCAGGAATGCAACATGGGTTTAAATTTTGAATCTTAACCGGAGTGTTTAGGCACATTTGGTAAAAATCAAATAATGAAAAAAAAAAAAAACATAGGATCATGTCAAATGGCAACTGAGAAAATTAGACAGGAGTTCATGACAGAACGAACGCTCAGTAAACTGAGTACTGAGAGAAAAGAAAGGTCCAGTTTGGGAAACAGGAAGAAGACAGGGATTATTTGTAGAAGACTTGATCACGTATGCAGAGAAGGTGAGCAAGCTTTTTAGAGGGCCCTGAGGTCCCCCAAATGGAGAAGATAAAAACTCTATCCTATTTTATACGTAAGCTGCAATTAATGAGATATCAGCATGTTTGTGGCAGCATCAGAATCCTAAATTACAGGCTTATTATTCAGGGTTCTCAAGAGGAACAGAGCCAATAGAATGATAATGCACTATGCAGGGTGGTTATTAGATTGGCATACATTATAGTGGGTTGGATCATCCAACAATGGCTGTCTGCAGGTTGGGAAGTCTCCGAAGCCAGTAGCTGCTCAGCCTGTGCGCTGGATGCCTCAGCAATCCCAGTCTGGCACTGAAGGCCTGGGGAATCCTGGAAGAGCTCTAGTCTTCAGCCACTGATCCCAGGAAAGTATGATACAACAGGATGGATGCAGATACGAGCAAGGAGGGAGAGTAGCTGGGCAGAAGCACTGTTCTAAGCCTGGATCCTCTTGCTATCTGGGCTGCGGAAGGGCTTGTCCACTCTGGCGAAGGTCTTCCTCCTCTGTGATCCTTCCTGTAAATGCGCCCACCCCCATAGACCTGCTCACTTGCTGGATTCCTGATCCAATCAAGTTGACAACAGGGAGTAAGCGTCACACGCCCCCTCCAGGGTCCAAAGGATGAATCCCACCTCTGAAGGGTGTTACCACCTCCCAACAGCTCCACTTGGGACCCACCAGTAACACAAGGACCTCAGGGGGGACAGTTAAGCCATGGGCCTGGATAAATGGCTCAGCAATTAAAAGAATTAAATGATGAGCTGGAGAGATGGCTTACAGTTAAGCACTTCCTTGTGAAGCCTAAGGACCCTGGTTCAAGGCTCAATTCCCCAGGATCCACATAAGCCAGATGCATAAAGTGGTACATGCATCTGGAGTTCGTTTGCAGTGGCTGGAGGCCCTGGTGCACCCATTCTCTCTCTTTCCACCTCTTTCTCTCTCTGTCTGTTGCTCTCAAATACATAAATAAAAATAAACAAAAATAAGCTGGGCGTGGTGGCGCACACCTTTAATCCCAGCACTCGGGAGGCAGAGGTAGGAGGATCGCCGAGAGTTCGAGGCCACCCTGAGACTACATAGTGAATTCCAGGTCAGCCTGGACCAGAGTGAGACCCTACCTTGCAAAACCAAAAAATAAAATAAATAAATAAATAAATAAATAAATAAACAAAAATAAATTTTAAAAGAATTAAATGATATGCAAAGATAGAAACACTAACTCTAATAGGTCAATAAATCCAACAGGTCCCAGGCCTGAACAGTATGTGTCCCTCTGCTAGCCTATGACATGTCTATTCATTCATGGGAAATGTCCTTGTCATCTTGGGTGGTCAGGGTTAATCAGCAGAATATTAACAAGACTGAGCTATAATGTTTTATAAACAAATAACTTGACTTGGCTTTAAAATCTCAAAATTAGACTGGAGAGATGGCTCAGCGGTTAATGTACTTGCCTGCAAAGCCTGAAGACCCAGGATTGATTCCCCAGTACCCACATAAGCCAGATGCACAAGGTGACACATGTGTCTGGAGTTCACTTGCAGTGGCTAGAGCCCCTAGTGTGCCCATTCTCCCTCTTTCTCTGTCTCTCTCTTTCTCTACCTCTTTCTCTCTCTCAAATTAATAAATAAATAAAATATAAATTTTTTAAAAAATAAAATTTTTCTCATCCAAAGCCATTTTTAAATAAAATGGAAATGAAGTCTCAGATTAGGGGAAAAACTACAAAAACATATTTTATGTACAAAATGTCTCCACAAATACAAAGAACTCTCACAATTCAATAATAAGACAATGTGATACAAATTCAAAGGGAATAATTATTCAGAGAAACACTAAACAAAAGGATATATGCGTGACGTCTAGATATGAAGACATGGTCAGCTGCACTGTCTTCTGATGCTACAGAAACTGATCCTAGTAGGCTGGAGAGATGGCTTAGCAGTTAAGGCGCTTGCCGACGAAGCCTAATGACCCATGTTTGACTCTCCAGGTCCCACATTAGCCAGATGCACAAAGGTGAGGCAAGCGCAAAGTCACACATGCCCACTAGGTGGCGCAAGCATCTGGAGTTCGATTTCAGTGGCTGAGGCCCTGCCAATTCTCTCCCTCTCTCTCTCTCTCTCTGTGTTGCTCTCTCTAAAATAAAATAAAATAAAATAAAAAATTGGTCCTGGAATTGAAAACTATGATCTCTTCCAGAACTGACTGTGGAACATTAAAAAGTCTGCAGATAGCAAAGGTTGGTGAAGGGAAGGGTGAGTCGAGCGTTGGAGCATGGCTTTGTGGTTAAGGCGTTTGCCTACAAAGCCAAAGGATTATGGTTCAGCATTCTAGAAAAGACAACCTTGTAGTGGCAGCAATGGGTCCCTGGCTCCAAGAGGTGTGTGAGGAACAGTGGGATGGAGTGGCATTTTAAACTATACGATAGGGCTGGAGAGATGGCTTAGCGGTTAAGGCACCTGCCTGCTAAGCCTAAGAACGCTGGTTCCAATCTCCAGCGGTTCCAATCTCCAGGTCCCACGTTTAGTCAGATGCAAAGTGATGCAAGGGTGCAATGCCGCACTTGACCACAAGGGGGCGCATGCATCTGGATTTCGTTCACAGCAGCTGAGAGGCTGCTGGAGTGCCTGTCTCTATCTGTCTCCCTCTCCCTCTCTATCTGTCTCTGTCTGTGTTTCTCTCCAAAAACAAATAAAATAATTAAACTGTACTATAGTAGTCCTGACATGGCCATATATGTTCAGCAAATTCACCAAATTGTATACTGAGGGTGGATGAGTTGCACATAAACTATTGATCAGTTAATGGAATTTTTAAAAGTTTTGTTTTATTATTTTTTATTTATTTTTGGAGAGAGACACAGAGAGAGAGACAGAGAGAGAGGGAGAGGGAGACAGATAGAGATGGGCACTCCAGCAGTGTCTCAGCTGCTGTGAACGAAATCCAGATGTTTGTGCCCCTTTGTGGGCAAGTGTGACATTGCGCCCTTGCGTCACTTTGCATCTGGCTAAACGTGGGACCTGGAGATTGGAACCAGCCTTCTTAGGCTTAGCAGGCAGGCGCCTTAACTGCTAAGCCATCTCTCCAGCCCTGGAATTTTTTAAAGTCTCTCGAAAAACCATATGAAGGGGTCCTGGAAAGAGTCTGCCAGGTGCCAAAGAAATCAGAAGTATAACAGTGAGAGGGGATGGAGGGGCAGGAACAGGTGGACGCTGGGCATCTCAGAGTCTTTTTACCTGACTAAATTAAATACTTTTAACTCCTCAGGCCACCAGGGGTACAGAGTGAGACCTTGTATTGAAAGAAAGAGAGAAAAGCAGGGAAGAAAGAAGAAAGGAGTGAGGGATAGAAGGAAGAAAGGAAGGGAGGGAAGAAAGAAGGAAAAGATGAGACAGAGAGAGAGAAAGAAGGAGGGATAGAGGAAGAAAGGAGTGGAGGAAGCACTTCTGGGAAAAGTTCAGTAACCCATCCTGGATAGCTAAGTGTCCTGTTGGAAATTCGATGTGCTGCTGCTCAAATCGATACACACAGAGAGCCCACAGCACCGCCCTTTATCCCTGTGGATGGTGTGCTTCATTTTGCCATCTGGCCTCTCCAGGGAAGGTTAGCAGATCAGAGCTCCAGCTGGGCGACGTCTCTCCCCTCTCCATCCCCCAAGGCCCTCCAGATCCTGGTCTCCCCAAGTAGAGAGCATCCCCCTTCCCAGAGAGGCCTGGGAGTGGGGCTGCTCTGCACTCCACCTTCAGAGCGGGTCTGGCTGCATGCTCCTTCCGTACTGAGGTGCCTTTAGCCTGAAGTTCCATCAAAGGTTCCTTACACTGTTTTATCTCTCAAAGGACATACGAGGCCAAGAACCCAACTAGCTGTGTTCGTCCCAGTGTTTGTTTCCACCCCCTCGCTCTTCGGTGCTCTACCATTTTCCTGCCCAATTTTATGCATGCCTCAGTGGTGTGTTTTTTTTTTTATTTCTTTTTGCAACACTAAGCATTGATTTCTGCTTCTGAATGATTAAATTACTCCAGCTAGTAGAGTCTAGAGGGAAAGATGTTTTATTAGCTAATAATTTACTCACCAAATTATTTGACTCATAACAGATTCATATATTTTTATAGGCTGCTGAGCGGCTGATTCACAAGCAAGAGAAGGTGAAGCCCACATTTGCTTCTGGAAGGTTCAGAATGACTCTCATAATTTACCTCGGGGTGAAGGTCTGTCCATGTCATTCAAATACGTCAGTTTCACATTCCGTGGGAGCTTTCATTTGGCTGAAGAATCAGTGTGCTATAAAATCTTCCCATAAATTCTCACTGGAATGATCTGGAGAGGGAAATGTTAGGAAACATATTTAGAGTGGTTTGGGTGTGTTCTTGATCACAGCGAGCATTGTCGACTCGTCTTAAATCAGAACAGTAACGAAAAAGACATTAGTGATAAAACATCAGCATAAGTGTAATGAGAGTTTGGTGATGCAAAAAATTATCTCTTTCATATCCAGGTCCTTTACCTGGAAAGACACCCAAGCCTGCCGCATCCTGCTGCTGATAGGAAAATGAGGGGGCAGTTGTCTGTCTCCCCCAGCCTGTGTCCTTCAGGTTGTAATCCAGCACGTCAGAATGTGACTGCACTTGGAAAGGGACTGAGGGGGCTGGCTGGTGGCTCATTGGTTAAAGGTGCTTGCTTCGAATAGGGGGACTGAGGTAAAATGAGGTCCCAAGAGTGGGCCTTGACTGACGTCCATGTAAGAAGAAACCAAGGGGCCAGGTGTGGTGGTGCACGCCTTTAATCCCAGCACTAGGGAGGCAGAGGTAGGAGGATCGCCGTGAGTTCGAGGCCAGCCTGAGACTACATAGTGAATTCCAGGTCAGCCTAAGCTAGAGTGAGACCCTACCTCGAAAAACCACAAAAGAAGACACCATGGGAGTGATGGCGTGGCTCAGTTGGCAAAGCACTTGCACACACTCAACACACACTCTCACTCACACACTCACATTCCACACACACTCACACTCCACACACACACTCACACTCCACACGCACTTTCACTCACACACTCAACACACACATACACTCACACTCACATATTGTCATACACACCTACATACTCATACACAAACATCCTCACACACATACACTCACAAACACAGACTCACCCACACACTCACACACACTCTCACATTCACACATGCTCTCACACACATACACACGCTCTCACACACATGTGCTCATGCACACTTCCACTCCCACAGAGGCCCTGGCACTGTCACTCTCTCTCTCTCAACTAACTAAATAAGTAAATAACTAAAATATGTTTTTAAAAATTCCATGTTGTGAAAGAAAACCCTACCAGCCAACAGCAAGTGCCCAATGAATCTATTCTTTGGAAATGAAGGAGAAACACAATTTTAAAAAGAGAAAAACCACACGCACACGTCTATACATTGGTAGCTAGGATCCACATATGAGAGAGAACATGTGACGTTTGGCTTTCTGAGCCTGGGTTACCTCACTTAGTATAATCCTTTCCAGATCCATCCATTTAATTGGTAGCAGAAAGCAGTAAGCTGGTAAAAGGCTATAAGGGAGGGAGGAAAGGGAAGGACTTAAGTGGATGGTATTGCACATATGTAAGTAGAAGAACAGATTACAGGGAGGGGAATGGCCTAAGCGAGGTCAGGGAAAGAGAATGTGTAAAAGAAGGGCAGGGGGAGGGGCAATCTAAATTCAAGATAGTGTGAATAAGACTTATGTAAACCTATTTTTTTTTTTGAATAATGGCATATCCAGAAGCTATAGATTGTTACTAAAAATTTTTCATTGCCTGGGATGGGATACCTTCCAGTGAGTTGTTGGCCAGGGAGGTCCCTGTAGCCTCCAAAATATTAAAGCCTATTGCCAAAGCCCTTGTTTTCCCTTGAAAAACAGATGATAAGACCCTATTGCTGAAGACATCTCTTGCCTGAGAGGCAAGGTCACTGAGAAAGCAAGCTGGTGCTGAGCAGAAAACCTTCTCCCTGTAGACCAGCCAACTGAAAGCTGGAAAAAGCTGCACTGCATGCAGCCGCATGGGAGACAGAAGTCATCAGCAGTGAAAACAGTGGACACTGGAAAATTCAAGTTTGGCCAGACAGGCCCAATGACCAAACGGGTGCAATAGTGGCATGTCTGCTCTTGGGGAAACCAACTGCTCCTTAATGGGGACTGAAGGCCCTCTCTATGGGAGGGAATACATACCTGGTACTGAAAAACCTAAGCAAAAGTCTATGGCAGGGGAGGTCATGAGCCTTAGGGGTATAAAGCCTGCTCTTGTCTGGCTAAATGTATGTATTATTCCCACCAAACTGCCCTGAAAGCACTACACTTAATGTTCATATTCACATATTAACGCTACTCTCACTTCTGGTTAGAGAAGCTTCTCTTTGCAGATAGCGATGACCACTGGGATGACCCAAAAGGCAACATAGTGCTGAGAAGAAGGGATGGAGGAGTGTACAGCACTGAAACATCTCTGTCACACCCTTCAAGGCTCAGGGTCCATTGTGGAAGAGGGGGCAGAAAGAATGTAAGAGCCAAAGGAAGGATATGACTCCTTACAATGCAACTGTCCAGAAAGAAATTGGCCTCGATATCCATGACCTTGCAGTGCCTAGCAATACCTTCACAAGATATTCATAATAGAAGAAAAAGATGATGACATCAAATTAAAAGAGAGACTAATGGAGAGAGGGAGGGGATATGATGGAGAGTGGAGTTCTGAAGGGGAGTGGGGGAGGGGAGGCATATATCATGTGTTTTTTGTATGTAAGTATAGAAGTTGTCAATAAATTTTTAATCCCTAAAAAGAAAGAAAGAAAGAAAGAAAGAAAGAAAGAAAGAAAGAAAGAAAGAAAGAAAGAGATATAGCAGGGCTTCTTTCAAACCACCAAGATGCATAAGAGAGGAAGAGAAGAACAAGGAATTTGTTGCAGTCAGGTTCGCATTGCTGGCAGAGATCACCCAACCAAGAGCAGCTTTTGGATAACAAGAAAAGGATTTATTTTGGCTTACAGACTCGAGGGGAAGCTCCCATGATGGCAGGGGGAAACGATGGCATGAGCAGAGAGTGGACATCACCCCCTGGCCAACATCAGGTGGACAACAGTAACAGGAGAATGTGCCAGACACTGGCATGGGAAACTGCCCACAAAACATACAAGCCCGATCCTAACAACACACCACCTCCAGGAGGCCTCAATCTCCAATCGCCATCGGCTGGGGAACCCAGCATCCAGAACACCTAAGTTTATGGGGGACACCTGAGTCAAACCCCCATAGTGTTCAAAATGATTTGAAGAGAGTCATTGCAATGACAGGCGTGAAATCCTTACCTAGCCATGGTAAGCTTGCACGTCGGTGGATCAAATCCCCCAATGAAAAACTGCAGAACAGCTGAGTGGAGTTTTAAAAAAATGTTTCTAGGGCTGGAGAGATGGCTTAGCGGTTAAGGCGCCTGCCTGCTAAGCCTAAGAATGCTGGTTCCAATCTCCAGCGGTTCCAATCTCCAGGTCCCACGTTTAGCCAGATGCAAAGTGACGCAAGGGCGCAATGCTGCACTTGACCACAAGGGGGCGCACACATCTGGATTTCATTCTCAGCAGATGAGAGACTGCTGGTGCACCCATTCTCTATCTGTCTCCCTTTCCCTTTTTCTGTCTGTCTGTCTCTCTGTGTCTCTCTCCAAAAATAAGAATAAAAAAATACAAAGTCAACAACCTCAGTTCAGTTAAAAAAATAAATGTACAGAAGACCTAAACAAGCAAAATCACATTTCAGGGAGTCCCCTGCATCCCCTAAAATACAGGCTATTGCCAATGCTCACCAGAACTGCAAAAGACACCACTCGTTTGGGCTGGAGGACACTAAGAAATCAAGCTGCAAAGGAAAGGAGCTGGCTGTTTTTCACCATGCTGGAAGGTGCTAGGTGGGCTGTTAAGGGAAAACAAGTCTAACCCAGAGGTGGTCGCTGCAAGCCATATGAGTGATGAGCCAGGCCGGGAACGCCCACTGGCAGAATAGTGCAATGATTCTTGTCGTGGTAAGAGACTGCTGTCTGCTTTGCTCTGAGGCCTGCTCTACAGGAGGGATTCATGCCGACCACTGTTGTTCGGTAATTGCATTCTAAATGTGTGCGCGTGTGCTCGTGAGTTAGCGCTGCCCTCACCTTTGGTCAGAGAAGTTTCTTTATGCAGATGGTGGAAAATGCTGAGGAGACTCAGCAGTCATCAAAGTGCTGAGAACAGGGCTGGAGAGATGGCTTAGCAGTTAAGACGCTCGCCTGCAAAGCCAAAGGACCTAGGTTCGATTCCCCAGAACCCGTGTAAGACAGATGCACAAGGTGGCGCATGCATCTGGAGTTCGTTTGCAGTGGCTGGAGGTCCTGGTGTGCCAAGTCTCTCTCTCTCCATATGTGTATGTATGTATATATATATATATCAAATAAATAAATAAAAAATAAAATATTTTTTAAAGTTCTGAGAATAAACATAGTGCTGAGAAGAAGGGATGGAGGAGTGCCCAGCACTGAAACACGTCTGTCACACCCTCCAAGGCTCAGGGCCCATTGCGGAAGAGGGGGCGGATAGAATGGAAGAGCCAAAGGAAGGGTACGACTCCTTACAATGCAACTGCCCAGACAGAAATTGGCATCGATATCTATGACCTTGCAGTGCCTAACAATACCTTCACAGGACCTTCAAAATAGAAGAAAAAGATGATGACATCAAATTAAAAGAGAGACTGAAGGAGAGAGGGAGGGGATATGATGGAGACTGGAGTTCTGAAGGGGAATGGGGGGGAGGGGAAGGAAACATCATGTGTTTTTTTGTATGTAAGTATAGAAGTTGTCAATAAAAATAATAATAATTAGGGCTGGAGAGATGGCTTAGTGGTTAAACGCTTGCCTGTGAAGCCTAAGGACCCTGGTTCAAGGCTCAATTTAGCCAGATGCACAAGGAAGGACACACATCTGGAGTTCATTTGCAGTGGCTGGAGGCCCTGGCATGCCCATTCTTTCTCTCTCTCTACCTGCCTATTTCTGTATCTCTCTCTCAAATAAATAAATAATATAAAATTTAAATTTAAAAAAATTAAAAAAATAGTAATAATTTTTAAAAAAGTTTTAAGAATAAGTGGCTCTGGAGTGCTCAATGCCAAATGACACATGTACATCACTTCTTCCATGGCTTAGGGAATGTTGAGGAAGAGGAGGTAGAAGGAGTGTCGGGGCACACAGCCATTCAGGCATGGCATGTCTGCTGTGCTCATAACTTCACAGTGGCTATCCTAATGTGGGCCCATGAGCACCCCACTATGGATGGTGGAGGAGGGCATTAGACTCCCTTCCTTCCCCGAAGAGCTAGGAACACCTACTAGTGGCTGGGACAGGGGGATGCATTTTCTTCATCCATATAGCCACCAGTGTCCAAGCAGGCAACCCTAATTAAACTCAGACAGTCACAAATGCACAGCCAAGAAGAAAGACTGTTGAAAAAGAAGATGGACGAGTTGGGAAGCAGAAGGGATTCCATGGAAAGGGAGTGCGGAAGAGTGTCAAGGAAAGGTAATGGGATGGGATGATGATCAATATATGTTATATACATGTATAAACCATCGATAAGAGTACTGTCAACAGGAATAAATTATATCAGGGGCTGGAGAGATGGCTTAGTGGTTAAGGCACATACCTGCAAAGCCTAAGGACCCCGGTTTGATTCTCCAGGTCCCACATAAGCCAGTTGCACATGGTGGCGCATGTGTCTGGAGTTGGTTTGCAGTGGCTGGAGGCCCTGGCATGCCCATTCTCCCCTCTCTCTCTCTCTAATAAATAAATCAATGAAAATAAAATATTTTTTAAAAGAATAAATTATATCAATAAAAATCAGATGTGTGAATAAGGAGATACTACACTGGACATACCTCTCTGTGTGTCTCTCCAAAAATAAATAAAATAATAAAAAAAAAATTTAAAAAAAAATCAGATGTGTGAATAAGGAGATACTACACTGGATACCACAGAAGCTCACAAGGTTGTTAGGACCTGTTATGACAATGTATGGCAATAATTAGAGAGCTTAAAAAAAACCTGATATAGAGTCTGGATACAGAACACATATTAAATTGAATAATGAAGATGTAGACAACCTGAATAGACCAATAAATACTGAGGTGTGAGATGGACTCCAGGCAAGAACAGCCTGAGACCAAATACCCTCACCACTGAATTCTACCTACACCTAATGAAGAACAAATACAAATTATTCTCCAATATTCTAAATACATGAAAGAAAGCTACTCTTCTACATTCATTTTAAGAGGATAGCATTGTCCTGATCTCAATCCCCAAACCCAAAACGAACCCCAGTATTCCCTGACAGACATAGAGGCAGAAATTCTCAAGCCAAGACATAAACTAAAAACAGCAAATTGAATCTAAAAGCATTATTATTATCATCATTCTGCTTTATCAAATACCATTGATCCCTGGCAAGTGAGGCTGCCTTAGAATAAGCTAGGTCAATAGACTACACGGTGCATCAACAAAATGAAGTTTAAGCACTGGGTGTGGTGGTGCATGCTTTGAACCCCAACACTTGGGAGGCAGAGGTAGGAGGATCGCCATGAGTTCCAGGCCAGCCTGAGACTGCATAGTGAATTCCAGGTCAACCTGGGCCAGAGGGAAACCCTATGTCAGAAAAAAAAAAAAAAATGAAAAACAAGTAAAAAACCCTGAAGTTTAAGATCACAGAATTATCTCAATAGATGCAGGAAAACATTTGATAACATGAAAAACAATGCTATGACACTTGATATAATTAATGAAGGTTTTATATAACAGGATGGGGAGAAGGCTCAGAGGATAAAGCACTTGTTTCCTGACCCCCCCCCCGATGCTCTTCCTATGGTCCCACCCGAAGCCACCCAGAGGCCCAACCCCAACCACACACGGCTGTAGGCTCTCATCACTTGCATCTAGTGACTTTTGGGTGGACGCTCACCATTTAACAGCCTGTGTGTCTGAACAACTGTACAAGGTGGGTGGTCCCCACACATGTGAAGGTGAAACTGACCAACTCCAAGCTAGCTAGCTTCCTGCTCCTTTGGGGCCCTGGGCACATTGTCGTTAACAATCGTAACCGTCTTCACAGCCCTGTCAATATGGCAGCGTGGTCCTCGCCACCAGAGACAGGGAGCGGAGGGGAGGACTGACCACAGACAAACAGGAGCAGAGACTGCAAACGCGCTCAGAGACCCAGCATGGGGGCGCACGCCTTTAATCCCAGCACTCTGGAGGCCAAGGTAGGAGGATGGCCGTGAGTTCAAGGCCACCCTGAGACTACATAGTGAATTCCAGATCAGCATGGGCTAAAGCGAGACCCTACCTCAAAAAACCAAAAAATAAATAACAAAACACACACACACACTGAGACACACCAACATGCAGACTCCCCCCCACACACACACAAAGACACACTAACACAGAGCCAGATACACACAGCAGACAACCAGATAGAAATGCAAACGGCATGCAGACACACTCACTCTGGGTGTAGCCGAAATCTCAGGCACGCTCATAGGCCTGTTGGCCCTGGACAGGGACCTCCAGCCCCGAGGGCTGTCCAGATAGTTTGGATGGGGTCTTCTTCCTTTCAGCTCCTTCCTGCACCTTTAATCTGTCCCGACTCTCTCTGGAGGACACGGTAAGACGGATTCTGCGTCTTTGATCTGTGCCAACTGTCTCTAGGTGGGGCACAATTCTACTAATTCTGTACCCGCAAACTGTCCCAATTTTCACCACCCTCTGAAGTAGCAAAGAGCAGCCCACCGCTTCCAGTGTTCCTTTCTTTGGCTCTGACCCTGTGCTTTGTCCCCGACGGCCTCCACTATGTGCCCCATCACGTCCTCACAGCCATAGAGCCCACTCAGGGATCCTGGGTGAGAGGTCTCAGAGGACCAGCAGCTACAGGGCTGCCGGAAATGAAGTCTTTGGTTCAGCAGATGGCACTCTTCGCTCTGAATCAGGAGCGGCAGTGTGTGCCTGCACACACACCTGAGATTCCGAGACAGCCGCGCTGCTTCGAAATGACAGTGGCCAAAACCTCAGAGTACCCACCCTGGGCACTGTACCCACTCCCAGAAGAAGCCACGCTGCACCT
Organism: Orientallactaga sibirica; assembly: GCA_036365145.1. Lineage (NCBI taxonomy): Eukaryota > Metazoa > Chordata > Mammalia > Rodentia > Dipodidae > Orientallactaga > Orientallactaga sibirica. Next base: position 3,766,647 of record JAEOAD010001845.1, read on the forward strand.
TCTACCAAGCCAACCTCTGGAGTTCACAGAAGTTCTAAGTGCCTGAGAAGTGGTGAGTTCCTCCAGTGAAACACCTTCCAGAATGTTCTTCTACGTTTCCTGCTTGCCAGCTTGCTCCTGTTAGCACATGCCCCGTCGTGTGTCAACCATGTTTTAGGACACTGTCTGGAGCAATGGTTCAATTTGTATTCCCAGGTGTGCTACCTGCCCTGCCCAAGACTGCTAATTGTTTTTGTCTTGTTACCTGATAGGAAATAATTATGATATAAATAAGCAGTGTTTAAGATACCAGGTAGATAGCAAATTGGTCCTACAGCTTAGCAATCTCTCCTATTGTTTTTTCCATTTCTTTCCCTTTAGAAATATGTTTTTTTTCTGACCTCAGACTTCCTGAAATATCCTTGAACTTCAAGCATAAGATAAAGATAAACACTTCCAGAAAGCCTCTTAACATGGGACCAAGAAAAGCTAACATTCCACTGGGCTGACACCTCCTCATGAGCATTCTGGTGAACTTTGTGTCATTCTAGTAAGATGTTTTGGGTACAAGTGGCCAGTGAGCAAATTTTTACACAATTCGGCTAGAGGCAATAAGAGAGATTGCAAAAGGACATTTTGAAGTCTCACAGAATTCAGAATGGGCTGACTCTAGGGTGCTGGGCACAGGGTCCCCTCCAATGTGACTTAGCACCTCTCAGTGTCCCCTCACTCTCTGCCCTGTGTCAGCCTTCTCTTCTCTCAGCCTCTTCCCACACAGCTCATGCCTAGCTCCTGCTTTGAAGAGTCCACACAGATGGGGCTGGAATCTGGCTTCCCAATCCTCTGAGAAGACCCCATGTTTGGCTAAGGTCACTTGACATCCCCGCCAATCAGCTGCATCAGGGTGGCACAGATGAGTCCCCAAAAACTCTGCACATGTGTGCTTATACGTGTGTGTGTGTGTGTGCGCGTGCATGCGTGCGCTCATACATGCTGAGACTAGGGTGAAAAAGGAGACAGAAGACACAAAATAAGACAAGAAATTCATCTATGCAGGCAGTTGTTACAATTATGTGTAATAAATTTTTTTGTGGAGAGAGACACAGAGAGTCAGAGAGAGAGAGAGGGAGAGGAAGACAGATAGAGATGGGCGTGCCAGCAGTCTCTCAGCTGCTGAGAAGGAAATCCAGATGCGTGCACCCCCTTGTGGTCAAGTGCAGCATTGCGCCCTTGCGTCACTTTGCATCTGGCTAAACGTGGGATCTGGAGATTGGAACCAGCGTTCTTAGGCTTAGGAGGCAGGCGCCTTAACCACTAAGCCATCTCTCCAGCCCTAATTATTTTCTTTAATGAGTGAATGACATCATAAGCCAGATCACCAATGTTTACTGTTTCCCTTAAAGTGGTTTGTTACTTTGAATAATTCCTTAGGCTTAATTGCAACAAATGTTTGGTGTTTGTCCGCCCCTCTATAAAAGCTTAAATAGGGAAGTCTCGGGATTGGCATATTAACTCATAGACCCACGGACTACAGATCATCCTTGGCTGTTGGTGGAAAGAACCACGTGTGTTTTTGCCCTGGTGCTGTGCTTCCTCCCAGCAAGCATTTTGGAATAGGAGATCACTCGAAGCAGTTAGGGACCTTCTGGCCCAAGGATCCCCCAGAACGCTGGGGAAAGTAATTCTATGACCCATCTCCACAGCCCAGGGTCCCTGCCAAGCGGGGGCAGGAGCGGCACAGAAGCCAAATGTGCCCAGACCCGCCTCCTGAGAGTGACTTCCCTACAGGCCCACTGGGTTGGCTCCCAGCATCTGCAGCAGCTGAGGTTGTGAAATTCTTCATAAATTGGCTTACATCAACTGATTAAAAGACGAGATGAGTTTTCTGAGTTTGCCCGGAAGGTTGATGGGAGAGATTGCTATTCATCAGCCTCAATGCAAGGTTGTTTGGGAAATTTTCAGACTTTTGGAAATGCCTCTTAGAAAGTCACTGTGAGTTTTCTGCCACCACTGGATGCTAATTTAATTAAATTGTAATCAGATGTGCCAGATTACTTTTATCAATATAGTGATTATTAAAATGTTTTGTGTTCCTGAGTTTGCCATGAATTCTGCCTTGGCATGAGCACTTTGTTGCCCAACCCCCGCCCAATATGTCTCTCACTTTTTTATCTTTCGATCGCTCTCTCCCTCCCCCCACCTCTGTCTCTTAATAACATATCCCACAATCCACAATGTTCTGCCCGTTTTATGAGCATTTAATTAAATCCGGGGATAGCTGATTGATGGAAAGAAAAAATAAAACAGTTGAGTAAAGAACGTAGGAGTTTTGAAAGGTTGGCACCGAGAACAAATTGAAGTCTAATTAATAAACAGGAAGAACTTGAAGTCTAGTTCAGTGTGGAAACATTGATGGATTATCAAGACAGGAGAGAATGCATGTACCTTACCAGAATGCAAATTTGGAAGGGTGTGGCTTCCTGACAAATGCTAGACCTTGAAAGCAAGAAACTATAACCCCAATTTCAGATCAAAACATCTGTTTCAGGGCTGGAGCAATTAAGACGCTTGAATGCAAAGCCAAAGGACCAAGGTTCCATTCCCCAGTATCCATGTAAGCCAGCTGCACAAGGTGACGCACGCATCTAGAGTTTGTTTGCAGTGGCGGGAGGCCCTGGCATGCCCATTCTCTCTCTCATAAATAAATAAAAATAAAAAATATTTTATTTTTATTTATTTATGAGACAGACAGAGAGAGAGGAAGAGGGAGACAGATAGAGAATGGGCGCGCCAGCAGTCTCTCAGCTGCTACAAACGAAATCCAGATGTGTGCGCCCCCTTGTGGTCAAGTGCGGCATTGCGTCACTTTGCATCTGGCTAAACGTGGGACCTGGAGATTGGAACCAGGTTCTTAGGCTTAGCAGGCAGGCGCCTTAACTGCTAAGCCATCTCTCCAGCCCCAATAAAATATTTTTTTAAAATCCCTTTCAAGGAGAGAAGAGACTGTTCAAAAGCTGAACACAATTTCAACGTCTGACCCATCCCTGGACCCCAGAAACACTTGCTGCCGAGGTCCTTGGGGAAGCCTGGCGGGAACACAGCACAGACAGGAAACGGGCACACTGCTGGCAGCCAGTCAGGGAACCCAGGTTAAGGCACATTAAGATGACACCCCTGCCTTGGTGCACACACCCACATCACAGCACAGCACCCACAGTGGGTCCAAGCATCAAGCTCTGCTGTCGTCCGAGAGAGCGCCAGCTTTCCAGCGGCCAAATGATCAGGAATTCGGGATTTCATGAAGTGTCTTCACTGAGTGTGCTGCCCTTGAACTTCAACTGGCCCCAAGACTGAAGGTCAGGCCCACTTTCTAAGACAGCCAGCTCTTAGAATATCACTGACAAGGATACCGTGGACCAATTTCTCCTTCTGGTAGATCATGTCTTCTCTCCCCAAACAACAATAGCACTGGGGACTCATGGAAGAGCATACACCACCAGATGCATCTGGCTTATGTGGGTTCTGGGGATTTGAACCAGGGTCCTTGGGCTTCCCAGACACGTGCCTCTCCAGCTCCTGATGTTTCATTGCAATGAACAGCAGAAAGGGGTGTCTCTTGTGAGAGGTATCCTCTATAAAAATCCAACAAAAATCACATACATGAGGCCACCATGCCGTAAGAATGGGGGTCTTGGCCTTCTGCAATGAAAACAGCCTTTCTGGCCTGTACCCTGTCACCCCTGGGCACCTCTGTGCCTGTGCTGGACTGCAGCTGTAAATGTCTTTAGGAATTCAGGGCGGGGATGACACATCCTGGAGCCCCGCCCAGCAAGCCATGTTCAAAAGGCTCCGACATCTGTCACTCTAAGCTTCACCTATAATCATGGCTAATCTCCGTTGAATATTTACACCTTCTCATTGGCTATTTTAAACCATGGAACTCGTATAAACTCGTTCATCTTTTCACAGTTTTTGAAGCTGTAAGGGAAGTCACCCCAAATTGCTAATGCCATGACACTCTTCTTTTGCTCCTCTGAGATTTGGAAAGCCCTATTTCAGCCATCCGGGACAGTTTTCAGCAGAGTGAGAGCCTGGTGGGCAGTGTGGGCGGGAGTTGACATGTTAGAGAGTACCAGAAAAGTGACCAAGTCCTGCTGGTAAAATGCTTAGAATCATGGGCTGGAGAGATGGCTTAGTGGTTAAGGTGCCTGCCTGCTAAGCCTAAGAACCCGGTTCCAATCTCCAGGTCCCACGTTTAGCCAGATGCAAAGTGACTCAAGGGCGCAATGCCGCACTTGCCCACAAGGGGGCGTACGCATCTGGATTTCGTTCACAGCAGCTGAGACACTGCTGGCGCACCCATCTCTGTCTTCCTCTCCCTCTCTCTCTGTCTGTGTCTCTCTCCAAAAATAAAAAAATTAAAAAACATTATAAAAAAAATGCTTAGAATCAGATCCATGGGACATCTCGAGGTCTCTGGCCACCAGCAGAACAGAGTGGCATCTGTTGTCATGCCATGCGTGCAGACAGCAGACATCCATGCGATCCGGTAGCTGCTGAAGTTTTGAAGTCTGGCCCAGTGCGGTGTGGCTGGTCCAAGCCCAGGGCTCAGATTCCACGTGAGTGGGCATCAGGGGTTCAGCAGGTGACATTCACAACAGGTACTCGAGGATGTTGGCAGAATTGACCTCCCCAAGACTGTAGGATGGAAAGGCTGGTTTTCTTGCAATGTTTTTACCTGGGGGGGGGGAGGTTGGGCTGAGCGTTCAAAGTCCTTCTGCCCCTACCAGACCGTACCCTGTGACTGTGAGAGTCAGCAGTATGGAAACCTAGGTCTAGGCTGCTCATATACTCTCTGCCTTCTATTCGAAACAGTATTTTGAGAAACGTCTGCTTGCTAAGGGATCATCTGGTTGGGCCAGGCCCACCAAGGCCATTTCTCTGTGTCAGATCCCTGCACAGTCACTGCATCCCCATCACAGACAGACTGCACCTGTTCCAGAATAAAGCTGGGCACAGGGACCATCATATGGTCCCCTGGAAATTCTGTCCCCTAACACCAACAAGAATGCTCCAGGATGAACATAAGATGCCTGCTGCATTGGGGCCATGGACTGCCCCCCCCTCCAGTCCCTGACATTGTACTGGCAGAAACTAGAAGCCGGGCAGCTGCTTTTTCCATTGCATCTCATGAAAGCAGGGACACCCATTCCCCTAGCCAGGCTCTGAGAGGGAGGACCTGGTCCCAGAGGCTGATGGGAACTCAGAGCATATTAATGGGAAGATCACCCAGTCTGTGCCATAGAGGATGTGACTGAGGTAAGAGAGGACTGTCTCCCCTTGGTTGTGGGCAGAGAGGAAATCTGGTGCTGTCCATAGGCAGTGGACAACTAGGCCTGGTGGTCCCGGCATTAGCCCAGAGCCTTTGTTCTAGCGGCAACTTAGCGTAGAGTCCTTCTCAGAAGATGAGGGAAGCAGAGGGCAGGACCCTCCTGAGGAGCACAGCCAGAGCTCTGCCCCAAATCCCTCCTGATTTCAGAGCCTCTCCAGTCATGTAGTAAGGAGACTTCACACATGTGTGAATCCCCTATGAACTCACACATGTGTGTCTAACGTATGTCTGTGTGCGCACACACACCCTTTCTTGGAGCTGGACTCCCTCCAGGCCTACAGTTCTAGGAGGCTCTCCTCTGGACCCCTAAACATGCAGCAAAGGACAGGAAGCTTAGTGGGCATTGGCTGATGGGGGTGGGCAGCGGTCACCTGCAGGTCCTCCTACAGGAAAATGTTCCCAGTTCCCCAAGCCAGGTGTGGCTGCAGGGCAGTGGCTCTCCCCGAATGTGAAGGGAGGCAGAACCCCCGGGGAGGGCACTGTCCCTTGATCCAGACCGATGCCAACCTGTGCATTCAGAGGGGACAGGCTGCCTGTGCCAGGGCCATTCCCTCAGCTCCATTACTCGGTGGCTCCCATGGGTGGGGGCATATCCTCAGCAAGGCTCCGGGTTTGTGGAAGCCATCGGATGGCTTTCCCGCTCACTGTAGGACTGTTTCTCCATGCTGACCCATCATTGTCTTTTCTCTGGTAACCCAGAATTCTCCACTCCAGCTACGGGAGGACAAAAGCGGCCTGGAAGCCAGTGACATGGGGGATCCGCTATCCCAAGGTGGATTTGAGCAGTGAGTCCATGGTGCTTGGAAGTGACTTCAGCTGGAAGGACTTGTGACAGTGCCCTGTGTAGAACACAGCCAACGGGTGTCACATCCTGCCGTAAGAGGACTGGACTGGACTTGGTCATAGCATGAGAGAAGCAGAGCTTGTGGGGGGATCCAATCACTTCTTTGGGTGTGGGCTTCCTTCTTCTGAGAGTTCATTTGGGGAATCACTTCACCATCCCAACTTTAGACCTTATGGTGTGGTGGATAATTTCCATCCCGAATCCAGGCTCCCCTAGAGCCACGGCTGTGGACTTATTTGGGATAAAGATCTTGGTTGCTGCCAATGTAATGAGACAAGATGAGGTAATGGCTAAGCAGGGTGGGGGCTGTTGTCCTTCTAAGAAACAGATGCACAGATATGCAGGGTGTGGCATCCCCAGGGTTGACAGAGAATGGAAGGATGAAGGTGGCAGCTGAGGGCCAGCATAGATGCTGGCTTGGATGCCCCAGGGTCTCTAAAGAGCAACTTGACAACATTGTGACCATGGATGTCCGGTCCCTGGAATGGAACCCAGTCAGGTTTGGTTATGCTGAGTCATTGAGCTGACACAGCGCTGCCACTACGGCCACTTGACAAAGGCATTTCTGGGAAAGTGGCACTTCCCCTCACTGGGAGAGTCTCCTTCACGGTCACTGTGCCCACAATGTCACCAAACCCACTGCTCCCTTGCTTCCTATGGGGAGCCTGAGCAGGAATGCCTGGGGGACTTTGAAAAGGGGGAGGCTGTCACCTTCTGGTCCCACACCAGTCATCAAAGTATTCTAAAGTTCACCAGTGAATTGCCTTGTGTTCCTGAGGACATTGGCTCAGTGACTTGTGTTACCTTTTTTTAATTTTTAATTTTTTATTTATTTTTGGAGAGAGAGAGACAGAGAGGGAGAGGGAGACAGAAATGGGCACGCCAGCAGTCTCTCAGCTGCTGTGAACGAAATCCAGATGCGTGCGCCCCCTTGTGGTCAAGCGCGGCATTGCGCCCTTGCGTCACTTTGCATCTGGCTAAACGCGGGACCTGGAGATTGGAACTGCCAGAGATTGGAACCAGCATTCTTAGGCTTAGCAGGCAGGCGCCTTAGCCGCTAAGCCATCTCTCCAGCCCGTTACTTTTTTTTTTTTTTACTGACAACTCTCTGGGAACACGACCTGCCTGTGGGTGGGAACAGATCCTCAGAGAGGCAGACGGCACCCTGGCAGGATGCCGATCTTCACCCCGGCACACCAGAGGAGGTGAGAGGCCTACAAATGTTGAGACTGTTCAGCCCAGAAGAAATGGGGCCTTGAGGTTGGCAGGAGGCCCTTGGTGCTGGCTCCTTCACATGGACTGGCACCCATGGGCAGAATGTCCCAAGAGTGGCACCGTGGGCCAGGTAGTTCTAGTCAGATCCAAGCTTCCTACTCAGCTGAAGCTGTAGCTAAGCTGATCCCATCACTCCAAGGATTCCAGGCTGGAGCTGACAGCCATCACCACCCCAGTCAGTCCTTCCCACCCACCAAGCCAACGACAAACCCATCCACCCATTTAGATACCACTCATCGATTCATCTGTGCACCCACCCTCAAGAACTTGCTGTTAAAAGCTGGAAATGGGGCTGGAGAAATGGCTCAGTGGTTAAGGCATTTGCCTGTGAAATCTAAGGACCAGGGTTCAATTCCCCAGGACCCACATAAAGCCAGATGCACTAGAGGGGGCTGAAAGAATGTAAGAGAATGTGAAACGACTAGCATATTCATAAGCAGTGGAGTTTTATTATGTCATAGAAAAGAACAAAGTTATGATATTTGCAAAAGAGAGGATAAAACTGATCATCATCATACTGAATAAAATAGGCCAATCTTCGAAAGATAAGTACCACATGCTTTCTGCTCTGTGGGAAAGCTCAGAAGTTCACAGAGAACGACCCGGGAAACAGACTATGAGGGAGTGTCTAGAGGAGGTTAACTCAGATGGGAGGACTCCATGGCTGGAGTCACTGTCGGGGTTAGATGGGGCATGTTGAGCTGAGCACCAGCATCCGGGGCTCTCTGTTTCTGGACTATTTCATGCCTCTGCCACGATGCCTTCCGCACTATGATGGACTACATATGTTAGGCTCTGCATTTTATCCTAATAAAGGTAAATGATCAAACAACAACAGCAAAATAAAAAGGGACCTAATCCAAATGACAAGAGAAAAACTATCAAAATGATTTAAAAGAAGCAGTGGGAGAGAGAATAAAGAGCAAGGCCTAAATGAAAGATTAAAGAATGTGAAAATCATGGGCTGGAGGGATGACTTAGTGGTTAAGGCATTTGCCTGCAAAGCTAAAGGACCCAGGTTTGATTCCCCAGGACCCACGTAAGCCAGATGCACAAGGTGGCACATGTGTCTGGAGTTCGTTTGCAGTGGCTGGAGGCCCTGGTGCGCCCATCTCTCTCTCTCTCTCTCTCTCTCTTTCTCTTTCTCTCTCAAATAAATAAATAAATAATACAATGTTTTGAAAAAATTTAAAAAACCAGAATGTTAAAATCAGTACAACTATATCACGGATAATTAGTTTAAGTATAAAAAGAGCTGAATTACTTAAGGTGTGGGGAAATAAGTGGAGAGTGATAACACAAAGAGCTAAAGTATAAATTGAAAGAAAAGAGTAACACCAAAAGTGGTGTCTTTGTTTTTTTTTTTTTTTTTTTTTTTTTTTTTGGTTTTTCAAGGTAGGGTCTCACTCTAGCCCAGGCTGACCTGGAATTAACTATGTAGTCTCAGGGCAGCCTTGAACTCATAGCGATCCTCCTACCTCTGCCTCCCGAGTTCTGGGATTAAAGGCATGCGCCACCACGCCCGGCTGTTTTCTTTTTTAATGTACAAGGAAGTGCTCTGAACCTCTGCCATGCCTCTGGTCTCTGCCCTGCAGCCCTGGCTTTGGAAAGACACCAGCCAGCAGGCTGGAGAGAGGAGAAGGGGGTGCCGCCTTTGTCTGCCTTGGCCCCTGGCTTTCTTCTGGGGACAGCCAGCACCCGCTCCTCCCCACAGCGCTCGCTCTGTAGTCAGGTCCTCTGAGCGGTCCTCTATTTGGTCCTCTTCTGTCCTGGCCGGCTTTGCTGCCTGGCTGTGAACCCCCTGAGGTCAGGACAGAGCTTCCTAGCTGTCAACATCCAAGCCTCTCTTGGGCTTGGGTTAGAACCACTCTCCTCTCTAGAAACTTCCAGGGCAGCTACTCCTGGTACTGCTGGTCTGCCCCAAGGAAAATGTGGGGGAGGGGGTTGGGAGGGTCTTCCTATTTCTTTCAGCTTTAACACTCCAGTCAGGGGAGGGCCTCCTGGGGCACCTGCTGGTTCTGGGACTCTTGTGAATCTAGCTTCATCTGTGCCTTCGGATGAGGAATTCGGTTTCCCTAGTAGCATGTGGGTGGCTCCCTTTCCTGCATCCAGCCCCACCTCTACTTCAGCCTCTTTTGATTTCCACTTTCTTAATCTTTAAAAATATATATATATTTGGGGCTGGAGAGATTACTTAATGGTTAAGACACTTGCCTACAAAGCCTAAGGACCCAAGTTCAATTCCCCAGAACCCCCCCAAGGGAGATGCACAAGGTGGCACATGTATCTGGAGTTTGTTTACAGTGGCTAGAGGTCCTGGTGTGCCCATTCTCACCCTCTTTCTCTTCCTCTTTTTCTCAAATAAATAAATAAATGAATGAATGAAATATTTTAAAATATATTGTTTTATTTTTATTTATGTATGTGTGTGAGAGAGAGAGAGAGAGGGGCGTGGAGGTGGGGGGAGAGAATGGGCGTGCCAGGGCCTTTAGCCCAGATACATACACCATCACGTGCATCTAGTTTTACGTGGGTACTGGAAAATCGAACCTGGGTCCTTAGGCTTCGCAGGCAAGCACCTTAACCACTAAGGCATCTCTCCAGCCCTGATGTCCACTTTCAGTTTTGGAGAGAGGGATGGTAGCGATCTGGGCTTCCTTGCCATCTCTAGAAAAAACCAGCGCTTCCGTGTTTCAGAGACAGAATTCCTCACATAAATCAAGGCATTTTCGAAAGCGAGTGTCAGCCCAGTCCTTCTTCGTGGGTAGATCCATATTGCTTTCTAAAGGGTTTTCTGGCTGTAGATAAATGTTACCAGGCAGCGCTTGTTTCTCACGCCTCTGGCCTTTATTCAAGCGTGAATACTTCACTTCTTGAACAATTAACACAGACACATTCGCACTGGGCAGAACAGCCAGATTCTCCCACTTGTAACCAGCCCCGCCCACCAGCTCAGATGCCCCTCCCTATTGAGCTTTCAGCCATGAGTCAGGTGCCATTAAAAAAAATACTCCTAAGGGCTGGAAAGATGGCTCAGTGGTTAAGGCACTTGCCTGCAAATTCTAATGATGGGGATTTGATTCCTCAGGACCCATGTAAAGCCAGATGCACAAGGTGGCACATGCATCTGGAGTTCATTTTCACTGACTAGAGGCCTTGGCACACCCATTCTCTTTCTGCTTATTACTCTCTCACTCTGTCTGTAAAATAAATAAATTATTTTATATATATATATATATATATTATATATATATATATATTTTAATAACCCTAACAGTGAGCTTCTTCAGACAGCTTTCCAGAGCTGTGACAAAACACACAGGATACGCTATGACAAAAGCAAAGGTTTGTTTTGGCTCCTCAGGTGTAAAGCCCTTCCCTTGCTCCACGGCTCTTCCTTGGCTTGGTCACCACATTAGAAACTAAACATGTGACTTATTTGCACTCCGTGGCCTCTTTTCCCCAGCAGATAAGTGTCCTGCAAGGCGCGTCCTCCTTGTCCACCATTGCAGCCGAGGCCTGGCATGCATCAGCAGCACGGTCTGGGCTCTCACTAAATCAGACCCCTCCATCCAGGCCTGGTGTACTGCCACCTTCAGAGAGCAACGTGAAACATTGAAGACCACCTTCAAAATGTACAGTGAGGGGCTGGCGACATGGCTTAGCATTTGCGGGTAAAGCCCTAAGGACCCAGGTTCAATTCCACAGTACCACATAAAGCCAGATGCACAACGTGGCGCATGCATCTGGAGTTCATTTGCAGTGGCTGGAGGCCCTGGTGCACTCTCTCTCTCTCTCTCTCTGCCTCTCTCAAATAAGTAAATAAATAAAAGAATATTTTTAAAAATGTATACCACAGGGTGGGTAGAAATACTTTGAGGCACAGCCCCCCCCAAAAGCTAACAGACCACAATTACCCCACAATGAATGCCAAGGACCCTATGAGGAAGACTCTCAGAGGAATGGAGAGTGAGGACAAGATTATCAACTATGTAAGTATAACTTTATATTTATAAGCCAGGCATGGTGGTACATGCTTTTAATCCCAGCACTCCAGAAGCAGATATAGGAGTTCGAGGCCACCCTGAGACTACATAGTGAATTCTAGGTCAGCCTGGGCCAAAGTGAGACCCTACCTTGAAAAGCAAAAAAAAAAAAAAAAAAAAAAAAAAAAATCTTTTCATAAATAAAAAAATATATAGTGATGTTTCCACAAGTCTGACTGGATCCAAACAGTAATAGTAATTGTTAGGTCGTGTGTGGAAACCCTTTTGTGCTGATGCACCTTGTGGCTAAAATAGAAGAGAGGAATGGAAGGGAGACTGGACTATGGCTCACAGACGTAGGCTCATTTTTCCTTACACGGATGATCCCTGATAACCATCCAGCCACCCAGCCTCCCCATGTCAGAGTAAGCAGACACTCATACAAACAGCGAGTAGAGGCCACGGGGCCTCACTAGAGGCGATTTGGCAGGGAGACGCTGCCTCCCACGGGGACACCTTCCCACGCTTGACATGCCCTGGGCACCGTGAGGGGCATAATTTTGTCTGTAATGGGTTTTAATGGCCTTGCCTTTGATATTCATTTGTTCTAGTACCTCGTGTAAATTCAGTTTCGACTCTATAAATGATCGCATCCCACTTGAGCCGTTCTGTGTGACACTGGGCACACCTGCTTTGCGCTGTCAAGGACCCCTGTGCGGTGGGAAAGTCCACACGTGGAACAGGTGTCCTATATTCACAGATGCAGAAGCCACCACAGGCTGTCAACTTCTGCTCTTCAAAGCCCTGAAAGCCAACTTTCTGCGGCATGTTAAATACACACATTTCATCTCAGAAGCAGATAGGCATCAGGGCGGATGGGAAACGTCTGACTCTCCATCTGTTTTAAAGGCAAATTAGACTTAGGTGACAGTCATGAGAGATGGAGTGTTACCAGACCCATTCCTCATGAAGGGTGCTTCTCGACAAGATCCATCACATCCTTCCAGTCTTGGATTTCCTCCGTCACCATTAGCTTTTCTCATTTTCGTATCCCTCAGGTCAGAATTGATGCTATTTGTGAATGTATGTGATCTATGCCAGAGGGATTTGGAGAATGGTCAGCCTGTGCATACGGGTTCACCCCAACATTCCTGGGGTCTTATGTTTATCCTTTTTTTAAAAAAAAATTATTTACTTGAGGGCTGGAGAGATGGCTTAGTGGCTAAGGCACCTGCCTGCTAAGCTTAAGAACTCTGGTTCCAATGTCCAGCGGTTCCAATCTCCAGGTCCCACGTTTAGCCAGATGCACAATGACACAAGGGCACAATGCCGCACTTGCCCACAAGGGGGCACACGCATCTGGATTTCGTTCACAGCAGCTGAGAGGCTGCTGACGCGCCCATCTCTGTCTCCCTCTCCCTCTCTGTCTATCTCTCTCTGTCTCTCTCTCCAAAAATAAATTAAAAAATAATTTAAAAAAATTAAAAAAAATTATTTACTTGAGCTGGGTGTGGTGGTGTACGCCTTTAATCTCAGCACTCAGGAGGCAGAGGTAAGAGGATTGCCATGAGTTCAAGGCCACCCTGAGACTACATGGTGAATTCCAGGTCAGCCTGTGCTAGAGTGAGACCCTACCTCAAAAAACCAAAAACAAAAACAAAACAAAAAAAAACCCCAAAATTATTTATTTATTTGAAAGGAGAGACACAGAGAGAGAGAAAAAACAAATGAAAATATGGGCAGGTCAGGGCCTCCAGCCACTGCAAACAAACTCTAGATGCCTGCACCTCTTTCTGCCTCTAGCTTTGCATGGGTAGTGGGAAATTGAACCCAGGTCTTTAGGTTTTGCGGGAAAGTGCCTTAACCACTGAACAAGCTCTCCAGTCTATATGTTTATTCTTTTAAAAAATATTTTATTTGGGCTGGAGAGATGGCTTAGCGGTTAAGGCGCCTGCCTCCTAAGTCTAAAAACGCTGGTTCCAATCTCCAGGTCCCACGTTTAGCCAGATGCAAAGTGACGCAAGGGCGCAATGCCGCACTTGACCACAAGGGGGCGCACTCATCTGGATTTCATTCACAGCAGCTGAGAGGCTGCTGGCCCATCTCTATCTGTCTTCCTTTCCCTCTCTCACTGTCTCTCCAAACAAAACAAAAAAATTTTATTTGGAGCTGCAGAGATGGCTTAGCAGTTAAGTTGCTTGCCTGCAAAGCCAAAGGACCTCTGTTCAATTCCCCTGTACCCACGCAAGCCAGATGCACAAGGTAGCGCATGCATCTGGAGTTTGTTTGCAGTGGCTTGGAAGCCCTGATACACCCATTCTCTCTTTCTCTCTCTCTCTCTCTCTCTCTCTCTTCCTCTTTCCCTCTCACAAATAAATAAAAATAAAAATATTTCTTTAAAATTTTATATATTTATTTATGAGAGAGAGAATATCGGTGTGCCATGGCCTCTGTCCATTGCAAATGAATTCCAGGCACATGTGCCACCTTGTGCACCTGGCTTATATGGGTACTGGGGAATTGAACCGAGGTTCTTAGGCTTCTCAGGCAAGTGCCTTAAGTGCTAAGCCATGTATGTCGTCAGCCCTGTTTATTCTTTTAAGAATCAGAGTGTTAAGTGACTCCCACGTGCCAGCTCTGTGGTGGGCCAGAGTGGGGGTCTTAGCCGTGTGGCTCTGATAGCTGGTGTCATAGTTCGCATCTCTGTTCCAGCAACGTGGACTTGAGGGCCCAGCCTGCCCTGGTGACCATCCCCAGGGAATCCGAGGCTGTAGGCTGATGTTATTGGCCACTGTCCTGAAGTTAGAGGTGGGACGCAGGTCTTCCCAAGGAGGGCAGAAGAACAAAGCAAGCTGGGTGTGGTGGCTCACACCTTTAATTCCAGCACGTGGAAGGCTAAGGAAGAAGCGCCATGCGTTCAAGGCCAGACTGGGCTACAGAGTGAGTTCCAGATCAGTGTGGGCTAGAGTGATACCCTGCCTCAAAACAAACAAACAAATGTTTTAAAGAAATAACCAAAGTGTTCAAGGACATCATGAAAAGGGGTCCATGCTGGACTTTAAATGTGTTTTTAATTTTTATTTATTATTACAGAGAGAGAGAGAGAGAAGGGGGCACCAGGGCCTCCAGCCACTGCAAACCAACTTCAGACACATGTGCCACCTTGTGCATCTGGCTTATGTGGGTACTGGGGAATTGAACCTGGGTCCTTAGGCTTTGCAGGCAAATGCCTTTAACAGCTAAGCCATCCCTTCAGCCCCTAAGTGTTTTCATTAAAATACAAACATAGTAATCATCGTGATATAATTGGTTCCAAGTTTAATAAGCAATCTAAGAAAAATGCAAACCAGGCAATTGAGAGACTGAAGTGAGCTGAGAACACAGAACATTTAGGCTTGGCCTGGTGGGTTTTTTTTTTTTTTCTTTTGGTTTTTCGAGGTAGGGTCTCACTCTGGCCCAGGCTGACCTGGAATTCACTATGTAGTCTCAGGGTGGCCTCGAACTCATGGCAATCCTCCTACCTCTGCCTCCTGAGTACTGGGATTAAAGGCGTGCGCCACCACGCCCAGCCTTTGTGTTTTCCAGATATACATACTACCTTATGTGATAAACATTGGCTAGGCAGGACCACATGTCAGGTGCACATGGCAGTGTCAAGTGTAAGGCTCCAAACTGGATAGATGGAGCGACAACTTCCAGACAACATAGGGAGCAGGCTGGGGCATCTGCTGGGCTTACTGAGGATCATGGGAGCAACGATTCCAGGGCAGAGGAGCTCCCGGATGGGCAGCTTTGGAAGTAGCCTCTTCAGAAGTCCCCACATCAAGTACATGCAGGCTTGGTAGAAGAGAATCAAGATGCCAGGGTCACTAGAGCAGGGTGCAGGGGGGGGAGTCCACCAGGAGGTCCCAGGCTGTGACACCCAAACCAGACACTAAATGTGAGCTGGCAGGTGCAGACACAGGAGTGACAGACAAGTGGGAACTGGGAGACAGCCCAGGGCTCCCGCGAGGACAGATTGCGGCACTGAGGACCTTAGCCGCCTGGCTTCACCAGTATGTATCAATCCAGGGCCATGGTGCGATAATGTCTCATGGCCTCGATTTTAGAGTGTGGGATTCCTTTGCTTGTTAAAATGCAACCACCATTAGCTGTTGACGCCTGTAAAACAAGTTAACTCAAAACTGAACTGCTCAGAGTTCATTGCGGAAGAGGTGGCAGAAAGAATGTAAGAGCCAAAGGAAGGTAGGACTGCTTACAATGCACTCTTTCAGATACAAAAATGGCCTGGATATCCGTGACCTCACAGTGCCTGACACTACCTTCACAAGACCATCATAATAGGAGGAAAAGATGATGACATCAAAATAAAAGAGAGACTGATGGAGAGGGGGAGGGGATATGATGGAGAGTGGAGTTTCAGAGGGGAAAGTGGGGGCAGGGAATTACCATGGGATATTGTCTATAATTATGGAAGTTGTCAATAATAAATAAATCAATAAAAACTGAACTGTTCACAGCTCCACTTTCTCTCATGGTGCTTGAAGGTGTGGACGTGGCAATGGTGTGCTGCATGACTTGAGCCTATGGCTTCTCACAAGGTCACCTTCAGCCTTATTCAGCACTTCAGGTCTGTATCCATGGACTCTGTATCCATGACTCTGATGAGTGGCTGTTGACAAGGCCCCAGCTCCTCCCCAGCAGACTCCCCAATCGCCTGGTTTGCATTTTTCTCAGATTGCTTATTAAACTTGGAACCATTATATCATAATGATTACTATGTTTGCATTTTAATGAAAACACTTAGGGGCTGGGGAGATGGCTTAGCTGTTAAAGGTACTTGCCTGCAAAGCCTAAGGACCCAGGTTCAATTCCCCAGTACCCACAGAAGCCAGATGCACAAGGTGGAACATGTGTCTGAAGTTGGTTTGCAGTGGCTGGAGGCCCTGGTGCTCCCATTCTCTTTCTCTCTCTCTCTCTCTCTCTAATAATAAATAAGAATTGAAAACAAATTTAAAGTCCAGTGGCTGCCACGTGGCTTGCTTCCATGTTAAACAGAAGCCATGTTGTGTTTTTATGACCCTCCGGCCTTAGACGAGGAAAATGATCACCTCTGTGCCTTCTGTGGTCACACAGCTGTCCCCAGCACCAGGGAAGGGCACATAGGGCATGAGCCCAAGGCCTTCTGAAGCCCACCGCCCTCCCAATTCACATGTGAAGGGCCAGGGGCTGCATCCTTAAGACTGACTCAGAGCACTTTGATCAGCTGGAGACACAGAACCCATTCAGGGATCTGGATGACAGAGAGCCAGCAGTGAGATGTTAACGTCACAGAGAAACGAAAGCCACTTACACACACGATCCCAAAGGCAGCTTCTACATCGGTCCACGCCCAAGGCAGACGCTGCGCAGCTCACCCCACATTGTCACTGGGGGCAAGTCAAGCGTAAGGGACCTCGAATTCTCCAGAACACGAATAGCCACAATTGCACTGACCCCAGGCCCATGGGCAGACCCACGCCAGCGCAGCCAGCCATCTCGCATGGGGCTGTTCCATGGCTAGCTATCATTGTGGGAGCTTCAGGTGGGTGAGGGTTAACGATGTAATTCCCCTAACCTCATAACGTGGTTATAATGAAAACAAGTATTAGACTCAATTAGGCTACATCTGTGAAACCCATTAAATACGCCTTATTAACAAGCAGGTATAAAATCCCTACAACCTGTTCTGTAGGCTTGATGGAATCCCAGGCCTTCCCTTGAAGTAGAATGAGTTTCTGTTTTGCCGGCTGTGCCTTTTTTGAGAGTGGGGGCTATTAATAATTATACCAAAACAATATGTGTAAACCAAGGGGTGTGGCCACCAGGATGGGTCCTCCTATGTGGTAAGGCAGGGTAGGTCTAAACTGGGCTAAATACCCAAGCAGAAGATGCTGGAAGTATATCTGAGGATGTGATTGTACTTGAAAGAGGGGACCCACGGGGCTGACACTCGTGGTATGTGGATAGGATGTGGCACTCGGAGTGACGGAGACATGGGCTGGGGTATCACATTCTAGGTATGGTCTATGTCCATAGTGATGAGAACCCAGAAGTTTCCTCGGGAGCTCCATCCAGGTAAGCGGGGAGGAGACATTGGAAGGAAGGCACGGGGACTCAGTGGTTGGGACAGGACGCAGGCCACACTGAGCACACTGAACAGAGGGGACAAATGGGGGATGTGACAGATAGAAGTGGACCCTGGTGTCTGTCCAATAGAGGGAGGGATAGAGTTCCACTGAGCTGGACCCCCTGATCCCACCTACAGAACACCCATTGTTATCCACACATGTCACCCAGGATGCTCTGAGAGACATTTGTGTATTTAAACTCTGATAGAAGGGAAGGTGCCACAGCATGGCTGGTGGCTCATGCCTCTGCGACACTAAGAAAAGACGAGCTATCTCAAAATGAGACAGAAGGCACACGTGCATAAACATAGGTACCTCCATGGAGTATGGGACTGGGACACCAGGACCTGTCCTTGTAACAGCTTGCAGCTCTATGCTGCAGGATTTGGGCCAATTTGCCCAGGACACATACAAATTTTCTCCACTTTCCCCCAAATCTCAGACTTCAGTATGAAAGTACAGCCTGTGGTGCTGGAGAGATGGCTTAGCAGTTAAGGTACTTCCCTGCAAAGCCTAATGACCCAGGTTCAATTCCCCAGAACCCACCTATGCCAGATGCACAAGATGGTGCAAGCATCTTGAGTTCATTTGCAGTAGCTGGAGGCCCTGGGGTGTTCATTATCTCTCATAAATAAATAAAAATTATACACACACACACACACACACACACACATATTGGTTTTGCGAGGTAGGGTCTCATTCTGGTCCAAGCTGACCTGGAATTCACTATGTAGTCTCAGGGTGGTCTCGAACTCTCCGCAATCCTCCTACCTCTGCCTCCCAAGTGCTGGGATTAAAGGCGTGCACCACCACGCCCGGCTAAAATATATTTTTTTAAAAAGAAAGTACAGCCTCTTTCCTTGATTCTATTAAATTAATGTGCTCCCCCCCCTCAAAAAATCGAATGTATAGCAAGATTCCATGGAAAAGTTTTGACATTGCAATTTTTCCTCATGTCAGAGGCTCCCCATTTTATTCATATGGCCCCGTGGGTTACCTTGCGTAATTCTTATATAGTTCTCAATGCTTCTTACTTTAGAATAGAGTGAAAATATTGTTCTTCAACAAGGTTGAATCATATATTGCAGTCAACTTCACATGGCTGGACAAGTACCCAGCCCAAGGCAGCTTATAGGAGGAAAGGCTTTATTTCAGAGGAACACCATCCGTGGTGGAAGACGCTGGTTCCCTTTCATAGATCCAGGCAGAGAGACACGACTGAACAGCCAGCACACATCTACAAGCACAAATAGCCAGAGCTGCAACGACTTCCCCACACACCTTTGTGTTAGGCTCCAAGATCTGTACCCACTGACACAGCTCTTCCCCAGTAGGGCTCCACCCACTGGAGAGTCAAGATTCAAGCCTGATTCTATGGGACCACACATTTATTTTATTTTATTTTTCCTGTTGCAATTCATTCTTAAAAAAAATTTTTTTATTGACAACTTCTTTAATTATAGACAATATCCCATGGTACTTCCCTCCCTCCCCCCACCTTCGCCTTTGAAACTTCACCCTCCATCATATCCCCTCCACATTTACAAATAAAACACTACAACATATGAAGTATTTATCAGAGGCAATTCATCTTATGTAAAGGCAATCAGACTCAGCCTCAATTTAAAAAGTAAATCCAATTCAAGTTTTTCATTGCTAATAGCAGAGCTCACAGCTGGTTAGCTCCAAAACAGAAGATTTCACAGACTCGACTTCCTGCTGATATGAGAGGAAAAGTAGGTATTACAATTACCTTCGCATTATTGGGATAAAGTACCTCACCAAAAGCAGCTGATGGGAGGAAAGTTATTTATTTTGGGTTACAGACTCGAGGGGAAACTTCATTCTGGCAGGGAAAACCATGGCATGAGCAGGGGCTGGACATCACCTCCATACCACAGCAGGTGGACACAGCAGGTGGACACAGCAGGAGAGTGAGCCCACTAACACTAAGCTTGGGGCTCATAGATCTCAATGTGCACCCCAGCCACACACCTCCTCCAGCAAGGTTCCACCTCCCAATAGCTGGGGAATACGCATTGAGAACACACAAGTTTATGGGGGGCATCAGATTCAACCACTACAGCTGGTAAGGAACTCTGAATGACATCAAGTCAGTAAAAATGAGAAAATGATCTTCTAGAAGAGTACTTATAAAAAAAATAATAAAAACCTTCCCAGGGCTCTTTGAACCAGTGGCAAATGTCCTAACAGAGCCAAAATGCAGGAATATAGTGCAGGTCTACCGGCCATGTTCAGAGGGAAGCTGGATCCCAAGCTGAATTTTGAGATGGTCTCTTACATACCGTGGAGGGAGGGACAAGTGGGGCCCCAGGAGCTCTGCGGTCTGCACACCCCCAAGTGTCTGATAATAGAGACTTGTCCACTTGAAGACAGTTGGGTCAGTTTGATCCCATGTTCTTTCATAACTAGGGCAATAACCAGCAAAGAAATAGCTTTCCACACCACAGCTGTGCGAAGTCCAAATAACCCATCCATATGAGCCAGTGGGTCCTAGGACATGGCCAGAATCCCACCCTCACTGCACCACACAGCCCGGATTCTAGAGAGGACTCTTAGTGATGTGATCCCCTCCTGCTTGCCTTGCCTATGAAGAACAGCAGAGGCTCTGCCAGGTCACACGCACTACCACGTATGGATTAGATGTTGGGCTCAAACAGAGTTCATTCATCAGCACACAGGGTCTGCTTCAGTTTGAACATGAAGATCAGTAGAACTTTCTGCCTTTCCAGGCACATTGGTCACACTGTATTATGCATTTATTTATTCATTCATTTATTTATTTACTGTTAACAAATACCTGACCAGAAGCAATTTAAGGAAGGAAAGAATTTAATGCAGCCTACATTTTGAGGGAATTCAATCCATCATATTGGGGCAGGCATGGTGGCTGAAGCGAGAAGCTGGCTCATCACATCAGTAGGAAGGAAGCAGAGGATGAACGGAAACTGGGACCCAGCTATACCTCAATGCCTGTCTCACCCTCCCACCCCAGTGACCTACTTCCTCCAGTATTGCTGAGCCTCCACAGCCTTCTAAAACTATGCCACCAGCTGGGTATTAAGTATTCAAACATGCAGACATTTTATATTCAAATCACAGTAGAAGATACTTTTGTTGTTAGGGGTTTTTTTTTCTTTCTGCTTTTGTAGCAGACAGCTTCAGGTTCTTCCAGACCAGGCCCAGTTATGGAGGAAGGATATTTATTGAAGCTTACTGATCCAGGGGAAGTTCCATAATGGCAGCAGAAGCAGCCTGCTCTTTCAGGAACAGGGAAGAGAGAGACAAGCCAGAGCCAAAAGGCACACAGCACACTTCCGGAACTCCTACTAGGCACACTTTGCATATCTTTACAATGGAATCTCAAACCATCACCACACCTTAACACCGGCCCCCAGTGACATTGCCTCCAAGCAAGGTGGCTGCAGATGCAAACTATAAACTAATAAAACACTGAATATGTTGGGGGCCATATATTCAAACTACCATATTCCACCCCTGGCCCCCAATAGATTTTAACTATCACACATTGTAAATTGTACTCAGTCCAATTTCAAAGGTTCTCACAGTCTTGATCAACTTAAGATAGTGAGTCCTGTAAAATCAAGCAAGTTAAATACTTTCAGCATGTAAAGGCACAGAGTAAACATTTTTAACTGGTATAAGGCATAGCAAGGAGAGACTAGAACAATGCAAACTCAACCACCATCAGCAGCCTGGTCTACAATTCACAATCCTAGGATCACAGGCTTTGTCACTTCACTCAGCTCTAACGTGTCCTTTCCTTGATACAGATGGAAATGCTTATAAGCCAACTGGACAATATGCCGGTGCATTTCAGTGCTTCTACAGCATGTAAACTCCACAAACATAACTGACCTTCGTGCGCTTTTGTCAGGGAGACAAACTGAAAATGCTGGTGGAACAGGAATGGCGCTTTCAGTGCTGAGCCAGGGAACGACTATGGGACTCTGATGAGTGCACACTTGCTGTATCCTGGAACATATGTCCTGAGCTGCTGCTTGGGCTCTGACCACCCTTAACATCTAGGTTTTCTCATTGGTCATCCTGAGCCTCCATGGGTGGTGGGGGGGGACATGTAGTCCTGCAAACAATTCCCAAGAGGAGCCATGGTCCCACTGATGCCATCCTTGTCTTTGCCAACCACACCTCCATCGTCTCTCACGGGCTTTATTTGGGGAGCCCTCTTCAGCTTGGAAATTGTTCACTCGGTGTGGTGCACTGAAAAGAGCAACAGCAAGTATGAGCTGAGCCAAACTGCAGTGGTCATATAACTCTGGGTGGTGCATCGGTTATTTTTCATTGCTCGGACAGCATTTCTGACCAGAATCCATTAACAGCAGAAGTGTTCATTGCACTTACAGTTTCAGAGGGTCATGAGAAGACATGGCAGGAGCAGGAAGCTTCGGTCACATTGTCCTTTTAGCATGGAGGAGGTGGGGGGGACAGTACATGAAGTCTAGTTATAACACTCTAAGAACCATGCTCAAGTGACATACTTCTTCCATCAAGGAGCCACCTCCGGAAGGCTCCACAGCCTTCCAGAATAACTCTACCCACTGCAGATTAAGTTTTCAAACACATGAGCCTATGTAGGGTGGGGGTGGGGGAACATTGCATATTCAAAGTGCCACCAGTAGCTACTTTTTTTGGAAAAAAAATTCAGATTTACAAGTCCTCAGAATGGAAAGAACTCCATGTTGAAACAGCATGACGTACTTGCATGATTTTCTGCTAGCTACAACTTGCATGCATGGAAATTTAAATGATGGAGATTTTAATTTCAGCATTCCAGGTGTGAAATTTTCCTAAGCACAAGAGGGTCTGTAAGCACCCCAGTACAGCATGGCATAGCCTCAGTCCATGAAGTTCCCAGCTGCCTGAGAGCAGAGCTGGTCTGTGGTGCCTGCTATGGTCCGTGTGCCTCCTGGTGCACAGTGGTCTTTGTGCCAGTGGAGTCCAACATGAATACAGACTGCTGGACCCCAAGCTTCAGATGACCCACACCCTCCAAGGCTCAGGATCCACTGCGGAAGAGGGGGCGGAAAGAACCTAAGAGCCAAAGGAAGGGTGGGACTCCTTACAATGCAACTGTCCAGACAGAAATTGGCCTTGATATCCATGACCTTGCAGTGCCTAGCAATACCTTCACAAGACCCTCATAATAGAAGAAAAAGATGATGACATCAAATTAAAAGAGATACTAATGGAGAGAGGGGAGAATATGATGGAGAGTGGATTTGTGAAGGGGAAAGTGGGGGAGGGGAGGGAATGATCATGATTTATTGTCTATAAATATGGAAGTTGTCAACATAAAGGAAAAAAAAAAACAGGTTGGGATGAGCAGAGTCTTTAGGGTATATGCCCAGGAGAAGTATTGCTGGATCAAATTTTAGTGCTGGGATTAAAGGTGTGCGCCACCACGCCTGGCTTCTATTTATAGACTTTTGAGGAACCTCCATACTGATTTCCATAGCGGGTACAGAGATACCTGCTCAGCCAGGTTTGTTGCTACTCTATTCCCAATAGCTGTGAACTGAAATTGGCCCAGATGCCCATCAGCTGATGAATGGATAATGAAGGTGTAGTACCTATACACACAATGCAATTCCATTCTGTGATAAGTCAAGATGGAATTTTAAAAAACTTGCAGAGCTGGTGCTGAGCAGAAAACCTTCTCCCTGTACACCAGCCAACTGAAAGCTGGAAAAAGCTGCACTGCTTGCAGCCGTATGGGAGACAGAAATCATCAGCAGTGAAAACAGTGGACACTGAATATTCAAGTTTGGCCAGACAGGCCCAATGACTGAACGGGTGCAACAGTGGCATGTCTACTCATGGGGTAACCAACTGCTCCCTAATTGGACTGAGGGCCCGCTCTACGGGAGGGAATACATACCTGGTATTGAAAAACCTAAGCAAAAGTCTATGGAAGGGGAGGTCATGAGCCTTAGGGGTATAAAGCCTGCTCTTGTCTGACTAAATGTATATTTTATTCCCACCAAGCTGCCCTGGGGGCACTACACTTAATGTTAATATTCACATATTAACGCTACTCTCACTTCTGGTTAGAGAAGCTTCTCTTTGCAGATAGCAATGACCACTGGGATGACCCAAAAGGCAACACAGTGCTGAAAAGAAGGGATGGAGGAGTGCCCAGCACTGAAACATCTCTGTCACACCCTCCAAGGCTCAGGGCCCATTGTGGAAGAGGGGGCAGATAGAATGGAAGAGCCAAAGGAAGGGTATGACTTCTTACAATGCAACTGCCCAGACAGAAATTGGCCTTGATATCCATGACCTTGCAATGCCTAACAATACCTTAACAAGACCCTCATAATAGAAGAAAAAGATGATGACATCAAATTAAAAGAGAGACTAATGGAGAGAGGGAGGGGATATGATGGAGATTGGAGTTCTAAAGGGGAATGGGGGGAGGGGAGGGAAATATCATGCACTTTTTGTATGTAAGTATAGAAGTTGTCAATAAAAAAATAAAAATAAATTAAAAAAATAAAAACTTGCAGGAAGGGCTGGAGAGGTGGCTTAGCAGTTAAGGCACTTGCTTGTGAATCCTAAGGACCTAGGTTCAATTCCTCAGTAGCCACGTGAGCCAGATGCACAAAATATCTGAGGTTCATTTGCAGTGGCTAGAGACCCTGGAATGCTCCTTCACTCTCATTCTCTCTCCCTTCTCCCCCACCCCACACCAGTAAATAAATAAAATGTTATATTTAAAATATTTTCAGGAAAGCCGGGCGTGGTGGCACACGCCTTTAATCCCAGCACTCGGGAGGCAGAGGTAGGAGGATCACTGAGAGTTCGAGGCCACCCTGAGACTACATAGTGAATTCCAGGTCAGCATGGACCAGAGTGAGACCCTACCTCGAAAAACCAAAAATAAATAAATAAATAAATAAATAAATAAATAAATAAATAAATAAAAATATTTTCAGGAAAATGGATAAAGTTGGATAAAATCATAGTAAGTGAGGTTAGATAAACTCAGAAAGACAAACAACTCATGTTTTCTCCCATATGGGGTTCCCACCATGGAACAGTTTGATTTGTTTGTAAGTTATAGTAAGTGCATCAGTGTGTCAGCAAGGAAGCTACAGTGCGGCTTGGATTGAGGGGAAATAGGGAGAGATGACAGGGGGGATTCTTGGCAGGCCAGTGGAGGGACAGAATAGAGGGGGTAGTAGGGTCCTGGGAGGGAGGAACTGGGGTAAGGAAAGGTGAGCTGGTGGAAATACGCAAAGCCACTGCAAAGGAACCCCAAATGCATGTGCCACCTTGTGCATCTGGCTTTACATGGATCCTGGGGAAATCGAACCTGGGTCCTTATGAGGAAAGAGTATATAGGAATATGTATAGAAAAATGCAGGAGGGCTGGAGAGATGGCTTGGCCATTAAGGCGCCTGCCTGCTGAGCCTAAGAACGCTGGTTCTAATCTCTAGGTCCTGGGCAAGGGAGGGAAGAGTTGGGGGGAAGCAGGGTCCATCCTGGAGCAGCGGGTGAGTGTGGTGACGAGCAATGAACACCCCAGAGGCCGTCTGATGGACAGCACTCATTTATTCAAAAGGGGAGTGGGTTTATAAACACTTGGGGAAGGTTGAGATGGCACATACAGACTACAGGGCGATTGGATGCATAGTTTATGAGTTGCTATCTAAGTGGCGGAAGAATTAATAACTTCAAAGCTGTGAGGCAGGAGCTGAGAGAGATGGCGAAAAGGCTAGTGACTTCAGCCACATAAGGGTCTCTTGGGCAGCTAGCCACAAGGTCAGGAACTGTGGGGGGGGGGGGCAAAGGCTGACTTATGGAATTGGTCAGAGCTTCTTGGGATCCAGGGGGAGGGCCTTGCCAATTCTGCCCACTCTGCGTGATGACAGGGTACACTGCAACCTACAACTGAGGGTAGGGAAGGCCAGTCACCATCGCCAGGGTGGGTTCCTAGAAGATAGGGCCAGCTGCAACCGCACAGCCCAAAGTCCCTGGCCATGTCCAACAGTTCAGGCCAGCCTCTTCACAGTCCCATCCCATTTTTAACATGCCCAACAGCCTGACAAGCATGAGGATCTGAGTTTAATTCCCAGAACACACATAAAAGTTCTGGGCATGATAGCACCTGCCTGTGACCTCAGTGCTGGGGAGAGAAGACAGGTGGATCCCAGGAAGTCTCTGGCCAACCAAGCCTAATTGGTGAAGAGAAAACCAATGAGAGACCCTGTGTCAAAAAGAAGGAGGTGGGGCCGGGCGTGGTGGCGCACGCCTTTAATCCCAGCACTCGGAGGCAGAGGTAGGAGGATTGCTGTGAGTTTGAGGTCACCCTGAGACTACATAGTGAATTCCAGGTCAGCCTTGGCTAGAGTGAGACCCTACCTCCAAAAACCAAAAGAAAAAAAGAAGAAGAAGAAGAAGAAGAAGGAGTTGGGCTGGAGAGATGGCTTAGCAGTTAGGCCACTTGTTTGCAAAGCCTAAGGATCCATGGTGGACTCTCCAGATTCTACGTAAGCCAGACTCACAAAGGTGATGCAAGCACAAGGTAACACATGCCCACTAGGTGGCACAAGCATCTGGCGTTCAATTGCAGTGGCTGAGGCCCTGGCATGCCAGTTCTCACACTCTGTCTCTCTCTCTCTCTCTCTCTCTCTCTAAAAATAAAAAAAAAATTAAAAAGAAGGAGTTGAGCTAGGCATGGTGGCACATGTCTTTAATCCCAGCACTCGGGAGGCAGAGGTAGGAGGATCGCCATGAGTTCAAGGCCACCCTGAGACTACATAGTGAATTCCAGGTCAGCCTGAGCTAGAGTGAGACCCTACCTCAGAAAACCAAAAAAAGAAGAAGAAGGAGAAGAAGGAGATGATGATGATGATGATATACCTAAAAAACAATACCAGAGGCTGAACTCTGACCCCCACATGCACCTGCACACATATGCACCCACACACATGAACATGCATACATTCACGTGCATGCAGCACCCACATCTGCCAAAAAAAAAAAAAAAAAAAAAAAGACAGGGATAAATGGATGTTTTTAGAAAAAGCTGAAAAGCACCAGATTAGGCAATGAGGGACAGTTGCTGGATGTGGAGTCATTGTTCTTTCAAACACTGGAAAGGACTTCACTTCTGGAAAGGCCAAAAGGGGGGACAGTGTGGAGGGAGCCGGGTACAGAGAGGGAGCAGCTTTCGAACTGGGAGGCATCCTGCTGGAAGCCGCCCCGCAAGCACCAGCCGTCTCACTTCTCCCCCTTAGGTCTCCTTTCCCCAAGCACAACATTCTGTGGGCACTTTATTTGGAATCCAAACTGTTCATCTGTAATTGGAGTCATTATTTCCCCTGACACATCTTCTTTTGACTATGAGAACAATTGCTATGAACCTAAGACAATTTGCTGTAAAGTATTGTAACAACAAAATTCAAAAATATCAGTGCAACATGCTGGCGTGTCTTAACACGATGGTGTGCTTTTCTATATGTATTTTTATGTCAAAGAAACACAGATTATGTTTATGTATGAGTATTTATTTTGAAAAGTTTTAAAGAAACATTCCTCATCTTAGCAGAATCGCAAAGAAATTTAAAATGTTTTTGCTCCCGTAGCCTGGGGAATGTTTAATTCTCAAATAAGATATATTCACCCCATAAATTGGTGGCTTATCTGGCATGATTCCTTGCCCCTCCATGAAATGCACTTTGAAAATTTAAAACTACCAAAAGCTTGCTACACTTACCCCGGATAAAATCACAATTGTGTTCAAAATGCGACTTGCTCACACGCTCCTCAGCCTCTTCTCCCAGAGCTTTCTAGAGAGATGAGTGGGTATCAGGGAACCAACTTGGTGTGCGTGGCTCCTGGCACTACCGTCTTCATCTCAATGGCATGCGTCTGAGTTTGTCTTGGAGAAGTTCATTTAACCACTTTGCCCAAGTGACCTGGAAAGGTTCACACCAGCAGCTACGGCAGGGAACGGAATCTCACTCTGTCCCCCGAGGTGAGAGATACTGGGAAGAGCACAGTGGTTACAGAGAGCCATGGGGTTATCTGCATTGCACTTTGCCTTCCTCGTCCCCCTGTTCCTTAGCGGTTGTCGTGTGTGAACCCTCTTCTCAGAGTGTACTTGGGGGAGACTTGATCAGGATGGCAAGCATCAGAAATTTAAAGTAAACATTTCTCGCCATGATCAAAAGTGATAGCGAGGGTTGGAGAGATGGCTTAGTGGTTAAGGCGCTCGCCTTTACAAAGCTGAAGGACCCAGGTTCAATTTCCCAGGATCCACATAAGTCAGATGCATAAGGTGGTGGATGCATCTGGAGTTCGTTTGCAGCATCTAGAAGCCCTGGTGTGCCCATTCTCTCACTCTCTCTATGTGCCTCTCCCTCTGTCAAATAAATAAAAATACAAATAAATATTTTTGAAAACGATGACAGGGCTGGCGAGATTGCTCAGGGTTAAAGGCACTTGTCTGCAAAGCCTAATGACCTGGGACCTGGGTTTGATTCCCCAGTACATACATAAATCCAGGTGTACAAAGTAGCACATGTATCTGGAATTTGTTTGAAGTGGTTCGAGGCCCTGGTGTGCCCATTCTCCATTTGTTCTTTCTTTCTTTCTTTCTTTCTTTCTTTCTTTCTTTCTTTCTTTCTTTCTTTCTCTCTCTCTCTCTCTCTCTCTGTCTCTCTCCTTGCAAATAGATAAAGCATTTTTTGGAATGATGTCCATTGATTTGACACATCCTTTAAAAATGTGGATGACAAGCTTGGTGTTGTGGCACAGACCTGCAAACTTAACCCTTGAGAAGCTGAAGCAGGAGGAATTCCATGAGTTTAAGTCTATCTCGAGCCACATAGTGAGTTCTAATTGAGCCTAGGCTATAGAATGAGACTGTCTCAAAATAATACCAAAATGTGATAAAGTCAATGGAAAAAGGACATTATAAGACTTGTGTCACTTGCGACATTCTCTATGGTGTTGATGGAGTCACGTTGGTTGGGTGTGGTGGTTCGTGCCTTTTATCGAAGCATTCAGGAGGCACAGGTAAGAGGGTCTCTGTGAGTTTCAGACCAGCCTAGAAACTTCAGAGTGAGTTCCAGGTCTAGAGTGAGACCCTCCCTTAAATAAAAACAACAGCAAGCAGGGCACCATGGTGCACACCTTTAATCTCGGCACTGAGGAAGCAGAGATAGGAGGATCACTGTGAGTTCAAGGCCACTCTGAGACTACAGAGTGAATTCCAGGTCATCCTGGGCAAGAGCGAGACTCTACCTCAAAAAAAAAAAAAAAAAAAAAAAAAAAAAAGCCAGCAATAAAAAAGAAGTGGGGGCCTGGAGAGATGGCTTAGCGGTTAAGACACATGCCTATGAAGCCTAAGGACCCAGGTTCAATTCTCCAGTTCCCACATAAACCAGATGCATATGGTGGCGCATGTGTCTGGAGTTCATTTGCAGTGGCTGGAGGCCCTCGCATGCCCATTCTCGCTCTCTCCCTCTCTTCTTCCCTCTCTCTGTCTCAAATAAATAAATAAATAAAAACTAAGTGGATATTGTGGATATTCTGACACGAGTGTCTGAGAGCCTGTGTGGTTGAGGCACGGGTCTTAAAATTGCCAGGATCTTGCTCCTTAGAGACACTACTGAGTGTGTTGGAGACTCAGTCACTTTCAGAGATTAGAATGCAGCAAAGCATTTGAGCCGCTTCTGTGCTTTCATCCTACCGAAGATAAGGTGAATAACAGATGCGAGCTGTGCTCATCTACAAATCTAGAAATTTCCTCTTAAAAAAAAAAAAATCCCTCTGCAATGCAAACACCTAAGGCAACGGCGAACTCCTGGCAAAAAAACAAAGGGCAAAAGAAGAAACGTTGAGGCTGGTCCTCAGTCTGTGTCTGCAGTGCCAGGGAAATGGTTCAACTTTCCTACCTGTTTAGGGGGGAAACTGGCTGTTGTGGGACCCTGAGGGTGGCGCTCCCATTTCCAAACATCTCTGGAGCTTGTGCAGTGTAAGGCTCCGAAAATCGCTGAAGAAAGACCCCAGAGTCAAATAGTATGTAAAAGCATAGAGCGTTTATTCTGCAGAATCAGCCAGCATGCTGGGGTCAACCACCCGTACAAAATGGCCACCCCCCCCCGAGGAGCTCGCAGGCCCCTTTTAAACATAGCTGCGGGGGTTGCTGGAGAGATGGCTTAGCAGTTAAGGCACCTGCCTCCTAAGCCTAAGAACGCTGGTTCCAATCTCCAGAGGTTCCAATCTCCAGGGCCCACGTTTAGCCAGATGCAA
The DNA here is from genome assembly GCA_036365145.1 of Orientallactaga sibirica. Lineage (NCBI taxonomy): Eukaryota > Metazoa > Chordata > Mammalia > Rodentia > Dipodidae > Orientallactaga > Orientallactaga sibirica. The sequence goes on from JAEOAD010001845.1 coordinate 3,796,620, forward strand.
AGGGGCGCAATGCCGCACTTGACCACAAGGGGGCGCATGCATCTGGATTTCATTCCCAGCAGCTTAGAGGCTGCTGGTGCGCCCATCTCTATCTGTCTTCCTCTCCCTCTCTCTCTGTCTCTCTCTGTGTCTCTCCCCCCCCAAAAAAAAACATAGCTAGGGGCAATTCCAGGCTGGTTAGGTAATCTTTTAACATGATTGGTTGACATTTAGCCAGAGTATACATGTTACAAGCTGATTGGTTACACAGCAGCCGAGGATTGTTAAGCAAACTTATCTACAGCTACAGAGCCACAGGAATGTATAACACCTGCTTAGTTTTGTCTAATTGGCCTGTTATGGGGGTTTTTGGGGGTAGTGTGGTTTTTCTAGTAACTGCAAAGTGCTGTGTCCGTAACTTGGGCCCTGCAGAGAGACAGAAACTTAGGGAAACAGAAACTTGAGCCTATTAACCTTTTTAAAGCCTGTCATGGCGTCACTTTGGTTCGGGCTCTTCAGGAAGAGGAGGCGGGGACCTGACTGCAAAACTTCCTCCTCAAGGGTGACTAGAGGTGCACTGGCGGCATCCCTTGGAAGCAAGAAGAAGCTCTTTCCTGCGGAGCCTTCTCAGTGGATGGCCAGGCAAGGCTAGGTGTCAGAGACAAGGAGAGCATACTTCCCTAATCCAGCCGCGCATACCTGATACTGTTTTGTGTGGCTGGGATGCCTGACAATTACAGGTTCCTGGAAACAGTTATTCATTAGTACTTCAGAAGGTCTTATCAGATGCTCTTATCATAGTCTTACATCACTTGACTTGTCATCAAACATTCCACACTTCTTGCCTTAACAAAGTCGATTATCCCTCTAAAAACAGATGGGCAGATAGTTCTACAGGAAGGCTGCCCAGTTACATGCATGCACAACTCTGGCATACTTGGTGGGGGGCCTTGTGCATTGCCCTTCCTCCTCTTAGCCCTTGACCCCAAGTGCTGGGCATGTCTATCTTACAGACCCCTGGAACGTCCTCATGGCATTTCCAACTCCATACTCACCCAACCAAACAGCAGCTGCTCCATGTGTTTCTCTTCTGAAAATGATCGACTCAGAGGTCAAAGCCGGGAGAAGCGATCCTTGAAACCTTCTCTCCCTCCCACAGCTGTTGGCACGTGTGCCTTGCTCTTCTCAAATGTGCATGTCTCTTGCAAGGAAGCACACATCCCTTTAGCTGAGCACTTGCAGAATGGCCATGGTTGGCTCTGTATCTCAGTTTTCCATCAGGAATCTCTAGAGCTAAACGTGGTCTTCGCATCGCAAGGGCTCTGGGCAGATTCCAGGGGTTCCTGTTGCTTCCCTGTCAGACCTTCCATATAGCCAAGACCCGTTGCCTGTGTGTGCTGGGGACAGAACCAGGCTGGTCTAGCAGGAAGCTCACATACTACTTCCAGCATAAGATTAGAGGTTCCTTACTTACTTAATTAATTAGAGATTAGAGATTAGACATGGTCCCTGCCATGTGTACTGTGTGCCGTGAAGTGCAGTGGGGATAAAAGATGGGCAAATTACAGAGGTGAAGTAGGCATGTCTGCAAGGAGGCTTCCCCCTTCAGGAAGCAGCAGGGGAGTCCGACATACCCCTGTAATTTTAGATGAGGTTTCTTGACCTTCACAAAACTCCAGCATCTGATGGTTTGACAGGAATCCTGGCTGCTAGGGGTCAGGAACTGCTAAGCCAGGAGAAAGCCCTGGGAGGGGACAGCAGGTGGATGCTGTTGAAATCTCTAAAGGGGAAGGCACTGACCAGAAGCGGTGGAACATTAAGAATATTAAGAAAGGGAGAGATTCTGGGAAGGTGGCAGATTTGGTGTGGTACAGAGAGGTTAGGGTAATAGGTACCAGCCTGGAGCGACCTCCAGAAGGCAGCCAAAAGCTGTGGATGAAGCCCAGTGGGAGGCTGTGGAGGAAGACCATCAGGTGGCTATGAATAAAGGACAGCAGGAGGCTGTGGATGAAGGACAGTGTGAGCTGTGGATGACAGACAGTGTGAGCTGTGGATGAAGACCAGCAGGTGACTATGAATAAAGGACAGCAGGAGGCTGTGGATGAAGGACAGTGTGAGCTGTGAATGAAGGACAGCGGGAGGCTGTGGATGAAGGACAACGGGAGGCTGTGGATGAAGGACAGTGTGAGCTGTGGATAAGGACAGCAGAAGGCTGTGGATGAAGGACAGTGTGAGCTGTGAATGAAGGACAGCGGGAGGCTGTGGATGAAGGACAGCAGGAGGCTGTGGATGAAGGACAGTGTGAGCTGTGGATGATGGACAGTGTGAGCTGTGGATGAAGGACAGCAGGAGGCTGTGGATGAAGGACAGTGTGAACTGTGGATGAAGGACAGCATGAGCTGTGAATGAAGGACAGTGTGAGCTGTGGATAAAGGACAGCATGAGCTGTGGATGAAGGACAGTGTGAGCTGTGGATAAAGGACAGCATGAGCTGTGGATGAAGGACAGTGTGAGCTGTGGATAAAGGACAGCATGAGCTGTGGATGAAGGACAGTGTGAGCTGTGGATAAAGGACAGCATGAGCTGTGGATGAAGGACAGTGTGAGCTGTGGATAAAGGACAGCATGAGCTGTGGATGAAGGACAGTGTGAACTGTGGATGAAGGACAGCATGAGCTGTGAATGAATGACAGTGTGAGCTGTGGATAAAGGACAGCATGAGCTGTGGATGAAGGACAGTGTGAGCTGTAGATAAAGGACAGCAGGAGGCTGTGGATGAAGGACAGTGTGAACTGTGGATGAAGAACAGCATGAGCTGTGGATGAAGGACAGTGTGAGCTGTGGCTGAAGGACAGTGTGAGCTGTGGTGAAGGACAGTGTGAAGCTGTGGCTGAAGGACAGTGTGAGCTGTGGATAAAGGACAGTGTGAGCTGTGATTGAAGGACAGTGTGAAGCTGTGGATGAAGGACAAGTGTGAGCTGTCAATGAAGGAAACTGTGAGCTTTGGATAAAGGAACAGTGTGAGCTGTGGATGAAGGACAGTGTGAGCTGTCAATGAAGGACAGCAGGAAGCTGTGGATGAAGGACAGCAGGAGGCTGTGGCTGACGCTCAGCCAAGAGCCAATGAGGACAAGGGCTGTGACCTCTCACCACTGTCCCTCATGGAGCATCTTGGGAAGTGAACTTCCTCTGTCCCGAGAAGGGCCAACAGGATGGGTGCCTGTATGCAGGGAACTTTCAATGACAGCAACTTTCCTAGTCCCACAAACTGTTTTGGCTACTAGTCTGCTGTTACATGTAGGAATCAAATTTCCATGAAGAACAGAAACAAAATTGGTCCTGTTCTATCAGAACAGATCAAACCTCAGACACAAGTGTCTTTTTAGTTAAGCCAGCAAGTGTCACCAGAGTCCTTCCTGTCAAACATAGCTAAAAAAAAAAGTGTAAGGAAAACACAAAACCATCATAATAGGAGGAAAAGATGATGACATCAAAATGAAAAGAGAGACTGATTGAGAGGGGGAGGGGATATGATGGAGAGTGGAGTTTCAAAGGGGAAAGTGGGGGGAGGGAGGGAATTACCATGTCATATTGTCTACAATTAAGGAAGTTGTCAATAAAAAAAAAAGCAACTAAAAAAGAAAAAAAGAAGGTGGCTTAGCGGTGAAGGCACTTGCCTGCAAAACCAAAGGACCCAGGTTTGATTCCCCAGGTCCCATGTAAGCCAGATGTACATGGTAGAACATGCATCTGGAGTTTGTTTGCAGTGGCTGGAGGTCATGGCACACCCTCTTTCTCTCTCTCTCTCAAATAAAAACAATAAATATTTTTTTCACAAAAGAAAGACTCTTGAAGAATATATCTGACCACCAAGTGATGAATGTGAGACAGAAGCTTTAGCCTCTGGGCCCAGGAGGCCACCACCACTTCAGTGTCTTTTTCCTCTCCCCTCTCTGCAAACTGTCTGCTCCATTTCAGTCATTGAACCAGACAGCTTAATTCAATTTGTTTCCGATTTTATCCACCAGCAAGTGTTGAGAACGAACTTCATAATTGCCTCACCTAATAGATATACCCTGGTGCATTTCAGCGCCGACAATATTTCTCACACGGAAAGAGATCACCATGTGACTTCACCAACTGTGTACAGTCACCATCTTCTCTGTCCTGTGCAACTGTGGCAGCACAAGGCACAAGCTCTGGCACCCAGGACACTTGCTGTGTGTTGGTGGTGGCGAACAAGCTGTTGCCAGTGAGAATTCTGGGGCCAAGAAGACACTCGCCCGTTTGGATAGAATGATATTTTTGTTGTTGTTGTTTGTGTGTTTGTTTTGAGACAGGGTATTTTTTTTTTTTGAAGAGAGACAGAGAGAGAGGGAGAAGAAGACAGACAGAGGTGGGCGCGCCAGCAGTCTCTCAGCTGCTGTGAACGAAATCCAGATGCGTGCGCCCCCCTTGTGGTCAAGTGTGGCATTGCGCCCTTGCATCACTTTGTATCTGGCTAAATGTGGGACCTGGAGATTGGAACCGCTGGAGATTGGAACCAGCGTTCTTAGGCTTAGGAGGCAGGCGCCTTAACCGCTAAGCCATCTCTCCAGCCCCGAGACAGGGTATTTCAGTGGCTTACAACTCGCTTTATTACAGTAGATTGACTAGCCACTGACCCCAGGGATCCTCCTGTCTCTGCCTCCCCAGTGCTGGGATTACAGATATGTGCCAACACACACACACACACACACACACACACACACACACACACAGCATTTCACATGGCTTCTGGGGACCAAACTCAGGTCCTTATACTTGCAAGACAGGCACTTGACCAATTGAGGTGTTTCCCCAAGCCTCAGTCCCCCCACTCCCCACTGGGGGTTTGACAGAGCCATACCCCATTGCCTTCCTCTTTCTGGGGACACGGGGGAGAGGGCGATTCTTCAGGCTATGGCAAGGACCACTGGGAAGATCGGCTCTTCCAATTCCACACCACAAAGTCAAGCCAGGAACCTATCAAATTGGAGAGAGTGGAGCTCATTAACCTTCCAAATGTGTTCACCTCAGTGTTTAGATCACCTTGGGTGTAGTTAGCAAAACAGTTCCACTTGCAATGATCTCCTCATAAAACGCAATCATACTTGACAGCCTAGCTTAGAATAAGCCAGGGGGAACCAGAGCATGTAGGGTGACACCATCCCACTGGGCTCGTGTTCACAACCGACAATCTGTAACAGCTTGACAGCGGTGAGCTCCACGACGTTTCTTTTGTTGTTTTGTTTTTTTCTCGAGGCAGGGTCTCACTCTAGCTCAGACTGACCTGGAATTCACTATGTAGTCTCAAGGTGGCCTCAAACTCACAGCGATCCTCCTACCTCTGCCTCCCGAGTGCTCAGATTAAAAGTGTGCGCCACCACACCCAGCAAGCTCCACTATTCTTAATTTCAACTCAGCCCAGCAGTTTTCACCTTAATTCACAAGACTTATATTCTCAAATGGGAGTAAAGGAAAGTTACCCAAATGGCGGCCACTACAGACCAAACTCATGCAGGTCCCAAAGTGACCTGGTCTCCCCTTCCTTTCATCAGCTCATCTTTCTTCTTATTTTTTTTTTTAATTGTTTTTATTTTTGGAGAGAGACACAGAGAGAAACAGACAGAGAGGAAGAGGGAGACAGAGAATGGGCACGCCAGCAAAGTCTCAGCTGCTGTGAACGAAATCCAGATGTGTGCGCCCCCTTGTGGTCAAGTGCAGCATTGCGCCCTTGCGTCACTTTGCATCTGGCTAAATGTGGGACCTGGAGATTGGAACCGGGTTCTTAGGCTTAGCAGGCAGGTGCCTTAACCGCTAAGCCATCTCTCCAGCCCTCATCAGCTCATCTTAATGGGAAAGTTGAACGGATCCATCCCTAATTAGACACGTCCAGCTCCGACAATATTGGAAAACAGTCGCCATTAACATCTGTACTCTGCAGCTGCCATAGGCACCATGGATGTCTCAACGCAGTGACTGGCTATCCTCATATCCATGCCCGTCTCCGCTATGGGCTCTGTCAGTTACTCTGCCATGAGGTTCTTGATGCCTCTTAACCTTTCATGGTGAAATATGTACATTTCATTGCCAGGAAAACGGCTACGATGACACAGGTCAGGACACTCGTGCCTTCTGCTTGGGCCGCTCCAGGAAGGAGCAGAAGCAGGGGAGATGGTCAGGGAAAATCCAGGAATCCTGAGCACGGCACTTGTCTCTCATATTACCCAGCAGGGGTGTCTGGCTCAGTCACAAAAATAAGTCAGGCTGGGCGTGGTGGTGCACGCCTTTCATCCCAGCACTCGGGAGGCAGAGGTAGGAGGATCGCCGTGAGTTCAAGGCCACCCTGAGACTACATAGTGAATTCCAGGTCACCCTGGGCTAGAGAGAGTCCTTCCTTCCGGGAAAAAAAAACAAAAAAAAAAAAAAAAAAAAAAACAGGGCTGGAGAGATGGCTTAGTGGTTGAGGGGCGCATGCCTGCAAAGCTCAAGGACCCAGGTTCGATTCTCCAGTTCCCACGTAAGCCAGATGCACATGGTGGCGCATGCATCTGGAGTTCCTTTGCAGTGGCTACAGGCCCTTGTTCACCTGCTCTCTCTCTCTCTCTCTCTCGTGCGCGCATGTGCGCGTGTTCTCTTTCTCCCCTGTCTCTAATAAATAAAAAAGAAATCTTAAAAAAAAAACAATAAAAAGTCAGTGATAAAGCATCTTGACTATATATTTAAATAAATAAATAGGCTTGCCCAGCCTGTACTGCTGGAGGTTAGATTGTACCGCAGGTATATTAACATGAGTGTCCACTTACTGGTATTAATTGAATTGCATTATTTAATAGCATAGCTGATGAGTGAGACAAGGTTAAGGAGAGTCCCAGGTGAGTGTGAAAGTCAATCTGTGGGGCAGGAGTGAGCCCAGAAACCCTGGCCTGAGTGTGGCCCTGAGGGGCGCATGGAGAACGTTTATCTTTAGGTGCGAGAAGGAAGCCAGAGTGGTCTGCGTTGGGGAGCTGTGCTGTTCGAAGCCTGCGCTTTCACTGAAGTGCCTGCTCCAGGCCAGCAAAGCCCAGGCCTTCCTCTCCGAGTGACATCATCAGAACCAGGCCACAGTCCACCTTCCAGCTGTGGAGCGTGCTCAGTTTGAGGCCTCACGTGACCAAGTCTAGTTCACATAAGACCTTGAGCAAGCCGTGACTCCAGCTGTGAGTGTGCTTCAAGGTCACTGTTGTTATCTTCACTCCTGCCCCACTACAGTGCCTCCATCTGGCCTTCGACAAAGTCACTTCAGAAGCTGGGCTACTGGGGGGGCTTGCAAAGGTCCTCTTAAGCTTGAATGGTCACTCTGTAGTTCTGCTCAGGGAAAGGCAGAAGTGACGGCATGCTGTGCAGGTGGGTACAGCTGGCTGGAGGAGCCGTGTGACCCCACTGAGGCGTCCCACAGCACAGGTGTGAAGGAGGTCATGTGTGGGGAACTAAGAGAAGTTAGGGGGCTCTCACCCTGCCCAGGTGTCTTAGGATAATATGAAATGGATTTTCTGCTCCTAAAACTTTCCCTGTTATTCCTGCTGAAGTTCAGAGTAGAGACGGCACCATCTGCCTCATTGATTGTCTAATTCCTTGTGTCTGTGCGTCTAACCTGAAAAAGCAGATCTCAGAGTGCTATAGAGGCTTTCTGAAGACTCCTCTTACAAGTTCCTTTGACAGGGTCTGCACAGGCATCGTGGGGACAAACCGTTTCCTCCATGTCGCACTTAGCCCAGCGGGAATCCTTCTGCTGGCAGGATGCGAGCCATGTGCCTGAACTCTAGCATGATCACAAACACAGGGCAAACCGGGTGTTTATATGCTTGTTGAACAAGGATGTACATCTTTTGGAAGGCATAGCTCATCATAAGGTTTTAGGAGCCAGCCTCCCCCCCTCCCCGCCCACCACTTCCCTGCTGTGCCCTGTCTGCTCCAGTCAGTGTGCCAGCCGGAAGGAAGCCGCTATTACAAGGCATCCAGGATGCTGTGAGTTGCCCACCAGGCTCCGTGGAGCTGCAGAAGGTGGCAGGAGGGGGCCTCTCGCACCTGCCCCTCAAGGTGTCCGTGAGAGCTGTGAGCAGACCTAGCCATGGCGCACTGACTCATCTGGGGTCTGTTCGCTTAATCACTGCCACATCGCGCTGGGTTTTATTTTTTCCTCCCCTTCCACAAGTTGTGCAAAATTCACCTTGAACACAAATGAAGTTAGTTTTTCTCCAAGGCGACACCTGGTCCCGAGCGCGGTCACATTGTGATGCATCTGGGCCCTGAGCTTCGTTTTTTTTTTTTTTTTTTTTTGACTCAGGAGATCAGCCTTGGTTGAATAAGAATCCCACGTCCTGGGCTGGAGAGATGGCTTAGCGGTTAAACGCTTGCCTGTGAAGCCTAAGGACCCCGGTTCAAGGCTCTATTCTCCAGGACCCACTTAAGCCAGATGCACAAGGGGGCACATGCATCTGGAGTTTGTTTGCAGTGGCTGGAAGCCCTGGTGCGCCCATTCTCTCCCTCTCTCTCTCTCTCTCGCTCTCTCTCTACCTGCCTATTTCTGTATCAAATAAATTAATAAAAATAAACATATTAAAAAAAAAAGAATCCCGCATCCAGGCAAAACACCAGGACTAATGATCAAGTGAGCAGAGCTCTGCGTGGATTTCCTGGGCTGACCCTGTGCATTGCTCAGTGTGCTAAGTCTATGTTCTTTTATCAGATCTTCACTTGACTTTCAGGGGCTGACCTGACAAGGGACACTCAGTGCCGGCAGGAGTCCCATTGCATAGACGCAAAAGGATGTCTACAGAAAGCAGTGTACGGCTGCTGTGCAGGGACAGAAAGCTGTGCGTTGGAGTGTTTTGCTTATTTCCTTGGTGTACTCTGGTCATTTTGAGCTAACTGGAGTGGGAGTCTCCGAGTGGAGAGTTGATAACAAAGAGGGACAGAGAATGCATTTAATCCTAGCACTCGGGAGGCAGAGGAAGGAGGATCACCATGAGTTCAAGGCCAGCCTGAGATGACATAGATGGCTTAGTGGTTAAGGTGCCTGCCTGCTAAGCCTAAGAACCCAGTTCCAATCTCCAGGTCCCACATTTAGCCAGATGCAAAGTGACGCAAGGGCGCAATGCTGCACTTGACCACAATTGGGCGCACGCATCTGGATTTTGTTCTCAGCAGCTGAGAGGCTGCTGGCGCTCCCATCTATCTGTCTCCCTCTCCCTCTCTCTCTGTCTCTCCAAAAATAAAAAAAAAAAAAAAAAAAGAGGAACACAATACACAGTAAAGAGCTAACCCAAGAGTTAGCTGACAGCTCAGTTGGGGTCTGCCTGGGAGCTATGGCTCTGAGCCCTCACCACTTTCCTGGCACTGTCCTCCAGGACTAGGGTTCAGAGGATGACGAAGCAGGGTGTGGTCTGGGAGCCCCCCCCTCAGGCAGCCACATACTTTCCTACGAGGTTTTTTTCTGCAAACAGCAGCGGGAATCTGTGTTGGGTAGGGACCCAGTGCCAACAGATGTTGCCTCTGTGCTCTGCTCTGTTTCTGGAGCAGAAGTCTCTTCCTCTTCCCGTATTGATTTCTGTCCCCTGGTTGTCATGTTGTCTCTTCTCAGGAAGAGAGGCAATGACCTGCAGTCACAGGTGGACTCATCCGTGACTCAAGGTCCTCAGAGCCAGATGGGTAATGGTCAGTTCCTCCTGGTGTCCCTCTTTTTATTTTATTTTATTTTATTTTATTTTATTTTATTTTATTTGTTTATTTGCAAGCATAGAGAGAGATAGAATAGAGGCAGACAGAGAATGGGCATGCCAGGGCCTCCAGCCACTGCAAAGGAACTCCAGATGCATGTGCCCCTCGTGCATCTGGCTTACATGGGTCCTGGAGAATCAAACCGGGATCCTTTGGCTTCGCAGGCAAGAGCCTTAACCGCTAAGCCAGTTCTCCAGCCCCTGGTGTCCCTCTTTTCTGGAAGCTCCCCACAGCATGCCTGAGTGGCCTACAGAGAGCATTTGAACCAGAACCCAGGGATGCGGCTGATGACCGACTTTCAGCAAGCTTTGATTGGCGGTGACACACCATGCCTGGAGAAGCAAGGAAGAGTCCTTTGCCTGTGGCTAATTGCTCTGTGCTGACAGTGGGACTAGCAAAGCCATGCGCTTTAGTCATGGCCTTCCTTAGAGCAGAAATGGCAGCAGGAAGCCACCAGCTTGCTCCGTGCTGTGGGGCAATTTTTCTGGCTTTCAAGAGAGAAAGACGTCTGCTCCACCCACTACTCCTGCTCAGATTCCTGCAGGAAGGTATGCGAACCCTGGGTTGATGAGGAAGATCCTTTCCAGTTTGCAGGGCACACAAGCCAGGGGCGTGTCCCTGGGGTGCCCAGTCTGTACATGTCATGTCATGTAAGGTTCCTGTTCTCCCATTCCCCACTTAACTAAAGCGTACCTTGTCACTGCCAGCACTCCGTCACATGCTTCTCATCCAGCTGGGAGCAACACTGTATAGCAGGATGGACATATGTCCACCACACCGGGGACACCAAATCACATAAAGGCCATTTCCTTTCCATCACACAGTGGGTCAGCTGCACGGTGCCAAACAGCTTTTGTCTGAAAGCTTTGGTGGTTTGGGGACACAAGCTTACTGGAAGCAAGTGGAGGTCTGTCTATAAAGAACACAGGTATCGGGCTGGTGAGATGGCTTAGGGTTAAGGCGCCTGCCTCCTAACCCTAAGAATGCTGGTTCCAATCTCCAGGTCCCACGTTTAGCCAGATGCAAAGTGATGCAAGGGTGCAATGCTGCACTTGACCACAAGGGGGCGCACACATCTGGATTTCATTCTAAGCAGCTGAGACACTGCTGGCGTGCCCATCTCTGTCTTCCTCTCTCTCTCTCCCTCTCTCTCTCTCTCCAAAACATAATAAAAAATAAAAAGTTAAAAAAGAACACAGGTATCAATTTGGTCAATTGGCCCCAGTGCCACCTTCTGGGAGAAGGCAAGTGTGTTTCACAGAGCTGTCTGAATACATGAACACTCAAGTGGCTGTGGTTTACACAAACCAGGTACTGAGGGGGCCTGGGCCAGCTTCACTCAGAGTGAAGAAGGACATTAAAGCCAACAGGCAGAGGGATTGTGCTGCCCTGTGTCAGGCTTTGCATGACAGGGCCATACCAGGGGACCTTCAGGGGAGAACCCCTGGAGAAGGTGACTCTGCAGAGAGAGCGCAGAAGATATTATGGTTGTCACATCCCTCCCCCTTGCAGACTGGGGAGGCACTGGAGCAGGCAAGGCCCCTGCCTCACATCCCAAATTAGATCTGAGGGTGGACTCAAGATGGAGGAAGAAACTTCTAGATGTGACTCTGGCTTCCTTTCAAACGGGCTTCCCAGTGAGGTGACATTTCAGGAGAACGCTGGATGGAGGTGGGTAATGTTTCCTAAGGGACAGTGCTGCAGGGTTGAGACAGGATATTCCTTGGGCCACCGGCATTACTATTCCCATGGCTTCTGAAGCCCAGCTACGCTTCTTAGGCTGTCTGCACAGAGGCAAGCCCACCCTCTCATGCCTAACTTTACATGCAATGGTTACACTGGACAAAGTTCACAAGGAGGGGCCTTGACACATGAAATCATTCCACATGAGGAATATTGGTTTTAAGCTCCCACTCGGGAGCACGGGAGTGACGCTCCCTTGGCTCTTTGAAAAGGGATGGAATGCCACCTTCCGGGACGAGCCATCTGTATTCCACAGAGCCATGTGAACACATCCTCACTCAAGTGGCTGCAACTTCTAGAAACTAGAGTCGCCTCCCATCCGCCACAGATTTAAATTGACTGCTTTGTTTAGCACTAAATAAAATGCAGCTTTGTTAACTATCCCTTATCCTCCTGCCCGGGGAGACCCAATGGACTGCTTCGCAGAGCAATGAACAGACAAAGTAAAAATCCATAGCAACAGCGGTTGCCGGTCACCGGTCAATAAGTGTTCATTAAGCCGAGCATCGGCCCAGCATCTGTGATGGCCCGTGCATCCTGTTCTTTATTACCTTTGATCATACACTAAGGCAGCTTCCCTCCCTGGCCCACAAAAATCTACATCAACATAGCTACGTCTCTACTTACCACCAGACATTGCATCTTTATGGTGTGGGGAACACACCTGCAAACACATCCCTCTCCCCTCAGTCTGTAAGAGGCCCAGGGAGCCTCTGCATCCCTGTAGCTAACCCTCATGGCATCCAGGTAAGACGTGGATCCCCTTTGAAGTGGCCGCATCACCACAAGCTCTCGGATACCACTGTCACCTACCTAGGAGACACATCTAGGCTGCTTCTGGTCCCAGTCACCTCCCAGTCCGAATCCTCAGTGCCCTCCCTGCCCGTGGAGTCTCTGGTCCCTTCTGGACACCCTGAGTGTGGCTGCATCTGAAGTGGAGGCCGGGATGCCTCAACAGGGATGAGGCTGCTTCGAGTTGCACAGGAGCCAGTTCTGTTTGTGTCCTGTTACTGAGCCCTCTGTCTTGATCTTGCAGACCTCATTATGTTTCTACCACCAGAATTTGTCATTTTGCTGTGTGGCTATAAAAAAATACAAAGAGATTATTTCTTTGATTGTTTTTTTGTTTGTTTGTTTGTTTGTTTGTTTGTTTGTTTGTTGGCAGGGATGACGTTTGTTGCTGGTACAAGTTTCTGATGTTCCTTTTTTTTTTTTTTTTTTTTTGAGGTAGGGTCTCACTCTAGCCCAGGCTGACCTGGCATTCACTCTGTAGTCACTGTGGCCTTGAACTCATGGTAATCCTCCTACTTCTGCTGGGATTAAAGGCGTGCGCCACCATGCCCGGCTATGCAAGTATGTCCCCATTCAGGCTCTAAGAACAGGACAAATCTTTCCAGCCTCCCTCCAGCCCACCAGGCACTACTGAGGTCTGGCCAATAGGCCTCCACACCAGATGCCCCTGGAGGCCCGAACTTCATTCTTTGCAGGACGAGTCCCTCATTCTTCCCTTCACACCTTTGAAGGCATCTCAGCTTCTCCTACCACCCGCTCTCTCCGTGGCCACTCAGCCTTCTAGAGAAAGTTTCCTGATGCTTCCATCCCACTGACAAAGGTGATGGAATTCACCTTGCGAGCAGTGGAGGAGACGCAGCTGTGTTGTGTCTGACGGTGCCACACAGCCTCGTCCTGGAATGGAGAAGCACAAATGAGAATCACATGCTTAGAAGACCACAGATAACCTGGAAATTCCAGGGGGGAAGGAGACACAGATTCACTTCTTGAAATAATGTCTCTGTCTAGAAAGTTTGGGTGGCCTCCCATGGGAGAACTGTCACATGTGCTGTGGGAGAAACAGGGAATCTATTAGCTTGAATATCATAGACACAGTTCATAGGGAGGAACTTCTCAGAAAACTGTGTGGGCCAGATTGTATGGCACAATGCAGGGCGGGCCCTAGCCAGACCGCACGCTAAAAGAAACCAGGCCACACCCCTTGGGTTTTCTCACCAGGATGGTGGGTAGTCAATGACGGGTAAGACCCCATGAGATGGGACAACCTAAGACAGGCACTGTCGCATGCGATGATCCCTTGGGGCCTGGTGTCAACAATGGCTTGGCAAAGAACCATGCCTCCCAGGGTTGCCAATAATAAAAACAAAAAGGAGGATATGTATGGTACAATGCAGGTCGGGCCCTAGCCAGGCCACCTGCCAAAAGAAACCAGGAAGTGGCTTCTGTGGACATGACATCCTGCGCAGGCCTGGCGTGACAACAGCTACAGTCCCATGCACGCGAGAAACCTGCTGTGAGATGATCTGCCTGGAGACAGGCTGTCATTGGTTACAAGAAGGGGACCACCGCATACAATGATTGGCCAGCCAAACCCTTTAAACCCCCTACACTTCTTTGAATAAACAAATTTGCAGCAGCTCACCCTCTGCCTGCTTCCACCCATGTCCCAGAGTCTGTGTCGTGACTCCGTGCCTCTCACCCCCTACTCGGTGGACACCCTGCCGTCCCTCCTGGGTTGGCCCTAGAAGGGACCCCAACACCAGATAGGGTTTCTCCATCTTTGTGCAAAAGGTGGGCTTATTTTTCACGAGGACGGTGGCCATAGCACAGACAGTTTTTCCCCGGGCTGGATCTAGAAGGGATCTAGGACGTGTGGCCGTGGTATATTCATGCCCTATGAAGTCCTGATTTTAAATTGCTTGATGGGCTGGAGAGATGGCTTAGCAGTTAAACGCTTGCCTATGAAGCCTAAGGACCCCGGTTCGAGGTTCGATTCTCCAGGACCCACGTAAGCCAGATGCACAAGGGGGTGCATGCATCTGGAGTTCATTTGCAGTGGCTGGAGGCCCTGGCGCACTCATTTTCTCTCTCTCTTTCTCTCTCTCTACCTGCCTATTTCTGTATCTCTCTCTCAAATAAATAAATAAAAAATTAAAATATTGCTTGTGATTGAGTGTGGCAAGTACAGTTTTAGTTCCTAAAAAGAAATCATTAGATGTTCAAAAATGTACACAGGGCTAGAAAGATGACTCAGCACTCAAAGTGCTGGCCTGCAAAGCCTAACAACTTGGTTCGAGTCCCCAATATGCAGGTAAAGCCAGATGCACAAAGTGTGTGCACACATCTGGAGTTCATTTGCAGTGGCTGGAGACCCTGGCGTGCCTATTCTGTCTCTCTTCTCTCTATCTCTCTCTGCTTGCAAATAAATACAAATATAGGTTTAAAATACACGTGCACACGCACGCACACACACAGAGCTCTTTGCATGAAGCCTCACACTTCTTGGTCTTGGGAACACAGAACTTAGGAGCCTGGGGACCTTTTCATATTGGAGACCCACACTCTATAATATGCAAGCGGGGCTTTGAGCAGGGCAGCAAAGAGGAAGAAAGTTAGAGCTGGATAATGGGTTCCAGGCGCTTCCCTTCCTAAGGCGAGAGAGGAAAGGACCCTGGTTCTGGAAGGCTGACACTCTCTCAGGAGCGTGACGCAGCTGGGACCTGCCCCACCAAGACCAGACTGCCACCTTGCAGCTCAGTCCTTAGAACCACAGGTGACAACCACAGGCAGAGACCTAGGTAGCCCTCTTGCCTCTCAGGCCTGGTCCTTTTCTTGTTCCGTAGAGTCAGGAGACCAGGAGACGGCAGCGTGGGCCCAGTCCCAGGGCCTCGAACATACTCTCCTACATATAGAATCATCATTACTGTTTGCAGCTGGGGTGTTCTCCAAAGGTTTGGTCCCCAGCCTGTGGTACTATTGGGTGGTGATAAAACCCTTAGAAAATGGGGCTTATTGCAAGGAAGTTTTGGGCCCTGACCTTCATGTTGGTCTCCCCCTCCCCATACCACCACCAACAGAAGCATATGTAGAGCTGGCCCTGCCCTGGAACAAGACATATGTGCCCCGAGCATCTTCATAGCCAGCATGCTCATCTCTTAATTCACAGGGTGTATACTTTTGAAAAGCGACCCAATCCCCACGGGAGACCAGGTGTGAGTTACCAAGCTGACGAGAGACTGTCAAGCCACCACCGAGACATCCATAGGAAGCGTGTGTGTGGAGTGAGTGCAGATCGGCCTGGGTCCTGATCCTTGTTACTGCGCTTCTGCCCTCAGCCCGCAGGCTCCCCTTCCGTGCAGCAGAAGCCCCTGCTCTGAGGAGAACCCGTAGCATGAGGATTTCTGAAAGGACATTTGCATGTCTTACTGGACTTGCACATTCTTAGCCATCAGCGTCATGGGGGAGCCTGCTTACAGGCTTTGAGGCCCCTCTGCCCCCTGCTGATTTGGGTGAGGGGATTGTGTGGCAGAAGTCAGACCCATGGGCTCACCATCGCAGCTGTGTTGGCAATATTTATCCCACCAACTTGACCCTGTTTAGCTCCATTCTCAGTTCAGAACCCAGGGCTGGGGACTTGCTATCTGTGGAGACACGTGAGGTTCTGAGACACAGCCTTGTTGATGATCCCATGACCCCGGCAGCCAGCATCTCTGGCAGGTCTCAGGTCAGAAGCCTGGAGCTCTGTGTGGTCCCCACAGGCCACAGCACGTCGGGGATGGCGCTATGGAGGTCCTTGACCTCTCGCTTCCCTGGAGCTTCCCACTGCGTCAGGACCTGTGCTAGCTGGACAGTCCACTGGCTCTACAGTGCGGTGTCTCCCTGGCCCCTCACTGCTCCGCAGTGACTGTCCATCTACCTGGGCAGTTTACACTCCCTCTGAGAGAGAGTCCATACAAAGGGCTGGTGTCCCGCCTCCAGCCTGGCTGTATACCAATGAAGCTAGCTCTTTGCCTTCTCTTCACTGCAAAGGGTAGACTGTGAGGGCTAGGTAAGGACAGAGTGGGGACAGGGCAAGAAGGGACAAGGAAGAGCAGGGCATGGGTGGGGACTGGGCAAGCCTGGTGCAGAAAAGCAGCCATCTTTGCAATGTGCCCTGGCTGCCATGGCCATCTCCTGCAGAGCCAGGCGTCTGGCTGTGCGTTTCTTCTAAGTGAGAAAACAGACGCTGGGTGAGTGAGTGTTCACACAAACCTCAGCTACCCTAGCTCTCATCTCGTAGGCATCAAGGTGCCTAACATCCTGGCATTTTCAACCTACAAGAGGACTGGGGCTCACTCCTGCCAGCTAGGCTTGCTATGGCATCTAGTCCCCCCCCCTTCCCTGAGCACCCACTACAACAGAGGGGCCAGGATGCCCTTTTCTGCTGGTTCCCTGGCCTTGAGAGCAGGTTCCACAGGGTCATGTGTGTTTGGCCGGGTGGGCAGCGTGGATTTAAGATGCTGAGAGAGAGGAGCTCTATTCTCAGTGTGCTTTCCCACTGGGCATCAGGAAAGGACCCTTCAGCCTGCCATTTACCAGTGCCCGCCATGGTCCACCAATCTGTTCTTACAGCCATCTGGAAGTGCGTACAGTGTGCACATGGACTCTCGTTTGAAATGTAACCAAAATCAAACTACAGAGTTCTTAAAACCCAACAAGTGGAACCACTTAGGTACTGTGTGGAATTAAATAAAATTGAGGGAGGAAAAAAAAAAAAAAAAAAACACCACCCAAATCAACCCTCTCCTGCTTTGTGCACCTTCCTGATTCAAATGCGTTGGGCAGTGCGTTTAAGCCTGACCTAGGCTGTGAGCAGAGTGAGGCAGTGCCACAATAAAGGTCAGTGAGACACGAGGAAGAGGAAGGCACTGATGCCCTGTGCCTGGCACTTCCTCTCCTCATGGTGCAGAGTGGCCTTCATATCCAGAGGGACGAGGCTCTGCAGGAGAGGCAGCTCTGAGCACACTGCGAGCGAAAAGATGTCAGTCCCTCCCTGGCACCATGGACTCCAGCCACATTCCCAGGGCAAGTGTGCCTTGATTAATGACCAGCTGCCAAGGCTGTCGCCTGTACCCTGAGCCCACAGCCTGGGGTCTCTGGAGCCTCTGCTCCTTCCTCCGCCTCCTTCTCGGCCCAGGAGTCTCCCGACTCAGGTCATAGCATAGGCAGCCGGTGCCACGTACCCCAGAGCCAGGGCTGACCGCTGGGAGAACCATAAACCACACAGTGTGATGATCAACTGAGCAGTAAATTAATTAATCATCATTTTATGCCTCATCAAGCACTTTGCTGAGACTCTCGACGGGGGCCGTGGACGAGCCAATGGCAAGCAGGCTGTTGTGTTTAGCTGGGGGAGCCTTCCACAAACAGGGGAGGTTTTGACAAGCTAATAAATATGCCATCCGTCTCTGCCCTGGCAGCGGCTCGGCCCCACCTGCAAAGTGGTGGGGTCTGCCCAGCCTGGTGGGCAGTGAGGGACGGATGGAAGGGATAACTGGAAGGAGGAGCTGGGGCCCAGGGAGAGGGGAGGATTATAAGGCCATGAAGTTCCCCATGCTCCTCACAACTTAGGCCCCATGCCGTGCCTTTCCCAGGGGCAGAAACCATCAAGACCAACGTCCTTCAAACTCAGCCTTGGTATTCATCACTCTTGTATCTTTTCCTTCTTGAGCTTTTGGGCAAACCACTGGCTTATGGTTTAAAGGCGTGTAAGTCGATGCCCCTGGAAATCACAGGGTCAGAGGGCCTCAGGTACAGCGGCCCCTCACCTCCTCTGCCTAGGAGTGAGTCTCAGCTCTTAGGAGCAGTGGCCCTGGCTAGCCTCTTCTTGTTGCTGTGCAAAACTCAGGGCACTGCAGAGCCCCCCTCTTCTTCTGGGAAGGATAGTTGGGTGATAGATAAGGCCCGTGACTTTATCAAACCTTTTGTTTTGTATTTTGAAAGCAAAATGGAAAAGCCATTTACTGCTGGGGAAGGATCTAGATGCGCTTGTGAAATATAGATACGGGAGAAATAAACACAGGCTGCGTGAAGCTATCTGGCTTGTCAGACAGCTAACTGACATGCAAGCGAGTTCTGAATGCCTCGGCTATGATGTGAAGAGCGCCAGAATTTGGACAAACGTGGGGTGACGTGGAGATGGCAGGCTCCCATGAAATGGCGTCATCCTACCTCCGTTTTTTTTTTTTTTAATTAGCATAGGGTGCTGGGACGGCAGAGGTCAGTGAGGGTGTGTCTGTGGTCAGGTATCCTACATAACTTTGTAGGGAGTCAGCTCTGCACCCTGCCAAATGTCAGAGCCTCACCCCCGTGTCACGCTCAGAATGCCACCGAATCCGGTACCACTGACCTGCTCTCATGGAGAGTGACCTTGGCTTTGAGCCACAGCCCTGCAGATAGAAGCTGACCTTGTCTGTGCTCTGGATGCTGTAGCATCCCTATGTCTTTCCAAATGGCTCTTCTGACTTCCTGCGATGACCCCAGGCAGAAAGGGAGTTCTTTCCCCCTGAGTCTTTTACATCTCGACCTAGTCCTGGCCCTCGGGATGGGCTGGCCTGCCCAGGCTGAGGACTGTAACACAGGGGACCTGACTTTGTGTGTCCTGCCCTCGACAAGTCCATTCCAATTTCCCCACAGAGCGCGGTGGAGAGCCAGTCCGCATTCAAGGTGACAGCCGGCAGGCCGGCGGGAGCTCCCCGCCTTCTCCTCCAGCTCCAAATCACTGTTGAGAGCGGGGAGATGGCACAGGTTTCCTGTCAAAGGGAGAGTGACAGGAGATTTTGGAAAGCCGCGGCATCAACAGAATGGCTTTTAGCACTGCCACGTCGCATATGGACTCATGTCCTTCTTTCTGCATGATGTTTGTGACGGTGAATCAAAGACAACTCTAGGTTGGAGTGATTGCTCAGCTCTGCTCACCATTCTGGCACTCCTTCTGAAACATTTGGCCATCACATGCGTGATAGTGTTGAACGTCACACTCCCAGCTGGACAGATGAAGCTCTGGGGAGAGACATGTCCTCACCTGCCACATGTGGTCCTGGCCTCAGGGTCACACAGAGATACTGGGGTGCAGGCCTCTCCCTGGTGTGAACAGCACCTCAGCTGACAGCGCCTCATCTCATCAGCACCCTTCTTTGTGGTCCCTGGGGGTCCCACCTGGTTAAATGCCACATTTCACGGCCTTTGAGAGGAGTGCTCCTTGAATGTATTCACTTACTCCATCGCATGCATATTCAACAAGAGCGACCTCATCCTGAAATGTCAAAACTTGGCTGTGGGCTGCAGAGGTGGCTTAGTGGTTAAGGCACTTGCTGTGAAGCCTCAGGCCCCCGGTTCGATTCCCCAGTACTCACATAAGCCAGATGCACAAAGTGGCGCAGGTATCTGGAGTTCCTTTGCAGTGGCTAGAAGGCTGTGGTGTGCCCATTCTATCTCTCCCGCCTCCCAAATCAATCAATCAATAAAATATTTAAAACTTGATTCTTAGGAGGTTAAAAAGTAGAATTTTTTTATGTGTGAGGTGCATCAACAGATCAACAGATTGTGTGTGTGTGTGTGTGTGTGTGTGTGTGTGTGTGTGATATTGACATCCATGTGGGCAGCAATTAGAGGGAAGCCTTTTGGGGGGCAGCAGTGGAAAACAGATTGAGAAGAAAATTATGAATTCATTTTCACAGTACCTTTTCCATGTTTTCCATGTAATGGGTGTGTGTCACACACACACACACACACACACACACACACACACACACACGTTGCTTTCTTGTCTAGTTTCTGTATGCTTGTTGGAAACATTTTTTAAATTTAATTTAATTAATTTATTTATTTGAGAAAGAGAGAGATAAAGAAGGAGAGAGAGGGGGGGACAGGTACACCAGGACCTCCAGCTGCTGCAAATGAACTCCAGACGCATGCGCCATTTTGTGCATCTGGCTTTACGTGGGCCCTGGGGAATCAAACTTGGGTCCTTAGGCTTTGTAGGCCTTAACCACGAAGCCATTTCCCCAGCCTGAGACATTTTTTTAGAATGCCAGCTCTCCCTTACAGCAGGCCTGTTTTGTCACTGCATATGTGGCTTGTGCCAGCCCTCGTGCTCCTCGGATTTAATGATGACATCTCCGCTATTGATTTGATTTTGATCTTGGTTGATACACACTGGCTCTTATCATTCTCCTTTTTAAAATTTTTTTAATTAATCATTTATTTATTTGAGAGAGATAGAGTAGGAGAGAGAAAGAGGCAGATAGAGAATGGGCATGTCAGGGCCTCCAGCCACTGCAAATGAACTCTAGACATATGCAACCCCTTGTACATCTGGCTTACATGGGTCCTGGGGAGTTGAACCTGGGTCGTTTGGCTTTGCAGGCAAACGCTTTAACCGCTAAGCCACCTCTCCAGCCCCTCATTCTTCTTCTTCTTTTCAATCTCCCCTTGTTACTTGATTTTGAAGGGTGTTTTGGACACGACAGAGCTGGAGTCTGTCTTACACCCCACTGACCACACTCTGGGTGGTGACACAGATGTCCAGTGTACTTAAGTTTAGGTTGATGGCAGATGCGCTGGATTCACCCCACCCACCGTTTAATAGTCCTCCCAGCGCTGTATTTTCAGTGTCCTCCCTGCTTGGTAGGATGTCTTTACACAGGTTCTGTCCATTTCCTCCCTGTGCTGTACATTACAATCCTCCACCCGCCCCAGAAAACTATGCCCACCAGCAAGTCAATCTGCTCACCAAATAAGTGACAGGAAAGTCACCTCCACATATTCCCCCATCTCCCGCGTGATCACCGTGCTCTGTCTGACGTGTCCTCTTACTCATCGTATGTCTGAGGGCTTGCTACTCTGTGCTCTCTGTCATCAATTGTCACTTGAAAAACGACTCCTGGGTAATTTCCCTACAATAGAAGCCTCACAGCTTTGGCATCACTGCACTGTCCTGGGGACACAAAGCTTTGATTGTACCTCAGTCCTCTGTCCCGTGGGTACATTTCCCTCTGTGGGTGACAGCTGGGGCACAGACTGGGAATCTAGAAGGGAGGTAAGGCCAGGTCTGGTGGCCATGGGTGCTCCTTTATTATATATTTCAGGAGTTTCAGCCGTGCAACGAACACATCTAATTGTGCACATCATAAAACAAAATGAGATAAATGTAAAAATTAAAAAAACAACAACAACTGAAAAAAGTGCCTCACCATCTGAGAACCACAGGAAGTATCGGAGACTCACTGCAGAAATGCAAGCTCACTCCGTCTGCTTCAGTGACCGGGCCAGCTGCACCTCCAGCTGCCCGCCGCAGGACCCGTGGACGCTGCCACCTGAGTATCACTCACACACCCGATCCCTGGGCATGCAGTCTCTCTAGCACACTCACCCGATGGCTTCCTCAGAAGGTTCCAGAACTGTCTCCATACCTGCCAGTCCACCCCTCGCTGTCTTGTCACACTTAAAGTAGGTAGGTATCTCCAGGTGACGCTGTATGCAAATGTTCACGTTGGGCATTTGCCTGTGATAAGGTGCTGAGAGTTCAGCAGGGGAGAGAGAGTTCCTAAACACGCCCCTCACCAAGGACTTAGCCCAAGCGATGGGATCAGGAGGTGAGTCGGCAGGTGCTCACCTGCTGTTGCTGGAAAGCTGGACCAGACCGTGGGGGCTCTTGGTGCATCTGCCTGCCAGTCCTTGTGAGAACATTATGCCTGAATTATTGGGTGGATTCGACACAGTGTCACCACAAATTACTCTTTCTTATACATCTCGCCCCAGAACAGCATGCTGAATGGGCACATTCATGACATAGATAGATAGATAGATAGATAGATAGATAGATAGATAGATAGATAGATGATTGTAGATAGTTGATAGATACATCCATATATTTGCATACATAGATAGATGATGAAGAGATTATAAGCACATAGATGGGAGATGTTAGGTAGATAAGCAGATATGTAGGTAGGAAAAGGGATGGATGCATAAACAGATGATGATAATTTCACCTTTTAAGACAAGCACAGAGAAATAAAACTACAGGTCGAGTATGCTATTTATTCCCAAACAATGATGACTGTCTGGGCCACATTACTCAGCTTACAGCCCATGAACCGAGCTGGTCATTGTCCTGCCCAGATTTAGAGAAAAATAAGTCAAATCCCGGGACTTCAAATCCGGGAAAGAAACCAGCAATCTGTGACACACTAGCAACGCATCTGAGTGACAGGAACTTGGTTTCAGAAGCCAGGGGCTTTTCCCACCCCACTGTTCTGTGGTTTCAGAAGTCAGCACGCATCAGGCCAGGTTCTCTAGAACTTGGCATCATATCACACTTACCTATGTTGGCTCTGTTGAATCCTCAACAGAAGCGCTTAGGCTTTCACACAGCAGCTGTATCTTGGGGTTCTGCACTGAGTAACCCCTTTCCTTTTCTGTTGATGGTGGTGATGCAGAAGGCTGCATCTAGCTCAACCTCTTATTGATTTTTCTTGTCTTTTAAATGCTTTACGGGACATACTTTAATCCTGGGGCTTCAAAACTGGCCAAGCCAATCTTATGGCTTATAGGATCCACTGCTATTTAACACCATTGATGACTTCTCTCTCCCCGAGGGCTCCATGCAGCATAGCTCTTTCCAGCTTTTTTTGTAATGTATATATTTTACTTTTATTTATTTATGAGAGGCAGAGACAGGAAGATCCATAGGATCGTGAGGCCACCCTGGCCTACGTAGTGAGTTTGAGGCCATCCAAGACTTGGTAGATGGCTCAGTGGATAAGGTGCTTGCTACAGAAGCATGAGGTCCTGAGTTCGGATCCCCAACACTCACATAAAACATCAGGCATGGTGGTGAGTAACCCCAGTCAGTGCTGGAGAGGTGGGTTTGGGGACTGCCTGGGGCTCGCTAGCTAAGTTTGTCTACCTGAATAAGCTTAAGTTCAGTGAGAGACCCCTTCACAAAGAATAAGGTGGACAACGCATGAGGCAGGCACCTAATGTGTACATCTCGCCTTTACACTCAAAACGAAACAAAAAGTGTAGATGTTAAGCTATTTTTGTAAATTAATTTGTTTATTTGGGAGCGACAGACAGACAGAGAAAGAGGCAGAGAGAGAGAGAATGGGTGTGCCAGGACTTCCGGCCACTCCAAACAACTCCAGACACATGAGCCACCTTGTGCATCCGACTTACGTGGGTCCTGGGGAATTAAGCCTCAAGCCAGGGTCCTTAGGTTTCACAGGCAAGCGCTTAACCGCTAAGCCATCCCTCCAGGCCCCTACTTTTTAATATTTTAATTTTTTTATTTTTTAAAGAGAGAGAGAGAGAGAATGGGTGCACCAGGGCCTCCAGTAATCGGAACTCTAGACCCGTGCATCCCCTTGTGCATCTGGCTTAAGAGGGTCGTGGGGAATCAAATCTGGGTCCTTAGGCTTCACAGGCAAGCGCCTTAACCACTAAGCCATCTCTCCAGCCCCGAAAGTGTAGATTTTAATAGTCACAATTCATCTGCCTCCTTTCAAAGCATGCTTCACAGCTTTAAATGTTCTCAAAGGCTGGAGAGATGGCTTAGCGGTTAAGGCGCTTGCCTGAATAGCCAAAGGACCCAGGTTCCACTTCACAGTACCCCAGATGCTCAGGGTGGCACATGTGTCTGGAGTTCATTTGCAGTGGCTGGAGGCCTCGTGCACCCATTCATTCATTCATTCATTCATTCATTCATTCGTCCTCTCTCTCTCTCATCTGCCTCTTTCTCTCTCTCAAATAAATAAATATATTTAAAAACTGTTTAAAGTGTTCCTGAAATGTTTATATTGTTTTTATTGGAAATTTCTCCAAGAATTCCACCCCCCACCAAAAAAAATCTCTATTAAAAATAATTGTTTTAAGCCGAGCGTGGTGGCGCATGCCTTTAATCCCAGCACTCGGGAGGCAGAGGTGGGAGGATTGCCATGAGTTCGAGGCCACCCTGAGACTACATAGTGAATTCCAGGTCAGCCTGGGCTAGAGTGAGACCCTACCTCAAAAAAAAAAAAAAAAAAAAAAGAAAAGAAAAGAAAAGAATAATTGTCTTCACTTTCGGTGTGTAGTGATCGAAAGGAAAGCTGAGAAAGATGAAGCAGTGGCATTTTGGTCTTCATCCCAGGGTTTCTCTCATCGCTCCTTCACCATTCACACTGAATTGTTTCCCAAGTTCACAGCCCCTCCAGAAAGAACCACAGTGTTTTGGGCCAGACTCTTCTGATGACACCCCACCTGGAAACCTCTCTCAGGGTTTGACATTTTCTTAACAGCTCTGTGTGTACTCCTGTACACCAGCCTTCCTGCTTCTTCCCCTTGTCTAACAACAGAAGAAAAATCTACTTGGCAGTGTGTCTTTCCTTCCCTCCTTCACACACACACACACACACACACACACACACACACACAGAGAGAGAGAGAGAGAGAGAGAGAGAGAGAGATACCCTAGTCACCAGCTTTTTAAACTGTGGCCCATGACATTATAAAAGGTGTGCCCATTTCTCTCCCTCTCTCTCTCTCTCTCTGTGTGTGTGTGTGTGTGTGTGTGTGTGTGTGTTCTCTCTATTTACATAAACAAATAAATAAAACAAAATGAATCTCATAGACTATGCTATGCCTTCCACACGAAGGTGTGTCTCTTACCTTCTATATACTTAGGACTCTAGGTGTTTTTCCTACATTCCAATTTCCCTTAAATAAACCCCACAATTTGTGATTCCTCCCTAAATAAACTTAATAATTCAGAATTCAAAAAAAAAAAAAGTGAATGTGAGGGTCATGAAAATAACTGGCAATAGTCAGAAGTGTCTGAGTAAAACCAGGCTAAGGCAGTGGGAGGCAGTCAGGTTTACAGGGGTAAGACCTCTGCCTTCAGTATCCCATTGCGTCACCCAGAACCAGGAAGCTTCATGGAGTTAATTGTGCTGTTGTTTAAAAGATGACTTCTGCTGTTTACCAAAGCCTCCGGGCCTTCTAACAGCACTGGGTAATTTTAAAAGAATAAAACCATCATTACGACACTATAGAAATGAGAGGTGGGCTCTCCTTTCATGTGCATGCACACGCACATGTATGCATACATACATACATACATATATGTACATATACATGAATGGTCTAGCCACTTGGCCGAAGATCCCCTTCAAAGGTAATTATTAAGTGAAGTTTTTTCTACAAGTAGATCAAAGGAGATGATAACAGCATTTGCTTCAGTTTTCTGCACTGAGTAAGAAAATACTGCCTGTGAGCAATGCTTTAAAGGAGGAATTAAGCAGATAACCGCATCACAGCACACACTGCAGAGAGAAAAGTGGAAGGCAGCTAGCCCTCGGGCACCCTGCACATTGGAGGGGCTGGTGCTTCAGTCCCCAAGCTGGACATCGAGACACCATTTCTTGTGGGATCATGTGATTGATGAGGGTAAAGAGGTTAAAAGGGGAAGCCAGCAAAGAAAATGGGAAAACCAGTAAACTACGGGGCATTTATATCTGACAGCTTGGCCATCAGAAGCCCCGCTACTCAAGTGTCTACACACCTCAAAACCCTGGTGTTTCCTTCCTGGTCTCAGAGGTATGCCTGATGACTTACCAGTAGTTAACAAATGTCACACAAAGGTGCTGAGTTCCCAGGGACTCACTTTTACACTGAAGCAGAGCTTGGCAAATAGAAATTGCTATGCAAACCGGACCTGCTGGAAGGCGTTGGCAAAGCCAATGCCAGCAGCAGCCCACGGCTATCCTGGGGCCATCATCAACCGTTGGCCTTCAGGAATTTTCCCAGCTCCTAGCCTCTGACTCATTTCCTTTTTTTGAAGCTCATCTTGCTGTTCACGTCACTATGAAACTAACTGGAAACTGCTTGCCTTGCCCCCGCTGAGCAACTATGGAAGAGCGTTTATGTGCCCATCTGTCCATCTGTCCACCTCGTGGACTTGGAAACAGAGCCCTTGGTACGTGTTTCACATGAGTTTCATTTTATCCTCCCCCCCCCCCGGGACCTAAGGAGATTCTAGCTCCCTGTGACCACCAAAAGAAGACAGGTGAGACGGAAACAGAATCTGGAGGTCTTCATCGGCGACATCTCATGTCCAAGCCTGCTGAAGAGGAAGAGTCGGGGCGGGCAGAAATGACAGGAACCTTGCTCTTCACTCAAAATTGGTTCAAGGAGAGACGTCTGACACTGACACTTGTCACCATCGTTCTGTGGTCCCATCAGCTGCTGTGTTCCTCTGCTATGGACTTTGTATAACTGGGACATGGTTCCTATGAACTTCTAACATTAGCCAACGCCTGCAAGGCAATGAAGTCTTCCTCCCACTCCACCTCCCCCCGCCCCGCCCCATCCATGTAGGCTGTGACAATGACAGCACCCCCAGGAGACTCAGCCATGCAGATGTAAACGTAGACTGGGGAACAAATGGGAGGAAAGCAAGCGAGCTATTTTGTTGGGCTGAAATTCGGTTTCCCTCTGCTTCACTGATTTTTAAAAAATATTTATTTATTTGAGAGAGGGAGAGAAACTGAAAGACAGAACGATCGAGCAAGTGAGAGAGAGAGAGAGAGAGACGCAGAGGCAGACAGAGAAAATGGGCATACCAGGGCCTCTAGCCAGTGCAAATGAATTCCAGATGCATGTACCACCTTGTACATCTGGCTTTATGTGGATACTGGGGAATGGAACCTGGGTCCTTTGGCTTTACAGGCAAGCTCCTTAACCATCTCTCCAGCCCATGCTTCTTTGAGTTTGTTCTTGTTAGAATTATTCTGGTCTTGTTAGAATTAAACAGTTTTTATTTATTTATTTATTTATTTATTTATTTATTTATTTATTTAGGTTTTCCAAGGTTAAGGTCTCACTATTGCCAGGCTGACTTGGAACTCTATAGTTCCAGGCTGGCCTCAAACACACAGCAATCCTCCTACCTCTGCCTCCCAAGTGCTGGGATTAAAGGCGTGCGCCACCAGGCCGGGCTGAAACAGTTGATTAAAAAGCACTATTTCGTCAGAGCAGGAGAAAGGTCCTATGTGAGGCCGTCCGTGGCCATCACTGTTGACACTGCTCAGTGTGCTGCTTTCACAGATCAAGTCCCAACTTCCAAATTTAGCAATCCTGAACTGAAACGTAGCTTGGCGGAGTCATAGCCTTACCTTAATGATGCAAAGGGAGGGGGAACAAAAGGCAGCCCATTAAAGTTAATCTGATGGCTATCTGGTATCTGAGCTATGTAGCTGACAGCTTAGAAAGAAGATACATGACTGTCTACAATATGCGCACACGAAGCATGCTCCTTACAGCTTCTTACAAACAAGGACAGCAGATTACATCTTTCCAATAAGCTGGGTTTCATCACCAAACTACCACACAGTGGGAAACGCCCAGCCCTCTCTAATAACGGGGTTAATGAAGAGGTGTTGGGTTGGGGAGCGGCTGGAAGACAATATTAGAAGCGCGCAGGTCAGAGCCGGGGTTGCAGGCGAGCTGAGTGCTTTCATATCATCTCTTGGCCCCACGTGTCTTTAAGAACACTAAATTGAACCCAGATTTTACAGGATGAGAAATGTATCCACCAAACAATTGAGTGATTGGGGTTTGGGCGTGACTCCCTCCATTTCTCCTTTCTGGAAACATCCCGCGACCCTTGGCATCTTGGTTCCTGTCTTCATCTGTGCCCCTTCATCAGGATGGGGCACAGTTTCAGGTGTGCAAACTCCGGGCAGAGCTCAGGGCAAGATAGACCCCACTACTGCAATACCAGAAGCTGCCCACGACTGCCTGCCTTGTCAAAATGAATCGTTTTCTCGAATGTTATGTTCTTAGTGGAAACACTAAATTTGCTCTTGGGGTAAAGTTCCTTCTTAATGAGGTGTAAGTCTTGCTGGAACGCCTCCCCCCACCCCCCCCACCCCAACCTCTAAGGCACTTCTCATCAGAGATAACATCAGTCCAGGTGCTGCAGTATTTAAAACCCTAAATCTCTGCTTGTCACTGGAGGAGGGGAGGGAAAAGGTTAAACAAGTTTGTGGAGGGAGATTTCCCAGGTGCTATTTTGCAAGTACAGAGCTAATTGACGGTTGTGCCATAATGGTTCCAGCTGATAGCGATCTTGTAAACACTCCCTGCTTGCCTGGGGAACATTCTCAGGGTGTCCCAGGGAAGCAGCGCCCAGGATTGAGCTGTTTCCATACACACCACCACCAGCAGCACCAGCAGCAGCAGCAGTAGCAGCAGCATCAGCAGCATCAACAGCACCCCAGTCTTGCCCAGGGTGACTTTGAAGTGGGCCAGCCCTGGAATCCCATGGAATTCCAGGATGAAGAAACTCTATCTTGGAAACTGACACCTAAAGTTGCCTAATGAAGTAACCTATTCCCCTCGGGCATGCTCAGTGGAGCTCCAGAAACCAGCACAGCAACTTTCTCAGAAACAAGCAACTTGTTTAAAAAAAAAAAAAAAAAACCACAGAGGGACCTGAACTTAACTCTGGGCTTTTTTTTTTTTTTTTTTAGTTCATCTTTTCTCGGCCCAAGTTCGCTTCTAAATGGCTTAAATCTATCCCTTTTCAATTTTAAGGCTCATAATTCTTTTGCGAGATGTGAAAGGGAAGGCACGCTTTCTCATGGTCACATCCTAGAAGCAGAGAAAAGAATTTCACTTGTGGGCCACTCATCTCATTTTCCAGCTTCGCCCACACCGCCCAGGGCCTTGCACTTGGACCATGGGTAATGTAATTGGATTCCGGGGCCAGGGTGGGAGAGACGCGATAAAGCTGAGGAGAATTCTCACACAAAAGCGCTCGGCCCATTTGCATTTTCATTGGTTTCACAAAAAAAGAAAATATGGAGCCAGTAGAGTTGTTCTAATTTTTGCCATCTTTGAAAAATTACCATCTGCCTGAGCGAAGAGCATTGGCTTTGACCACAATGTGGGCCCCGTGACCTGCAAGGGGTCCACAGCATCCAAAAGTCAAAAATTAAACATCATAATGACATTTGCATTCCCCCTTCCTATTTTTGTAACCTCGTTTTTTTAGCTGTATTTGCTTGGAGATTTTTTTCTTAGGAAAATAGTATTATGCGTGGCATTCAGGCTTCCATAAAAAAAATGATTAAAACCACAGTGTCTTTGATGATTTGTGGTCAGAATCTATAAATAAAACCAACATAAATAAGTAAGCCCTGAAGCGACAATGGGTTAAAAATGAGTCATGTCAGATTTCGTTCACTGTTCAGTTAAATTGCTTTATTTATTTATTTATTTATTTATTTATTTATTTTTGGTTTTAACATTTGTCAGTTAAGGAGAAAATAGCTGCTTACTTAAGGAAGTATGGAAGGGGGGATGGATGCTTGACCCAGCTGCCACTCCCCAGAGGGTACTGGAGTCACTGTGGGAAGTTCCCAGAGGGCCGAGGAACAACTGAAGCAAAGGCGTGGGTAATGTGACTTTTCCTGGCTGCCTCCCTGGCTTCCCTCTGGCCTGTGGAATTATCACTTTATCACGTGGGCCTGGAGGGTTTCATTCAGCTCATTTTATGCATGATACATCCTCCAACAAAGTCATCCAAAGTTTTAGTTTTTGTAAATAATTGAATCTTCTTCTTCATGGTCTCATTTTTCGTAAGGGTTGAGCGTTGGGTGTAGCCATTTTCACAAAATTAACATGTACTTGGACACATTCACCAGCGGGTTATAGGTTTATAGACACAGATGAAAAGAACATTTAAAATATATATCACACAATCAGGGCTGGATGGGTCAGCGGTTAAGACACTTGCCTGCAAATCTGACAAGCTGAGTTCAATTCCCCAGTACCTATATATAGCCAGATGTACAAAGTGGCACATGCATCTGGAATCCGTTTGCAGGGGCTCGAGGCCCTGGTGTGCTCATTCTCTCTCTCCTATCTGCTTGCAAATAAATAAATAAAACTTTTTTAAAAGCTTTAAAAAAAAAAAAAGTCACACAATTTATCTCATGAACTTTGCAGTTCAATTTTTGGCAATTACGATGAGGTCAGGCCAGTGAGGCAATTAGTGACTCTCCAGTCTAAAATGAAACCTGAATTATGTTTAAAATTCTCTCCTTCCAAAGGCAAATTACAAGTCTGTAGCAAAGAGATTTTTCAGAGTGCAGCCCTCAGGTGTCAGGCTAGGGGAGGTGCTGATGCGTGAGGTGGGAGCCAAGGGTGGCAGACTGGCGGGAAAGTGGACAGTTTTGTCATTGACTCAGGCTCTTCCGCACTGCCCCCACTTCATCCACCTCTTTCTAAGAGCTTTGTGGACGTAATGAACCTCTTTACAGACTATTAACCTAGTGGTCCTTGGGCCATGCCCACTGTGGCAGACTTCCAAGTGAGTGTCCTGCCTCCCCCGTCTGGGGAGCTGGCCCACCCACCAACTTCTACTGTGGGCACCCAGAAAAGGGGTAGAATGAAGAGCTGGCTCTCTCCTCAACCTGCACTCTGGTCTGGGCTGATTCCAGTAAGCAGGTGAGACACCGTCATGACTGCCCACTCTGCCAAGCTCCGAGGTCAGCAACTCACAAGCAATAATAAATCAAAGCCATTTACAGAAGTCCCTCCTTGAGGAAAGCGGGGTCCTCAAAGGGCCCAGTGTGGCTGTTTCTGAGAAGCCCTGAGAAAGGGCAGTGGAAACCCCACATGCAGCCAAATAAGATACAGTTAGTTCTCCATCAGTGGTGGTCTCTTTCCTGCGACGGGGTGGCTTTCTGCACTGGAGCACAAAGCCTGGCTCTGCCATGGCCTTCACTGAGCCTTTTTTTTTTTTTTCCCTGTATCGTATCTTCACCCCCTCCCCAAGCTGCAGGCTTGAGGTAGGTCTATTGCAGCCCTCTGCATATGAGGCTTTGCCTCCCTGCAGCTGACCCTGGGAGAGGCTCCCCGCCCAGGTGGCCACACAATTCCTGACTCAGGCCCTTACATCAGGTATGATTTACAGTCTTAGACCAGTGGATAGCCAGCCACTCCGGACATTCCTCACACATCCTGAGTCAGCCAAGACACATCGAGATCATTTTCACAATGAATATAAGTGTAAAATTTTCCCCGCAAAGTCCTCCACTGGATGGCTTATTCTAACCAGCTCACAGGATTCTCCTTCGATCCTGACTTTCCCATATCTGCCTTCTTCTACCACTGCCCCACCTCTTCCTCTTCTTCCTCTTCCTCCTCCTCTTCTTCCTCCTCCTCCTTTTCCTCCTCCTCCTTTTCCTCCTCTCCTTTCTTCTCAGATAAGTATGGATTAAACTATGGCATAGAACTCAGGCTTCCCCTGGGTACCCAAGTACCTGGGATCACATCTCAAACCACAGACCCCCCTCCACAAAGCAAAGACAGCACAGTCCATGCAGCCATCTGCTCCCCGAGAGGACACTGGCCATTCTGCACACATATGTCAAAGCACCATGCAAAAACGTTTGAAACTAAAGGATAGCAGAGACTGGGGCTTAGTAACTTTTAATAGAGCCAAGATATTTACATTAAAAACAGATCATTTGGCCACATTACAAAGTCAGACCCTCTGAATATTTTTTTTTAATTGTGCAGGCATGCATAAACTTATTCCAATTGGCTGATGACCAGAAATCTTTGATATGGATAGCCAACTCCATCCCAAGGAAGTTTCAGCTTCCTAAGGCTGAGGCACCGTGGTAGCATGCATCTGAGCTGGCTAGGTGGGCCAGCTCTGCACCATGGTCTCTCCACAGACATGCTGCCCTCTTCCTCTCACCTGCATGCACCCTGTTACTTAAATACCAGGGTGAGGGCAAAAGTTCTACTGCATCTTTTGAGTCAGAAGCTGAGGAAAATCTAGTCTTTCAAAATGTCATACAGCCTTTTTGTCGCCTATACCCAGTTCCATTAAAAATTACTGGAAACTAAGCCGGGCGTGGTGGTGCACACCTTTAATCCTAGCACTCAGGAGGCAGAGGTAGGAGGATCACTATGAGTTTGAGGCCACCCTGTGACTATATAATGAATTCCAGGTCAGCCTGGGCTAGAGTGAGACTCTACCTCAAAAAGAACAACAACATCAAAATTACTGGAAATTACCTCACAGTGGCTGACGCTACCTACACAAGACCTGCATAATAGGAGGGAAAAAAGGGATGACATCATAGTTAGAAAAGAGAAGGGATCCAGTGGAGGGGGGATACAGGAGGGGAAAAAGAGAAGGCTGTGGAAGGGGATTATGATCATGGCATGTTGTCAATATTTGTGGAAGTTGCCAAAAAAAGTTAAAGAAGCCAGGTGTGGTAGTGTGTGCCTCTAATCCCAGCACTTAGGAGGCAGAAATAGAAGGAGTGCCATGCATTCAAGGCCAGCCTAGAGCTACAGAGTGAACCCCTGCCTCAAAAAATCAAAAGTTAAATAGGGCTGGAGAGATGGCGGTTAATTAAGGCACCTGCCTGTGAATGCTAAGAATGCCTGTTCGAATCTCCAGGTCCCACGTTTAGCCAGACTCAAAAGTGATGCAATTGCACACTGCTGCACTTGCCCACAAGGGGGCGCACATGTCTGGAGTTTGTTCACAGTGGCTGAGAGGCTGCTGGTGCACCCATTCTCTCTCTCTCTCTCTGTCTCTCAAATTAAAATAAATATATAAATAACTTAAATAAATAAAAAATACTGGAAATCTAGGAAATGTTTGAATACATTTGTGAGGTAAGAATTGCTAAACTTGACACAATTACTAAATAACTCACTTGAATTTAATTCCTGTAGGGACATTTGTGTCTCTTTCCTGTGAACTTCTGGGCATGTGACATCTTTTCAGTAGATTTAAAATTAAAAAAAAAAAAAAAAATTCCAGCCAGGCCTGGTGGTGCTCAGAAATGCTTAGAAAGCTGAGGGAAAATTTGTAGTTCCAGACTACCTTGGCTGAGAGAGCAAGTTCAAGGGCAGTCTGGGCAAATTAGTGCAGCTCTTTTTCATATAAAGTGAAATGAGAGCTGGGAGTGTTTGCTAGCATTATGCATTGTTCCAGAGCACCATAAAAACCATCTAAACAAAAGATGTTGTCAACAGAAAACCACACTGCAGAACTCAGAGAGTCATCACTTAGTTTACAGAAGTTTGGAAAACAAACACCCATAGCTTTTCCACTGTATTTCTACATGAGTGTAATGGGAGGAAAGGAAAGTGAACCCAAGACCAGTAGCTTTTCTACTTTGTGTGTGTCTGTATACATATATACATATATATTTACATATATACATATGCATACATTTTATACATATAAATATATATGTAGTATAATTTGAGCGAGGGAAGGAAGAGGTTGGAAGACTTTTCTTCTATTTTTAAAAATATTTTAGTTTTATTTATTTATTTGAGAGAGAGAGAGATACAGAATAGCAGGTAGAGAGAGAGAAAGAGCGAGAGAGAATGGGCACGCCAGGGCCTCCAGCTGCTGCAAACGAACTCCAGATGCATGCGCCACCTTGTGCATCTGGCTTACGTGGGTCCTGGGGAATCAAACCTGGGTCCTTTGGCTTTGCAGGCAAATGCCTTAACTGCTAAGCCATCTCTCCAGCCCTGGAAGAGATTTTATTTGATGAACTTTTCCATCATGACTGGTACTCACCATCAACTGCCTTGTGCTAAATCAACCGTAGCGCACAGACTGGAGCACACATATGGAACATTACAAAGAAGGTAGCAGAGCTGCTGAGAGGAGAATCTACCCCAGATGGTGGGTGGGGAAGGTGGAGGGGCCTGGGCAGGGGGTGAATCAATAGAGCTCCAGTTCAGAGTTGAAGTTTCTCCACAAGAGGAAAGCTTCAAGCACCCTTGACCTTGGTGAACTTGTTTCTGGCACCCCATACAGACCTGTGTTCAGTAAATTCTTTTTTTTTTTTAAATTGTTTTTATTGACAACTTCTATACTTACATACAAAAAATGCATGATATTTCCCTCCCCTGCCCCCATACCCCTTTAGAACTCCAATCTCCATCATATCCCCTCCCTCTCTCCATTAGTCTCTCTTTTAATTTGATGTCATCATCTTTTTCTCCTATTATGAGGGTCTTGTGAAGGTATGGCTAGGCACTGCAAGGTCATGGATAACAAGGCTAATTTCTTTCTGGACAGTTGCATTGTAAGGAGTCGTACCCTTCCTTTGGCTCTTACATTCTTTCTGCCCCCTCTTCCGTAATGGACCCTGAGGCTTGGAGGGTGTGACAGAGATGTTTCAGTGCTGGACACTCCTCCATCCCTTCTTCTCAGCACTATGTTGCCTTTTGGGTCATCCCAGTGGTCATTGCCATCTGAAAAGAGAAGCTTCTTAATTTTCCTCCTTTCAAATGGCTTGAGCCTTTTTACACCCCTATTTTTAGGAAGCCCCAAGAAGAGAGGAATTATACAAGCAGTCAGACATAAACCCCAAATATTGCCAAACCGTGCGGGAATTCCTGCTATCACGCTTCATGTCCATGAAGATGTGGCCCTAAGACGAGTCTCTTTTCGGTGGGATTTGAAATGTTTAACGTCTCTTGGAGGAATAAGCTATGTGCCTCCTGGGAATAGACAGACATTTATTTTTCTGCCAACCCTAAGTCTCCTATGGAGGAATGGATGGTCATCTCTGTGTCCACCCTGGGGCCTGTAACTGTTTCCCAACCCAAGGACAGCTTCCCTGGAACAGGCATTCCTGTGTCTCCCTTCCAGCAGGCAATTGTGCTCTCAGATGAGCAGGGGCTGCATGCTCCATCAAACAAGTGCGCCCACCCTGGGCTGGGAAAGTGGTTCCCTCCTCCATTTCTTATTACCTCTGCTGAGTGAAAGCATCCCATTTAATCACTAAAAGAAGACAGATTATCGTCTGTGGCTTCTGCTCAAAGCAATATTTCAACAGTTGTTTCTTTCTAATGCATTTTCTTTGTTTTTACAACTGTTCTCTACTCTGAATAGTTTTCAGTGTTGGCAATGAGTGAGGTGAATGGTCCTTGCTTATTGGAGAGAGGAAAGAAAAAGCTGTAATTTAGCCATGAGAAGAAAATTCAAGTCCAGCTAAGTGAGCAAGGGTTGGAAAGTTTCACAGGCCTGGATGGGTACATGTGTCACAGGTAAAATGCTGTCCTAGAGTAAGAGAGATAACTGAGAAAAAAAGCTGTCTGACTTCAAGTTTGTCTCCCCGATGGCATGAACCAAAGAACTCTCCTTACATTTAATAACAGTTACTGAGGGGCTGGAGAGATGGCTTAGGGGTTAAGCCACTTGCCTGAGAAGCCTAAGGACCCAGGTTCAATTCCCCATACCCATGTAAGCCAGATTCACAAGATTGCACATGCATCTGGAATTTGTTTGCAGTGGCTAGAACCCTAGTGTGCCTAGTGTGTGTGTGTGTGTGTGTGTGTGTGTGTATGTCTGTGTGTGTGTCTCTACCTTCCTCTCCATCTCAAGTAAATATATAAATAAAGTCTTACCATCTATTTCTCAAGGGAAACCAAGGGCCTTGGCAAAAGCCTTTAATGTTTTGGAGGCTACAGGGACCTCCCTGGCCAACAAGTCACTGGAAGGCAGCCCATCCCAGGCACTGAAAATTTTCTAGTAACAATGTGACATTATTCAAAGAAAGTAGGTTTGCGCTGGAGAGATGGCTTAGCGGTTAAGGCGCCTGCCTCCTAAGCCTAAGAACGCTGGTTCCAATCTCCAGTGGTTCCAATCTCCAGGTCCCACGTTTAGCCAGATGCAAAGTGATGCAAGGGCGCAATGCCACACCTGACCACAAGGGGGCGCATGCATCTGAAGTTCATGCACAGCAGCTGAGAGACTGCTGGCATGCCCATCTCTATCTGTCTTCCTCTCCCTCTCTCTCTGTCTCTCTCTGACTCTCTCCAAAAAAAAAAAAACTAGGTTTACATAAGTCTTATTCAGAATATCTCGAAATATACATATACATACATATATATTTTGAGATATATATATATATATATATATATATATATATAATATTTTAAGATAATAGTTACTGAATCAAAGTGTCCTTACCTCTCCAGCTTACTAAATGTCAGGTCTACAACCCCTAAGGGAGGATCCTGGAACCTGGGGTGCAGAACAAACACAACATGGGAACAAAGCACTAGAGGATCCAGTTTCCTTGGTTAGGCAGATGGATCCTGAAAAACGCCCTTTGGTGCATGGCTGTTCTCTAACCCAAGATGGCAAAGAAGGTGGCCTCACTTCCTCCTTTTTCTCAGTCTAAGTGAATTTTCCTAGAAAGCTGGCTTGGTCAGCTTTCTGTTCTTTTATGTTAAGCAATCATGGACTCTAAACAAGCATTCTTCATTTAACATGACCAACATGGACTCTGGAGGAACCTTCCTTTCATTTAAGCTGACCAACCTTGGACTCTGGATGGACCTTTATCTTCATTTAAGATGACCAAACATGGACTCTGGACAGGTTTCTGTCTTCATTAAAGCTAACCAATAGGGACTCTCAATAGCAGTAGCATTTTTAAATATTATGGCAAAAAAAAAAAAATAATAAGACCGTCATAAGGTAAGTCAATAGCTAAATGGAAACTAAGACAAGAAATGTTTATTTATAGCGCAGGGGCTGGAAAAGAAGGGCTGGGCGGATGGCTCAGTGATTGCCTGGAAACTCTGACTACCTGAGTTCTGACCCCCAAACCACCTGGAAAAGCTGAAAACTGTGGCTGACTTCTGTAACCCCTCGCGCCCACAGCCAGAGGGGAGGCAGAGACAGAGGATGCTCACGAACCACAAGTGGTCAGGTGGGAGGCGAGCACCACCGTGAAAGCTGTCCTCCGACTTGACCTGTACTGTGGGCCACACGTGCCTGCATTTGAAGGAGAAACAGGCAGCTAGTTAGGGACAGAAGCCCACAGAGGCAACAGGGAGCTGTCATTCTGTCCATCCTGGCAAAACTGAAACTTGGGTCTGATCCTGTCTCATCCAAGACAGCTGCCAGGGACATGCCAAGCCTCAGCTTGGTCTCTCTGGGTCAGCCCCCTGACTCCACAAACCAATCAGATCCTGGCTCCCGCCCCTTGAGCCCATGAGCCAATCAAGCCTGTGCTTACACGCCTGAGTCTGATGAGGAGGCCCACTTTTATTGGATGCCTGGTCTATATAAATAGGATGCCCCGTCCTCTCTTTAACCAGTGATCACCTGTGTGGGAACCTGCGTGTAAGCCAGCTTAGTCTTCCTGTTTGCCTTCCATGAGTATCATGCTGTAGGTCATTTCTCACTTTGGTTATATGTCCGATTTATTGTTGCCTCTGAGCCCTTCACCATTTCTTAATCCTGTCTGGTCTTTAAAAAAAAAAACACTTTATTTATTTATTTATTTATTTATTTATTCATTCATTCATTCATTTAATTTATTTATGAGAGTGAAAGAGGCACATAGAGAATGGACACACCAGGGCCTCTAGCCACTGCAAACTGAACTCTAGACTCACGAGTCACCTTTTGCAGCTGGCTAACGTGGATACTGAGGAACTGACCCTGGGTCCTTAGACTTTGCAGGCAGACACCTGAACTAAGCCATCTTTCCAGCCTGCCTCTGGTCTTTTATCAGAAGGGAATCTTTTGGATCTTTTGCTCTGCTTTCCACATGTGGGAGTCTTTGCATCTTCCCTCTCCCTTTCTATTTCAGGGAGAATTTCAGAATTCTCCGCTGGCTTCAGTCTTTCATCTGGTCTCCTCCCTGGATCTTAATCCCCCTAAAATAAATCTGAGTCATGGTTTACAGCGACCTCTTACTTTGATTACCTTCAGTGCTCATTCTTGTCTGAATTTCCCAGTCTGTGCTTTGGTGCTTTTCCTGTTATCGTACTTAATCTCTTAACTTTCTTCTCTGTGGCCTCTCTCAGACCTGATGCTCTTATGCTTTGCCTCCACATTTCTTCTAAATCTTCTAGTTCCGGATTCCACGTGCAAAGCTCCAGCCTTTTCCTAGATACCAATTTCCCCTAAATAAACCTCACTATTTATTATTTCTTCCTACACATACTCAATAATTCATAATTTGTCCTCATTTTTATCAATCTGTTTTAAAAAATTGCATAAGGACCCAAAACTTGGGGTTTACAAGTTTGGGACAGCCCCCTCCTGAACCCCCAAATCCCCAATATCACATTCATACATGTGAGCACCTGCATGCACACACACACACAAATGCAAACACACATCAAATACATTAATTAAGTTTTTTTTTTTTAATGGGAAAGACAAAGGTCAAGAGTTTATAGAAAAATAGGCAAAGGGACTCCCAGGCAAGATGGTGGGATGGACACCTCACCCAAGCAACAAGAGATCTGGAAATGAACTTGGGGAGCCTGGTGAGACCCCGGTGGAGAAGCAGGAGGGAGCTGCTACCAGTCAGTGGGGCTGAACTCCAGCAGCTGTCGGGAAGTGCTTCTCCCTGCTCACAACAGCTCTGCCCTGTGAGTGCCAATAACAGCCTTGGAAATAAAGGATTGGGAAGATCTTCTCCCTTTCATACCAGCCCCACAAAATCATGACAACCTGGAGGAGAGGGGATCCTGTGAGTGAGTTCCAGAGAACACCTCCAAGCAGCATTCCACAGCCTTCCCTCCCCCATAGGCCAGTACAGGGAACACCAGCATCTGCACTTGATGCTTCCTACACAGCATCAAGATCATTCACAACTGCCTCAAGAAAGAAAAAGAGAGAGAGAGACAAAGAGAGAGAGAGAAGAGAAAGAAAGAAAGAAAGGAAGGAAGGAAGAAAGGAAGGAAGGAAGAAAGAAAGAAAGAAAGAAAGAAAGAAAGAAAGAAAGAAAAAGAAGGAAATAAAAGAAAAGAAAAGAAAAAAAGAAAAGAAAGAAGGAAAAGAAACCTAGAAATAAACCTAGCCAGGAAGGGAACATTTTAGACTTCCTCTAAGAGGGACGTTTATACCTTTAACTGACTATATTAAGAAATTGGAGGGCTGGAGAGATGGCTTAGCGGTTAAGGCGCCTGTCTCCTAAGCCTAAGAACTCTGGTTCCAGTCTCCAGTGGTTCTAATCTCCAGGTCCCACATTTAGCCAGATGCAAAGTGACGGAAGGGTGCAATGCCACACTTGACCACAAGGGGGCGCACACATCTGGATTTCGTTAGCAGCAGCTGAGAGACTGCTAGCGCGCCCATCTCTGTCTCCCTCTTTCCTCTCTCTGTGTCTCTCTCCAAAGGAAGGAGGGAGGGAGGGAGGGAGGGAGGGAGGGAGGGAGGGAGGGAGGGAGGGAGGGAGGAATTGGAGCTATCTAAACTAAATAAGTTAGTGATACATCAAAGACCTTGGAAAAGGAAGAATAAACCAAGCCAAAAATTAGTGGATAAAAAGAAATAACTATGATCAAGTTAGAAAATAATAAAATAGAAACAAAAATACAAAGAATCAATGAAACAAAGAGTTGGTTCTTTGGGGGAGTAAATAAGATTGCTAAATCCTTAATGAAACTAACTAAAAGAGAGAGAAGCACCACATTTATAAAGTAAGAGATGAGAAGGTAGACATTACAACAGATACCATAAAATTCAGAAAATCATAAGGACATACCTTATAAATATATACTCTGCTAAACTGGAAAATCTGAAAGAAACAGATGAATTTCTAGGTACATATGACCTACCAAAATTAAATCAAGATAAGAAAAACCATTTAAACAGACCTTGATAAGCAATGAGGTTGAAACACCTCCTCATTAAAGGAATTCCAGGGCTGGAGAAATGGCTTACAGGTTAAGGCGTTTGCCTGCAAAGCCAAAGGATCCCGGTTCGATTCTCTAGGACCCACGTAAGCCAGATGCACAAGGGGGCGCATGCGTCTGGAATTCAATTGCAGTGGCTGGAGGCCCTGGTGTGGCCATTCTCTCTCAAATAAATAAATAAAATATATTAAAAAAAGAATTCCAGGCACAGATAGATTCATTGGTACAATTCACCATACCTTCAAAGAAAAACTAACAGCAATGCTTTTCAAAGTATTCCAAAAAAAATAACACTGCCAAAATCCTTTTTTTTTTTCCAAAAATTATTTATTTACTTTAGAGAGGGGAAAAAGTGAATGAAGGAGAGAGAATGGGTACACCAGGGTCTCTAGCCACTCTAAACTAACTCTGGATGCATGCACCACCTTGTGCGTGCAATTTACGTGGGTACTGGGACATCAAACCTGGGTCCTTTGGCTTTGCTGGCAAGCATTGCATTGTAACCTCTAAGCCATCTCTCCAGCCCCCCAAACTCCTTTTAGGAAGCCAGTTTTACCCTGATACCAAAACCAGATGAAGTCACAGCAGAGAAAGACTAACTCACACACTCTCAGTCAGCACCCACCCTCACCTGCAGGATCTCTCCTTCCAGCCTTACCTCACTGCAAGGCAGGGCCAGCTTCCCAGCCCTGCTTCCTCAAGTGGGGTTCGGGACAAAGCAGCAGCCGTGTGGTGCGGAGGCAGGGGCGTGACATGCTTGAAGTTTCCATCCAGCTCCACACAACTCTGAAGCATTCCACACGGCTGTATGTTTCACACAGCTCCACAGCATTCCACACGACTCCACAGCATTCCACGTGGCTCCACAGCATTCCACGTGACTCCACAGCACTCCACAGCATTCCACGTGGCTCCACAGCATTCCACGTGGCTCCACAGCATTCCACACGACTCCACAGCATTCACGTGGCTCCACAGCATTCCACGTGGCTCCACAGCATTCCACATGACTCCACAGCATTCACGTGGCTCCACAGCATTCCATGTGGCTCCACAGCATTCCCACACGGCTCCGCATTGGCTCCACAGCATTCCACGTGGCTCCACAGCATTCCACGTGACTCCATTCCAGCATTCCACGACTCCACAGCATTTCCATGTGGCTCCACAGCATTCCACACAACTCCACAGCATTCCACGTGACTCCACAGCATTCCACGTGACTCCACAGCATTCCACACAATTCCACAGCATTCCACGTGGCTCCACAGCATTCCACATGACTCCACAGCATTCCACGTGGCTCCACAGCATTCCACGTGACTCCACAGCATTTCCACAGCATTCCCACAGCATTCCACACTCCACAGCATTCCACACAGGCTCCACAGCACGACTCCACAGCATTCCACGTGGCTCCACAGCATTCCACAACTGGCATTCCACGTGGCTCCCAGCATTCCACACGACTCCACAGCATTCCACGTGGCTCCACAGCATTCCACGTGGCTCCACAGCATTCCGGCTGCATTGACTCCACAGCATTCCACGCTCCACGCGGCTCCACAGGCACACGGCTCCACAGCATTCCACGACTGGCTCCACAGCATTCCACACGACTCCAGCATTCCCACGACTCCACAGCATTCCACGCTCCACAGCATTCCACACACTCCACAGCATTGACAGCATTCCACGTGGCTCCACAGCATTCCCAGCATTCCACAACTCCACAGCATTCCACATGACTCCACAGCATTCCCACACACCTCCACAGCATTCCACACGGCTCCACAGCATTCCACATGGCTCCATAGCATTCCACCAGCTCCACAGCATTCCACGACTCCACCATTCCACACGGCTCCCAGCATTCCACACACAGCATTCCACGTGGCATTCCACACAACTCCACAGCAGCATTCTCCACAGCATTGGCTCCACAGCATTCCACGTGGCTCCACAGCATTCCATGTGACTCCACAGCATTCCACGTGACTCCACAGCATTCCACATGACTCCACAGCATTCCACACAATTCCACAGCATTCCACATGGCTCCACAGCATTCCACGTGGCTCCACAGCATTCCACAGCATTGGCTCCACAGCATTTCCACAGCATTGACTCCACAGCATTCCCACACTGGCATTCCACCACAGCATTCCACACAGCTCCACAGCATGGCTCCACAGCATTGGCTCCACAGCATTCCCATGTGACTCCACAGCATTCCACGTGACTCCACAGCATTCCACATGGCTCCACAGCATTCCACATGACTCCACAGCATTCCACGTGACTCCACAGCATTCCACACAATTCCACAGCATTCCACACGGCTCCCACAGCTCCACAGCACACGGCTCCACGACTCCACAGCATTCCACATGGCTCCACAGCATTCCACTCCACAGCATTCCACACGACTCCACACTCCACAGCATTCCACGTGGCTCCACAGCATTCCACGTGACTCCACAGCATTCCACGGCTCCACAGCATTCCACACGGCTCCACAGCATTCCACACGACTCCACAGCATTCCACACGACTCCACAGCATTCCACACGGCTCCACAGCATTCCACACGACTCCACAGACTCCACAGCATTCCACTCCACAGCATTCCACTCTCCACAGCATTCCACGCTCCACAGACACGGCTCCACAGCATTCCACACAGCACGGCTCCACAGCATTCCACACAACCACAGCATTCCACGTGGCTCCACAGCATTCCCACACTCCACAGCATTCCACACGGACTCCACAGCATTCCCACTCCACAGCATTCCACACGGCTCCAGCATCGGCATTCCACGGCTCCATTCACATGACTCCACAGCATTCCACATGACTCCACAGCATTCCACTCCACAGCATTCCCACGGCTCCACAGCCACAGCATTCCACACGGCTCCACAGCATTCCACAGCATTCCACACGGCTCCACAGCGACTCCACAGACTCCACAGCATTCCACAGCATTCCAGCATTCCACCACTCCCACAGCATTCCACACAACTCCACAGCATTCCACGTGGCTCCACAGCATTCCACACGGCTCCACAGCATTCCACACGGCTCCACAGCATTCCACACAACTCCACAGCATTCCACGTGGCTCCACAGCATTCCACACGGCTCCACAGCATTCCCACAGCATTCCACACGACTCCACAGCATTCCACACGGCTCCACAGCGGCTCCACAGCATTCCACACGACTCCACAGCATTCCACGTGGCTCCACAGCATTCCACACTCCACAGCATTCCACACGGCTCCACAGCATTCCACACGGCTCCACAGCATTCCACAGCATTCCACACGGCTCCACGCATTGGCTCCACAGCATTCCACCGGCTCCACAGCATTCCCACAGCATTCCACGTGGCTCCACAGCATTCCACACGGCTCCACAGCATTCCACGACTCCACAGCTCCACAGCATTCCCATGGCTCCACAGCATTCCACACGACTCCACAGCATGGCTCAGCATTCCACACGGCTCCACAGCATTCCACGTGGCTCCACA
The DNA here is from genome assembly GCA_036365145.1 of Orientallactaga sibirica. Classification (NCBI taxonomy): domain Eukaryota; kingdom Metazoa; phylum Chordata; class Mammalia; order Rodentia; family Dipodidae; genus Orientallactaga; species Orientallactaga sibirica. The sequence continues at coordinate 3,840,207 of JAEOAD010001845.1, forward strand.
GCATTCCACACGGCTCCACAGCATTCCACGTGCCTCCACAGCATTCCACACAGCTCCACAGCATTCCACGTGGCTCCACAGAATTCCACACGACTCCACAGCAATCCACACAGCTCCACAGCATTCCACGCAGCTCCACAGCATTCCACATGACTCCACAGCATTCCACACGACTCCACAGCATTCCACGTGACTCCACGGCATTCCACATGACTCCACAGCATTCCACACGACTCCACAGCATTCCACATGATTCCACAGCATTTCACGTGACTCCACGGCATTCCACATGACTCCACAGCATTCCACATGACTCCACGGCATTCGACTCCACGGCATTCCACGTGGCTCCACAGCATTCCACACGACTCCACAGCATTCCACATACAGTGTCATGGTAAGGGCAATGAGACTGTTCGGTGATAGGCAGAGTCATGGTAATGGCAGTGAGACTGTTCAGTGACAGGCAGAGTCATGGTAACAGCAGTGAGACTATTCATTGACAGACAGGGTCATGGTAATGGCAGTGAGACTGTTCAGTGACAGGCAGAATCATGGTAACAGCAGTGAGACTGTTCAGTGACAGGCAGAGTCATGGTAACAGCAGTGAGACTGTTCAGTGACAGACAGCATCATGGTAATGGCCGTGAGAAGGTTCAGTGACAGACAGGTCATGGTAACAGCAGTGAGACTGCCTTATAGAAGGAGAGGAGACAGTGCACATATAATGACATTAGACTCCACTCACCATCCCTGCCTGTGCATCTACATGATGGGGCTTTGGTGCCAGAGTGTGGACTCAGGAGACAGAGGAAGAGATCTTCCCATGATGCAGCTACCTTAGACCCTCCCAGTGCCCCTGCCATTCTCCCTGGTCAACCCACTGGTTCACCCAGGTGGACTTGAATCAAACCCTTTCTGTGTTCCGTGGTGTCCTCTTTCCCTGAGCTGAGAGTCTGTGGTCTCCCCAGGAGAAGTCAGAGAAGAATGGCACAGGGTTTGTCCTTGCGTGGCTAGTTTATGTCATCTTGCGTATTTTCCAGGTCCATACACATTGCAGTGTGTGCCATACTGTCTGTATTGATTTATTTATTTATGAGAGAGAAGCAGACAGAGTCAGAATGGGCAGGCCAGGGTCTCTAGCCACTGCAAATGATCTCCAGATGCATGCACCATCATGTATCTTTACATGAGTACTGGGGAATAGAACCTGGGTTTTGAGGCTTTGCAGGCAAGAGCCTTAACTGCTGATCCATCTCTCCAGCTCACTGACTTTACTCTGTAAGGCTGATATTGCATGGTACACATATGCCACATTTTGTGTAGTCATTCATTCATTCATTCATTCAATATTGGACACTGTTGCAGTTACTCTTGCCCTGTTGTAATAAAGCACCTCACCAAAATCAGCTGATGGCAGGAAAGTTGTTTATTTTGACTTACAGACTCAAGGGGACACTTCATGATGGCAGGGGAAAACGATGGCACAAGTAGAGGCTGGATATCACCTCTGCCACAACAGGTGGAAAACAGCAGCAGGAGAGTGTGCAAGTCACACTGGCAAGCTAGGGGTTAATAAACCTCAGGGTCCACCCCCAGCAACGCACGTCCTCCAGCAAGGCTCCACCTCCCTAAACGGCCATCAGCTGGGAACCAAGTGTTCAAAGCACATGAGTTTATGGGGACACTTAATTCAAAGCACCACAGACACTTATGTTGCTTGCAACTTTTGTCTGCTTCCATGAGCATGGGGGGCAGGGGGTACAGGCATGTGCTCCGGCTCATGGTGGGACTTTTCCTTCACAGGACTGCTAAGTCTTAGATGTTTCAGGACTTATCTGAATTTTCCCACAGGGGCTATTCCATTCTGCACACTCATTGGACTGGCAATGCATGAGGACTCCACCTTCCTGTCTTCTGGCTTTTGCTAGTAGCCAAGCTAATGGGTGTGAGGCAGGCTTGATTTGTATTTTCTGATCTGTACTCATATTGAACATCTTTCCACGTACTTACTGGTCAATTCTGTCTTCCCTGGAGAAATGTTGATTGAAGATCTTTTCCCTATTTAAAAAAAAAAAAAAAAATCCGGTTCTGGGCTGGAGAGATGGCTTAGCAGTTAAGGCGCCTGCCTCCTAAGCCTAAGAACGCTGGTTCCAATCTCCAAGTCCCACGTTTAGCCAGATGCCAAGAGACGCAAGGGTGCAATGCCGCACTTGACCATAAGGGGGCGCATGCATCTGGATTTCATTCTCAGCAGCTGAGACACTGCTGACGCGCCCATCTCTATCTGTCTTCCTCTCCCTCTTTCTCTCTCTCTCTCTCTCTCTCTCTCTTGGTCTCTCTCCAAAAAAAATAATGAATAAATAAAATTTTTTAAAAAAATACATATTTAGAGAGAGAGAATAGGCACACCCAGGGCCTCTAACCACTGCAAACGATCTCCAGATGTGTGCGCCACCTTGTGCAACTGGCTTATGTGGGACCTGGAGAATAGAACCTGGGTCCTTAGGCTCTGCAGGCATGCGCCCTGACTGGTAAGCCATCTCTCCAGCCTGGTTGTTGTATTCTTGACTTGACAGCAGCTATCAGCACCTGCCCAAGACCTGCACAATATTGAGCCCATTGGCATGCCATCACAGATGATGGAGGACAAACAAAGCACAAAGATGGAAGAGTGGGAAAGAAGAAGAGGTTTAGTGAAAGAAGGATGGGAGAGGGGAGGACAACCAAAGGCAATGAGAGGAAATTACGATCAAAACACAAAGGCAATGAGTGGAAACGCTTTAATCCCAGCTCTTGGGAGGCAGAGGTAGGAAACACACTAGAATTAATTCCAGGTCAGCCTGGGCCAGAGTGAGACCATACCTCGAAAAAAAAAAAAATTGACATCATGGACATTGTCAATGAAAAGTTAAAATAGATATATTGAACATAAAAAGAAGCAATAAAATCTGCAAACAGCCAGACATGGTGGTGCACGCCTTTAGTCCCAGCACTTGGGAGGCAGAGGTAGGAGGATCGCCATGAATTTGAGGACACCCTGAGACCACAGCGTGAACTCCAGGTCAGCCTGGGCAAGAGTGAGACCCTACCTTGATAAATAAAAACAACAACAACAAAAGAAGTCCTCAAATGAGTGAGTATATAATTATTTTAAAGGAAGCGTGGACAGTAACTGTAGTGCTTTCAGGGCATCTTGGTGGGAATAATATATACATTTAGCCAGACAAGAGCAGGCTTTATACCCCTAAGGCTCATGACCTCCCCTGCCATAGACTTTTGCTTAGAATTAAAGAATTGACTAAAAATATGACTGAGAAGGATAATTATAAAATTATATTTATTGATGGAAGTACAGAGCCAAGGAAAGGCACCCCACGTGGCTAGAGATCCCACATGGACGGCCTGGGAAAGCCGTGGAAAGAAAAATAAGAAAACAAAGTTTAAAGAGCTCCTGCTACGTGGGGAGCTGATGGGGGTAAAGAGCCCACGTGGAGAGTAAGGGCTAGGGGGACTCCCCCCTAAACTCACCAGCAGCTGAAGTCCCCAAGTGATCAGGCAGCACAGAAGGTGTACCCTCCCCTCGCAATGTATTTATAACCTTATGGTGGTGGGCCCTACCTTCCGACTCAGGTGAACCAGAGGGATAGCTGCTGGTTTGGGCTAGGGGCTGTCTCAGGAAGAGGCTAGCCCTGACACCAACTTCCAGGGGACTAAACTTGACCCACCACAATGCTTAAATCCTAGAAAAGGCCTCCCTCCTGGGGGGGGCCCAGATTGATTGTGGATAAGCAGGTCTAGGGAAGTGATAAAAACTCTAGCAAGTATAGACCATCCTGCAGCCAAGTTCAAGAAACTACCTACCTACCTATTGGGGAGCCCATCACAGAGGGTTGTTTCCTCTTCAGTAACAATTCTTCTTGTCAGGAAAGTGCTGTGTGTTTATCAGATATAATTAGGCAGTGAAGGAGGCCCAAACCTGGGTTGGATCCCCAGCACTGACCAAAAAACTAAAATTAAAAATTCAAATAAGGGTTGGAGAGATGGCTTAGCCATTAAGGCATTTGCCTGCAAAGCCAAAGGACCCAGGTTCAAGTCCCCAGGACCCATATAAGTCATATGCACAAGGGGGGGGATGCGTGCAGCTGGAGTTCGTTTGTGGTGGCTGGAGGCCCTGAGTGCCCATTCTCTATCTGCCTCTGTTTTTCTCCTTCTCGCTCTCTCAAATGAATAAATAAAAATAAAAACTATTTTAAAAAGAAGAAGAAATCAAATAAGACAGCTAGCAACAAAGATAAAAAGGACAGATGGTCTATCTAAGGACTTGGCCCATCTTCAGTTTGGCGACACTGTGTCACCTCTGTCTAGGAGCGCTCTGCCCTGCACATTGCCAACAGGCCATCATCGTAGGTCTGACACGTAGCTGTGCACCTGTTGCTCTGTGGTTCCTCTCATCAGCAGGATTCTAAGTCCTGGACAGGCTTGATGGGAGGGGCCTCATGTGCTGATGTACCACTCTGACCTTCCCAATGTCCTCTGTTGGTTTTCCTACTGATGTTTATTTCTTAATCTTTTTGTAATATTTTATTTATCTATCTATTTATTTATTTATTTGAGAGAGAGAGAGAGAGAGAGAGCCTCCAGCCACTGCAAATGAATGCCAGATGCATGACACCATGTGCATCTGGCTTACATGGGTACTGGGGAATTGAACCTGGCTTGTCATGCACATGCCTTAACCACTAAGCAATCTCTCCAGCCCTAGAACTCTCTTTCAGTCAGAAACATTGTTTTGCCCCATTTTATCATTTCTTATTCTTTATTTACTTTTTGGTTTTTCGAGGTAGGGTCTTGCTCTAGCCTGGGCTGATCTGGAATTTACTATACAGTCTCCGAGTGGTCTTGAAGTTATGGAAATTTGCCACCATGCCTGGCCCATTTCATCACTGCTTTTAGCCATATTCTTGTATTCTGCCTTAATGGACTTTATTTATTTATTTATTTATGTTTCTGAGACAAGATCTCACTATGTAAATCAGGCTAATCTAGAACTCATGACTTCCCTGGGCCATGATCACAAGTGGATGCTGGCACTCTTTCTCCAACTTTTATTTTTCCTTAACATTTCATTGTCTTTTCAGAAGAATTATATCAGAAAGTTGTTTTCAACTCAGAACCAATGTGGTAAAAACTCCACTTCATTTTCTTCCTGATTTTCTGTAGTTTTATTTTCTGGTTTTAGTTCTCAAACTTGAATATTTTGCCCATCATAAATTTATTCTTATGTAAGATGTGTATTTGTATTTTGCATGATGAATTTCTAACAGATTTTATTTATTTATTTGAGAGAGAGAGAATGGAGAGGAGAGGCAGATAGAATGGGTGCGCTAGGGCCTCCAGCCACTGCTAATGAACTCCAGTTGCATATACCACCTTGTGCTTCTGGCTTATGTGGGTCCTGTGGAATTGAACCTGGGTCCTTAGGCTTAGCAGGCAAGCACCTTAACTATTAAACCATCTCTCCAGCCATGCAGGATGATTTTATTTATTTATTTGTTTGTTTATTTATTTTTTTGCTTTTGTTTTTGCAATGTAGGGTCTCACTCTAGCTCAGACTGACCTAGAATTCACTATGTAGTCCCAGGCTGGCCTTGAACTCATGGTAATCCTCCTACCTCTGCCTCCCGAGTGAGTGCTAGGATTAAAGGCGTGAGCCACCATGCCCAGCTAATATTACATTTTTAAGAGTTATTTTATTTTTAATTTTTTTTTTGATGTAGAGTCTCACTCTAGCTCAGGATGATCTGGAATTCACTATGTAATCTCAGGTGGCCTCAAACTCATGGCAATCCTCCTTCCTCTACCTCCCAAGTGCTGGGATTAAAGATGTGCACCACCACACCTGGCCAGAATGTGTATTTTATGCCTAAAAATGGCCAGGGGCGGCAGCTAAGTCCCTCGTCATATTCTCTTGAGTCCTTCACAGTTTTCTAGGTGTGGTCCTGTGTGATCTTGGACATCTGCCCCACAACCTGCTGTCCACCACTCATTTTGGCTTTTCGTAGACATCTGCCCAGTAATCGCCACTACTGGGACACTCTGTAAAAGGTCATGAGTGACAGAGTGATGCACAGGAGAGGTTTTTTTCAAAGTCACGTAGGGAACAAAAAATATATGTAAAATTCCAAGCTAGCCAATAGAGCTAAACATGGGTATCAGTGAATTGGAAGGGGACCAAGAATCGAGGCTCAACCTAGTGTCAGGAGCACACAGCTGGGAGAGATGGCTCCCACCGAGGGACAGGCTCTGACCTCAAGTGGAAATGAGAACTGGAATTTTCATATGAGACTCTGGTGCAGCCAAGGACTCCGCCTGCTCTGGGGAGGAAAGGACAGTTTAGCAAGGGCTCTTGTGAAAGGTGGAGGTTTTAGTCACTGCACTGGAGTGCCAGCCTCTGTCAGCAGAAGGGACAGGGTGGCCTTCCACCAGCACAGTCTAGGAAGTCCTGAGCTCCTGCAGGCCTCTCTCCTGACATCGTAACGCTTTTCCTCCCGGGTACATCAGCAGCTGAGAAGGGCCACTCTGTTCCCATAGTGCAGCCCTGGGCAGGCACTCAATAAGTGACAGAAGTCATCACCTGTACCTAAAGCTGGAACTGTCTTACAAATGTCTGTGATTTTTTTTTTTAACTTTTTACTGGCAACTTCCACAAGTGTAGACAATAAACTGTGACACTTTCCTTCTACCACCCCCATTTTCCCCTTCCCAAATTGAGTCCTTTCTGCTTTCCAGTTACTCTCTCTTCTATGTTGATGTCATTGGTTTTCCCTCCTGTCATGCAGGTCTTGGGTAGGTAATGGCAGCCACTGTGAGGTCATGGATACCCGGGCCACTTTGTGTCTGGAAGACAGCATTGTCAACAGTCCCCCTTCCCTTTGGTTCTTGCATTCTTTCCACCACCTCTTTAGAGATGGACCCTGAGACTTGGGGGCTGTGACAGAGATCTGGGTGCTAAAGGTTCCAGGGCTAAGTACTTTGGTACTCAGCGCTTTTTTTTTTTTTTTTTTTTTTTTTTTGAGAGAGAGAGAGGAAGACAGATAGAGATGGGCGTGCCAGCAGCCTCTCAGCTGCTGTGAACGAAATCCAGATGTGTGCGCCCCCTTGTGGTCAAGTGCGGCATTGCGCCCTTGTGTCACTTTGCATCTGGCTAAATGTGGGACCTGGAGATTGGAACCACTGGAGATTGGAACAAGGGTTCTTAGGCTTAGGAGGCAGGCGCCTTAACTGCTAAGCCATCTCTCCAGCCCAAACCTTTTTCTTTTAAAAACAAATTATTTATTTATTTGCATGCGTATGTGCTTGTGTGTGTGTGTATGGGCATATCAGGGTCTCTTGCTGCTGTAAATGAACACCAGATGCCACTTTGTGCATCTGTCTTCATGTGGGTGTCTGGGGAGTTGAACCTGGGCCAGCAGGCTTTGCAAGCAAGTGTCTTTAAGTGCTGGGCCATTGCTCTAGCCCCAAACTTTTTTTTTTTGGAGAGAAAGACAGAGAGAGACAGAGAGAGGGAGAGGAAGACAGATAGAGAATGGGCGTGCCAGCAGCCTCTCAGCTGCTGTGAACAAAATCCAGATGCATGTGCCCCCTTGTGGGCAAGTGCGGCATTGCGCCCTTGCATCACTTTGCATCTGGCTAAACGTGGGACCTGGAGATTGGAACTGCTGGAGATTAGAACCACTGGAGATTGGAACCAGCGTTCTTAGGCTTAGGAGGCAGGCGCCTTAACCGCTAAGCCATCTCTCCAGCTCTTTGGTGAGTTTTGAGTCACCCAAGTGGTCACCACCTTCTGCAAAGAGAAGCTTCTCGAACCAAACATGAGGGTAGCATTCATATAGGGGCATCAACGTAAGCAGGCAGAGGACAGTTTGGTGGACATCTCATATCCGTTAAGCCAAACAACAGTAGTCATTATCCCTAGTGTTTTCCTGACATGGTATTTTAAGGAAAAAATAACCATTTTTAGCAACCCAAACTATGGTGGTTACTGTCTACCAGCAAAGTTCCTTCTCAACAGCTCCTAGGAACAGCTGGATCTTGGCTTGGTCAATCAGTTGGACACACGTTTCCTGGTGGCAAGGCAGGAAAGCCTCCAGAACGTCGGGCCCTCCAACAGCAACACTGTCGCTGAGGTGAGATGCGTGAGAGGATGATTAAACAGACACTGTGACAACAAGAAAACAGCAAGAACTCATGTGCCAAGCATGCTCCGCTCTCTGCAGAAAATTAAAATAGAGACTAAAGTGCCTTCTCCTCTTAGGCTGGGAAAACAACAACAAACACTACGGATACTGTTAGGGAAACAAAGAAGTGAAGAAAAGGAAGAGGAAGGAGGAAAAGCAAAAGTAGATAGTGCCGGGGCTGGAGGAATGGCTTAGTGGTTAAGCACTTGCTTGTGAAGCCTAAGGACCCCAGTTCGAGTTTCTATTCCCCAGAACCCACGTAAGCCAGATGCACAAGAGGGCGCATGCATCTGGAGTTCATTTGCAGTGGCTGGAGGCCCTGGTGTACCCATTCTCAATCTGTCTCTCTCTTTCCCTCTGTTACTCTCAAATAAATAAATAAATAAAAATAAACAATAAAAAAGTTTTAAAAGCAGGTAGTGCCCTGTCACCTGGAAATTCCACGTGTGAGAGAGTCCCCAGGGAGTCACTGAATTGCCAGGAACTTGGTTTGTCAAGACCCTGGATGGGCCTCAGCAGCAGGAGCTGGACATTTCCACGTGATGTCCACGTAGGTGTGGAGGACACTCCAGACTGTGGCTGCTGCTTCACAGAGAATGACCTTGGCAGTCGAGGGTGCTAAGAGGTGTCACGTGATCCCCGCCATACTCTTCCCCTACCAGTCATGGCACATCTGTGACTTCCACGGAGGAAACCAACAAGTCCCATCCACATTTTGGGCTGAGCCTCCGAGTCTACCCATTTCTGAACCAGCAACAGGGGGCCAGCTGCTGACATCTGCCTGAGCCGTCTGTCCTTGCTGCTGACTCCACCACAGGCTGCTTCTGCGGATCTCACAAACAAAACTTGCTGTGGAGCTGGAGAGATGGCTTAGCGGTTAAGGCGCTTGCCCGTGAAGCTGAAAGACCCAGGTTCGATTCTCCAGGTCCCATGTAAGCCAGATGCACAAGGTGGCGCATGTGTCTGGAGTTCATGTGCAGTGGCTAGAGGCCCTGGCGTGTCCATTCTCTCTCATTCTGCCCTTCACTCTGTCTCTAATAAATAAATAAAATAAAATAAAATAAAAACTTGCTGTGGTTGGGATATAGTGTGACCCCCACAGGTTCATGGGGCTGGAAACCAGGTTCCTAGGGAGGAAGTGCTGAGGTGAGAGGAGCCTTGGAAAGGGGGGAAGGGTGACTAGGTCTTTGGAGACAGTGCCCTTAGGAGACAGGTGGTTTTCACAGGGCTGGGCTCTTTGCACAAGAGCTGGCCTTTCCAGGAGCCGCACACCTTCCTGAATATGTACGGGCCTCTTCAGCATGCACTCCAGCCATGGTGACATCCACCGGGAGCCCCAGGGCCCTGCGCTAAGCTAACCTCTTAAATATTTTTTTTTTAACAGAGAAAGAGGGAGAGAGAGAGAGAAAAAATAGGCATGCCAGGGCCTCCAGCCACTACAAATGAATTCCAGATGCATGTGCCCCCTTGTGCATCTAGCTAATGTGGGTCCTGGGGAATCAAACCTCAGTCTGTTGTCTTTGCTGGCAAATGCCTTAATCGCGAAGCCATCCCTCCAGCCCCAGCAAACCTCTTTTACTTTGTAAGTTATCCCAAAGTTTCTTCATACCACTACCACCACCATACACAGACACCATGCAGAAAGAAAGAAAGAAAGAAAGAAAGAAAGAAAGAAAGAAAGAAAGAAAGAAAGAGGGGAAAAAAGCTGGAGACTCTTTGTCAGAAGTGAATTTCTACAGTCCTCCCAAAATCATTTCAATGCTACAAAAGCCGCCTTTAAATGTGAGGCAAATTGATTCCAAGGGTTTCCTTGGAGAGCAGGGGGCTGGGGACTTCTGAGCTTGGATTCTTAGAGCACCTCAGGCTCTGTCTACCAGGGGGAGTGAGGACAGAGGTTGCCTCAGGCCTTTTAGCTAGATGTTGAAGTGCAAACAGGAATGGTTTATCCCAGATAAAGTCACAAAATAACCAAAGCAGGTGTCTTCAGGCCACGCACTTACTCCATCCAGGCTAGTCATTACGCGAGCTGTTATCAGAAGTCACAAATGTTTGTTTACTTGTCTAAACACGGTGCAGAAAGTGTTGGGTTGTGCTGTAATGTTTAATTGCTACCAAAAATATTTGCACGCCAAAGTAAACGGCTACAGATAAAAGAAAGACGTGGTTCAGAAAGTGGATTAATTAGTATTTAATTGCTATAACTTGCAATTAATCCATTAGTTTTAGGAATGCAGGCAGGTAACAAATTACTGAGAAACAAAGGGAATTGAAGAGAACCAAGAACTAACTGTTTGCCAACCACAGAGCCCCATAGAACCCCAGCTTCGAGTGACCTTGAAGCAAGTGAGCACTTGGGTGTCTGGGTATTTTTAGGGGTTCAGACTCCACTTCCCTCTGTAATCTCAGCCTTTTGAAATGGTGAAGGTGCACCAGAGTTAGATGTGATGACTCACTCAGAAATGATGCAAATTTCTTGGCATCAGGGACTGACTGCCTGCAACAGAGAGTGCATCTGAAAATAATTGCTTTGCTGGGAGGAGTTGGTTAGAGTCTCTGGAAGGATGGGAGCCCCCAAATGCTCTGCAAGGGTGCTTCGTGGGCTTACCTGAGGATTTTGCTCAAATCAGGTGAACCTTGTCTAAGCCACTTTGGTCCAGCGGGACCCTGAGTGCAGACTTGTTCTGGTATATTCTGCCTTGCTCTGACTGAGTAGGTATCTGCCCTTTCACCACCAGGAGAGCTTGGGAGTACCCTTGGGGTGAATGCATTCCCTCATTCCCTCCGCCTACACCTGGCAGGGCCTGGGAGACTGGGGTGGGACCCTAACCTAAGCGAAAACACACTAGAAGTTTCACCTAGCATCAGGCCCAGTGCAGAGCCTCCGCACACCAGGGGGCTGCTAATTACAAAATGAGACCCCCCCCCAAAAAAAAAAAACAATGGGGTTTCCAGGCAGCCCAGCTCCCTCCCACTTGATTCCACCCACCACCAGTTCTTAAAGACCTCTCTGAATGGTTTGCTGTCAGCAAAACAAGCTGTACCCCTGGATCTCACAGACAACAAAGCCCTGGGCAGCATCGCTGGCAGGTGATGTCACCCAGGTAAAATTGCACTGACAAGCTTTTAATTAAAGTTTTCCCACACATCTTTCTGTGCATCCCCCGAGCCATTATTCATGATGTGCCGACTGCAGCCAATTGTGAGTCGGGAGGGAAGTGTTCTATTTTCTAAGCTCTTGCTGACAGCCAGAGAACACTTTGTTATACAATCTGTTTACGTTTTTTTTTTTTTTTCCTTTTCACACATACACACACTCACACCCCATCTTGCTAAAGGGGAAATGGCTGTGCAGGCATTTAGCTGTGTGTGGCAGTAATTAAGTACATATGCTGCTGAAGACATGGGAGGGAGAGGGCAGAGTTCCCTCTGTAAACAGCCCCCCTTGCTGAGGCCCTCCCACTCCCACCCAGCTTGTCAAGGAGAGCTCCAGGCAAGTGTTCCAGGGTTTGAGGGAACCTGTGGCCAGAAAGTAGTTCCAATGCCAAGAGGAGCAGACACAGAAAGAGAAGCTAACCCCTGGGATGGGGCGACAAGTGAGTTTCTAGACACTTTCTCTGAAGGAAAATTCCAGGTTGGAGAGAAAGGGTGAACTTCACGTAGCAAGAAGTTCTATGGGTTTCAATGACTGAGGAGGGCTTTACCATGACAAAGACAAGAGGGGAATGGGCAGGCTGGCCTAGGGGTGGCTCCCAACTCCAGCCTTGAGCTTGTGCCAGCTGCTGCGCTTGTCCACTGTAACCTTTGAATTGGGCCACTCTGCATCTCTATAATTCCAGGAGCTGCAAAGCCAGGCTCCTATCATGGCGTGCCCTGGTGGGACGAGACATCACATCACACATGCAGTTTCTGTTACCTGTGTGCCGGAAGCAAGAATGGGACTTGCGGTGAGTCCTGACCGAATGTGTGAGTTCATCAGGTTTGCATGGCTGGTCACATCCATCACCCTGGAACCCCTTCCCTTCCCTCTCTCTCCTTGATGGCACTAAGCAAGGACAGCCACATGCAGACGGGTCTTAGACCCCCTCAGGGAAGTGACACCTGTTTCCTGCTTCTAGAAAGCTCCCAAAACGACTTGGCAGAGACTGGTGTTGAGAAGGAAGCAAGGAAGCAGCCTGTCGGTCCTTGGTCCTCGGGGTCTTCTCAAGTCTCACCAACGCTCTTCTTTTCCTCTATAGTTTTGGCACAAACAGCCCACGACCTGGGAGAAGAGAGCACATGTGTGCTATTGATGCCACAACCCTCGCAAGGCGAGAGTGAGCAAAGCATTAGCCACGGCCTCTAACAGCCAGAGCTTATTCACGGGCCTCTAACAGCCAGAGCTTATTCCAGTTCACAGGGCTAGTGCTTAGTTCTTTCCTGTATTCCTGTTCTGCTTCTGCACAGGGCGGGACTCATGTTCAGCCCATGGCAACCTATGATGGGGTACATGCTCTGTCCCTTCAACACTGATCCAGCAAGCTCAGAGTGTGGTAGTTGGAATAGATGTCCCCCAATATATTCAATGTTTTATTAGTTTGTAGTTTGCAGCTGCAGCCACCTGGCTGGAGGCAATGTCACTGGGCGGATCTTAGGGCCCAGCCCTAAGGTGTGATGGTGGTTTGAGATTCCATTCTAAAGATATGCAAAGTGTGCCTAGCTGGAGTTCCTGAGGTGTGCTGTGCTGTGCTGTGTGGTTTTTGGCTGTGGCTTTTCTCTCTCTGTGTTTGGTCCTGTAAGACCAGGCCAGCTTCTTCTGCCATTATGGAACTTCCCCTGGATCTGTAAGCTTTAATAAATATCCCTTCCTCCATAACTGTGCCTGGTCTGGAAGTTCATCTCAGCCAACCTGAAGCTGTCTGCTACAGATGGGGTAGGGTACATGCTCTGTCCCTTCAACGCTGATCCAACATGCTTAGAGTGCCCAGCGGACACACCTCACCCACACACCCCTTCCCAGCCTCCTGCATCACCCTCCAGTGTCACATGCTGGGTCTTCTTTGCCACGAGCCAAAATCTTAAGCAGCAAATGTAGAGAGGTTTGGGTCCATGCACAGCACTTATGAAGAGATGAACCTGGAGGAGGCATCACAAGAGGGGACACCAGGGCTGGGCCATATCCCTGGGTCCTCAGGAAACACTGCAGGGCCACAGGTTTTATCTGAGAAGAAGTGGAGAATCTGAAAAGCTCAAGCAGGGGCTGGAGAGATGGTTTAGTGGTAAGGTGTTTGCCTGCAAGCCCAAAGGACCTCGGTTCAATTCCCCAGCACCCATGTAAGCCAGATGCACAAGGTGGCACATGCACCTGGAATTCGTTGGCAGTGGCTGGAGGCCCTGGTGCACCCATTCTCTCTCTCTTTCTTTCTCTCTCTCCGCCTTTTTCTCTCTCAAATAAATAAATAAAAATAAAAAACTTTTTTTTTTTTTTTTTTTTTTTTTTTTAGTTTTTCGAGGTAGGGTGTCACTCTGTCTCAGGCTGACCTGGAATTCACTATGTAGTCTCAGGGTGGCCTTGAACTCATGGTGATCCTCCTGCCTCTGCCTCCCGAGTGCTGGGATTAAAGGCGTGCGCCACCACGCCCGGCTAAAAATAAAAAACATTTTTTAGAAAATGAAAAGCTCAAGCAAGAAGAGGCACAGTCTTGTTTGCATTTTAAGGAGAATGTTCTATGTGCTAGGAATGTTCTACATGCTAGGTAGACCTTAATGAGGGAGGCAAGGATGCCCGCTGGAAGGACTTAGCAGCCGCCCTCCACCCCAGCATGAGCAGGGACACTGAGGCAGAGCAGAGGTGGGAGGTTAGAGGGGCTGGAAGCACAGTCTGACAGTGGATCAGCGCAGCTCTATGGAGCCCATCAGTCAACTTCACAAGGGGACTCAGACGTCTGCGCACTGGTGTGAGTACACCGACATAGGAAGGATGTGTGGATTCTGTTGACCCGGTCGAAAAGCATTCTCATTCATTTTTGCAATGGATCTCATTAATCTAATTTGCATAGTTGCATGAAGCCAGGAAGGTCATTTTCCCATTGAGTTGTGGGGTCTAAGCCCCATGGGTCCTCTTACATCTTGGGTCTCTTATGACTGCTGACAGCCAGGATAAATGACATAGGGGTGGCTCAGAACCTCCGTGGCTCTGGTAGACAGGTATGAACGCCCTTCTTGCTCTCGGGGGCAGTCACGCAGGAGCCTGCCAGCCTATGAAGTGACCACATGGAAACAATCTGGCCAACGCTCTGTGCTGGGCTCAGCATTTTAGCACCAGACGGCTTTGCTAAATTTATCCTGAAGGGATTTTGTTTCTCAGCATTGTGGTTGGCCTGGCCTCCGTGTTATTTACACTCACTCCCCAGACATTGCAAATCTGAGGTCCCCAACTTCTCTGTGCCTGTTTCAACTCCCAGCTCTGCACAAGCCTGCCAACTAAGATGGCTGTTTGGGCCACTATCACGTGGGTGGGTGTTTGTCATCAAGAGAAACTAGAACAGAACTTGGCAGTTGGAAGTGGATGACACCAAGGCCAAACTGAACGCACGTGTGGTGCTGAGCTTACAGCTGCCCGAGACTACAAAGCCTTGGGAGATGGATCTTTTGGGAGGTATCTCTAAAAACATGGTGGTGGCTTGATTCAGGTGTCCCCCATCAATTTAGGTGTTCTGGATGCTGGGTTCCCAGCTGATGGAGATTTGGGGGTTAACATCTCCTGGAGGCAGTGTATTGTTGGGGGCAGGTTTATGGGTGTTAGAGCCAGTTTCCCCTTGCCAGTGTTTGGCACACTCTCCTGTTGATGTTGTCCATCTGATGTTGGCCAGGGGGTGATGTCCACCCTCTGCTCATGCCATCATTTTCCCCTGACATCATGGAGCTTCCCCTGGAGTCTGTAAGCCAAAATAAACCTTTTTCCCCACAAGCTGCCCTTGGTCAGGTGACTTCTGCCAGCAATGTGAACCTGACTGCAACAGCCATAGAAAGTGAGGAAAATGGTATTGAAAAATGATATCTGGAAAAAGAAGACCCTTGCTGTGTGGCGCAGGACGTTAAACCACATTGCTGCCCGTGGAAATGGGGAGAGTAATCAATGAGTGCCATCAGTTCACTTGGCTAAGGGGATTGCTTAGACAGAGCCATGAAGGGCTTAACTGCATCCTCCTGCACTTTGCAAGGTAAGGCGGAAGAGGTTGGAACTACAGAATGAATCGCTCCGTTTCCAAGTGGAATACAGAGGTAGTGTCTAAGGGAGGGCCTGCTGGCTCTGAAAATAAACTCTCTCACATCTTCAGGCTCATGAAAGGACTCAGGCTGACCCTTCACAGACTCCTCCAAAGCACGGGAAATTAAGCATCTCCTGGCACGCCCCGCACCTGCTGTGTCTGGAACATGGGGACTCGGAGAACTTCCAAGGGGCACAATCTTATGTGTATTTTAGAGGGGGTTTTCTAGTTACTGGGCATTCCTCTGTGAGCTCAAGGAGGGAAGGGTCTGAGAGCTCTGTGGGTGAATTTTTCCTCTTGTGGAATGAACTAGAGGTGGATGCAAAGCAGACCTACAATATGTTGAATGAATTGTATCAGACTGGACAGAAACAACAGAATAAACAGTTCTGGTACAGCTACAATACATGACTCCAGGAAGTAAGATGGCTAGGTGCTTGACTAAGATCTCCATTAATTTCTCTCTCTCTCACTCTCTTTTTTTTTTTTTTTTGAGGTAGGGTCTTGCTCCAGCCCACTGTAATGGTCAGGCTCATGTCGCTGGAATGAACTTCCAGACCAGACAGAGTTATGGAGAAAAGGAATTTATTTGGAGTTTATAAATCCGGGGGAAAGTTCATAATAGCAGAAAAAGTTGGCCCTCTTTCAAGGAACCAAGCAGAATGGGAGAAAGAGAAGCCAAAAGCTACCAAAACAAAGAAAAAACACATCAGGAACTCCAGGCAAAGCTCCAGGACTTTGCATATCTTTTTTAAAATTAATTATTTTTTTATTGACAACTTCTATACTTAACATACAAAAACGCAGGATTGGCCTGTGCAGTTGTGAAACAACGCTGAAGGCCACAGCGCAGGAAACTGTCCACAAGGAAGACGCTGCTACATTGGAGCAGCTGGAGGTGGGACCACTCCCTGTCCAGGGAGCATCAGCTTTAAAAAAAAAAATTAGCAGGGCGTGGTGGTGCACGCCTTTAATCCCAGCACTAGGGAGGCAGAGGTAGGAGGATCGCAGAGACTTCGAGGCCACCCTGAGACGACAGAGTGAATTCCAGGTCAGCCTGGGCCAGAGTGAGACCCTACCTTGAAAAACAAAACAAAAAAAAATATGTATTTATTATTTGAGAGAGGGGGAATGAGTATGGCATTCTAGGGCTTCTTGCCACTTCATATAAACTCCAGCTGCTCATGCCACTTTGTGCATCTGGCTCTGTGTGGGTACTGGGGAATTGAGCCTTGGGCAGCAGGCTTTGCAAGCAAGTGCCTTTAATGGCTGAGCCATCTCCCTAAGCCAAGCATCCATTTTTCTATTAAGCACTTTCTTTTTTGTTTGTGTGGGTTTTGTTTTTTTAGGTTTTTTTTTTGAGGTAGGGTCTCACTCTAGCCCAGGCTGACCTGGAATTCACTCTGTAGTCTCAGGCTGGCCTCAAACTCACGGCGATCCTCCTACCTCTGCCTCCCATTGCTGGGATTAAAGGCGTGCGCCACCACGCCTGACTTTGGCATCAGGCAAGACCAAATGCTGATGGACGGTGCCACTCACCAGACGGGAGACGCCTGGGTTACTGTTTTGGGTCACAGTTCTATAGCCCAGCCAAGGTGGCACCTCAGAGGGGCATCACACCCACCCTTAGCGTCAGTTAATCTTCCTGGAAGGACAGAGAACAGTCCTCCTGGGTACTGGAGGAGCCCCTCACCATGCCACCTAGAGGCCCATCCCAGGGAGACAGGGCTAAGTTAGACAAGTGGGGTTCATGACTCACGCAATCTCTCCAATGGAAGCCCATCAGTCAAGTAGTTGACATGACTAGGCCCAGGTATTTGGTGATGATTTCAAGGTCTGTGGGGCTGAGGTAGAGAACAGGGGATCTGGGAAGAAGAGAAAGGAAGGAGGAAAGAAAAAGAGGGCCCCTACCGGCTATGTATATTAGGATGTCTTTGGGGACATGGGTCTTTGGGTTACTACACAGCAGAGTTCAGAGAGAACATTCTCAAACATCTAGTGAGCCCTCACAGGATGTCTGCATCCCAGGCCTGCGCCTGTGAGGACGGCCTTATATGTGAAAGCAACTTTGCAGATGTGAACACACTAAGGACTGTGAGAGGAAGGTGACACAGAAAGGAAGGCCCTGTGACAAGGGGACAGAGGCAAGAGCCGTGCAGCTATAGCCATAACACTCCTACAGCCACCACCAGCTGGCAGAGGCTGGGCCTGTCCACACTCCACAAGAAACCAATGCTGCCTACCCTTCCATATTGGATCTGTGCCTCCGGAACAGGAGGGAACATGTTTCTGTTGTTTAAAACAACAGTGGGCTTGGCCACCTGTCACAGCAGCCATGAGAAACCAATGCCATCACACTCCCCTCAAAGCTGAGTACAGAGGGCTGGAGAGGTGGCTCAGTGGTTAAGGCACTTATCTGCAAAGCCTAACAACCCAGGTTCAGTTCCCCAGTATCCACAGAAAGCCAGATGCACAAAGTGGTGCATGCATCTGGAGTTTGTTTACAGCGGCTAGAGACCTTGGCATCCTCATTCTTTCCCTCTTTGTCTCCTTTCAAATAAATAAAAACTTGTATTTTTATTTATTTATTAGAGCATTTTATTTATTTATTTATTTATTTATTTATTTATATTTAATATTTATTTATTTATTAGAGCATCTGGCTTATGTGGGACCTGGAGAATTGAACCTGGGTCCTTAGGCTTTGCAGCAAGTGCTTTAACTGCTAAGCCATCTCTCCAGCCCATCAAATAAATAAAAACTTTTTTTTTTTTTTTTTTTGGTTTTCAAGGTAGGGTCTCACTCTGGCCCAGGCTGACCTGGAATTCACAATGTAGTCTCAGGGTGGCCTTGAACTCACGGCAATCCTCCTACCTCTGCCTCCCGAGTGCTGGGATTAAAGAAATGTGCCACCACGCCCGGCTCATAAATAAAACCTTTTAAAACTGAGTACAGAGGGCTCCATGTAGCCACCAGGATTCAACACTGGGGTATGTGTATAGCTTGTCACCTCCAGACTCCTGGGTACAACAGGACTTATGACATCACACAAGTGACACCCAGTGACAGCGATGGAAATCGGACGGCCTGGGGGTGTTGGGTGGGCATGGGAGCCTGCAGAAGAATGAGCCTGGGCTGGGATCAGGACTGTCAGCCCGTTCAGATATGGAACAGCCCTCCTCGGCAGGAGCCATGGGCTGTGTTCCCAGACGGCTGAGGGAGAGTCAGCAATACAAGGCGTGAGTGGACAGAAACTCAGGATTCTGGGTACTGCGAATCAATGCTGGCAAGGAGAAAGCCAGTACTTCCAGCAAACGGACTTCATCCCAGTGACCCCCCCCACCCCCTCACCCCCTCCTCAGAAGCAGGTCATTCTCTCAGTGCTGAGTTCATCGTGGGGACCTCTGACAGGCGCTCATCTGACCCCCACCAAAGCCACTGTGGAGCTCCGTCAGGGTGGCATCTCCCGTCTTCCCCTGTTCTTCCTTCCTCCTCTCCCGCTCCCTCTCTCCTTCCCTCTCTCCCTCATTCTTCCTCCTTTCTTTTTGCTTTCCTTCTGAGACAGGGTCTATGGAGCCCAGGCTGGCCTAGAAGTTTCAGTCCTGCCTTCACCGCCTGACTGGTAGCATTCAGGTGTGTTCTATCAAGGAAAGTGAAAGAGAAAAGTAAGGAAGGCCCCGACTTGAAAGGTGCTTTATAGAAGTATAGTGAGGGGCTATGATGTGTGTGGGGGCGGGGGTGGAGGCTGAAGTATTGAGTTAGGTTGGGGCTTAAGTTTATAAGGAGGATTTCGACAAAACTAGATTGGACTAGGTGTGGGTTTGAGGAAGAAGAGGAAGAACTTGGAGTTATTGTTGCTTTTGTTTAGAATAGGCATTTTTAGTAAAAATTGTTTGGGGAGAATGTTTTAGATAGTTTTTGTTTTTTTTTTAAACCTTTTGAGTTAAGGGACGTACATTAACTAGAGGAGTTGTCAGTCTTACCTGAGACTGATTCAGATTTTTTTAAGGATTTTTTAAAAGTTTTTGGGTCAGTTATTAAACTTTTAGTTTTTAGTTTTTGTTGATTTTTCTTTTTATCTTGTTTTCTGAAATTGTTTGGGGATATCTCTCTCTCACTCTCTCTCTCTCTCTCTCTCAGGCTGTTTGTGCACTGTTGGTTTTTTGAGATAAGGTCTCACTGTAGCCCAGGCTGGCCTGGAACTCACTATGTAGTCCAGGATGGCCTTGAGATAATACTTCTGCCTCAGCTTCACGAGTGCTGGGATCATAGGCGTGTGCCACCAGTCTTGGCACCTCTGCCCTCCCTTCTGAACCTGTCTTGGGAGGTCCTCAGAGAAGGCCTTTCGCACTGTGGTGAACACAGCCACCTCCTCCTGGCAGACACCACCTCTTTGTGTGCGTTTGGTTCATTTGTCATCAGGCCTCGGGTCCCCATGAGGGCATTCCGCCAGCCTGCTACCTGCAGAGTGGGCCTGTCTGTGCCTCACTGACACTTGCCCGGCTATGTCACTTGAACAGACAGTTCTGAGGGACACTGCCCACTGTGGACTCCACTCAGCTGGACTCTGGAAGTGTTCAGTGCCCTTCTCTATTTGCTGTGAATCACAG
Source organism: Orientallactaga sibirica (assembly GCA_036365145.1). Taxonomy (NCBI): domain Eukaryota; kingdom Metazoa; phylum Chordata; class Mammalia; order Rodentia; family Dipodidae; genus Orientallactaga; species Orientallactaga sibirica. Next base: position 3,860,304 of record JAEOAD010001845.1, read on the forward strand.
GGGATCAGATCTAGAAACAGCGCCTCCTACAGCCTGGCCAACATCCTGCCCCCTTGCCTAGCAGAATCACAAGGAAGAGCAAACCTACAAATGACGGACAATTGTTCCATGGACCATCCTGGTAAGATGAGCACAAAGCTGAGCCACCACTGAGTTCAACTCCTTTGTAAAGCGAGACAGCCCAGAGCTCTTGGCGACCACACACCCATGTCCCTGCCACGCAGGGGTGCCACCACTCATGACCCAGAGTGGCTGACAGCAGATGTCCCACGTAGGAAAATCACAGACACTAGGCCAGGACCAAGCCCAGGTCTTCCGCCTGGTGGGAAGTTCTGCTCCACATGGGTGGGTGCTAAGCAGAGCATCCTCGCCAGTTTTTATGTTTATTCCCCTCCTGGCTGTGTGAGGAGAGCCATTTTCACTTGGCATGATGCATGGATGGAAGCCCGGGAAGCCATGTTTGAGTTCATGGGTCAAACACCTCCTTAAGTGTAGAGTGATGTGGAAATGATATTCCAGACTCTCCAGACAGCTGGATCCAGCCTTCCAATGTGCCGGTCAGCACGGCTATGGAGAGATTTAGGTCCACTCCTGTGAAGCAGGCAGAGAGAAATGGCACGGGTGGCAAGAAGCTTGGAGAGGCTCCGAAGGGTGTGTTGGGGATCTGAGAAACTGTGAGGAAAGAGAGGAAGCCTGGGAACACTAGGCTTCAGCTGCTAGCCCCAGGAAATCTCCCACTGGGAGGCAGCCCAGCGCGCATTATTAGCACTGGTGGGCGCCTCACTTGGAGATCCTAAATGAAACGCGTGGGTCAGCCGCTTCTCATCCAGCGTTCCATTGTGCTGATGAAGAAGACGGAGGAAGCACAGGAAGCAGCAGCAGGAAGGAGAGACTTGTCCACGCCATTCCAGATGGAGGACGCGGCCGTGCATGCTCCGCAGTGCCCATGTGGCCGGCAGATGCACGGGGAGGTTGGGGAAGGGTGGGGCCTTTGATAACCAGGGAGCCCCAAACAGATTGCAGAGGGGAAAACATCTGCAGATGCGTCGCTGAGAGGAGAGTCAATGTACTGCCAATAAATTAGTGAAACTTGCCTTCCCGTGGGCCAGTCTGAGTTACGGGGCCAGACACGTGATCGAAGTTGTCCAGTCTTCCAGGGCGGGAGTCTGTGGGGCCTGGGTGTTCCCAGCAAAGTGGGAGCTTTTCTGAAGCTATCCCCATAGGTGCAGAGGAGCGTTCCAGCTTCTTGTCACTGAACGGTGGAGCAGATTTCCTGGCAGCATACGGGATCCATGGGACTGCCTAAAATGGGAGGGGGCTCATGGGTTTGCCTGCAGCAGGAACTCCAGGTCCAGGGAAAGACATCCCTGCCCGTCTTCCACAGGATCAAGCTTCTGCATCTGAGCCAACCGTGCCTCGTCCCAGCCAGGGCCGCTCATCTTGCAAGGTGATGGTGAAGTTCAGGTGTCAACTCGACCCAGTTAAGGAATAGTGAGGGACCGGGTAAAGCTTCACCCAGGGTGTTCAAGGGGAGGCCAGCGGGAGAGTCTGCAGGGACTAGTTGGTGAAGACCCCTCCTCCAGAAGGGTGGGCACCCAGCCAACTAGGGGCCTGGAGAGAAACGAATGTAGCAGAGGACTTAGTTTCTCTTGAGCTCCCAACTTTGCTGGCCTTTGGGGTCAAAGAAAAGGAAAACCGGATGCAGTAAATAATAATAATAAATAAATGAATAAATAAATAAATGAGTTGTCAAGACTGACAGGAACAAAAAAAAAGAAGGAAGAGAAGGAAAATGAAGAGGATGAGGATGAAGAAAATGATGATGATGAATAAATTGGTTCTAGTGCAGATTTTTTTCTCTTCTCTATAAAGCATTTAACCGCCCTGTACATAACTCCCTCCTTTTAAAGAAAATAAAAATGTAAAGCTGTACAAGATTTGTTTTTAACCAGTACGGTGTCTTTTTTGTATAGTTAACACACTACTGAATGTGTCTTTAGATAGCCCTGTCCTGGTGGTACCTTCTTTTTTTGTTCTAGTTTTATTTATCAGAGAGACACACAAACAGAGAGAAAAAGAGAGAATGGGTGCGCCAGGACCTCTAGCCACTGCAAACGAACTCCAGATGCATGCACCATCTTGTGCATCTGGCTTATGTGGGTCCTGGGGAATCGTACCAGGATCCTTTGGCTTTGCAGGCAAGCGCCTTAACCGCTAAGCCATCCCTCCAGCCCCTGGTGGTACTTTCAATAGCCGCTAACCTTGCCTGGTACAGTTTGCAGGTTGTAAATTTGCATGGAAAATTAAAGCAGGTTCTTGGTGGTTTCCAGCACAAATTAGTTATGTAGGGACATGGTAGTTCTTTTCTCAGTTGTCTCTGATGCAGCTTGTATGAAATAATTGCTGTTTTGTTAACTGAAGACCACTCTACAATGCAAAAAATATTGTAGCTGTTTTGTCGACATTCTGAATGCTTTTAAGTAAATACAATTTGTTTTAATTTTTTAAAAAAGTAGCAGCCACTTCCCTATGAACTAGAGTTTTAGACTCCAGCTATCGTGAGCTTCACCCAGCTTTCTGGTTCTCAGACGTCAAACTTGCCTATGGGAGGCAAAAACTCAGAGCAGTGGGTGGAGATTGATTGAAAAATGTAGCCTCCCTTTAGCCTTGATGGAGCCGGCATCAGCTCCCTACAAACTGCAACCTCCTCTCTGGGGGAGAATCTATGGGTGCCTGTAGAGCTTCATCCTGGTACTGCGTCAGCCTGAGGCAAAAGCTCATGGTCAGATTCACCAGTGTACATGAGGCTGTGCACCCACCTGTTTGTGAGGAATCTGTCCTGGCACGGTCAAGGACTTGGAACCCAGAGTTAGCAAAGTCACTCAGAAGGCATCAAGTGGAAACACAACAGGATGCACGGGCTGCAACTGTCAGAAAGTGCGCCTCGCCCTGGTCCTGGCCACCTTGCAGGCAAGGCCACTTACAGAGCATGCAAGGAAAGAAGAGCCTGGCTGAATGGTTCTGAGAGCTTGTGCTCCATAGCTTCTCATAAGAGGACTCAAGAGAGTGTGCAATCTATCACCCAGCATCCCACGGGACAATGTCTAGATTGTTCCACCCTCCTGCTGTCAGCGCCAATGTGGTAGTTTGAATGTATGTTCGCCGATAGACTCCAGTGTTGTATTAAAACTTGGATGTCAGGCTGGATACATGGCTTAGCAGTTAAGGCATTTGCCTGAGAAGCCTAAGAACCCAGGTTCGATTCCCCAGTACCCATGTAAGCCAGATGTGTCTGCAGTTCATTTGCAATGGCTGGAGGTCCTGGAGCACCCATTTCTCTCTCTCTCTCTCTCTCTCTCTCATCTATCTAATAACTAAATAACTAACTAAATAAATAAATAAGTAAGTAAGTAAGTAAATAAAAGACTTGGATTTCCAGCTGCCTGGTTGGAGGAGGTGTCACTGTGGGCAGATCCTGGGGTCTGCTGCTAAGGTGTTACTAGGGGCGGATCTGTATTCCAGGCCCACGGTATGCAGAACATTCTGAGTGCTGCCTGGGTCTCTGCACTTTTCTGTCCACATGTGCTTGCTTTCGGTGTGTGTTGGTTGGTGGTGGGTTTCTCTCTGCTTGGACCTGTGAAGGGGGGGCCAGTCTCTTCCACCCTTATGGAAACTCCTCTGAATCTCTAAGCCTGAAATAAGTCCCATTCCTCCCATAAACTGTGTCTGTCCTTTCTGGCACAGGGCTGTAGCTGCTGTCTCAACCATGTCATGTAACTCTGGCATCTTCTATGACCATTGCTCCCTGTATCTCCTGTCCGACACTCCGCGACATTAAGTAGAAGGGACACCTCCTTCCTGTGGGAGCAGGACATGGCATGCTGCAGTGTCACTCCCACACTCTCCGTGTTATTTTCTGGATCCTCCTTCCTGATCCCTGAAGATGCCCTGGGTTTCTGAAAGGTATGCCCTCAGCCCTCTGGTCTCCACTAGCCCCCTTTGGAAGTTTCCTAAATTTCAGTGGTTTCAGGCCATCTTGCATGTATTCCCATCTCCCCAAGTTCATCAAATCCATTCATCAAATCGGTTTGTCTTTTTCATACAAGAAAAGGAAGCCCAGAATACCCTGTAAACCCCATGGGATCCTCAGGCAAGTCCCAGACGTGGGTCCATTCCATCATGGCCACTTGTGCCAAACCACGGCAATGCCCCAACCTCTCCTGTGCCCACCCCCTCCATCATTCCTCCCTCGGTGCTATCTACTCCTTGACAGGATCATCCCTCAACTGCCACAGCCTGGGGTCTGGCAACTTGTGGGCACCTGTGGCTGTTGCCTGTTCCCTGACACCAACACACAGGACAGGTATGTTCTGAGATAGGTATTCTAGGTCTGAATGCACTGCTGCTCTGCAGACTTCTTCCTTGGAATGGAAACTCTGCTGTAGCCTGGAGCTGCCCACACCTCCTCCTGCCTGTCTCCTTATCCACAAAGCTTTCTCCATCTTCCCCACACCTGAGGTAGATACTAGAAACGCTTCCCCCACCTTCTGCTCATGCCCTGACTGCATCTTGTTCAGGGAACTGCCTACCATCAGTGTGGTATGACCTGTGTCCTCCTGGGCTTCACAAACAGGCTCAAACCCACTGAGCAGAAGGGCCCTGAGAGAACGTCATAGTTTCATAACTCTCCTAAGACCTCAGCAATGTCTGTGGTAAAGCTCCATTCATTCATTCATTCATTCATTCATTCATTCATTCATTCAGCAGATTTCCCTGAAACTCAGCTGCCATACCTGATTCTCAGAGCAGGAGTGGCAGGTACCTTGCTGAGAAAACCAGGAAAGACTGAGGCTGACAACTCACTTTCAAGATGCTCACAGCTCTCAAGCTTTGTCAGTGTAGTTAGATCTCAGAAACATGCTTTGTGTAATGGTTTGTACTGATGGCCAACTGGACAGGCTCTGGGGGCACCGCGGAGATGATTCTCTGGGCATGTCTGTGATGGAGTTCCTGGATTGCGTTCACTGAGGTGGGAAGACCCCTTTCACTGTGGGAATCACTAGTCCCTGGGCTGGGGTCACAGACTGAATAGGAAGGAGAAAGCAAGCTGAGTGCCAGCCCTCACTCACCACTCTGCTTCCTGACCGCAGACGCAGGGTGACCAGCTGCCTCAGGCTTCGGCCGCCATGCCTTCCCCCATCATGATGGCCTGGACCCTTGGCTTACAAGCCAAAATAAACCTCCCTTAAGATGCTCTTAGGGCTGGAGAGATGGTGCAGCAGTTTAGGCGCTTGCTCACAAACCCTGGTGGACCAGGTTTGATTCCTGAGTACCCACGTAAAGTCAGATGCACAAAGTGGCGCATGAGTCTGGAATTCGTTTGGAATGACTTAGAGACCCTGGTACATCCATACTCTATTTCTCACTCTCTTTTTCCCTCCATCCTTCCTTCCCTATTTTGCTGTTTTAAATAAATAAATAAATAAATGTGATTTTTAAAAATTTTTTGTTTATTTTTTTTATTTGAGAGTAACAGACAGACAGAGAAAGAAGCAGAGAAAAAGAGAGAGAGAGAATGAGTGCACCAGGGCCTCCAGCCACTGAAAACGAACTCCAGATGCATGCAACACTTTGTGCATCTGGCTTACTACATGGGTTCTAGGGAATCGAGCCTCAAACTGGGGTCCTTAGGCTTCACAAGCCAGCAATTAACCATTAATCCATCTCTCCAGCCCCAAGAAAAATGTTTTTAAAAGATGCTGTTGGGCTGGAGAGATGGCTTAGCATTTAAGCGCTTCCTTGTGAAGCCTAAGGACTCTGGTTTAAGGCTCAATTGCCCAGGATCCACGTAAGCCAGATGCACAGTTGGTACATGCATCTGGAATTCGTTTTCACTGGCTGGAGGCCCTGGTGCGCCCATTCTCTCTCTCTCTCTCTCTGCCTCTTTCTCTATCTGTCACTCTCAAATAAATAAAAATAAAAAAAATTTTAAGATGCTTTTATCAGGCATTTTGTTAAGGCACCAAGGAAAGAGCATACCATTTTTTTTTTTTGGAGAGAGAGAGAGAGAGAGAGAGAGAGAGAGAGAGAGAGAGAATGGGCGCACCAGCAGCCTCTCAGCTGCTGTGAATGAAATCCAGATGCATGCACCTCCTTGTGGTCAAGTGCATCTGGCTAAACGTGGGACCTGGGGATTGGAACCGCTGGAGATTGGAACCAGTGTTCTTAGGCTTAGGAGGCAGGCGCTTTAATCGCCAAGCCATCTCTCCAGCCTGGAAAGAGCATACATTTTGAGAGGTGGAAAAGCTGGGTTGATGGGGGCTGTTCTAATGATCATCACTACAGATGCAAGAAACACCCCCTAGGTGACAATGTCATGGCATGTGTCACCAGCTGTGCATCTCAGAGCTGCTTGCCTATCTTCATAATAACCAGGACGCACTTAGCTGCTGTGTGCTGGGGGCTCCCACCACCCATACATCCCAGGAAACAGCCATCGAATATTCTCTTGCTTCTGCTTGGTGAGGTGGAGAGCTGGTTGTGGTCTCATAAACGCAGGGGCAAATCGCTCAGCCTTCACTAGATGCCAGGTCCCACAAGGCTACCTGGCCATCAGACTTGAGAAAAGATGGCACTCTATCTGCAAGCACAAGGCACCAGAGGCCACGGGATGAATTCGTCACAGAATCCGGCTGAAGATGCAGAAGACGCAGCCACCTCCAAAGTGAATGGAGAAGTTGCTGCTGGGCTGCACATGAGTTTCTATGGGGACACTCAGATGGGTCCATGGAGGAGCCCAGACCCCCATCCTCTAATCTACAGCAATTCTCCAAGGGTCCCAGTGTTGAAGACTCAGTCCCAGGTAGTATTAGTGGAAAGTAGCAGGAGGTCTTAGGTCTTTGTGGACCTGAAAGGGATTGTGGGACCCTAATCTCTTCCTCCTTGTCTTTTTTGCTCCCTGCCTGTAGGGTGGGTGGTGCCATACATGCCCCCCTCAATGTACTGCCTCAGTCCACAAGACAAAAGCAACAGGGCCATCCTTCAAAACTGTGAGCCAGTGAAGGAGACAAACACAGAGAACATCCAACTCCTACTAAGCCAGATATCCAGAGACACAGAGGCTCCCAAAACCTCATCACTGAAGTAGAACTAAAATGATCCCAATGTGGTTCAGGGAAATTCGAGGAAGAACGGGCGGAAAGAATGTTAGAGCCACAAGTTGGGTCATTAGGCACAGAGACTTGGCCTATCCCCCATAATTTGTTTTTAATTTTAATTTTTTTTTTTTTTGGAGAGACACACACACACACACACACACAGAGAGAGAGGGAAAGGGAGACAGATAGAGATGGGCACGCCAGCAGTTTCTCAGCTGCTGTGAATGAAATCCAGATGTGTGCGCCCCCTTTGTGGTCAAGTGCGGCATTGCGCCCTTGCATCACTTTGCATCTGGCTAAACGTGGGACCTGGAGATTGGAACTGCTGGAGATTGGAACCAGCGTTCTTAGGCTTAAGAGGCAGGCGCCTTAACCCCTAAGCCATCTCTCCAGCCCTCCCCATAATTTTTGACTACCCCCACAGTGCATGACCCACATTTCCCATTGATGAGGGTCTCTTTGGAAGGGGGAGGACAGGGAGGTGGATAATGGAGTCACCAATATGAATGTAAAATTAGAATAATATAAACAATATAATAAATTATTTTTAAAAATAAATAAATATTTTTTTAAATTGTGAGCCAGAAGAAACCCTTTCTCTCTGCAAGATGCTGTGCTTGGGTATTTCGTGTAGGTGACGGAAAGCTAGTGGACACAGGTATCCATCTTCAGGCCCATGAATATCCTTCCACTTCCCCCACCCTTCTTCAGCCCCTTTCCTCATCAACCTGGGAGATTCTTCTTTTTTTGTTTTTTGGTTTTTTTTTTTAATGCATTGATTTATTTATTTGAGAGAGAGAGAGAGAGGAAGAGGCAGATAGAGAGAGAATGGGTTACCAGGGCCTTCAGCCACTGCAAACGAACTCCAGACTCTTGTGCCATCTTGTACATCTGGCTTACATGGGTCCTGGGGATTTGAACCTGGGTCCTTTGGCTTTGCAAGCAAGCGCCTTAACCACTAAGCCATCTCTCAAGCCCTCATATTTTTAAAAAATATTTTATTTATTTATTTACTTGAGAAAGAGAGGAAGAAGCAGATAGAAAGAGAGAATGGGCACTCCAGGGCTTCCAGCCACTGCAAACGAACTCCAGACACATGCACCCCCTTGTGCATCTGGCTTATGTGGGTCCTGGGGAATCGAACCAGGGTCCTTTGGCTTCACAGGCAAACACCTTAACTGCTAAGCCATTGCCCCAACCCCCTCCCTTGTATTTTTTTGTTTGCCAGCAGAAAGGGAAGAGAGACAGAGAGAATGGTCTCTAGCTGCTGCAAACAAACTCCGGATGCCCCTCTTTGTGCATCTGGCTCTATGTGGGTACTGGGGAATCAATCCTAGATTATTAGGCTTTGCAGGCAGCCACCTTAACCACTGAGCCAGCTCTCCAACCCAGCCTGGGAGGTTCTTGACATGCCTCCCCTAGCCATGCTTGGGGCTTCAGCGGGGTAGCATGGCTCTGAGCCAGCATGCTTAGCAGGGAGCCAGTGGCTCACTGGGACTCCATCAAACCCTGGGTTGAGCCAGCCGTGCAGGTCAGCTGAGGGGCACACAGCTGCCAGGGGCCTCCCAAGGCAGTGCTTCAGCCTGTCATCCCGCCCGCAGGTCTTTATGTACTGCACTCAAACACGAAGCCTTGGGAAAGGAGCTGAAAGTCTTTGTAAAGCCAGCTAGGTTCATTTGGCAACTAGATGCCGACCGGCTTTGGGGTGAGCAAAAGTCCCGGCCATTTCCCAGCCACGCAATCCCCGGGTTGTGGAGCTGGGGCCCAGATGTGAGGGTCCTTTCAGATGAGGTGCCCAGAAGCACCTTTGGGAACTCTACTTGGCTCTGGGCCGTGAGGGCTGTTCCACCCCACTGCCTGTGGAGTAATGAAAATAATAATAATTTCTGAGACTTTCAGATTCAGCCTCCCAAAGTACTTTTCCAGGGCACCCTTTGAAAGGACATCACAGAAAATATGGGCTCAGTGACACAAAACTTCAGACAGCCTCATGATTTAGGGGGCGAGACTGCTGAGGGGTTTCAGCTGGGGTAGGAGGGGGTGTTGTCTTTGCTGAAATTTCAGAAGAAGGAAATTTGTCTTTGGGCTAGGCCTCTGCGCTTAGAAATCTGTGTGAGTTTGGTTCAATTTGTATTCGTCCTGAGGCTAAAGCTGGGCTTGGGGGTTCTTGTGTGAAGGTCTGCATCACGCTCCCCATTGTGAGGGGTCAACTCTGAAGGCGGCATCAGGACTTACGTGATTGCCAGAAAGCACAGGAGAGATGTTCTAAAACAGTTCATATGACTGAGTGACTGGGGTGGGTGAAGATGGCTCTGAAGTAGTGTTGACTCCAGGGTCGGTGCAACATGGCTTCCCTCAGACGTGCTATGTGCATGGGACATTTGATTGAGCACCTGCTAGGTGCCCGAGTGGGCAGGGGCTCTGGCATCCCAGGGCTGGCGGGTTCCACGGTGGGCCTGGAGCACATGAGCTCTGCAGTAATGCATGCACAGCCACCTTTGGTTCTGTACCCAGACCCACAGGGATGCTCCACTGGGATGCCTTGCTCTGACCATCAGGGAGCTCTTGACCGCAAATTCTACTCTGACGAGAACAACATTGCCTTCCTGATTGTGGTGGTGTGATTCAGGTGTCCCCCATAAACTTAGGTATTCTGAATGCTAGGTTCCCAGCTGATGGAGATTTGGGGATTAACACTTCCTGGAGGCAGTGTATTGCTGGGGGCAGGCTTATGGGTTTTATAGCCAGTGTCTCCCTGCCAGTGTTTGGCACACTCTCCTGTTGCTATTGTCCACCTGATGTTGGCTAGGGAGTGATGTCCACCCTCATGCCATCGTTTTCCCCTGCCATTATGAAACTCCCCCCCACCAGGTCTATAAGCCAAAATAAATCTCTTTTTCCCCCACAACCTGCTCTTGGTTGGGTGCTTTCTGCCAGCAATGCGAACCTGACTGAAACACTGATAAAAGAATGAAAGGTATCTTTTTCTCACTCAGTCCAGATTACCCAAGTCTACTCCAGACACTGATCATAGAACTGCGAAAGGTAAGAGAAGGAATTATATCCTCCAGCTCTGCCGCCTGAACACAGCTACCTGCCAACTCGTGTTTTAGGGAATATTCCAATAGCTGGTAGGCTTTCAGGCTGCTTTTGGTTCAAATACTCACCAGGATTCGGGGGGGTCCCTGCGTCGAATGGAATCCATGTATGTGCCAACCACCACCCTCCTGGGCTCCTGGGATGTTTATTACCAGGAATTAGAGAGGGTCACCCCCAAAGCGGCTGTACTGTCAGCTTCACGTGGGAGGGAAGCAGCGTGTGCTCCCTGGTCCGGATGGGTGGGGATGTGGTGAGCTCTGCAGGACAGAGGTGCGCTCTCCCCACCCCCCGCCGCCCCAGCTGGACAGGCGGAGGATGCACCGTGCCAGGGTAACAAATGGCCAGAGGACGCGTTTCTGAGGCGCCTACTCAGAGTCCACTGACGCTTCATTGAAGACCTGCCAGGGCCTGATGACAGTTATACTACATCTTATGGAGAAGCAGACAGGGCGATGTGCTAGATTAATACTTTGGCTTTTTAATCTATTAATCTACCACCTTTGGGACATGATTGTAAATCCACTCCAGAGCCAAGTGACTGAAAATCATTCTGTTCTGACAGCTTTAAAAGATCACAAGTGAAACACGTTAAGAAGGTCTCAACCCGCAGCCACGGAACAAGGACAGCTATTTGGGATTTTCCTCGCCCTGGTGATGGCTTGTCACCCCTCCCCGTGTGAGGGTGTGAGGAGCTGAGGCGGACATCACTTATCACGTGCCAACAGGAAAATGTCCTGTAAGACAGGGGTGATGGGATGGAGGTTGGCGTTGCAGGGGTCTGGGCTGGATACGTTCATTGCTGGTGGAGTTTGAAGCACTCCTCATTGCTGGGGAGATGCGTTCTTCAGTGTCATGGTGACTTACTGGCCACAGGAAGCAGCTGGAAGGGAGGGACTGAAGAACCCCCGCTGCTCATCACGTAAATCCGGGAAACCTGACAAGACAGAAAACTTCCCTCAAGAGCTTTCGTTTGGGCTGGAGAGATGGCTTAGCAGCGAAGGCACTTGCCTGTGAAGCCTAAGGACCCAGGTTCAATTCCCCAGGACCCACATAAGCCAGCTGCACAAGGTGGCACATATGTCTGGAGTTGTTTGCAGTGGCTAAGGGCCCTGGTGTGCCCGTTTTCTCTATCTGCGTCTTTCTTTCTCTCTCACTCTCTCTCAAATAAATAAATAAATAGGAAAAACCTTAGGGCTGGAGAGATGGCTTAGTAGTTAAGGTGGTTGCCTGCAAAACCAAAGGATCCTGGTTCAATTCTCTAGGACCCACGTAAGCCAGGTACACAAGGTGGTGCATGCATCTGGAGTTCATTTGCAGTGGCTGGAGGTCCTGGCACACCCGTTCTCTCTCTCTTTCTCTCTATCTCTCTCAAATAAATAAATAAATAAATAAATAAATAAATAAGATGTATAAAAAAAGAAAAACTTCAAAAAAATTAAGCTTCAAATTTGGTGACAGAAGCAAAATGTATTTGCATTTTCGAAGCATATGATTGGGCCCTGTGTCACCGGCCAGTCCCTGTGTGCACCTGCCATATAGCCCCCATGGTCAGTGCTGGAGGCCGGGGCTTTTGACTAGGTTCTGCACTCAGCTCTGCCTTCACGGTCCTGGGCAAGAGGTCGGGAGAGAGGAGGTGACTCTTGAAGGTCCTCATCATGGGAAGAGCACAGTGGAGGTGAACAGTCCCAGGAAGTCAGGGCTCTTGTGACTACGTGCCCTGTGGCCAGGGAGTGCTGTCTGATCTGCTGAGCCAGCCAGGCTCAGCATTCCTGTACCATCCACAGGTCCTTTCGCCACCCAGGACATTTTCTTAATTCGTTTACCAGCCTAATTAGAAGAGAATCCATCAGCCTTTGCATCACGCGCATCCGAATGCGTTCTTTCAGATGGGGAACTGGAGACAGGAAGCTACAGTGAAAACCAGCAGGGCTATAAACACTACAAACACGTTTGTATCCCCCTGAGGTCCCTGAGTAACCACTGGAGCCCTAACCCGCAGAGGTATCCCCAGGGACAAAGGTGCCTTGGCACTCTGAGCACTGACTCTCCCTGTTCATCCTTGGATGTGCTTTCCATAGCGTTTCCTTTCACGGGTCCCACATGCTCCTGGCCTGCAACTGGGCTCATCAAGCCAGTGTGGCCCCACTTCCGGTTCCTGCCTCCATGGAAGACTCCTCTGGATGGCTGGGTGAGGTCCTCTCCATTCACAACGCTCACTGGCTCCTCCTCAACCCTGAAGTTCTCCTTAGGAGACATGGTCTGTCCAGTGATCTGTGCCTCAAAGAGATGCCCCTCATTGAGGCAGGAGTCTATGTGGTCATTCCCTGTTGGGCCTTGCTAGTAACAGGCTGGACCTGTGAGGAGGCTGGCCTGAACTATTGGACATGGCCAGGGGCCCTGGGCTGCGGGGTCGCAGCTGGCCCTCTGTCAGGGGTCCCTGGAGATGGTGATTGCCTTCCCTATGTTGTAGGGTACAGTGAGCTGTCATCGCCCAGAGTGGGCAGAACTGACAAGGCGCTCCCCTTAGATCCCAAAAGGCTCTGACCATTCCATAAGTCAGACTTTGCGCCCCACAGTTCCTGACCTGTGGCTAGCTGCCCAAGAGACCCTCATGTGGCTAAAGTCACGTAGCCTTCTCACCCCCCACAGTTCTGAAGTCATAGCCTCCTGTTAATCTCCTCTTCCGCCCTTTCTCTTACCTTCCCTTATCCTTCCCCCATAGCTTTGAAGTTACTAGTCCTTCCTCTATCTAGATAACAGCCCAGAAACTATGCATCCGATTGCCATATAGTCTGTACGTGCCATGTCAACCTTCCCCAAGTGTTTATAAACCCCCTTTGAATAAACGAGTGCTGTCCATCAGACGGTCTCCTGGGTGCTCATTGCCCCATCACGTGTCCACCATCGCACTCACCTGCCCAGCCAGAAAGACCCTGCTGCTCCCCTTCCAACTCGTCTCTCCCTCGCCCGGGACGTCAGTGGCCAACAACCCCAGGGAAGGGGAACGGAACGAGACCCACAATTCCCTAGACCCTGGTATGTACTCATGAGGCTGTGAGTCAAAAGTCCTGCAGTGCAGAGTCCCACGGAGCAGGGCCCTGCTGCCCCAGCCTGGCCTTCTCCAAGGTTAGTGCTGTAATGGACCGATGAGAACTTTCAGGAAGATTCTGCCCCATGTGGGCTGCTCCCAGATGGCTCAGCGGAGGAGATTCCAGACTGAATGTACCCAGCTGCCCCCCAGTGCCCCAATCCTCTCCTTGATTAACGCTGGCTCTTTGGATTTGTCCACATCAAAGCTTATCTCGCCTTCACACATGGAGCCACTCGGAGGATGTTAGGACACACGAGCAGATGTTATCCTAATGCTCCCTGAGAAGAAGGCTTCACCTTTGTAGCTCAAGTCCAGCCTCAGAGGGCGCTGAAGGAGATGTCTCATCGTGAAGCCCCCTGTTGCAGTCAGGTTCACATTGCTGACAGAAATCACCCGACCAAGAACAGCTTTTGGGAAAAAGAAAAAAATAGTTTTATTTTGGCTTACAGGCTTGAGGGGAAGCTCCATGATGGCAGGGGAAAATGATGGCATGAGCAGAGGGTGGACATCACCTCCTGGCCAACAGGAACAGGAGAGTGTGCCAAACACTGGCAAGGGGACACTGGCTATAACACCCATAAGCCCACCCCCAACAATACACTTCCTCCAGGAGGCATTAATTCCCAAATCTCCATCAGCTGGGAACCCAACATTCAGAACGTGTAAGTTTATGGGGGACACTGGAATCAAACCACCATACCCCCAAACCCCAGCTTTCTGGCAAAAGGAATCTCTGATTCCAGACTGGGGAACCCACAGCCTGAACCCTGGGCTGCCTGGGGAGTCCAGATTCTTCAGTCTGTTTGCTTATCTGTGTCTGTCATCTAAAATGTCACAATGTTTGCTGACCCCTTCCCTCATGCTGGCAGAGCCCAGACTTGCCACTTCCGCTTCTGTGATCTCAGCTCTCGTGTTTGCTGAACCCTTCCCTCATGCTGGCAGAGCTCACACTAGCCACTTCCGCTTCTGTGATCTCGGCTCTCGTGTTTGCTGACCCCTTCCCTCATGCTTGCAGAGCCCAGACTTGCCACTTCTGCTTCTGTGATCTCGGCTCTGGTGTTTGCTGACCCCTTCCCTCATGCTTGCAGAGCCCAGGCTTGCCACTTCCGCTTCTATGATCTCAGCTCTCATGTATTGTACCTTGGAAATGACCAGTGTCCCCAACAATCCCGTCCACCTCACACACTGCTCTTCCAACTCAGGTCATAAGCCTCTCCCCGAGGCACTCTCCACTGCCCCTGCCCAGGGTCCCTCTATTGTGATAGTGATCATGAGTCACTAAAGGAGATGACCAGCAACCCCCAAACTGTCATCTGTGAGACTGGTAAAAGCACATGATGAGACAAAACCAGAAACATCTTTCAAAATGTAAATTAATATATGCAGTTGTGACCATGTAGATATGTGGATGAAGGATATATATGGTGGCTGGATTCAGGTGTCCACCATAAACTTATGTGTTCTGAATGCTTAGTTCCCCTGTTGATGGCAATTTGGGAATTGAATCCTCCTGGAGTGTATTGTTGGGGGTGGGCTTATGGGTGTTAAAACCAGCCTTCCCTTGTCAGTGTTTGGCACACTCTTCTGTTGCTGTTGTCCACCTGATGTTGGCCAGGAGGTGATGTCCACCCTCTGTTCATGCCTTCGGTTTCCCCTGCCATCATGGAGTTTTCTCCTGGAATCTACAAGCGAAAATAAACCCTTAATAACAAATAACAACAACAACAACAACAAAAAAACCTTAATAAATAAGCTGCTATTGGTCTGTTTTCTGCCAGCAACGCTAACCTGACTGCAACAATGTGTGTGTGTGTGTGTGTGGGTGTGTGTGTGTGTGTGTGTCCAAGTTGGTTAAGCTGATGATAATTTGTGATGACAAATGCACCCATTGTTTTGGTTAAAATTTGTTCAACTTTTTGTCTTGTTTTGTTTTGTTTTTCCAAGGTAGGGTCTTGCTCTAACTCAAGCTGATCTGGAATTCACTATGTTGTCTCAGGATGGCCTCAGACTCACAGTGATCCTCCTACCTCTGCCTCCTGAGTGCGGGGATTAAAGGTGTGCGTCACCACACCTGGCTTGTTCCACTTTTATTAGGGTTATTAACCTTCAGATTAAACACGTTCAATGAACCCCAGAGAGAATAAACAGCAAAACCACACGAAACCTATCCTCTATCATTTAGAAATGAAAGCAGTAAGTACCATGGGCAGATTTACCAATATTCAGGAAAATGCTTACTTACATTGAAGAAAAGGGATGAAAAGAACTTACACGTATTAGCCAGTTCTTTTACTCAAGTGATCTGACCATAAACAGTTCTTCAAACTGCATATGTCACAATTAACAGAAAATAATGTGAGCCGGGCGTGGTGGTGCACACCTTTAATCCCAGCACTCGGGAGGCAGAGGTTGGAGGATTGCCAAGAGTTCGAGGCCACCCTGAGACTACATAGTAAATTCCAGGTCAGCCTGGACCAGAGTGAGACCCTACCTCGAAAAATCAAAACAAACAAAAAAAAAAAAAAAAAAAAAAAAAAAACCAGAAAATAATGGAGTCCATACATTCTTCTTCTGATACTGATGATAACCCAAGCCATTTCTTTTCATCTTTTAAAATATTTTATTTATTTAAATATTTATTTATTTAGGAGGGAAGCAGAGAGAAAGAGAGAGAATGGGCACACCAGGGCCTCCAGCCACTGCAAATGAACTCCAGATGCATGTGCCCTCTTGGGCATCTGGCTTACATGGGTCCTGGGGAACTGAACCTGGGTCCTTAGACTTTACAGGCAAGATCCTTAACCCCTAAGCCATCTCTCCAGCCGTCTTTTCAAATTCATGATGTTCCTGCCTCCATATGTTGAGAGCTGAAATGACAGGTATGTGCTGGCATCTCTGGCAAAAACAAAAAACAAACAGACAAAAAAACTTTTCTGACAATAACATCCTTCCTCCAGTGGCTTGTGGTCTCTCTGAGGATGAAGGACTATCATGGGCACCAGTACACACTGTGGTTCTTCTCCAAACCCCAATTCCTTGGCAAGAGATGGGTCACAAACCCAATTACATTTCAGCCTTCTCTGCACACTTCTTCTGAGCTACATGGGGCCCAAGATGGAGACCAGGCCTGCCCTGCTGAACACAACGTGGCCTGCTTCATGGAAGGGACCTTTGTCCCTGGAGCCAGTGACTGAGCCACAAGAGGGTCTTTCATGGCTTTTGGTAAATGGTCCCTCATTGTTAGATAAGGATGCTCATACCGGTATGCCAGAGCCTTTAATGGACCATCAAGCCGCTGTGTATTGTGGGCCAGTGCAGCAACCACAAGCGTGGGGCTTTCGGGCCCAGGATGGATTTGAGCCTGCGAGGCCTGGTCCACTCCTGGGTAGCAGTTGAGCACCTTCGGTCTTGTAGCTCATTATCTCCCGCCCCACAGAGGCAGGGGGCAGCACAGGACATTTCCAAGGCTGCACTTCCTAGAGGTGCCAGACCTTTGGCTCTGACATAGTCTTTTGATGAGAGTCCTCTCCTCACCGGTCCTGTCCCCCTGCCGTTTTCTCTCTCTTCCTTGCCGTGGTCCTCATCTGCGTGGTGGAAGCGTGCAGGCTGAGTCTTTCTTCCCTCTCCATCCCCTGTGAGTTCATTTCACCACTTACGAGAGGTGTTACATTTCTCTTACATACAAGGGTAAGTCTTTCAGAAAGCCTTTCTTTAAAATAATTTTATTTATCATTTTTAAATATATACATGCATATTAAATATATTTTATTTATATATTTGAGAGAGAGAGAGACATAAAGAGAATGGGCACAACTGGGCCTCTAGCCACTGTAAACAAACTCCAGGCGCATGTGCCCCCTTGTGCATCTGGCTTACGTGGGTCCTGGAGAACCGAACTGGGATCCTTTAGCTTTGCAGGCAAATGCCTTAATCACTGAGCCATCTCTCCAGCCCCTTATTTATTGATTGATTTGCAAGCAGAGATAGATAGAAGAGTGAGTGGGAGGGAAAGACAGAAAAATACATGAACCACTGTGCATCTGGCTTTGTGTGGGCACTGGGGAATCAAACGCGGGTTGTTAGCCTTTGCAGGCAGATGCCTTAACCGCTGAGCCATCTTTCCAGCCCCTTATTTATTGATTGATTTTCAAGCAGAGATAGATAGAAAAGTGAGTGAGAGGGAAAGACAGAAAGATATATGAACCACTGTGCATCTGGCTTTATGTGGGCACTGGGGAATCGAACCCTGGTTGTTAGCCTTTGCAGGCAAGCGCCTTAACTGCCGAGCCATCTCTCCTGTCCCCCAGAAATCTCTTTAGACCTTCCCTTTAAGGACTTCTCCTCCCATGGTCAGTGTACCTCCTGGTCCCTAAACCAACAGAGTCCCCAGAGCTTAGGGATCAGACACAAGTCTTCTGGTTCTGAACAGATGGATCTTGGCTTAGATCTTGCTTCTTCCACTTGATGGCTTGGTTAAGTTCCTTTCTCTGTGACCTTGCTGTTCAGTGGAACAGCCTGCCGAGTCCAGGACTGCACTTCTAAACTCCCTGAGTTGCCAGGATTGCCATTTTCCTACAGCCCCTGGAGAATGGAGCAGGAAAGATTTGCCTTTAACATCTGCAGCCTGGATGCTCCGGGTACCTGGTTAGGGTGGAGGAGAAGAGACTGTGAAGTTTGTCTATCTCAGCCCTAGTCTAATAATCTTCTCCTCCTTCTGCCCCAAGCAGAAGTGCTGGAGAGATGGCTTAGCAATTAAGGTGCTTGCCTGAGAAGCTTAAGGACCCAGGTTCGATTCCCCAATAGCCACATAAAGCAGATGCACCAGGTGGCATGTGCGTTTGGAGTTCACTTGCAATGGCTAGAGGCCCTGGCATGTCCTCTCTCTCTCAATCTCTCTCTCTAAATAAATCTAAATCAATAAAACGGAGTGAGTTTCATGTTCGGCCTTGAAGAAGCTGAGCAGGTACAATCCCTGACGACTCAGGGGGTCTCTGCACATAGTGAACTGCTGAGAAACAATGCCAAGAAGGTAAAACAAGACCAAGTTCTCTAGTGGGCTATCTGCAATTTCCCAAAACTTTTACTCCAAGAGTTTTTTTTTTTAATATTTTATTATTTATTTATTTGAGAGAGAGATACAGAAATAGGCAGGAAGAGAGAGAGAGACAGAGAGAGAGAGAGAGAGAGAGAGAATGGGTGCGCCAGGGCCTCCAGCCACTGCAAACGAACTCCAGATGCATGTGACCCTTGTGCATCTGGCTTATGTGGGTCCTGGAGAATTGAGCCTCGAACCGGGGTCCTTAGGCTTCATATCAAGCATTTAACCGCTAAGCCCTTACTCCAAGAGTTTTAACTCCCCAACATGGCTACAACGCTGTGGCTACATGGGATGACACATTTCATGTCCTGTGTGGGACTTCCATCTGAGTCTGGTGGAAAGACATGGAAAGTGAGAGTTTTGATGTCCACCTGGACCAGGCAGTGGAACAGAGTCTGGGTGTTCAGACATCAAGGACCCAGGGCTACCAAGTGGTGACTTCAAGATCTGAGCCCACATCTGAACTGAGATTGAAGATCGAGGGAAGGAAATCTGACTTCAACTTGGGAGTCAAGATTAACTCCACATCAACATGGCTCCTGCTGTGGAAGTGGATGGATGGAAAGACATGGAAAGTGGGATCTGAGTCTGGTGGAAAGACATGGAAAGTGAGTCTGCGGACACTTAGGGCCAGGGAGAACCTGATGTGATGTCCACTCTGGACCAGGCAGTGGAACAGAGTCTGGTGTTCAGAGCCCTTTTCTCAAGGACCCAGGGCTACCAAGTGGTGACTTCAAGATCTGAGCCCACTCTGACTCTGAGATTGGAAGATCGAGGGAAGGAAATCTGACTTCAACGAACAAGCTTGGGAGTGACATAAGATAAAGCCCTTTCCGTAAGTCCAGTCACTCTGCATTCTGTCTTCTCGTCTGGTGCAGTTGTGGTCCTGGAGACAGGAAAGCAGCCATGACAAACGTTGAGGAGTTTTATGAACGTCTGCCAGCGTGAAGAGCTTCGTGGTGGCTTCAACACCGTCCCCCCCCCCCCCGTCTCAGTCCTCATACACCAAAGGGTTGGGGGTGTTTGGAGGCAGCAGAGCTGGGTAGATAACCCAAAAGGAAAGGAAGAGAGAGACAAATGGGCTGGGGACAGAGGACCATCTGTCTGTCTGTCTGTCTATGTGTCTGTCTGTGTGTCTGTCTGTGTGTCTGTGTGTCTGTCTGTGTGTCTGGTGTTTTGGGCCTGAGGCTCTGGGGACATTCTGACCTCTGCCAGGTCTCTTGGTGTTGCCTAAGATGGTCAGATCTCCTGCACTGTCAGTCTCATTTGTGGTTTACAGCTCGTGTGCATCCTGAGTCCTCCAAGCTCGCCAGAATGGGACCTCGTGAACACCCCCCTCCCCCTCCAAGTGCATCTGTAGCTCTTCTCACCTGAGTGTTTGCAGTGGTGACTCATGAGGTGGGAACGTGTTGCTATAAGCTTCTCCCATTTTCACACCAGTGGAGGCAAGGCTTTCACACTGGGGGGGCCCTACAGTGCTCCCCTCCCAGCCCCTGGAGTTCTCTCCTCTCCATGGCACAGAGGTAGGAAGTTCCTCAGGGAAAAAGGGCTCTTCCTGGATGCTGACTCGCTCACCAGAGAGTCCTGGGACTCTGGAGTCATAGAGACCTCTGAGGGGCCCCCTCAGTGCCACAGACTGGAAAGAGCTTGTGCCTCAGTGGATGTACGGCTGGTGCCAACGCATTTCATATGTCATATGGCTGTGGAAGGTACAGTTGAGTGACCTGAGTGAGGAACTGTTGGGGCACTAATATAGGACAGCATTAGAATTCTACTGGAAGCTGAGACCAGAGGCTCACCGGGGGACATCAGAATCGCGCTGAAGGTCACGGTCAGTAGTGCAATAAAGATTCTCCTAAAGGCATCATTTGGGACTGCATGGTAAATTATCCTTCCTGTCCCGGGCATCTGAGATTCACTCCCTGACAGTGCACCCGGAAAAGAATGGCAGCCACTGGGGGGGAACAGCTCAGCTAGTGACATACCGAATGGTAACCCCACTTTACCCATATCCTGGCTGGGTGGCTCAGCGGGTGCTAAATGGGTGCTTGGCATCTCCTCCTTAGGGACTTGATGTCTGCCCGGTGAACCACAATCCTCAAAGCTGTACCCTCCTCTGCTCCTGGAAGATGTAGTCATGCCAAGATGAACTTGGGCTTCTCGGTATCCTACCACTGGCTCAGCTCCTCCATGTTGGCCAGAGACTGGCTGGGCATTGGGACTGGGAAGTCCAGTCCACATCAAGTCAGACAGGAGGCCTGCCATGGTGGTGGCATTGTAGGTGGGGTCATGCCAGTCAGTCCTGTTCATGATCAGAGAATTGAAGAACTGCACATGATTTTAATATTCTATACATTTCACTCTGTCTTTGTTCCCATACAAGCACATTTGTAAGAAATGAAAGTCACTGCTTATATGGTTTTGGGTCTTATCAAAAGCCATACAGGTGCTGGAGAGATGGTTTAACGGTTAAGATGCTGCATGTGAAGCATAAGAACCCAGTTTTGCTTCCCCAGCGCTCAAAGAGGCCAAATGCACATGGTGGCAGATGCGTCTGGAGTTTGTTTGCAGGCATTGGAGGCCTTGGCACGCCCATTCTCTCTGTCTCTATCTGCCTCTTTCTCTATCTCTCTCTCTTTCTCTCTCTCACACTCAAATAAATAAATAAAATAGTTTTTAAAAAGCCATGTTGAGCTGGGCATGGTGGCACATGCCTTTAATCCCAGCACTTGGGAGGCAGAGGTAGGAGGATTGCCGTGAATTCAAGGCCACCCTGAGACTACATAGTTAATTCCAGGTCAGCCTGGGCCAGAGTGAGACCCAACCTCGAAAAACAAAAAAAAAAAAAAAAAAAAAAAGAAAGAAAGAAAGAAAAAAAAAAATGTCTTTCATGTTTTCTGTTGTAGGACATGACTGGGTCATTTGACTTCCTTTTTTTCCCCCAAAAGTGTATTGCACGTCCTTATCATACATTCATTTCTGGACATGGTACCTTCTGCTAGACATTGATCTGTATTTGTATGACTGAAATCTAAACTGTATCATTGGAATCCCTTAATACAAGATAAAAAAAAAAAAGTTGTATGTTTTTACCATCTTCCTGCATCCTGGATTTTCGTGATAAACTGTGACCTTTGAGAGACAAGTTATTTTCCTCTCAAAGATCAGCACGTTTGTCTTGCTCTGGTCTTGTATTACGTTTCTCATTGCTATCAAAAGCATCCGAAGGGATGTGGGGGTGGCTCAGCAGTTAAAGGAACTTATTTATAAGGCTTGCTAGCATGAGGTTCAGTTCCCCAGCACCTATATAAAGCCATGCACAAAGTGGCATATGCACCTGGAGTTCATTTGCAACAGCAAGAGGCCCCGATGTGCCATGCTTAGGTCTCTCTCTCTCTCTCTGATCTCTCTATGTCCTTACAAATAAATAAAAAATAATAATTTTAAAGAAATTTACAAGGCAACTAAGGGCTTGTTCTAGCTCATGTTTGAGGGCCATATAGGCCACTGTGGCCAATAAGACACGGTGGCAGGAACACGAAGGAGCTGGTGACATGGAGTCCAGTCAGGATACAGAGAGAGGAATGTGAGAGCTCAGCTCACTTTCTCCTCTTCACTCATTCTGGAGTTCCAGCCCCTGGGATGGTGCCATCCACGCTCAACATTGGTTCTTCCTTCCAGGTTAAGTCTTTCTGGGGGCTGGAGAGCTGGCTCAGCAATTGAAGGCGCTTGCTTGCAAAGCCTGATGGCCTTGGATTTTGATTTCCCAGGACCCACATGAAGCCAGATGCACACAGTGGCACATACATCTGGAGTTCGTTTGTAGTGGCAAAGAGGCCTTGGTACATCCATACTCTCTCTGACTCTCTATTCCTGTCTCCCTCTGTCACTGGTCTTGGGGTAACCAACTGCTCCATAATTGGACTGAAGGCCCTCTCTGTGGGAGGGAATACATATCTGGTACTGAAAAACCTAAGCAAAAGTCTATGGTAGGTGAGGTCATGAGCCTTAGGGGTATAAGCCTGCTCTTGTCTGACTAAATGTATATATTATTCCCATCCAACTGCCCTGAAAATACTACACTTAATGTTCATCTTCACATATTAATGCTACTCTCACTTCTGGTTAGAGAAGCTTCTCTTTTCAGATGGCGATGACCACTGGGATGACCCAAAAGGCAACATAGTGCTGAGAAGAAGGGATGGAGGAGTGCCCAGCACTGAAACATCTCTGTCACACCCTCCAAGGCTCAGGGCCCATTGTGGAAGAGGGGGCGGATATAATGGAAGAGCCAAAGGAAGGGTATGACCTCTTATAATGCAACTTCCCAGACAGAAATTGGCCTCGATATCCATGACCTTACAGTGCCTAGCAATACCTTCACAAGACCCTCATAATAGAAGAAAAAGATGATGACATCAAATTAAAAGAGAGACTAATGGAGAGAGGGAAGGGATATGACGGAGACTGGAGTTCTAAAGGGGAATGGGGGAGGGGAGGGAAATATCAGGTGGTTTTTTTGTATGTAAGTATAAAAGTTGTCAATAAAAAATGAAAATAATAAAAAATAAAATAAAATAAAATAAAATAAAATAAAATAAAATAAATGGGGTATGGAACTGAAAAAAAAAGTGTGCTTTATGCTGAATTCACGAAACCCAGGCGTCATGGGTGCTGGAGAGATGGCTCGGAGGTTAATTGCACTTTCTACTGATCCCAGTTTGATCCTTAGTGCTCGTGTGCCGTTGCACGCAAAGTGGTGCACACTCTGTAAGCCCCACGTACCTAAGGCAGTGGGAGGTGGAGCCAGGAGACCCTGCAGCTCACAAGGAACAGCCATAAGAGTCTCTGTCTCAGGAAGTTGGAAGGAGTGCTGGAGAGTTGGCTCAGTGGTTAAGGGGCTTGCCTGCAAAACCCAAGGACCCAGGTTCAATACCCCAGTACCCATGTAAAGGCAGATTCACAAAGTGACACGCATCTGGAGTTTGTTTATAGTGGTCAGAGGCCCTAGTGCACCCATTTTCTCTCCCTCTCTCTCTCTCTCAAATAAATAAAATAAAATAACTTTTTTTAAATGGGTAGAAGGAGAGGAGAAACACCCCCAAGCTGTCCTCTGACTTCCATGCACACTGTGGCACACGCATGCCCATACACACAGACATTACATACAAATACGCACATATACTTATGGAAATAAATAATTTAAAAAGAATTTTTTTTAATACCAAAAAGGAGTTGGAGACGTGGGTTAGTGGTTAAGGCAACTGCCTACTAAGCCAATGGACCCAGGTTCAATTCCCCAGGACCCATGTGAGCCAGATGCACAAGGTGGCTCAGGGTGTGTTTGGAGTTTGTTTGCAGTGGTTGGAGGCCCTGACATGCCCATTCTCTCTCTAACTGTCTCTTTCTCTCTCTCTCCCTCTCTCAAATAAATAAATTAATTAATTAATAAAATATTTTTTAAATACCGAAAAAAAAAAACCAGTGGTTACACAGGTGGACACAGACTTCATAAAGAATTCTACTGTGGGGAGAAGGAAGCATTGCTGTTCGACTTACTAATTTCTCTCTTTCTTTCTCTCTTTCTTTCTTTCTTTCTTTCTTTCTTTCTTTCTTTCTTTCATTTGCAAGTAGAAAGAGGTAGAAGAAAGACAGAGACAATACATGCATGTGCCACTTTGTGCATCTGGCTCCACATGGGTACTGGGGAATTGAACTTGGGTTGTTAGGCTTTGCAGGCAAGGGCCTTAACTGCTGAGCCATCTCTCCAGCCCCAGCATTGTTATTTTATTAGTAATGTGTTTCTTTGGTGCTTCTGCCAACGCATTGTTAAATATTTCTCAAGTAAGTGTTTCATGGGAGTGTACCACGCTGGCTTCAGAGTGCATCTCACAAGCGCGTCCCAGGAGGGAATAAAGCAAAGGTGCTTGTGACTCGCTCACAGGGGCTGTTTTTGTCCTTTGGTTGTATCTGTTTGACAACTATTATTACTGTCTATGTCCACTTTTTAGGGATTTTACAAAAAATAAGGACACTGGAGGGATGGCTTAGTGGTTAAGGTGCTTGTCTGTGAACCCTAAGGACCCAGGTTCGATTCCCCAGTACCCATGTGAGCCAGATGCACAATTTGGTTCCTGTGTCTGGAGTTCATTTGCAGTATGTGGAGGCCTTCATGTATCCATTCTCTCCCCCTCTCTCTCTCCCTGCCTCTGTCTCTCAAAATAGGTAAATAAATAAAATACTTTTCTAAAAAATGGGGAGATGGCTTAGCGGTTAAGGCGCCTGCCTCCTAAGCCTACGAACGCCAGTTCCAATCTCCAGCGGTTCCAATCTCCAGGTCCCATGTTTAGCCAGATGCAAAGTGATGCAAGGGCGCAATGCCGCACTTGACCACAAGGGGGCGCACGCATCTGGAGTTCATTCACAGCAGCTGAGAGGCTGCTGGTGTGCCCATCTCTATCTGTCTTCTTCTCTGTCTCTCTCTGTGTCTCTCTCAAAAAAAAAAAATGAATTGCATTTTTGACCAACAGAGCTTTGTGCATCTTTGTTTACTGACATTGTCACACACATCTCTATGGCATTTGATCATATGCAGGCCACATCGCCATCCCCGTCCTCAGTCTCACTGCAGTTCTTCTTATCACTGACCAGTTATGTCAAAGAAGAGCCTGCCTTTGCCTCCACCTGCAAGGGTGAACTGTCACTGGGTCATCAAGGAACAGAGTGGCCTCCCCGGCCCTGCCTGTAACCGAATGCCACTGCTGTCCTCAAATACAGTAACCGCATCGGGCGTGAGCTCATGAGCGCAATCAGAAAAGCGTTTGCATTGCTCTTTATTTCTCTGGGTTGTTTGTTTGTTTGTTTGCAGTCAGTGTAGAGCATCATAACTGGTCAAGTGCTGAACAAGTGACTGGTGAGTGCCCAGCCCGACACAGCGCACATGTGTCATCCCCTCCAGGGCTGGGGGAACGTTGCAGATGATAGGACAGAGAGAATGGAAAAGCTGGCTGGCGGATGGATGCGGGGAGAGCACTCAGGCAATTTTCTGTTGCAGAATTCCCTCTTACTCCATGCAATTGTACGCTCAGAATTCATGTTACTCTCCTCACCAGCGTCTGTCCCAATGGTCCTGGGGCTCATTTTGTCAAAGTAGGAAGTGTGTCTACCCAACTTCACCTTGTCAAATTCAAAAAGAAACCAATCGGGGGCTGGAGAGATGGCTTAGCAGTTAAGGCATTTGCCTGCAAAGCCAAAGGATCCCAGTTCAATTCTCTAGGACCCATGTAAGCCAGATGCACAAGGGGACACATGAATCTGGAGTTCGTTTGCAATGGCTGGAGGCCCTGGTGTGCCCATTCTCTCTCTCTCTCTGCCTCTTTTTCTCTCTCAAATAAATCAATAAAATATATTTTTTAAAAACACAAAAAATCAATATATGAGGCTTCACATCCCTGGCATGCCCCAAGCTGGCTGCTCTGTTCATCATGCTTTGAATATGCCAGTACATTCTCTCTCTCTCTCTCTCTCTCCCTCTCCCCATTGAAGGGCTGCCTGGTTCACATTCTCCATCTCCAGGTGACCTACGTGCAGGCCACTGTGTCAGTGCCCTGGGGTCACCGTGACAGAACACCACTTCTGCTGGTTTCACACAGCAGAAGTTCATGGTCACTTTCACTGTTCTTGGGCTGCCAGGGAGCAGACATCTCTGGGCTTGCATGAACACCTCTCCAGCGTTGTGTCAGCTCTCTCCAGGCATCTCTTTGTGTCTTGCCTTGTCTCTCTCAACCTTGCTCTCTCAAGGACGCCTGTCCCTGGGTCATAGAGGCAGTGACCCTCAGGCTTCCACAGGGCACTGGGCTCTGATCCTGAGTGGTGGATCCCCTGGCCTGCAGGTGTCTCCCTGGAATGAGGGCCTCATGTGTCCTCAGTAACTTCTGGGATACCTGGGTGACTGCACGCTCTAAGGCTCCAATACCCCTCGCCCCGTGCTGCAACAGAGTGAGTGCGCAAGTAGGACCAGCTATGCTTTTCCGTCACACCCATCTGCATGCTGCAACAGAGGGGTGAGGGTCCTGCCCAGTTGCCATCACTGGGGTCCTCCTGGAGGGAGAGCCAGACATCTGTGCTGTGTGTGTAACTTCCTTCCCCTCCCCCAGGACGGGTGCCTCTGCCTCTCATCCCATCTGTCTGGCTCCCTCCCATTATTCAAGCCAGATCCCAGGAAGAGTTATCCAGAGCCCTTTGTATACCCTCATGGTCCCTGTCAGCTGAGCACCCGCCTCACCTCCTGAGGGCAGAGGCAGGGGCTGCAAGGTCCCAGCATGGGGTGTCAAGCTTAGTGAAGACATATACCACACTGCTGCTATCTCTGGTCCCAGACCCCCTACTGTGGTCTTTTTTTTTAATATTTTATTTTTATTTATTTATTTGAGACAGAAAGAGGGAGAGAGAGAGAGAGAGTGAGAATGGGCACGCCAGGGCTTCTAGCCACTGCAAACAAACTCTAGATGCACACGCCACCATGTGCCTCTGGCTTACATGGGACCTGGAGAATCAAACCCGGGTCCTTAGGCTTCGCAGGCAGGTGCCTTCTCCTCTAAGCCATCTCTCCAGCCTGCTGCTGTGGTCTTGAAGAAGGGATGTCAGTCTGTTTCTGGAATGCCCAGGAGAGGAAGTAAAAAGCCAGGGAGGATGGAGCGTCAGGAGGGTCTGAGCGCTGTGAGTGGGCACGTGGTGCCAGTGAGCGCTTGTGGTCAGGCTGAGCCTGCTGAAGAGGGAGAAGGCCCGGGCAAGGGCTTCTCTGGGGAGTCACATGGGATGGCAGGTACTGGACAAATGCCCGAAGGGCCCTGGCACAGGCAGGTATATAAATGCCCCACTACCCCCGGCCTTCCTTCCTTGGATCTCTCTCTCCCTTCCTCCATTGGAGCCGCTTCTAGTCTCTTCCCAGGGACCCTGGAGCCTTGATCTTTCCCACAATTCCCTGTCAGGGGACAGCACTGGGTTTCTGTGGAGGAGTCTGAGGACTCAGAAGCCTGGAGCAGTCCCTGGAGGAGAGAGGGGCTGCAGTTCCCCAAACCAGCTACCTCACAGCGCAGCCAGAGTGAGTACACGCAGGTTTCAAGTGTCTCTGTGAAATCGGAACCACTCCCCTGGGGACCACAGAACCACTGGTGTTGGGGGGGGGAACCCCGTATTCAGCCTGTTGTCTAAAGAACCCAGGTCCAAAGGTCAGCACTTCCCTCTTACCATCTGGTAGGCAAATGCAAATCTTTTAAAAAAATATATTGAAAATCTTTAAAATTAAACGTAAGAGGGAAAAGATACTGATTATAGAATTTACCATGCCTTTGCCCCCACAATGAAGTGAGGGTCACGTGTGGTCCTAACACAGACCAAGCCCTGTGCTGAGTTCACAGAGAGGAGCACAGGGTCCCTCAGGCAGCATCCGCACTGAGCTAACAGCTCAGGGAGGCAGTGCCTGCCTGGAGTATGACATCGCGGTGTCACTCACAGCTTCTGGAGGCTTCCGTCCTAGGCGCAATCAGAGGCTGTCTTCCTAGCTGAAGGGACGTAGAGTGGATGGTCAGTGGAGATGTCAGTGAGACCACGTGCCATCTTACCCTCTTTCTACTGGCCATAGTTTCGTGACCAACCTAGCAAATTACAGGCATAGACCAGGACGACCAAATGCCATCCTTTTTTTGTTGTTGTTGTTTTGGTTTTTCAAGGTAGGGTCTCACTCTAGCCCAGGATAACCTGGAATTCACTATGTAGTCTCAGGGTGGCCTCGAACTCATGGCGAGCCTCCTACCTCTGCCTCCCGAGTGCTGGGATTAAAGGTGTGCACCACCACGCCCAGCAAATGCCATCCTTGACTTCAGCACTGTCTTCCTGTGACTCCCTCAGCTGTCTCCACCTTTCTCCCTTGGCCAGCCTTGTTGTCGGCCTCAAAATAAAAGGTTTGTGCAATTAAAGCAAACACCTGGGGCTGGAGAGTTGGCTCAGCAGTTTTGGCACTTGCCTGTAAAGCCTAGTGACCCAGGTTCAATTCCCCAGTGCCCGCTTAGAGCCAGAGTCACAAAGTGGTGCATGTGTCTGGAGTGAGATTACAGTGGCAAGAGGCCCTGGTGCGCCCATTCTCACTCTCTTTCTGTCTGCCTCTTTCTTTCTGTCACTCTCAAATAAATAAAGTAAAAGTATTAGACAGCTGACATTGACCTCTGACCTCCATGTGCATATACACATACCTGCACGTGCACAATACACATATGAACACACACGCATGCACCACACCCATATACACTTGCAGTCAGTCAGTCAGTCAATGGATAATTAAATAAATAAAGCAATGATCACATATTCACACAACAAACCCCAGAAGCCCTCTTGGAAATAGAACTCTCACTGTCAAAAGTTAACAATCCATCAGCAAAGCAGAAGGAAAGAAATGTTATTTTTTTAAAAAGTTAAAGGCTGCAGAGATGGCTTAGCAGTTAAGGCGTTTGCCAGCAAAGCCAAAGGACCCAGGTTTGATTCTCCATTACCCATGTAAGCCAGATGCACAAAATGATGCATGCATCTGGAGTCCATTTGCAGTAGCTGGAGGTCCTGGTGAGCCCATTCTCTCTGTCTCTTGTCTATCTCTCTCTCTCTGCTTGCAAGTGAAAGAAAAAACACTACAGAGAAGTGTGGACCCTCCCACAGAGCAGATACTTTTAATATTTAAAGAAGGCCTGGGCACAAGTCGATATCATGGTATTTAGAATGGGCACTCTCAGAGGAGCTCATGGCTCAGGAGCCCTCCCTGCCTTGCAGAGTTGGATAAAAAAAAAGACGCCTTTAATCCCAGCACTCGGGAGGCAGAGGTAGGAGGATCGCTGTGAGTTCAAGGCCACCCTGAGACTCCATAGTGAATTCCAGGTGCCTGAGCAGAGTTGAAAACCAAAAAAAAAAAAAAAAAAGAAAGAAAGAAAGAAAGAAAAAGGCCACGGAAGGCAGAAGGGCGGGACAAGGGCACCAGAACCTGGTTGAGGGCAGGATATGGAGGCTGGGGTTGGCAGTTCCACCTCTGACTTCAGTGTTATTTAAAAACTTAAAATAACAAAATATTTTTTTCAAAAGTCTCTATGTATTATAAGTGACTTCCAAGTATAAATTCATAGAGGCAGATGGAACTTACTACATTCAAGGTATTAAATTGAGCCAATGGTGAGAACATATTCTTCATTACATCAAATGCAGATGCCTTTAAATTTATATTCAATTCAATTTAAATGCCTTCCAAACCATGGTTGACAAAGTCCTGACAGATGAATATTTTAGGATGATTCAATGGTGGTAAACTTTCTTTTCTTACCTTCAGGCAAGGTGATGGTTTTCTGTATGCAGGAGGTTGAGTGGGCTGTGGTAACACGGCTTACGATTTCCATAAAGTAAAATTTTATCTTTTAAAATGATTTTAAAGGGCTTAAGTGTTGAACTCCGAAAACATTTCTCCAGGGTCCTTCCTGCTTTACTTATTATTTCATGCTGTAGAATCTAATACTTACCCCACTCTCTGGATACAATTAATCAGTGGAAAGTTCTGTTTTGTGCCAGTATTCAGTAACATTTTAGCCTGCCTGTCTGTCTGTCTGTCTGTCTGTCTGTCTGTCTGTCTCTCTCTCTCCCTCTCTCTTTTCACTTACAGTTCTTGGTCACAGGGAGGAAGCATCTCCTAGAGTAATTCACCTGTAGCTGGTGTTGAAAGAGTAAATTGTTAGCTGAATCAATGGAAGCCTTGATCAGTTCAGTAGTCTTTTCAAGGGCTCCCGAGAAATAATAAGCCTTCGCTTGCCTTGGAATAGGCCTTGGCGTGAAACAAGTCTACAAGCGACACACGAAAGACACAGCATACGAGGGTTATCAAGGAGAGAGGGGAGCTGACTGGTACATGTGACGACATATGGTTGATAGGGAGATGATAGACAGATAAATAGATTATAAAGCTGAGTATACAGGTTAGGGAGGCAGGCATATGCATGGATGGATGGATGGATGGACAGATGACGGAGAGATGATGGATGGAGAAATGATGGATGGATGGACAGATAATGGAGAGATGATGATGGATGGATGGATGGATGGATGGATGGACAGATGATGGAGAGATGATGGATGGATGGATGATGGAGAGATGATGGATGATGATGGATGGATGGATGGATGGACAGATGGACAGATGACAGAGAGATGATGGATGGATGTGGAGAGATGATGGATGGATGGATGGATGGATGATGGATGGATGGCTGATGGAGAGATGATGGATGGATGGCTGATGGATGGATGGATGGATGGATGGATGGATGGATGGAGAGATGATGGATGGATGGATGATGGATGGATGGATGATGGATGGACAGATGGACAGATGACAGAGAGATGATGGATGGATGGGTGGAGAGATGATGGATGGATGATGGATGGACAGATGATGGAGAGATGATGGATGGATGGCTGATGGATGGATGGATGGACAAGTGATGGAGAAATGATGGATGGATGGATGATGGATGGATGGATGGATGATGGGTGGACAGATGGACAGATGACAGAGAGATGATGGATGGATGGGTGGAGAGATGATGGATGGATGGATGATGGATGGATGGATGACAGATGGATGGATGGATAATGGATGGATGGATGGACAGATGACAGAGAGATGATGATGGATGGATGGATGATGGATGGATGGATGGACAGGTGATGGAGAGATGATGGATGGAGAGATGGTGGATGGATGGACAGATGATGGAGGGATGATGATAAACAGATGATGGATGGAGGACATGTTCATCTAAAGTCTCTGGCTCGTCTGAGCCTTCAGTTGAGGGTTCTAGCTGCTTCCATAGACACTTTCATCTATGGCTTTGATTGATTATAAATCTTTCTAGCATTTAAAAATATTTTATTTATTTATTTATTTGATTATTTGTATATTTATGTTTGAAAAAGAGGCACATAAAGGGATAGAGAGAAAAGGGGCATACCAGGGCCTCCAGCCACAGCAAACAAACTCCAGACACACACGCCACCTTGTGCATCTGGCTTTATGTGGGTACTGGGGTATCGAACCTGGGCCCTGAGGTTTCGCAGGCAGGCACTTTAACGGCTAAGCCATTTCTCCAGCCCTATTTTTTTTATTTGTTTGTAATTTTACTTATTTGTTTGCAAGCAAAGAGAGACAGAGAGAAGACACAGACAGAGGGAGAGAGAGAGGAATTGTATGTACCAGGACCACAAACTCCAGACACATGCTCCATTTTGTGCATCTGGCTTTATGTATGTATTGGGGAATTGAACATGGGTCATTAGGCTTTGCAGGCAAGTGTCTTAACTGCTGAGCCATATCTCCAGCCTCCACAGACACTTTTAAAACTCAATAAAATGATTTCCTTTGCTTCCAGAATGAAGAATGTGGTTTCCCAGTTTGGCGTTCCCCTTAGAGACATATTGTGTTCGTGTAGACGCATCATAATTTGTAAAAGTATCTCCTACTGTATTTATATTTATATTGCCTTTAGTCTAGTATATTTATAATTTCCGTTGGTTAATTCTTCCCCAGACCCAGATGCCAGTGTCTGCGGGGAGGACAGATAAATCTGAATGTCAGGGCTGGCTGCACTGCTTGGCTGCGACTTTCAAGTAGAGCCCGATTCGCACCATGAGGAATCATGCACACAAGAACGAGCAGTGGAGGTCTGCGTGTGAGGCCTAAGGTTGCTCTCGTGATGCCACAGGCCAGACAGAGGGCTTCAGTGACCCGGACACTGGAAAAGTGTTGTTCCCAGCAACGAAGAAGGTCTGGAGAGGGGTACCTGCTACCTGTCCAAGGTTCTCCTAGAATTTAGCCAGTGGGAATGTCCATGGCCCCACATACTGCCATGTGCCATGCCAAGCAGAGCACCCTGGAAGGCAGCTCACGTGTTTATGGGTGGGCTTCTGATATCAGGAGCCCAGTGTGTTCAGACCTTGACACCTGAGCCATGGCAAGGATCAAGTCATGCTAGGTAGAAGAGGGGTCAGGCTCCAGGAGTCAGCTACACACAGCAGATACCTAGGGGACTGTGAGCAGACAGGTTTGGGGCGAAGCTGGCACCCCACAAGATGCTTTGCTTTGCAGAGGATCCTGAGTTAACTTGGAGAACACAGATGCCACCCCAAGCCATGCAGTCCCCCTCTCCTGCCCACACCAAGGCCAGGCCACATCTGAGAACACAGGAGCTGCTGTAGGAAGGGAGAGCCTTGGGCCTCACGCAGAGCTTGTCCTTCTGAAGCAGGAAGCTAACCAGAGGGACGTTCTCCTCCTGGAGCATCATCGTCCTCACCAGGGAGGTGTCATGATGGTGTCATGGAAAGGGCAAGCTGACTGCACAGTCACCAGGCTCAAAGCTCTTCTTTGTGTGCAGGCAGGTGGCTGTGAATGCCACAGAGAGAGACAGAGAGAGAGGGAGAGGAAGACAGATAGAGATGGGCACGCCAGCAGTCTCTCAGCTGCTGTGAATGAAATCCAGATGCGTGTGCCCCCTTGTGGTCAAGTGCGGCATTGTGCCCTTGCGTCACTTTGCATCTGGCTAAACATGGGACCTGGAGATTGGAACCCGGTTCTTGGGCTTAGCAGACAGGCACCATAACCACTAAACCATCTCTCCAGCCCTCTTTTTATTTATTTATTTTTTTTGAGGTAGGGTCTCACTCCAGCTCAGGCTGGCCTGAAATTTGCTATGTAGTCTCAGGGTGGCCTCAAACTCATGACGCTCCTCCTACCTCTGCCTCCCGAGTGCTGAGATTAAAGGCATGCACCACCATGCCCAGAAAACATCCTATTCTTGAATATGGATCCAAAGGAAACGAATCCAGCATCAGCGATCCCAGCACTCCTTGATCCGTGGCAGCAAGGATCTGAAGACCCAAGATAAGCAAGCCTGAGATAGACGGATAAAGGGAATGAGATGTCCTGACACACGGAGGGAGTACGACTTCCCCATGAAGATGAGAATGAAGAGTCCTTTGTGTTGCCATGGGAGCAAGTGGAGGAAGTCAGATGCAGTGAATGAGCTAGCGGCAGAAAGGCACGACTCCCATGCACTCCCTCGGGCGCAGCGTGAAAGGATGCTGACCTCACAGAAGCTGAAAGCAAAACGGGGATAAACAGAGGCTCGATGGGCTGGACAGATGGCTTAGCAGTTAAGGCATTTGCCTGCAAAGCCAAAGGACCCCGGTTTGATTCTCCAGGACCCACGTAAGCCAGATGCACGAGGGATGCATGCATCTGGAGTTCGTTTGCTGTGGCTGGAGGCCCTGGAATACCCATTCTCTCTCTCTCTCTCTGCCTCTTTCTCTCAAATAAATAAATAAAATTATATATATAACAGAGGCTCGAGTCAGTATGGAGGGGAGACGGGGACAGCCGATCAATGGTTTGCTGGTTTATTGTGATTGACAACTTGACTGGATTAAGAAACTGCCTCGGGCTGGAGAGATGGCTTAGCGGTTAAGGCGTTTGCCTGTGAAGCCTAAGGAACCCGGTTTGATTCTCCAGGTCCCTTGTAAGCCAGATGCATAAGGGGGCATACACGTCTGGAATTCGTTTGCAGTGGCTAGAGGCCCTGGCGCACCCATTCTCACTCTCACTCTCTCTCTCTCTTTCTCTCTTTCCCTCTCTCTTTCTTTAATAAATAAATAAAAATAAAATCTTTTTTTAAAAAAGTGGTGCCATCACACCTGGCTCCAAACCTTTAAAAAAAAAAAAAGAAAAGAAAAGAAAAGAGGGCTGGAGAGATGGCTTAGGGGTTAAGGCGCCTGCCTCCTAAGCCTAAGAACACTGGTTCCAATCTCCACTGGTTTAGCCAGATGCAAAGTGACTCAAGGGCACAATGCCGCACTTGACCACAAGGGGGCGCATGCATCTGGATTTCGTTTGCAGCAGCTGAGACACTGCTGGTGCACCCATCTCTGTCTTCCTCTCTCTCTCTCTCTCTCTCTCTCTCTCTGTCTCTCTCTCCAAAAATAATAATAATAATAAAATAATAATAATAATAAAAAGAAGAAGCTGCCTCTAGGGGATTCACTGAGCACATCTCTGGGTGTCTGTGAAGATAGATCGGGAGAGGACTGATTCATCCTTCATGGAGGTGGCACCGTCCCATAGACTAGGGGCCAGACAGAATCAAAGGGAAAGGAGGAAGCCAGGGTACTCTGTGCTTCCTGAGCACCATGACATGCTGGGCTCCACCATGCCCTCCCCACCTTGACAGACTGTTGCCGGGAGCCAGGAAGCCCAAGTAAATCTTTGCACCCTTGAGCAAGATAGTTTGTTCAGATATTTTGTGCCAGCGCTGAAAATGTGACTCATACAAATGGGAACCAAGTTGCAACTTGGTAAGTGTGGTGTCACATAGTAGGTGAATAGCTAATGGTGACTAGTGTTTTCTATTTATTTATCATTTATTATTTATTTATTTATTTGAAAGAGAGTGAGTATAAGTGTGCCAGGGCCTCCTGCAAATGAACTGCAGATGCATGAACCACTTTGTGCATCTGGCTTTACCTGGGTGTTGGGGAACTGAACCCAGGCCATCAGGCCTTGCAAGCAAGCACCTTTACATCTTTTCAGCCCCTACTGTGTGTGCGGAAAGTTTAAAATAGATAGCTGTTTACCCCGATTCACTGTTATACATTGTATACATGTGTCAAAGCGTCCTGTCTACGCCATCAGCATGTCTAATGATTACGTTAAGTGTATCAATTAAAAACAGATATTTAAGAAAGATATGGAGGCAGAAGGGCGGGACAAGGGCACCAGAACCTGGTTGAGGCAGGATATGGAGGCTGGGGTTGGCAGTTCCACCTCTGACTTCAGTGTTATTTAAAACTTAAAATAACAAAATATTTTTTTCAAAAGTCTCTATGTATTATAAGTGACTTCCAAGTATAAATTCATAGAGGCAGATGGAACTTACTACATTCAAGGTATTAAATTGAGCCAATGGTGAGAACATATTCTTCATTACATCAAATGCAGATGCCTTTAAATTTATATTCAATTCAATTTAAATGCCTTCCAAACCATGGTTGACAAAGTCCTGACAGATGAATATTTTAGGATGATTCAATGGTGGTAAACTTTCTTTTCTTACCTTCAGGCAAGGTGATGGTTTTCTGTATGCAGGAGGTTGAGTGGGCTGTGGTAACACGCTTACGATTTCCATAAAGTAAAAATTTTATCTTTTAAAATGATTTTAAAGGGCTTAAGTGTTGAACTGGATGGATGGATGATACAGGGTAAATTGATGGGTAGAAAATGGATGGATGATGGATGGATGGATGGATGGATGGATGGATGGATGGATGGACAGAAGTATAGACTAAGAATGGATGGCTTTCATCTATGGCTTTGATTGATTATAAATCTTTCTAGCATTTAAAAATATTTTATTTATTTATTTATTTGATTATTTGTATATTTATGTTTGAAAAAGAGGCACATAAAGGGATAGAGAGAAAAGGGGCATACCAGGGCCTCCAGCCACAGCAAACAAACTCCAGACACACACGCCACCTTGTGCATCTGGCTTTATGTGGGTACTGGGGTATCGAACCTGGGCCCTGAGGTTTTATGAGGCAGGCACTTTAACGGCTAAGCCATTTCTCCAGCCCTATTTTTTTATTTGTTTGTAATTTTACTTATTTGTTTGCAAGCAAAAGAGAGACAGAGAGAAGACACAGGCAGAGGGAGAGAGAGGAATTGTATGTACCAGGACCACAAACTCCAGACACATGCTCCATTTTGTGCATCTGGCTTTATGTATGTATTGGGGAATTGAACATGGGTCATTAGGCTTTGCAGGCAAGTGTCTTAACTGCTGAGCCATATCTCCAGCCTCCACAGACACTTTTAAAACTCAATAAAATGATTTCCTTTGCTTCCAGAATGAAGAATGTGGTTTCCCAGTTTGGCGTTCCCCTTAGAGACATATTGTGTTCGTGTAGACGCATCATAATTTGTAAAGTATCTCCTACTGTATTTATATTTATATTGCCTTTAGTCTAGTATATTTATAATTTCCGTTGGTTAATTCTTCCCCAGACCCAGATGCCAGTGTCTGCGGGGAGGACAGATAAATCTGAATGTCAGGGCTGGCTGCACTGCTTGACTGCGACTTTCAAGTAGAGCCCGATTCGCACCATGAGGAATCATGCACACAGAACGAGCAGTGGAGGTCTGCGTGTGAGGCCTAAGGTTGCTCGTGATGCCACAGGCCAGACAGAGGACTTCAGTGACCGGACACTGGAAAAGTGTTGTTCCCAGCAACGAAGAAGGTCTGGAGAGGGTACCTGCTACCTGTCCAAGGTTCTCCTAGAATTTAGCCAGTGGGAATGTCCATGGCCCCACATACTGCCATGTGCCATGCCAAGCAGAGCACCCTGGAAGGCAGCTCACGTGTTTATGGGTGGGCTTCTGATATCAGGAGCCCAGTGTGTTCAGACCTTGACACCTGAGCCATGGCAAGGATCAAGTCATGCTAGGTAGAAGAGGGGTCAGGCTCCAGGAGTCAGCTACACACAGCAGATACCTAGGGGACTGTGAGCAGACAGGTTTGGGGCGAAGCTGGCACCCCACAAGATGCTTTGCTTTGCAGAGGATCATGAGTTAAGGTGGAGAACACAGATGCCACCCCAAGCCATGCAGTCCCCCTCTCCTGCCCACACCAAGACCAGGCCACATCTGAGAACACAGGAGCTGCTGTAGGAAGGGAGAGCCTTGGGCCTCACGCAGAGCTTGTCCTTCTGAAGCAGGAAGCTAACCAGAGGGACGTTCTCCTCGTGGAGCATCATCGTCCTCACCAGGGAGGTGTCATGATGGTGTCATGGAAAGGGCAAGCTGACTGCACAGTCACCAGGCTCAAAGCTCTTCTTTGTGTGCAGGCAGGTGGCTGTGAATGCCACAGAGAGAGACAGAGAGAGAGGGAGAGGAAGACAGATAGAGATGGGCACACCAGCAGTCTCTCAGCTGCTGTGAACGAAATCCAGATGCATGTGCCCCCTTGTGGTCAAGTGCGGCATTGTGCCCTTGCGTCACTTTGCATCTGGCTAAACGTGGGACCTGGAGATTGGAACCCGGTTCTTGGGCTTAGCAGACAGGCACCATAACCACTAAACCATCTCTCCAGCCCTCTTTTTATTTATTTATTTTTTTTTGAGGTAGGGTCTCACTCCAGCTCAGGCTGGCCTGAAATTTGCTATGTAGTCTCAGGGTGGCCTCAAACTCATGACGCTCCTCCTACCTCTGCCTCCCGAGTGCTGAGATTAAAGGCATGCGCCACCATGCCCAGAAAACATCCTATTCTTGAATATGGATCCAAAGGAAACGAATCCAGCATCAGCGATCCCAGCACTCCTTGATCCGTGGCAGCAAGGATCTGAAGACCCAAGATAAGCAAGCCTGAGATAGACGGATAAAGGGAATGAGATGTCCTGACACACGGAGGGAGTACGACTTCCCCATGAAGATGAGAATGAAGAGTCCTTTGTGTTGCCATGGGAGCAAGTGGAGGAAGTCAGATGCAGTGAATGAGCTAGCGGCAGAAAGGCACGCCTCCCATGCACTCCCTCGGGCGCAGCGTGAAAGGATGCTGACCTCACAGAAGCTGAAAGCCAAACGGGGATAAACAGAGGCTCGATGGGCTGGACAGATGGCTCAGCAGTTAAGGCGTTTGCCTGCAAAGCCAAAGGACCCCGGTTTGATTCTCCAGGACCCACGTAAGCCAGATGCACAAGGGATGCATGCATCTGGAGTTCGTTTGCGGTGGCTGGAGGCCCTGGAATACCCATTCTCTCTCTCTCTCTGCCTCTTTCTCTCAAATAAATAAATAAAATTATATATATAACAGAGGCTCGAGTCAGTATGGAGGGGAGACGGGGACAGCCGATCAATGGTTTGCTGGTTTATTGTGATTGACAACATGACTGGATTAAGAAACTGCCTCGGGCTGGAGAGATGGCTTAGCGGTTAAGGCGTTTGCCTGTGAAGCCTGAGGAACCCGGTTTGATTCTCCAGGTCCCACGTAAGCCAGATGCATAAGGGGGCATACACGTCTGGAACTCGTTTGCAGTGGCTAGAGGCCCTGGTGCACCCATTCTCACTCTCCCTCTCTCTCTCTCTCTCTTTTTCCCTCTCTCTTTCTTTAATAAATAAATAAAAATAAAATCTTTTTTTAAAAAAAGTGGTGCCATCACAACTGGCCCCAAACCTTTAAAAAAAAAAGAAAGAAAAGAAAAG
Organism: Orientallactaga sibirica; assembly: GCA_036365145.1. Lineage (NCBI taxonomy): Eukaryota > Metazoa > Chordata > Mammalia > Rodentia > Dipodidae > Orientallactaga > Orientallactaga sibirica. Next base: position 3,899,078 of record JAEOAD010001845.1, read on the forward strand.
AGGACTGGAGAGATGGCTTAGGGGTTAAGGCGCCTGCCTCCTAAGCCTAAAAACACTGGTTCCAATCTCCAGCGGTTCCAATCTCCAGGTCCCACGTTTAGCCAGATGCAAAGTGACTCAAGGGCACAATGCCGCACTTGACCACAAGGGGGCGCACACATCTGGATTTCGTTTGCAGCAGCTGAGACACTGCTGGTGCACCCATCTCTGTCTTCCTCTCTCTCTCTCTCTCTCTCTCTGTCTCTCTCTCTGTCTCTCTCTCCAAAAAAATAATAATAATAAAATAATAATAATAATAAAAAGAAGAAGCTGCCTCTAGGGGTTTCACTGAGCACATCTCTGGGTGTCTGTGAAGATAGTTCGGGAGAGGACTGATTCATCCTTCATGGAGGTGGCACCATCCCATAGACTAGGGGCCAGACAGAATCAAAGGGAAAGGAGGAAGCCAGGGTACTCTGTGCTTCCTGAGCACCATGACATGCTGGGCTCCACCATGCCCTCCCCACCTTGACAGACTGTTGCCGGGAGCCAGGAAGCCCAAGTAAATCTTTGCACCCTTGAGCAAGATAGTTTGTTCAGATATTTTGTGCCAGCGCTGAAAATGTGACTCATACAAATGGGAACTAAGTTGTAACTTGGTAAGTGTGGTGTCACATAGTAGGTGAATAGCTAATGGTGACTAGTGTTTTCTATTTATTTATCATTTATTATTTATTTATTTATTTATTTGAAAGAGAGTGAGTATAAGTGTGCCAGGGCCTCCTGCAAACGAACTGCAGATGCATGAACCACTTTATGCATCTGGCTTTACCTGGGTGTTGGGGAACTGAACCCAGGCCATCAGGCCTTGCAAGCAAGCACCTTTACATCTTTTCAGCCCCTACTGTGTGTGCGGAAAGTTTAAAATAGATAGTTGTTTACCCTGATTCACTGTTATACATTGTATACATGTGTCAAAGCGTCCTGTCTACGCCATCAGTATGTATAATGATTACGTTGAATGTATTAATTAAAAACAGATGTTTAAGAAAGATATGGCTAGCCGGGCATGATGGCGCACGCCTTTAATCCCAGCACTCAGGAGGCACAGGTAGGAGGATCGCTGTGAGTTTAAGGCCACCCTGAAACTACAGAGTGAATTCCAGGTCAGCCTGGGCTAGAGTGAGACCCTACCTCGAAACCCCCCTCCCAAAAAAAGAAAGCTATCTCTTTTTTTTTAAATTTATTTATTTATTTATTTATTTATTTATTTATTTATTTATTGGAGAGAGACACAGAGAGAGAGACACACAGAGAGAGGGAGAGGAAGACAGAGATGGGCACGCCAGCAGTGTCTCAGCTGCTGCGAATGAAATCCAGATGTGTGCGCCCCCTTGTGGGCAAGTGCGGCCTTGCGCCTTTGCGTCACTTTGCATCTGGGTAAACGTGGGACCTGGAGATTGGAACCAGTGGAGATTGGAACCAGCATTCTTAGGCTTAGGAGGCAGGCGCCTTAACCCCTAAGCCATCTCTCCAGCCCAAGAAAGCTATCTTTGCAGTAGCAGGAAGGAGGGGAGAACTGAGTCTGTGAGCTACAACAACTGTTCACCCCACAAGTTCCCCAAGCATGCTCTTACACCGTGACAGATCAGTGGAGGTCACCCAGGTGGGCGCTGGTGGGCACTGGTGCCTTAGTCCTTTCTGTTGATGTCCCTGGACATCAGGGAAGACTGGCTTTCTCTCCTAGTGTCAGACATACAAGGATAGATGTAGCTCCCACTTTCCCGTGCCCTCAAGGCTGAATCCACACGACAGTCGGAGTGTCACTGTAGGGGTGGAAAAGTGTTCATAGAAATAGACACGTCATCGCTTCTCAAGTGAAACAGACATGTCCTTGAGTTGAGAGAGCAGTAAGGTGGTGTGGACTAGGGACAGAGTCATCTTATCTTTCCCTGTCTGATCCTTACAATGAACTTCTGGAGCATGCATTTTTGTGAATCTCATCGGTAGCCACCTGCAGGCAGGAAGGGAGGGGCAGGCAAGCAAGGAGAGTGTTTTGTTTTGTTCCAGCTGAATTCAAGAAGGAGCATGCTTCCTCTGTGCCCCTGGCCCCACTTCCAGCTCCCACCACACGCAGAGTGACTCCCAGGTTCAATTCATGGATTTGAACTGCATCACATGTGTGAACTTGAGCTATAAGGATCCCTGGGGAAGTGGCTTCCTCTTTGATATCTTTTTTAAAAAAATTTATTTATTTATTTGCAAGCAGAGAGAGAGAGAGAGATAGATGAAGAGAAGCAGATGCAGAGAGAGAATGGGCACACCAGGGCCTCCAGCCACTGCAAACAAACTCCAGATGCATGTGCCCCGCGTGCATCTGGCTTACATGGGTCCTGGAGAATCAAACCAGGATCCTTTGGCTTTGCAGGCAAACGCCTTAACTGCTAATCCATCTCTCCAGCCCTCTTTGATATCTTTTTTAAAAAATATTTTTATTTATTTATTTGAGACAGAGAGAGAGAGAGAGAAAGAGAGAGAGAGAGAATGGCTCGCCAGAGCCTCCAGCCACTGCTTGTTCAGCAAGTACGTTGTCCACTGAGCCATCGCCCCAGCCTGTGTTTTAACCCTTGACCTTCAGACTGTGGGGACATCTGCAAATGCCCTCCAGGACAGTGAAATTCATACTACCTGTTGCTTTACCTCTGGAAAGGACAGGGTGGGGACTGTTGCTCTGAGAAGGCCCTCAGTGCTGAGATGTCAGAAGAGTTCATCCTGTCTCCCGCTGGTCCCCAGAGCTGCCCTGCCAAGAGAGCAGCCACGGAGCCCACAGCCTCATGGGAGCAGGACAACTTTTTACTCTCCATCATCCCACCACAGTTACAGAAAAGTTTACAAAATTCTTGGCGAAAATATTTTCAAGTAATTCAAAACAGATTTGGGAGGTATTTTTGTTTTGTTTTTGAATTTGTGACAGGAAAGGAGAATCTGTGTGGAAAAAAAATGTTTAATTTCTGGGGCTGGAGAGATGTCTCAGAGTTTAAGGCACTTGCCTATAAAGCCTAATGACCTGGGTTCAATTCTCCACTACCCACATAAAGCCAGATGCACAAAGTGGTGCGTGCGTCTGGAGTTTGTTTGCAGCTAGAGGCTCTGATAGTCCTGGTGTGGCCATTTTCTCTATCTATCTATCTATCTATCTATCTATCTATCTATCTATCTATATATCTATGTATCTATCTATCATCTATCATCTATCTATCTATCTATCTATCTATCTATCTATCTATCTATCTATCTATCATGTATCTATCTATTATCTATCTATCTATCTATCTATCTATCTATCTATCTATCTATCTATCACATATCTATCTATTATCTATCTATCATCTATCTATGTATCTATCATCTATCTATCTATTATCTATCTATCTATCTATCTATCTATCTTTATGTCTATCTCTTGGTCTGTCTCTGCTTGCAAACAAATAAAAATATTCTAAACATGTTTAATTTCTGCTTTGTCAAAGAAATAACATCAGTCATTTCTGGCTGAGAAGCAAAGACCTGTGACCCTGAGCAGCGGGGAGTTCAGAAGCAAGCCCAGAATAGCCTTTGTGTGCTTCTCTGCTCTGCAGAACACAGCAGACCTTCAGAAGCGCAGACAGTTTGTAACATAATGTCATGGCTAAAGAATTGCATTCAACAATTCACATGCTATGCCTTATGATAAAATCACTGTAATGACACACATTTACATGTTATTGGTGCAGAAAAGTCAAATAGATATTTTGAAAGAAACCTTTTGCTTTTCTTCTTAGAATCCTAATAGAGGTCATATGAAATAAATTGAAATCTCACTCTATAATTTTAGAATGACCTCAGCATCCACTACTTACAGAGAAAGGAAAAGCCATGCTGTGGTAGTTTGAATAGATGGCCCCCAATATATTCAGTGTTTTATTAGTGTGTAGTGTGCATCTGCAGCCACCTGGCTGGAGGCAGTGTCTCTGGGTGGATATTAAGGTGTGGTGGTGGGTTTAGTATTTCAATCTAAAGATATGCCAAGTGTGCCTAGCTGGAGTTCCTGAGGTGTGCTGTGCTGTGTGGCTTTTGGCTTATGGCTTTTCTCTCTGTGTTTGGTCCTGTGAAAGCAGCCCAGATTCTTCTGCCATTATGGAACTTTCCCTAGATCTGTCAGCTTCAATAAATATCCCTTCCTCCATAACTATGCCTGGTCTGGAAGTTCATCTCCATGAACCTGAAGCTCTCTGCAACACATGCCCTGCATTTAAACTGCAGCCATGGTCGTGTGAACCTGTGTCCCCCATAGACTCAAGTGTTCTATTAGAACTTGTAACTTGGATCTCCAGCTGCCTGGCTGGAGGAGGTGTCACTGGGGGCGGATCCTGGAGTCCAGCCCTAAGGTGTCACTGCAAATCGATCTGATGTACAGCCCAGAGGAGTCTGAACTCTGGTGGGGTCCCTGCCCCTAGCTGCCCATTCATTCATGCTCGCTGCTTTTGGTTGTTTTTTTAAAAAGCAATATTTTTTTATGGATACTCTTTTTTCTCATTAGATTATATAAATCTTTCTCCTTTTAAATATGTTTATTTATTTGCAAGCAGATAGACATAGAGGAGAGAGAGAGAGAGAATAGGAACACAAGATCCTCCATCCACTGCAAACAAACTCCAGATACATGCGCCACTCTGTGCATCTGGCTTTATGTGGGCACTGGGGAATCGAACCCAGGTCCTTAGGCTTTGCAGGCAAGTGCCTTAACCGTTCCAGCTCTACTTTTGGTTTCTCCTGGCTGTTTGACTGTTTCTCTCTGCGTGGATGTAAGGGCACTGATGGAACTGCCCCTTGGATCTGCAAGCTTGAAATAAGCCTCTTCCTCCCACAATCTTTGTCTGGTTTGGATGTTCATCACAGTAACATGGTGCTGTCTACAACAGGAGCATGGCCATGAGTGATCTTTGTATTTATTAAATTGATTAATTTAATTTTTGCTTAGATATGTGTGTGCAGTGTAGTATGTATGTGCCATGTGGTGTGTATGTAGTGTGTCCTGTTAGCACATGTGCATGTGAGCTTCCCTGCAGCAGGGATTGCTCTCCAGCAATGGCTGTGATGAACGTTGGTTGTGCCGCTAGATGGTTCTTCATCAGTTCCTGTTGGAGCCAGAGTTCCGTACTATTCCTGGAGCTTGGCATTTTTAAAATTTTTATTTATCTTTTTTTTTTTTTTGGAGAGAGACACAGAGAGAGAGACAGTGAGAGAGAGAGGGAGAGGAAGACAGATAGAGATGGGTGCGCCAGCAGCCTCTCAGCTGCTGTGAATGAAATCCAGATGCGTGCGCCCCCTTGTGGGCAAGTGCGGCATTGCGCCTTTGCGTCACTTTGCATCTGGCTAAACGTGGGACCTGGAGATTGGAACCAGCATTCTTAGGCTTAGGAGGCAGGCACCTTAACCACTAAGCCATCTCTCCAGCCCTGGAGCGTGGCATTTTTTGTCTCACTTTTATTCTCAAGCTCTGATAAGTCTCGGGTCTCAGCTCCCCTACAGGACTGGGCTTATAGGCACATTTGGCCACACCCTGACATTTATGTGGCTCTTGGCAATCAAACTCAAGAGGCCTCTCTGGCCTCTTAGGGTTCTCATGATTACACAGGAAGTGCTCTGAAGCCACGGAGCCAGAGCCATCTCCCCAGCCCACGGGTGAGTCTTGTCCAGTTGCAAGTGAGGGAGCATGATGTCCGTGCCGTGTCCCTCGGGGATGACTAACCTCTTAGGAGACTGCCTCTGCGCAGGTACAGCAGACACAGTTAGGGGAGGAGCACAGGGAGGCCAAGGCCAGGTGCAGGTGGAGGAGGTGTGTCACGTGACCCCCCCCACCATTCCTGCAGTCCAGTGCTCGCATGGCTCCCAGGTCCTAAAGACACCTGAGTTGTCTGGGACAAAGCAGGGCTGCCCTCTGTCACATCTCCTGCTAGGGACTGGAGGAAAGGTGCTTACAGAGATGGGTTCCGGTCCTGGGCATCCAGCAAGATTCTAAGAAGCTGGTAAGGCTAAGGGTAGTGTTCCCAGTCAGGACCTTAGCAAGCCTCAAAGCTATTGTGAAAGAGAACACACACACACACACACACACACACACAGGTTTTGTGACACAGGGTCTCACTCTAGCCCAGGATGACCTGGAACTCACTATGTAGTCTCAGGGTGGCTTCAACCTCATGGTGATCCTCCTACCTCTGCCTCCTGAATGTTGGAATCAAAGGCACCCAACATAATCATTTTTCAAATTGAAAACTCTCAGGTCAGAGTTTGTATGCTCCCTCATGGTTTGGGTTATCCAGGAAAAAAAAACAGATGGCATTATTTATATTTATGTATGTATGTATGTATGTATGTATGTATGTATGTATGTATATATATATTAGAGAAAGAGAGAGTTGTGTTGGGGGAATGCAAGGGACTTCAGCCGCTGCAAATGAACTCCAGACACATGCATCACCTTATGCATCTGGCTTACGTGAGTACTGGGGAATTGAACCTGCATCCTTTGGCTTGGCAGGCAAGAACCTTAACTGCTAAGCCATCTCTCCAGCCCCAAGAAGGCATTATCCATTACAATATTGATATATAACTCATTTCTCCCCGTGTTCAGTTCAGAAGTTTCTTAGATTTCCAGGGACCCAGAAGTAGAAGATGCATCATTTACCCGCCGGGAGTGGGATGTTGGGGCATGCTGGGAAGCTGTACCTGTGGCTCTGGTGTTATGGGCTGGTGCGCGCTTGGGCTGAGTGTGTGGAGAGGGCACTTTGGATAAGGGAGGGTGCTCATTGGTGCTGCCATCAACATGTTGCAAGATCATTTCAACATTTCCCCAAGAGCCATCTGCGTTCTGATCTCAGGCGGCCCATCGACAGTATATTGGGGTCGGCTTCTCTCGGACTTGGCTGGCTGAGCAGAATACGGGACAGTGCTGGGTCATGTGAGAAGGGACTCTAAGAAGGACCCATTGCAACCCGATCTCCTTGTGGTCAAGGTGTTTGTCCAAAGGTGGGCCACTGCCAACGCCAGTCCAACTTCAGGCCGAGATAGCTTCTTCCTCCAGTAACAGATCTCTCCAAATGGTCCATAGGAGGGAGACAGGATAGGATCTGGATCTAAGGGGAAGCCCGCCTTGCAGATGAGAATACTGGCCCAGCCTTCCTCCTCCAGAGAAGGGAGAGGCACTGGTGGAGAAGTGGGGTCTAAAAGCTAGGAACCTTCTACCTGGGGACAGGCAGATGGCCCTGGGCTGTCATACAGGAGACAAGAGGAACCTGTGGCTGGGGAGCCCCCACACAGCCTCCCTGTTCTGCCCTGAGTATGTCCCCCAGTCCCAAGTTGCAGCAGCTGATCCCACCAGGGCCCTCACTAGCCATCACGGTCTCTCTGGCACTAACTGGGAGTTTTAGGAAGTAGATATTTATTGGAACTACTTTGGAAGATAGAAACATGACAAGGCCAGCTGAAGGGGCATAGCTGCCTTTCTTGAACCTGGCAGAGGTGTGGCATTAGAGGCTCCAGGAGGCATTGAGGAGTCTTCTGAGCAGAGCTGCCTCACTTCAGTTATGTCTTAGTAACGAGTCACCAGACTCTGAGGAAAGAGCCAGGAACTCAGGGATCTCAGGCCAGCTTGTGCCACACTCACTTGTCACTAGAACGTTGTATAGGACAGCTCCCATTTCCAGCCAGGGCAGAAACCATGCCAAGGCCGTGGGCACCAGTGCAGCTCTTTCCTGAGGTAGTTCACAGTGACCACTAACCTGCCTATGAAAGATTACAAAGGACTTTACCCCCTGGAAAATGACCCACATGTCCATGGTTCCCAATGACCGGGATGGGTCCTCTGATAAAACAGGGCCATTCCTGGGCCCACAGTGCACCAGGGGTGCCGCGTTTGGCGCTCTCAAGAGCCATGGATTTACCTGTTCAAATATCTAAGTACTTCCTATTCTGCTGTTCTCTGGGGATACCTGGGGGACCTGGGGTTTTGGGATTATTTCCACTCACAGAGGAAGCAAAATACCCTGGAGTCTGAGGGGAAAAAAATCTTTTCTAGGCACCTTCAAAACAAATATGGAACAGAACTACACACATCAGCTAGTAATTCATGCCCGTGTCCCCAGCATTTTAGAGCTGAAGATGGGAGAATCCTGAGTCCCAGGCCAGCCTTTACGACACAGCGCGACTCCATCTAAAACAAAACAATCAAATAAACAAACCCAAACTGTCAGGTGTCTTCAAGATACTGAGCAGGTAGATGCATGGAAGGCCTGTCCCAGACTCTTGGGCATGGCACACTGGCTGAGGCTGAAAGGCTCGTGGGTTTTTGAAAGGTTTTAAAGGGTAAACGTAGTTTCCAAAACAAAGACTTAGCTTGATGCATTCTCTACAATCTCCAGATTTACATGAGTGTAAAACACATGAAAGTGTGTCAGAAGTTAAGCCCATAAGTCACACGGCCTCTCTTGGATTTTGATTTCAGTTCAGGAAGAAGTATGATTAGGCAACAGCACACCTTAAAGTCCCAGAATCCCTCCCCGAACTGATGGCTGCCTTTCTCCACCTTGTCCATAGCCAAGTGGCAGGAAACAGCTGGCCAGAGTTTCTGAGTGCCTTGAATGAGGAGAAGGTTCCCTTGCTCAGATCTGGTGAATAAACACAGAAAAGGGATCCCCGGGCTGGAGAGATGGCTTAGCGGGTAAGACGCCTGCCTGCTAAGCCTAAGAACACCAGTTCCAATCTCCAGGTCCCACGTTTAGCCAGATGCAAAGTGACGCAAGGGCGCAATGCCACACTTGCCCACAAGGGGGCGCACACATCTGGATTTCGTTCACAGCAGCTGAGAGGCTGCTGGCGCACCCATCTCTATCTGTCTTCCTCTCCCTCTCTATCTGTCTCTCTCTGTGTGTCTCTCTCCAAAAAAAAGAAAAGAAAAGGGATTCCCTGCTGGATTTCCTGAGAGAAGATTGTCCCGGAAGATATTTAGCTCTACTATCTGTCCTCATATTCTGTGATGGCAAGAAATGGGGCTTAAAAATAAAAGAAGCTCGGAGGGGGGGAGGCAGGGAGATAGCTCAGTGGGTAAAATGTTTGTCATGCAAGCCCAAGGACCCGAGTTCAGATCTCCAGCGCCCATGTGAAATCGCACGTCGACTTGTGCCTGTCATTCCAGCTGTGCAGCTGCAGAGACAGGAGGCTACCTAGGACTTGCTGGCTAGCCAGTCCAGCTGAATCAGGTGAGCTCCAGGTTAAGTGAGAGACCCTGTCTCAAAAGCAGAAGAGATAGATACCCCAGTACATGGCACGGGACGAGTCATGTCTGTCATACTTGCCAGGGTTCAAGGAACGATGTGGTGGAGACATTGTAAATGAACACTGTTCTCACTGCGAGCCAGAGAAGCTTCTCTGTGAAGGTGGTGGTGGATACTGAGGAGACTGAAAACTCATCACAGCTGAAGATCAGAGTTCAACTCTAGATCCCTCTCTCTCTCTCTCTCTCTCTCACACACACACACACACACACACACACACACACACACCACACCACGAAGACTCAGAGCACATTATGGAGGAGGGGCAGAAAGAATGCTCTAGTAAGGAGGGAGGAACCATTAGGGAGAGGCAGTGAGACAGGGTCAGACTGAGGTTGCGGAGGTGTGCAAGCATGCCAGGATCGGACCCAGGTGGAGGAGAAATGTAGATCTTAATTCCTGTCCTCCAGGTAGAGATAAAACAGAGCCGGGCGTGGTGGCGCACGCCTTTAATCCCAGCACGTGGAAGGCAGAGGTAGGAGGATCACCATGAGTCCGAGGCCACCCTGAAATTACATAGTGAATTCCAGGTCAGCCTGGACTAGAGTGAGACCCTACCTCGAAAACAAAACAAACAAGCAAACAAAAATAAAAACAGAGGACAGCAGCTTTCCAACACACACTCACCCTGCTGTCTGTACAGCACAAGGTGGTGCGTGTGTCTGGAGTTCCTTTGCAGTGATTAGAGGCCCTGGTGTGCCCGTTCTCATAATTAATTAATTAAAAATATTTTTTAAAAATATTGCAAGAGCCACAGAGTGGGAAGAAGTACCTTGGGGCAGTGTCCTCTTTTTAAAAAAAAAAACAAACGTTTTTTTTTATTTTATCTTATGTTTTGGGAGAGAGAGAGAGAGAGAGAGAGAGACAGAGAAAGACAGTGATAGGCGCGCGAGCAGTGTCTCAGCTGCTGCGAACGAAATCCAGGTGCGTGCGCCTCCTTGTGGCCAAGTGCGGCATTGCACCCTTGCATCACTTTGCATCTGGCTAAATGTGGGACCTGGAGATTGGAACTGCTGGAGATTGGAACCAGTGTTCTTGGGGTTAGGAGGCAGGCGCCTTAACCCCTAAGCCATCTCTCCAGCCCGGCAGTGTCCTCTTGACATGAGCCGACTGGTACATTCTTGACACTGGTTGTGCACTAGTGGTTGACATTCGTGGCCTCTCAGTGGTTGCTGGGACCCCCACACGACCAGCACAGCTCTGAGCCCCGCAACAGCTTGACGTGGAGGACAGACAAGGACAGTGGGAATGAAACATCAAGACAGAGGAAGGACGACTGGCAAGAGTAAGGCTCCTCAGTGGTGTATGGCACAATACAGGCCTGGTCCTAGCCAGACCGCATGGCAGAAGAAACCAGGAAGTGGCTTCTGTGAACATGGCGTTCTGTGCAGGCTTGGCGTGACAACAGCAGTCCCATGCTCACGAGAAGCCTGCTACAAGATGACCTGTCCAAAGACAGGCTGTCATTGGTCACAAAAAGGGGACCACCCCATACAATGATTGGCCAGCCAAGCTCCTTAAAAACCCTCTGCACTTCCTCAATAAATGAGTTTGCGACAGCTCACCCTCTGCTGCTTCCACCCAACTCCCGGGCAACACAGTGGAATAGGGATGGGGGAGAGGGGACAAAAGAGAGTCCTGGAACTGGAATATGATCAAACTACATACAGTGTGTTCATGTATTTAAGTTGCCAAATGTACAATAAAAGGAGGGGGTTGGGAGATGTCTTAGTGGTTAAGGTGCTTGCCTGAGAAACCTATGGACCCAGGTTCAATTCCCCTGTACCCATGTAAGCCAGATACACAAGGTGGTGCATGTTGGAGTTCATTTGCAGTGGCTAGAGGCCCATTGTCTTTCTCTCTCTCTCTCTCTCTCTCTCTCTCTCTCTCCAATAAATAAAATATATTTTTATAAAAATAAACCAGGGCTGGATAAATGGCTTAGCGGTTAAGGAACTTGCCTGTGAAACCTAAGGACCCATGTTCAACTCTCCAGATCCCACATAAGCCAGATGCACAAAAGTGAAGCAAGGTCACACTCATCCACTGGGTGGTGCAAGTTTTTGGAGTTCAATTGTTTTGGCTGAGGCCCTGGAATGACAATTCTGTCTCTCTCTCTCAAAAAAAAAAAAAGTTTTAAACTTTTTTAAAGTGTACAAAAAAAAAAGTACATAATGGGCTGGAGAGATGGCTTAGCGGTTAAGGCATTTGCCTGCGCAGCCTAAGGATCCCGGTTCGATTCTCCAGGTCCCACGTAAGCCAGATGCACAAGGGGGCGCATGCGTCTGGGGCTCATTTGCAGTGGCTGGAGGCTTTGGTGTGCCCATTCTCGCTCTCCCTCTGTCTCTTTCCATCTCTCTGTCTCAAATAAATAAATAAATAAATAAATAAATAAATAAATAAATAAATAAATAAAATCTTTAAAAAAAAAAAGTACATAATGGAGAGCTATTGAGGAAGACACCCAATGTCAAACTCTGGTCTCCAAACATGTGCACCATCACCTGCACTCACATGAACTCACACACATACAGGGCCTAAGAAAAACAGAGCTACGATTCATGTTGCTCTCTGGCTTTGGCTTCCTCATGCTGTTGAGAGGATGTATTACAAGGTGAGGCCTTGCTGTTCTGCTGTTGAAATTCTCTCGCAGGGCATGAAGGCTGGCCCGTGCTGCTCACGCACAGAGTCAGAACTGCCTGTCCTTGACTTTCCCAGTGAGGTCCACAGTAGCACAATCCTTGAGACTCATCTGCAGCCCTTCGCCTGGTCTCCCCACCTCTGTGTTGACAGGTCAGCTGAGTGCAGGGGCTTGGGAAGGGAGCTGTCTGCTGGGAGCATCTGGAGAAGTCAAACCCACACAATCTGTCTCTAGAAGCACGGTGTGTGATGAGGTTGGGCTGGAGACAAGAAGATACTAGAAACGCTCTACACAAATGCACAGTCCACTCCGGAAGCAGCCCTAGGGGAGGGCAAGCGAGACTTTGGAAGGAGAATCGCCTAGGAGGGTCTGTGCACACCAGACAAGAAAGGAGGCAGTGTCACCCAGCATGGGGCAGGGATTTCTGCGTTTGTTACGTGCAAGGTCATTTTAGTGACGAGGAAGTGGTTCTGTGGAATTATTGTGAGCAGTTCTGAGCAATCTATTCAAGCAGAATGAAGATCTATGCCTATGACAGGCAAGCCTCCAAGGGGTGAGGGGTCCTTACACAATGGAGCCCCTACAGCTTTTCCAGTAAAGAACTTTTACTCTGAGCACACTAAACTCTTCCTGCCTCTATGCCATCAGCCTGCTGCCCTGGAAAAGGAAGGCATTCATTTTTATTTTGAAGAGAGACACAGAGAGAGACAGACAGAGAGGGAGAGGGAGACAGATAGAGATGGGTGTGCCAGCAGCCTCTCAGCTGCTGTGAATGAAATCCAGATGTGTGTGCCCCCTATGGTCAAGTGCGGCATTGCGCCCTTGTGTCACTTTGCATCTGGCTAAACGTGGGACCTGGAGATTGGAACCGCTGGAGGTTGGAACCAGCGTTCTCAGGCTTATCAGGCAGGCGCCTTAACCACTAACCCATCTCTCCAGCCCAAAAAGTTCTTTTTAAAAATTTATTTATTTATTTATTTATTTATTTATTTATTTATTTGAGAGAAAGAGAGGTAGATAGAGAATGGGCGTGCCAGGACCTTCAGCCACTGCAATCGAACCTGAGTCCTTAGTCTTCACAGGCAAGTGCCTTAACCACTAAGCAACTTCTTCAGCAACCCCCAAAAAAAGTTCTTTTTTAAAATAGGAAAAGCAAGATGCTGTCCTCAGAATGACCAAGCATGGCTGGCACTGTTGGGGGCCTGGGTGCCAGAATTCAGAGAAATGGCACCATGAAAAACTTACAGGTCTCCTTCCTTCCCTCCCTTCCCTTCCTTCCTTCCTTCCTTCCTTCCTTCCTTCCTTCCTTCCTTCCTTTCTTTTAAAAGTGCTTCTTTTTTAAGGCTTATTTTTATTTATTTATTTATTTATTTATTTATTTATTTATTTATTTATTTATTTATTTATTTTAGTGAGAGACACAGAGAGAGACAGCGAGAAAGAGAGAGGAAGTCGGACAGAGATGGGCACGCCAGCAGCCTCTCAGCTACTGCCAACAAAATCCAAATGCATGCGCCCCCTTGTGGTCAAGTGCGGCATTGCGCCCTTGCGTCACTTTGCATCTGGCTAAACGTGGGACCTGGAGATTGGAACCGCTGGAGATTGGAACTAGCGTTCTTAGGCTTAGCAGGCAGGCACCTTAACCGCTAAGTCATCTCTCCAGCCCAAAGAAGGTATTTTTAAACATCTTCAATACCTTCATTGACGCAAAGTGCCACCACAGCAAAGATCCATGTTTACAGCGCTCCCTTCTCCAGCAATACAGACACGACAGAACACTATCTAATCACACCGCCTTGCTCCTCCACAGCCACGTCAGAACAGAGAGAGTGTTCTCAGTAAGAAAGCAAAACCTGGCCAGGTGTGGCTTGTCTTTAGTCCCAGCCCTCGGGTAGCTAGAGGTAGGATTGTTGTGAGTTCGAGGCCACCCTGAGATTACATAGTGAATTCCAGGTCAGGCTGGGCTAGAGTGAGGCCTACCTTGAAAAAAAAAAGAAGAAGGAAAAAAAAAAAAAAGAAAAAGATGAAAGAAACCAAAGCGTGGATGTGGGAATAGAGTATAGAGTGAGCAATGGGGGCTGGAGAGATGGCTCCACAGTTAAGGTGCTTGCCTGCAAAGTCTAGCAATGTGCATTCTGTTCTCCAGTACCCATATAAGCCAGGTGCACAAGGTCATACATGTATATGGAATTCCTTTGCAGTGGCTAGAGACCCTGATGTGCCCATTCTCTTTCTCTCCACCCCCCTCCACTCTCTCTCTCTCTCTCTCTCTCTCTCTCTGCTTGCAAATAAAACAAAGTATTTAGAGTAAGCAGTGTGTGGGTACTCTGTCAGAGCGGCACCTCACAGGTAGGAAGGATGGAGCCACGGGTGGCCTGGGAGACGTCTTACAGTCTCTGAGACTGGGTTTCTACAGCACTGGTCACATCCCATTCTACTTCCCTGCCTCCGTCCACCCTTGGGTGAAAGCATCCATATGTGAAAACATTTTGAACTGTGTGACCAAGGGTCTCCACGAGCCTCCACGAGCAGAAATCACATTCATTCTCTCACATATGAGAAACACACGAAGGAGTGTGCTGACACAAATCCACCAGATACAACACTGTAAGGTTGACTGCATACATCCCCAGTCGTTTTTGTTTTTTCTTCTTTAAAAAAAAAATATTTATTTATTTATTTGAGAGAGAGAAGCTGTTAGAGAATGGGCATGCCAGGGCCTCTAGCCACTGCAAACTAACTCCAGCAGCATGTGCCATCATGTGCATCTGGCTTTCGTGGGTTCTGGAGAATCAAACCTGGGTCTTTAGGCTTCACAGGCAAGTGCCTTAACTGCTAAGTCATCTCCCCTGCCCACCAGTCTTTCTTTTCTTTCTTTCTTTTTTTTTTTTTTTGCTTTGTGATTTCCCTTGACCTCTTGCAAACTCTGAGGATGTCTTCCCTGAGATCACAACGTAGGCGCTCAGGAGCCCATGTTGGATATGAAAGTAAAAAAAAAAAAAAAAAAATACCTGGCCATGTATCCTTTTGAAGAAAATATGTTTTTTTTTTTTTATTGATTTGAGATAGAAAGAGGCAGACAGTGAGAGAGAGGAAGAGAGAGAGAAAAAGAGAGAGATACAGTATGTACCAGTCAGGGGCGCTTTCCACTGTAAATGAACTCCAAACACATGAGCTCCTTTGTGCATCTGACTTTATGTGGGGCCTAGGGAATCGAACCTTGGCCTGTCAAGATTGCAAGCTAGTGCCTCTAACAGCTGAGCCATCTCTCCAGCCTTGACCATGCGTCTTCACTATCACCAAGAAAGTTCCTGAATCTGTGACACCCAGGCGACTTTCTTTCTATGCCATAAAGCCATTTTCCATTTAAGGAATTTTTCAGGAGCATCTCATAACCTCTTCTTAAAATTTCTTTTTCAGTTTCAGTCCCATTTCTGAGGGGTGCACGTACCATTCAATTACAGTCCAGGTTTGTGACCCATTCTGAGTTATCTCACTTTGCAAAACGTGCTAAAAATGTCACAGTGGAGTTAATGGGAGTCAACGAATCGTGTAATATATTGGGAAACCTTTTATTTACTCATGAGAGAGAGAGGGAGAGAGAATGGGCATGCCCGGACCTCTAGCCATTACAAATGAACTCCACTGCAAACGACACCACCAACTTTGTTGGTGATACTGAAGATGCATGGTCAAGGCTGGAGAGATGGCTCAGCTGTTAGGCTTCCATGGGTACTGGAGAATCAAACCTGGGTCCTTTGGCTTAGCAGGCAAGCTCCTTAACCACTAAGCAATCTCTCCCGGCCCTGGAAAATCTTTTACCGACATGGCATCGTAATATCTTCTTTTCCCTTTGTGCATTCCATGTGTATTCAATTTTAAACATGGTCTTTGCTAAAGAAGCGATCTGAATTTTGCTACCGCAATGGTCAATTTGAAGCTAAGAAATTCTACACCAAAACTCAGCTTTCATTCCAAATAATAAATCTATCATTATGTCTGATATTTGGGAAGTTTTATAGAATTACCTAGTAGTCTGGTCCAACACAAAGAACCGAGTCATAGTTTCTGCTTCCTAACTTTTGATGGACAGCCTCCACACATACACACAATGTACCCTGATCATAATTGTCTCCCACCATCGTCCTCTGTCCTCCCTTCTCCACCCCTCTCCACTGAAATCTTTCTTCTTTCAGTCTCTCTTCTATTTTGAGGTCATCAGTTTTTGGGTTTTTTTTTTTCTCTCAGATTTTTTTTTGTTTTGTTTTTGAGGTAGGGTCTCACTCTAGCACAGGCTGACCTGGAATTCACTATGTAGTCTCAGGGAGGCCTTGAACTCACAGTGATCCTCCTACCTCTGCCTCCCATGTGCTGGGATTAAAGGTGTGTGCCACCATGCCTAGCTTTTTTTTTTTTTTTTTGAGAGAGAGATGGAGAGAGACAGAGAGACAGGGAGAGGAAGACAGATAGAGATGGGCGAGCTAGCAGCCTCTCAGCTGCTGTGAACGAAATCCAGATGCGTGCGCCCCCTTGTGGTCAAGTGTGGCATTGGGCCCTTGCGTCACTTTGCATCTGGCTAAACGTGGGACCTGGAGATTGGAACCGCTGGAAAGTGGAACTGGCATTCTTAGGCTTAGCAGGCAGGTGCCTTAACTGCTAAGCCATCTCTCCAGCCCACCATGCCTAGCTTTTATCTTAACCTATTCTTTTTTTCCCTCCTCCTCCTCCCCCTCCTCCTCCTCCGTCCTCATCTTATACAGGTCTTATGTAGGTAGTATCATATACTTTCGTAGAGAAGTTTTTCTTTGTTGAGTTTCAGTTTTTTTAATTATTATTTATTTATTTGCAAGCACACAGAGAGAGACTGACAGAGAAAGGGAGAGAGAATGGGCACACCAGGGCCTGTAGCAGTTGCAAAGGAGTTCCAGATGCATGTGCCACTTTATGTATCTGGCTTTACATGGGTACTGGGGAGTTGAACCCACACCGTTAGGCTCTGCAAGCAGGTGCCTTAACCATTGAGCCATCTCTCCAGCCCAAGTTGCAGCTTCTGTGTGCTCAGCCTTCGGAGACATTTTGGATAGACTTCTGCAAGCAGAGGCAGAAGTTGGAAGCACCGGAAAGAACTCTTCCAGCCTCTCCTTAAATAAGAAGACGTCTAATGTATGTGTACTTACGAGGCATTTTATAAGTACAGTCTAGCGTTTCCTTCTGGATATGCCACATGCAGGCACTGCACAGACTGAAGCCACACAGCTTGGCAAGCACAGCCCCATCCGGATGCTCTTGGTGCCTTAGTGAAGGTCATCTGCAGAAATGTCACTGTGCCACGATGAGCCTGTGAGGGATTTTCCAGAGACCGAGCCACATTGACAAGGTGTCCAGCATTTTTCAAAAAATTTATTTATTGCCGGGCGTGGTGGCGCACGCCTTTAATCCCAGCACTCGGGAGGTAGAGGTAGGAGGATCACCGAGAGTTCGAGGCCACCCTGAGACTACATAGTTATTCCAGGTCAGCCTGGACCAGAGTGAGACCCTACCTTGAAAAACCAAAAAAAAAAAAATTATTTATTTATTTATTTATTTATTTATTTGAGAGCAAGAGATGGAGAGAAAGAGTCAGACGGAGAGAGTGAGGATGGTATGGGCACACCAGGGCGTCCCACCACCGCAAATAAGCTCCAGAGGCACGCACCTCATTGCGCATCTGTCTTTAAGTAGGTAAAGGGGAATGAAACCCAGGCAGTCAGGCTTTGCAAGCAAGGGCCTTCAACGACTGAGCCATCCCACCACTCAGTTCCCATCCAACTTGGAGTGGAATGGTTCCTGCAGCGGGCCAGGCCCCAGCTATATGTCAGGAAGAGGAGAGGGAAGACACTCTGAAAAGCAAGAATGCGGGAACACCTCCCTTCACACAGCAGGAGCCGCTGGCTTGCTGATCTCCCCACTGTGCCTTTATCATTTGTCCTGATTTTGAGATTTTTATTTGTACTCAAAACTCAGCAATGTGTGTCGACGGAAACTAGGAACTTGGCCCAAGATATACTTGAAAGAGACAGCTTATTAAGAGAAAGGAGGGGGAGCAGCATGGTGGCCTGTAGTTTTCACCATGCAGGTAGTGCTGCAGAGTGTGCGCCAGGCTGCTAAAGGTGATGACTGACAAGCCCAAAATGCTCAGGGATGCGCGGCCAATTTGACAAGTCTTGCTTGTCGGATGTGACTCCAGGTGAAGTACGGTAGATGTAACCCCTGCTCTAAAAGTCGATGGGCCTGCCAGCAATTAGGTGAGCCTGTGGTCTCCCAGGAAATGGAATAGTTGGGCTGTGTGTGTGTGTGTTCTCATACGTGTGAGCTCATGTTTCTATGTATGGGTCCTTGAGTGTGTCTGAGCGTGTATCTGGGTGTGTCTTTCCTTTTTTAAAATTTTTATTTATTTATTTATTTATTTATTTATTTTTTTTTTCTGTTTTTGGTTTTGCAAGGTAGGGTCTCACTCTGGTCCAGGCTGACCTGGAATTAACTATGTAGTCTCAGGGTGGCCTCGAACTCTTGGCGATCCTCCTACCTCTGCCTCCCAAGTGCTGGGTTTAAAGGCGTGTGCCACCACGCCCGGCTTTATTTATTTATTTGAGAGAGCAAAACAGAGAGAGAGAATGGGCATGCCAGGGCCTCCAGCCACTGCAAATGAACTCCAGACACATGCACCCTGTTGTGCATCTGGCTTACGTGGTTCCTGAGGAATCAAAGTAAGGTTCTTTCACTTTGGAGGCAAATGCCTTAACCACCAAGCCACTTTCTCCAGCCCCTGTGCGTCTGTGTGGTAGGACGTTCCTGTGTGGGTCCACGAAAAATGACCAGATGACAAAAGACATTCTCATCGTTTTTATGAGCAATTCAACTAACGCACAACCTGGGGCAGCCCCGGACAGAGGGAAAAGACTATACCAAAAGTGCAGGAAAGGAGCCAGGTGTGGTGTTGCACGCCTTTAATCCCAGCACTCGGGAGGCAGAGGTAGGAGGATCACCGTGAGTTCGAGGCCACCCTGAAACTCCATAGTGAATTGCAGGTCAGCCTGGGCTAGAGCGAGACCCTACCTGGAAAAGCAAAAACGAACAAAAAGAAAACACAAGCGTGGGAAATGTTCTGAGCTTGTGGAGGTCACCACCCAGGGTCCACACCAAGCCTGGCTGGCGTTCGTTTGTCCACCTCCCACTCACCAACTCACGTGCATGATGTAGCTGAAGACAAGGCAACAGGGAGGCCAGGACGAGGCTTCTGGGAGCCTGCCATGCCTGCCATCTCCCTGTCAAATTTATACTCCCTTACAGAAATTTATACTCCATCAGAGAGGGACACACACAAGCAATATAGACATTTGGACAAATATATATTTATATGTATATATACTTATATGCATATAATCCAAATACAGAAACAGACATAAAATGATACATAAACATAGAAAGATAGATATGAAGATATGTATATTCATGTACACATCCAGGTTCATGTAACCAAGAACACAAGTTGTCAGGGACAAAAACAGGGCTGGGCCGGGCATGGTGGCACATGCCTTTAATCCCAGCACTTGGGAGGCAGAGGTAGGAGGATCGCCGTGAGTTCGAGGCCACCCTGAGACTACAGAGTGAATTCTAGGTCAGCCTGGGCTAGAGTGAGACCCTACCTCGAAAAACTGAAAAAAAAAAAAAGTTTCCATTCTTCATATTTTTTCTCACCTTAATTGTTCATATAATTCACTCTTTACTCTTTTTAATAAGTTGATAAATTTGTTTATATTGTCATGTTTCAAATCAACATTAAATTTAGCTATACCTATATTTCCTAT
This sequence comes from Orientallactaga sibirica, assembly GCA_036365145.1. Taxonomy (NCBI): domain Eukaryota; kingdom Metazoa; phylum Chordata; class Mammalia; order Rodentia; family Dipodidae; genus Orientallactaga; species Orientallactaga sibirica. Next base: position 3,918,916 of record JAEOAD010001845.1, read on the forward strand.
TGCTAAACTCTGACTACTGAAATAAAAACTAAATATTTAACAAAATAAAAAAAAAAACAGGGCTGGCACTTTTGGCTTTGCAAGGTGAGAATGAACAGGTGGTGTACAAGTAGCACAGAGGTGTGTGTGAGTGTGTGTATGCGTACGTCAATCCCTGGAACTTCATGCATGTTGTCAAATAGCACAGGGTTCACCCAAGCAGGCCTGGGAACTGAGGCAGGAGGTTTATGGCCACTTTTCTATCATTTTACATGGCAATGACTTTCGGTTATACAAAATGGGTTTTTTTTTTTTGTTTTTGTTATTTGTTTGTTTGGGTTTTTTTTTTTTTTTTTTTTTTTTTTTTTTTTTTTCGAGGTAGGGTCTCACTCTGGCTCAGGCTGACCTGGAATTCACTATGTAGTCTCAGGGTGACCTCAAACTCACAGTGATCCTCCTACCTCTGCCTCCCGAGTGCTGGGATTAAAGGCATGCGCCACCATGCCCGGCTGAAAGTGTATTTATTAAATGCCTGTTTTGTGAATTTTCTTAATTTAGGAACGCAGTGCGCACAACCCAGAAGAGCATCTGAACACGTTGCTGTGCGGACAGAAGAAATTCCACAATCTGGTTATAGCAGAGGCTATGCAGAAGTCTACCCAGCGCTGTCAGTGTTTGCGAAGACACCCCATCCATGAGAATGGGATAGAGAAACCCATGCCTCCAGGGCAGTCTGCAGGGTCTTTGGCTGCTGCTGTGGTCATTCTCTCAGGGCCAAGGGAATGAGCAACAAAGCCAGTGAGAGCCGGGTGTACCACTGCGGTCACTTTGCTTCATTGTGGATCTGAGGCGATGAGATCTACCTTGGGCACAGGGGAAGCTGTAAATAAATAAATAAATGCCAGCAGAGGGTGTCCTCACCCGTCACCTAGCACTCACGTCCTCCTGTGTAACGTGTGAAAAGTGGCATTAGCCCAGAGCCACCAGGGGACATGAGAGATGTTAAATGAGATGCTGTGAGTGAACTTGCTGCTAAAGCTGAGTGCATCCCACCCCAAGGTGACTCAGCCTCCCAGGAACATCTCAGTAACATGGTCCTTACCAGTACCCCCTCTCCAAGGCCAGCTTCTCTTCTAAACACTGCATACCAACCAGAATCTCCACTTTCACCCAAATCACTGGGATTAACAGGCTCCACGTTGGCAGAGAAGACACATTTTAAAAAATATTTCTTTATTTATTTATTAGACAGAGAAAGAGGCAGGTAGATAGAATGGGCAAGCCAGGGCCTCTAACCACTGCAAAGGAACTGCAGACGCATGTGTCACCTTGTGCGTCTGGCTTTATGTGGGTCCTGGGGAATAGAACCGGGGCCTTTGGCTTTGCAGGCAAGTGCCTTAACCACTAAGCCATCTCTCTAGCTCAAGACACATTTCTCATGAGTGGAACAACTCTGGGTCCCAGAAACCACGAGCCTAGACCGGAGCGCCTGTGTCAGCATTCCACAACTTCGTGAGTGAACAAATCTTACCACCGTCCTGGCAGCTGTCAGTCAATCCATCTGGATGCTTGGAGCCTACTTCCCCTATACCTTACACCACAATACCTAGAGTCAATTCTGAAAAGCACCAGCTTGTGCCATAGTCATGTTTTCAATTTTTTCTCTAAAATTTATTTGCGAGGAGACAGAGACAGAATCCTGCACCAGGGCCTCTTGCCACGGCAAATGAACTCCAGACACTCCATTGTCCATGTGGCGTTACGTGGATCCTGGGGAAATCAAACGTGGACTGTAGGCTTTTCAAGAAAATGCCTTTAACCGCTGAGCCATCTCACCTGCCCCCACAGTAATAGTTTTACGTGTGTGCGTGCGTGTGTGCGTGTGTGTGTGTGTGTGTGTGTGTGTGTGTGTGAATATGTATGCACATGTGTGGTCCATGTGTAGAGTCTAGGAGATATCTTGGGGTATCAATGCTCAGGCATGCTAATCCCCTCCTTTGGACAAGGTCTCTCATTAGCCTGGAGGTCAACGTTTGGCTGCGCTGACTGGCCAGTGGTCACCAGGGAGCATCTGGTCCTTACCGCCACAGTGTAGGAATTACAGGCATGTACCATCACATCTCATGCACATGGGAGCTGGTGTTCAGACTCTCGTTCTAATGCTCTGAGGCAAGCATTTCCCCCACTGAGCCCTAATTTCATAGTAATTATGCCCCTTAATCTGCCCCTTCCTCCCACATCCCCAGCATATCCCCACCCCAAAAGCAGACTCATGTTACAAGCAGAGTGAAAACACAGGGTGACTGCTTTCCTTCCAGACCCCCATAACCGTCCACCGTGTTAATGCAAATAGTGAGAGCAGCCGCTAATTACAGAAATAAAATAGCAGGTGCGGAGGCAAATTTCAAGTGCATTTGCCTATTTAACACTCTTGTCAAGGCCACTCATTAAAATTAATAGCAGTTAGTGTTAATAAAAATGGCTTTGAATTTCACGAGGCCCTTTTTCATCTTTGAGCCTCCTACTTTATCAGAATGAAGGTGTGCCAAGGCACGTGAGCTGTCACAGATGGTGCGTGCTCACATCTGCTCACATACATGCGTGTGCGTACACATACCTGTGCACATGGGTGCCCATGCACTGTTCCACGCGGCTTTACAGCCTTGACTGCAATATACGCACTGTGGATCTGAAGGCTAAAATGTGAACTTAATGGAGGCCATTGCTAAGGGTGGTTCCTTATTCCAGGCTGTCAAAGGCCCTAAATTCAGGGAAGTAGCAATTAAGTTGGTCTTGATGATCTGAGCTCTCCCCGAAAAAGCCTCCTGGGAGTTGGTCTTTCACACAGAATCCAACTGGAGGATATCTGGTGGTGGTGGGTTGGGGGAAGAGGGGACCATGCTCTTGGCGGGCTTCCTCTGCAGAATGGAGAGGGAAGCAAGTTCATTAAGTTAATTGAGTGTGAGGAACCCTTCAAGTTGGGTTTATTCCCCACTGGAGTAACAATGTGACAGCGAAGCCAACCTGGTTCTGGTTTTGAAAGCATAACAAATGTGGGAAAGAGCGGGTCTTTGGATTTGTATGCAAGAGATTTTTTTTTTCTTCTTTTTTTTCTTTTAGGGTGGAAATGGCCGCTGGATGTTATGAGGCAGGCTTGTTGAAGTCCCTGTGTGGAACCGGATAGAGTCATGGGGACGAACTGTGGGTGGCAGTGGACACAGCAGGATTTTTGGAGATACCAGGGTTGTATAATGGCTGCCAAGGAGAGCTGCTGGCTCAGGGTAGAGTTGGCCCTGAAGTTGTTGATAGCTCTACTTCAGGGGCAGAATTGCTACCCCAGAGACATTGTGGTGGGTCCCAAATGGACATACAGATATAGGATTTGATGTTTGCACTACATTTTCTAGATCTTACATTGGGGGCTAGATAGATGGCTTACAAGTTAAGGTGCTTGTGTGTGAAGCCTAAGGACTAAGGACCCAGGTTCGACTCCCCAGGACCTATGTAAGCAAGGTGCACCAGGTGGCACATGCGTCTGAAATTCATTTGCAGTGGCTAAAAGCACTGGCACATTCTCTCTCTCTCTCTCTCTCTCTCTCTCTCTCTCGTTCTCTAATAAATAGATAAATAAAAATATTTTAGATCTTGTATTGGTTCAGTCTGTCCTTGCTCGGCCATCTTTTGCAGTCTGAATGTTTCCTCTGTGCCATTTTGTGTTTTCTGTTTTATGAGCTCACAGTTATGAGACCTTAGACTATGGGGATGTTTAAACAATGTGGGAATGATTTTAACAAAAAAACAACTATAGGGACATTTAAAGTTGGACTGAATGCATTTTCTATTGAGGTGATTGTGAGTTTAAGGGGGGCATGGGTGGAATGTGGTGGTTTGAATCAGGTGTCCCCCATAAACTCATGTGGTTTGAATGTTTGGTCCCCAGCTGATGGTAATTTGGGAGGTGGAGCCTTGCTGGAGGAGCTGTGTGGTTGGAGGCAGGCTTAGCGGTGTTGTAATGAGCTCCCCCATGCCAGAGCTCAGCTCACTCTCCTGCTGCTGTTGTCCACCTGCTGTGGCAGAGGCGATGTCCAGCCTCTGCTGGACATTTCCCCTGCCATTGGGAAGCTTCCCCTCACGACTGTAAGCAAAATATGAACTTTCCTTCTAGCATTCACTTCCTCCTGTGTAACGTGTGAAAAGAAAAGTGGCATTAGCCTAGAGCCACCAGGAGACGGGAGAGATGTTAAATGAGATGCTGTGAGTGAAGCTGCTTTTGATGGGGTGCTCAGTGCCAGCAATGAGAAGGTGACTGTACAACTTGCTTCAGGACTGACCTGGGGGGTCCATTCATACTTACCACGGGGATTTCAGGTCAGGCAAAACCAGCAAGTCCTCCCTGGCCGGGCATGGACTGCACATCTCTGTCTTGGCAGGAGCAAAGAGAGGGACCTTGGAGGTATGCAAGAGCACAGGCTATCAGATTCCAAAGGCACCCCTGGATACCCAAGGGGATTGCCAGTGGCTCAGGACTTTCCCGTTGCTTCATCCCCTGAACACCACCTGACTTTCCACTGAGGGTGCTTTAATTCTGTCTCAGCTTTGGACCATTATCTTTTAAAGAAGTAACTGAGCCGGGTGTGATGGCACACGCCTTTAATCCCAGCACTCGGGAGGCAGAGGTAGGAGGATCGCCGAGAGTTCGAGGCCACCCTGAGACTACATAGTGAATTCCAGGTCAGCCTGGACTAGAGTGAGACCCTACCTGGAAAAACCAAAAAAAAAAAAAAAAAAAAAAAGAATTAACTGTTAGTTTCCATGTTGCTGTGACGAAATACCTGGCAAAGGTGATTTAATAAGGAAGAGAGAGAAGTTTGGTTTACAGTGTGAGGGCAACACAGCCCATCATGACCAGGGAGGCATGGTGAAGGAGCTTGAAAAGGAGGTCACGTTACATCGGACAGTCAGGTGAGGTTGAATGCTGGAGTCTGCTTACTTTCTCCTGTTTCCCTTTTTAAAAATATTTTATTTATTTGAGAGAGAGAGGGAAAAGAGAAAGAGGCAGATAGACAGAGATAGAGAGAGAATGGGGCACCAGGGCCTCTAGCCATTGCAAACGAACTCCAGACATGTACACCACCTTGTGCATCTGGCTTTACGTGGGTTCTGGGAATTTGCACCTGGGTTGTTTGGCTTTGCAGATAAGTACCTTAACCACTAAGCCATCTCTGTAGCCCTCCTGTTCCCCTTTGTATTCAGTCTGAGACCCCTGTCTATGAATTTGGGTGTTGCCCACATTCATGGTGAGTCTTTCCTTTTCAGTTAAACCTCTCTTCATCCACCCTCCCAGACAGAGGTAGGTCTCCTGAGTGATTCCAAATCCAGTCACATCGGCAATGAGGATGAACCAGCACAATATCCATGCAGAGGTGAGCTGCCGAGTCCAGGTGACCTCAGTACCCCAAAGGCTGCAGCATCCTTAGATTGGGACGCACAAGAATTTACTGTGAGTGGAATTGTCGTGTGGGGACTATGGGGAGCTCCACACTCACTGAGGGGTCTCTTAAGTAGTTAGTATTGCTGTGTGATTTGAGAACAGATTTTCAAAGAGAGAAAGAAAAGAGCTAAGAAGGTCTGGGGAGTGGATCAAGGCAAAGAGAAATATCAAAAGGGTCCTGGGCTTTCTGAGTTCAAAGCAAGTTTTGCAAAATTCTCATCACAGCACAGGCTATGATTCTGCCTGAACAGACGTCCTGCCCGCCTCCAACCCATCCAAGGACAGTCTTTTGATTGCATGAGTTAAGTCCTGTGACCTCCCCAGCTTTTTCCCAGTGCTCTCCTGAGCTCCAAGGCATGAAGCCAAGTTCCACATAACAACCCTTTGATCGGCATCGGAGCTATCTCTTCTGCTTTGGTGACAAAAGATCCCCCAAAGGATCATGTAATGAAGTCTTGGTCCCCAGCTGGTCTTTAGGTGACTGGTATCGCAAAGATACCAATGTCATCAATACATTAATCCACCGATCTGTTCACATCTTGATGGGCTCCCAGGAGCTGGGGTCTTACGGCCTGAGGGCATGACTTCAAAAGAATATTCTTTTTCCTCCCTTCTTCCTAGCCACCATGATATTCTGCCCACTTTTACCTCACACTCCCACAGCCCAGATGTTCACCTCTGCTCAAGTTCAAAGCTATGGAGACAGCTGACCTTGGACTGATAACTCGGAAACCATGAGCCCAAAATCAACCTTTTCTCCTTAAATTGCTTTTCTCAAGTATTTTGTCATGGTGATGGGAAGCTGATGAACACGTGACCACAGGTGGCAAGTGAGAATGAAGGGTACCCTGTTAAACTATAAGTTCAGGAAACCCACAAAGCTTTTCAGAGGGTGTACAGGTTAAATATTGCATAGCACATACATATTCATTGAAAGCACCTTCTGTTGCAGGCGTGGTGGCGCAGGTCTTTAATCCCAGCACTCAGGAGGCAGAGGTAGGAGGATCATTGTGAGTTCAAGGCCACCCTGAGACTACATAGTGAATTCCAGGTTAGCCTGGGCTGGAGTAAGACCCTACCTTGAAAACCAAAAACATTTAAAAAATAATATAAAATAAATTTAAAAATTAAAAAAAATTAAAATCCTCTTCTGACTCAAGAATTTAAAAAAAATAGGATATCAATTTTATCTTTTAATTGATATTTAAAAATTGGATATTTATGTGTTTTAATGGGCACTTTCCTTGACAGATTCATAAATAACTTAAAATATTTTAGAAGAAAATTGTTTTTTGAAAACTGCAAACAACTGGGATTTTTTATTCCTTACCTTTGGTTTCTTATACACTTTTGATAAAAATATATTTAAATATGCCTCAAGGGCTGGAGAGATGGCTTAGTGATTAAGCACTCACCTGTGAAGCCTAAGGACCCTGGTTCAAGGCTCAATTCCCCAGAACCCACGTAAGCCAGACGTACAAGGTGGCATATGCATCTGGAATTCATTTGCTGTGGCTGGAGGCCCTGGCACACCCATTCTCTCTATCTATCTGTTTCTTTCTCTGTGTCTCTGTTGCTCTCAAATAAAAATAAACAAAATTTTTAAATATGCCTCAAGTACAATTACATCTTGTTTTTTGGATGACTCTTGCCAATAAAAAATAAATTATGTGAAATGTCTGGATCACGACAAGATTGGGACTGTTGTTCTCCTCAAAAGAAAGCAAAGCAGGCTGGAGAGATGGCTCAGTGGTTAAGGTGCTTGTCAGTAAAGCCAAAGGACTCAGGTTCAATTCCCCAGTACCCATGTAAAGCCAGATGCACAAGGTGGCGCATGCTGCTGGAGTTTGCTTGCATTGGCTAGAGGTCCTGGCATACCCATTCTCTTTCTCTTTCTCTTTCCCTTTCTCTTTCTCTTACTCTTACTCTTTCTCTGCCTCTTACTCTCTCTCTCACATAAATAAATGAATAAATAAATAAATAAATGATTTTTAAAAAAAAAGAAGAAGAAAGACAGATGTGGTGGTGCACGCCTTTAATCCCAGCACTTAGGAGGAAGAGATAGGAGGATCGCTGTGAGTTCAAAGCCACCCTGAGACTACATAGTGAATTTCAGGTCAGCCTGGGATACAGCCACACCCTACCTCAGAGAGAGAAAGAGAGAGAGAGAGAGAGAGAGAGAGAGAGAGAGAGACAAATGTCCAGAATGAATACATTCCTAAGGAAGTGTGTGGTCTTATTTGGTCACAAGGCCCAACAAGGTCCATGTACCTACTGGGCTGCCTCAGTGAACCAGCAATGTCCCCGAAGGAGCAGGACTGGGACAAGGGTTGATCTTGAGGTTGACCCTCCCCTCCAAGATCCTGGGCATGAATAAGCAGCCACTGCCCTGTGCCCACCTGGGTGGGGGTCCTCTCCTATTGCCTATTACTGTTCTTCAGACAATGTCCAAACATAGGGATACCAACAGGGCCAGAAGACACCCCCCCCCATACAAGGCATTGGGGCTCTCGCTCATGTGAGACACATTCCAGGAGACTGACCTTCAGTGACCACTGGTACCTTCCACACTGTGAGGTGGCTACCTCTTTCCAGAAGAGGCCAGGAGTTTGTCAACACCAAGGGGCTTTGGGAACCACCAGCTCTCCCCCACAGGCTTCCTGATTTCAGTGAAAACCAAACTAAAGGGTGCACTGGCTGGAGTGCCCCCTGCCAACCCAAGTCACTGGCAGCCCCAAGTCACCTGCGGGGAGGCAGGGACTGTGCCCTGCACCTGGTCTTGTTTGCCTGAGAAAGGCAGACAGAACAGGGCTTTGCAACCCAATGCATCAGTACAGGAATCTTCTAGAGGAGAAAAAAACTTGTGTAAAATGCAGCTCTCCAGAGGGCCTGCCCACAGCATAGCCACACAGAAATGTCAAGTACCCAGCCTTTATTCCAGACCCTGAGGCCTGGCCCTGTCCCCTCCCCTAGACTGACTTCCATAGACAAGGCTGCCAGCAGGGCCCTTGCTCCCTACTGTTCATGTCTGAACCCATTACATAGTTGAGGGGCTGTGAATCGCAGAATCACTATAAAACGAATTGTTTCTCCACGGTGGGAGAGCCAGGTCCTCTGACGATGGAGAGAGGACCCCCTGGAAGACTGGACTTACGGGAGGAGGGAAGACCCATGCCCAGGAGGCCCTGCTGTGGATGGGGTGTTCTGTGTGTGACATAAGTGCAATCAAATGTACAGAAAGCTACACTCTGTAATCTTTCTGCTTGGCTCTGTGGAGGATGGGGCCCCTGGAGACCCTCAGTTTAATGGTCCTAAAGAGAGGCCACCCGGAGGAACTGCACCCTGGAACTCACTTAGCCTGTTCCTCTGGAGCACAGAGTTCAGGCCTTTGCCTGGCCAACGCTTCCAGTCCCAGTGCAGGTGGGTGGCAGGGCATGCTCCTCATGGATGGCTTTAGTTTACTTAAATGGGAGGGGGTGGTGGCATCTATACCTGCACTCTCCCCCAAAAATAGGAGGGAGGGAGAGAGGAAGGGAGGGAGAGGAGGTAAGGAGGGAGGGAGAGGAGGGGGAGAGAGGAAGAAGGGAGGGAGACAGAAGAGGAAGGGAAGGAGAGGAGGGAGGAAGAGAGGGAGAGGATGGAGGAAGGGAGAGAGGGAGAAGAGGGAGAGAGAGAAAGAGAGGAAGGGAGGAAAGGAAGGAGAGAGAGGAAGGAGGGAGAGAGAGGAGGGAGGGAGAGAGTGGAAGGAAGGAGGGAGAGAGAGAGGAGGGGAGAAGGAGGGAGGGAGAGAGAGTGGGAGAGAAAGGAGGGAGGGAGAGAGGGGGAGAGAGAAGGGAGGGAGGAAGGGAGGGAGGAAAAGGAGAGAGAAGGAACAAGAAGGAAAAGCTGAGAGAGAGAGAAGGAGAAAAGAGGGAGGAGGAGAGAGGTAACAAGACAGAAAAGCAGAGAGAAGGGGAAGAAAAAAGAAAGGAAAGAACAGAAAAGAAAGGAGAAGAGAAGAGAAGAGAGAAGAAAAGAGAAGAACCGGCTGGAAGCAGGGGAGCCAGCTGGGGAGGATCGGAAGACACCACTTCCCAGGGCTGAGGCTGGGATCGCCTTGAACTTGACGTGCTTTCGGTTTGGTTAGCCAGTGGCTCTGTGCGGTAGCCCAGCAGCAGCAGCAGCTGGGCGCTTGGGTCCCGGTAAGATCCTGTTTGCCTGGCCCATTCCTAACTGGTCAGCTGGGGGAGCCCGGTCCAGGGCTTCTGGAAGCTGTCCCCTAGCTGGGGCTTCCAGAAAGACGTCTCCCCTCTAGGGAATGGACCCCAAATCAGAGCACCTTGGGCCACGGGGAGGGGCTAACGGTGACGTGAGCCCATGCATCGGGCAGGCCCGCGGATTCCAGGGGTCTAAATCTAGCGTCCCCCCCCCCCGCCAAACTCCAATTCCAGGGGTCCCTCTCGCACCCCTGGCGCTCCCGCCACTAGTGCAGGCGGCCCGGGACGACTCTGTTGGCTCTCCCCGGACTCCCTTCTGCTCTGAACACCTGCTTGCTGGTATTCTCTTTTTAGGGATTCCAGGTGACCATTTATAAGCACACGTGACAGGGGCTCTGCGCAAGGGGACAGCGGAATAGAAATGGGTCTGTAAGTGAAGCCAAAGATCTTCCCACCACCACACACCCTTCTCTCCTGGCTCAGTCTGGGAGATCTTAAATGGGAGAGTCTGGCTGAATGTACAGTTTCCTGAGAAAATGACTGTAGCTGCAAAATAAACCGTGTGACTGCCCTTGGTGACATTTTTTTAAGGACATAAATAAACATCATACCACTCCCGTGCACAGGCACCTCAAGGAAAAGACTCCCTAAAGGGAAAATGCGCTCCCCTGGGTTGGAAGGCACCACGACCTCTCAGCAGGGCCCCAGATCAGTCAAGGTCAAGCGCAGGGTCAGTGGTCACTTGTCGGACACCAGCCTCTTGGGGCTGCCTAGCTTTTGATGCAGTAATAGCAGTCCTGGTGATCCCAGACCTAGGCCTCTCAGGGTCCCCCCGCCCCAGGGAAACAAGGGAGAGTGGGGGTGGGGAGCTTGGCAAATGTCCAGGGTTTAACCCAATCACCTGACCCTGCCCTTGATCTTGAGGGGACTAGCCAGACCACCTGCATCAGCTGCTGACCTGCCTAGAGCAGAGGGAAGCCCAGGCCCTATTCATTCCAGCTAGTCCCTCCCTCCCTATCACTTCCCCCTTATGGTAGAAAAATATAAGATGCCTGCTGGGTTTAAAAAAAAAAAAAAACAGAGGTAAGGAGGGAAGTTCTGAGAAACCGAGAGAGTGGATGTGAGTGTTTCCCTTTTAAAGGTCACCAAAAGGGGGGGGGGGTGGAGGGACAGATCAGCGCTTCCCAGAATTCATTGCTCCAGAGCATGAACTAATTACCAGATCAGAGCTCGGAGGAAGCGGAATATTTCTTAAAATAACCGAAGGTAATTATAACCCTGTTGTTGACACTAACGATTAATAATTGATCAGGTGTTACACACAATAAATTGTCGATTTATCTCCCCACAAAAACGACAACAACAAAAAATGTGCCAGCATGTGTTTCTTCCCTCTGGGCATTCCCATGAGGATTTGGAGGCACTCCTGCTCCTCAGTTCTTGAAGAATAATAGATTTAACTAGTTTTCAGCTCCAAATAGAACAAAATGGTATTGGGACATCTTTGGAAATACTTTTTTTTTCTCCTTATGAGCTTGGGGCCAGGTTTAAACAAACAAATCAACATTCTTCCTGTTCCTTCTACCGGGATTGCAAAAGAATGGATACAACAGCAGATATTTCATAACTTTTAACTGTAATATCAGTATTGTCCCTTACTAAATAATGTCTTCCATGTTCATTTTTTTTTTCTTAGAAAGGACACACTCTGTACCCACCACAGGGAACAAGAGCCTCTTCTCTGCTAGGAGCTTGAAGGAGGACAGAGGTGGCAGCAACAGTAAACCCTTGTTTGAAGGAGGAGTCACTGAAGACAGAGAGCTGAGACAAATAGTGGCATCTGACCCTTCAAACTGGGGTGAGCCGCTTTTCTCCTTCACGCAGCCATGGCTGCGGTCCAAGCGCCAATGGCTGAATACCAGAATCACGGGGTCCTGCACAGGCAGGGGAAGGACCGGCCCCGCATTTTCATAAGGACAAATAGAAAGTGGGTTTTGGCAGCTGGGAAATTATATTGTCGTAGATTACTTCTCCTTAAAACGAGCCTTTAAAATATCTGTAGGGATTTGTCACTCGAATAAAGGTTTGAAAAAACATCAAAGGGACGTGTCCCTCTTGGGATCTGTAGAAATTCAAATGGTTTTAATCATAAAGATCCACATATCACAGACAGTTTTGTAGTGAGTCCTAAGATCCATTCTTGGGTTAGCACATTTTACAAATATTTAAATTGATATTTTTGGTAAACGTGATTTTAAACATATTTAATATATCTACAGATTTAACTTGGAGTTTAAATGAATAGTTTCCTGGATTTTGATTTTTAGTTACACGGTAACTAGGGAAAATTAAACGGTGATCATCATACAATATTACTGGGAGGAGAAAGCCCCATAATTAGGAATGTCGTTTAAAATTAAGAAGGCTCCTCAGACTAGGTGGTAAATTGGCTTCAGATAATTTTTTTTTTTTATTCAAACCGATTTCTGCCAATGGCGGTAGTTTAGTGCACACGGGCTCTGGAAGATTCTTCAAAAAAGATGTACTTCACTTTTATCCACCTTCATAAATATTTCAACAGGAGTTTATTTGACCCTGGAAGGCGTGGGGGCATCCTGGCTTTTCTGCCTGGTGCGGTGGGGAGATGGATGATCAACACTAGTTCTATGGATAGCTTCGCACGCTTCCAGCTCCAGGATGAGCGCAAAAAGGGGGTTGGGGTGGGGAGAGGGAGGCGAACCCCCAGATCCCAGGCTGTGCCCCGCTGAGCAGAGCCCAGGCAAGGCCCTGGGGCTGCCCCTGCCCCCTTCCCTCCCCTCCTCCTCCTCCTCCTGGCAACACACAAAGGTAGATGAAGTTCTTTTCAAGTTTTCAAAGGCAGTTGCTGGGCGGCTTTGCAGAAACAAAAACTCTTTTATTGGGAACAAATGTTGACATTTGACGGGCGCGGGAGGCAGCGTCCGCGCCGGCTGCCGGGCAAGCGCCTCCTGGTGCTCGAGGCAGCGCAAGGCCCCCGGGGCCCACCTGAGATTAAAGTGTGAATTCCGATAAATCAGCTCGAAGGAAACCGGGGTTGACGAGGGCAGAAGGACTGTTGCGGCCTGACAGCAAGGACACCCGATTCAGGAGCAGCGGGGAGCGTGGCCTGGCTGGCGGGAGAGCTGCCTCCGAAGCCCGGGAGGTGCCCGGCTGCTCCCCGGGGGTCCCACGTGCCCAGTGACCATCACCTTCAGACCCACAGCTGAGCGAGTCACTGCCCCCACTCCAGGCTGGCCGGCTTGCTCTCTGTGCCCTCCCCAAGAGAGCTCATAAATCACCCTTAAAAAAATCTTTTTTAAAAGGTCCCTCTAAACACCTGCAGGTTTGATGTTTTTAGTGTATATATTTAAACAACAACAACAACAACAACAACAACAAAATCAAGTTTTCCAGAAAGATGTTCTGCTCAGGAGAAGGCATGGAGGCCGCTGGTAATTTGTTGAGCATATGAACATCAAAGCTTCATTAGATTTGGCTAATCTGAGCTGCTTTGAGTTGTCACTGTATGAAATGTGCCCAACCTCAGAGAGTGGGGCGGGGTCTGAGGGCCTTAGAATTCAGGAAAAGTGACCTGGGTCTCAAGTCCAGGTAAGACAATAGGCCTCATTCCAGGGGAGGCAGTTAACCCCTTTAAATGCTGACCCAATGCAGGGAGGTGGGTTTGGGCTTGGGTGGTCTTCCCTTCACTTCGCCTAAAGTGCGAGCGACATCTTCATTAATATATAATTTATTTCATATATATATATATATATAATTTATTTATTTGAGAGGGACAGACAGAGACAGAAGGAGAGAGAGAGAGAATGGGCGATGGGTGCACCAGGGCCTCCAGCCACTGCAAATGAATTCCAGATACATGCGCCACCTCCTGCATCTGGCTTACATGGGTACTGGGGGAATGGAGCCTGGAACCTGGGTCCTTAGGCTTCACAGGCAAGCGCTTAACCGCCAGGCCATCGCTCCAGCCCCAATACCATTCATTGACTTTCATTCTGAGCCCTGGAATTCTTAAAACTATCCAATAGACTTACTTGCCACAAAGACACCTTGCACCTGTGATTCCCTATGGATTTGCTAAATGTGGCTGAAGTTAATAAAGCCAAGGGCCCTGTTTCACTTTGCAATGTAAACATGAATACATAAAAATATTTTTAAAAGGTGCTGATGGGGAGGGGCTCTTGTCATCTCTATAGAAATACATGAAGGTTCCGCATCTGAAACCAAACCGCTTCTCAAGCTCCCCAGGCTGCTCAGACTTCTGTTGTTCTTCCCACAAGCTGCCCAGGACGGCCAGGGTCTCTGTGAAAAAATCCTCGCCTTTGCCCACAGAGAGCTCACCTCCAGATTTTCCCATTTCCATACTGGGGCTGGAGGGAAGACAGAACTAGCTCCCACTCCCTAAAGACTTACTTAAGTCCTACAGCCTAGCTGGGAATGCTTTTGCACTGACAACCAAAAGCATGCATAAACAAGCCAGCCCCTTCCAGCCTCACCTCCCCCGCCCGCCCCAACCCTCAGCCACAGCAATCGCCCCTCCCTGAGCAGCAGCAGCTTGTGTCCAGTTAACACTCCCTTGGCTTTGCTTCAAGTACCTAAGATGACTTTCCAATACCCTCTCTAACGAGACCCCAGCAAGAGGCCACTAATTTCTGTGGCACAAAAAGCCACAGGAGAGAGACCCGTTTGTCAATATCAACTGGTCGGGCAATTTCCCATCCTCAGCCTATCGGAGCTGGCAGATGTTTAGCAAGATTTTATAAATCGTTCAATCTTAGCCCATAATGAACCCCAACTGACCATTCCAAAGCATCTAAAAGCGCGGGAGACCTCCCCCGCTGGGCTCCAATAACGCTTTCCAGCCACACCGTTATTAATCACGGAAGAAAATAGGTGAGCTTCTTGAAAAAATAAGTGTATGATTGATTAAAGGCCAATCTAAGAAGCCATTATTCTTGCTTTATAACCGTAAGTTATATTCACTCAATTTATCTTTGGAGGGGGAAATAAATGATTGCTCATTCTTCTCAGAAATTATATTATATGGATATCTACATAATTCGCGGAAAGCCGGAGTGACAGGGCAGTGCGGCTGTGCTATGATACCAATCAAAGGGGCTGGGTTACTTGGCGAAGACTCTGGACTTGTCCTGTAATTAGGAAGTGAGCAGGCAATAAAGAGACAATCGGCTAAGGCTGTTTAAAGTTTTCTTTTCCCGGAGGGTAAGGGTTAGCTGCGAGCCACCGTAAAGAAAGTAGCTCCCTCCCCTGTAGTCTTCCCCCTCCCCCTTCCCCTCCCCCGTTAATGGGAGTTCTGTGGAGACAGAGTTAAGAGTCCTTCAATAAATGTGAATAATCTATGTCAATTTGGACAATTCTGGCTTGTGAAAGCAGTCAGTCCCCTGGGTAATTTCTGGTGGCGAGTGTGCCCCCCTTCTCAGTATGATGGCACTTTGCCTGCCTGCTCACTTTGCTGAGATTATGTCAGCGTCGTGAAGAAAGATGAAATGCAGACCGTGGCATATTATTTTATTTTCCATGTTTTAGACATTTACACTAATGAGGGGGTTTGCATATTCAGAGAACAAAAATCTTCATTATTTTCTTGCAGTACATTGGTATGTAAACAATTGCTTTCTCTCTCTCTCTCTCTCCCTCCCTCTCTCTCTCTCTCCTGTCCCCTTCTGCCTTCAAAAAAGAGATGAGCTTGAGAAAGGAAAGTTAATTTCACACAGCTCTTCATTAAAAAGATAAGCTCAGATCACCCTCACCCGGGGGTGGGGGGCTGTTACCAAGAGGGCTCTTTACCCAAACCACTCTTCAGGAAGAATGAGCCCCAAACACCATATAATTGTAGACTAGTTCGTTTTTTTTTCTTTTATTTACAGTTTTAGATATAAATTAGTAGAGAATTCGTGTTAAACAACCAACAACGATTGTATAACCAGCAATGTTCAAATAAAAACCAGGCAGAATTTATTTACAAAAGTTTTATATTTCTTTGCAATACAACTTGCATAAGTTACTAGAAGCTTTATGTCATTATAAAAATAAATATCAAATTTGTTTCCACTTCTGAAGGACTTGAGTTCTTCAATCACGTTTTATTCCTACTGTGTACATCTTTTACAAATAATTTTTTTTACAGTAAGTCCTATCACATCTATAGAATATATACCGTGGCAATGAAGGGATTAAGATATCCTGAGAAAAACAGATTGTTTCCAAAAGTCACACAAACATTGGGGAAGCTATACTATTCCAACAGATTCACATATGCTGGACAACAGCGTGTCCAGTCCTTAGAGTCTGTGGGCTGACCGTGCTGTGCAGCTCCTTCTCTTACAGTGGCACAAGATGTGGTCCAGGCTTACAGATCTGGGCTGTGTATCTGTGTATTTATGAGCTGGGGAAGACAGAATGGCCTCCTGACTTTTTTTTTTTTTCCAAAGCAATTGTGACACCTACCTGTGGACCAAGGAAAAGACCAAATCATCTCAAATCCTGCCTTTCCTCACCAGCACCTACCCTGGACACAGTGAACCTGTTTTCCAGTGGCTTTGTCTCTTTTCCATATTCATTCAAGACCTGGGACTTCTCATCTTGCCTAATTGTAAAATGAGTTTTTTTTTTTGTTTGTTTGTTTGTTTGAGTATTGCTATCAGGCATGAGACCCACAAGGGCCTGCTGGTCCACTTGGCCACTGCACACAGAGTGGCAGGCCTGAAAAAAAAAAAATAAGCTCCTGGTGTCTCTTGTTTTAATCTGCAATCTATAAAGGATTTTGACACCCAAGTTTTGGTAACACTCACTCATACACAAAGCATCTATTATGATGTGTCTGTGTAAAAAAAAAAAAACTGTTCTGGATGATAGGACTGTCCAGACAATCATCTGTCTTTTCAAAGAGGAAATGACAATGATATATACACACAAATACACACACACACCCAATATGTGTGTGTGTGTGTGTGTGTGTGTGTGTGTGTGCAATTCAAGGAGTGATTTTTTTTTTTAAGTTGAACTTGTACAGAAAAGAGGGTGTCTTATCCTTGGGAAGGGATCCTTCCCTTTTAAAGGCAAAGAGGCCAGAGAAATGCACCAAGCTCTTCCTTCCACCCCTGAAGAGGAGCTGAGCTATGGTTAAGCAGCAGCAGGGGAGGGGGGAAGGCAGGTGGAGTGGGAGAATGGAGAATCAGATCAGCCCCAGGACTGTTGGTCACTTACTTGGACTGCTGAGCTGGGCCCTCCTATAGATAGGCCTGGATACCCGCTCCAACCACTCCACAGCCCTCGCTGGCATCTGTCGGGGGAGGGGCAGTTAGTGAGAAAGGCCCCTGGTAGCCACACACCCATCAGCCCACATTGCACGCGTTGCCACACTCCTGGGGAAAGCTGACAAATGTAGCTTATTTTCTCATCACTTTTTCTCTTCTTGAGCCCTTGCCTCAGGGATCCCCGAAATTAGGAGCTACACAGGCTTTGGAGAAGAAGAGGAAAGGAATATCTTATTTTGAATTCTAAAGATATGAGGACTCTGAGAGTTCCTGAGAATCTCTGGTTTCCTTTGAGCCAAAGGTAGAAAGAGATTCAGCTGAGTTTCCCCTGAACCAGCACACACCAGCGCATGCTAAAGCTCAAACTTCCAGAAGCGAGAGACAAGCTGCTGCCGCACATTGCATTTCGTGGCAATGTGCTCCTGGCCAACAATGAAATGGTCCCGGTGATCACATTAGCAATAAATTAAATAAAGAGTAAATAATAACAGGGTTAGATCTACAAAGAGGGCTTGCCTTCACTTTCCACTCTCCTTCCCCAACACCCTGGCTCTCTCTCTCTCTCTCTCTCTCTCTCTCTCTCTCTCTCTCTCTCTCTCTCTGTCCCTTTGCCCTGGTCAGTGCCAGGGACTCCCTGTGCCAGATCCAAAGGTTCCCCCCTTCCCCAGGTGTCTCCAGAGTTCTAACTTAACCAGGGTCCCTCCACCAGGGCCTGGGACAGCCTACCTTTCTTGGGCTCATAGCCGCCGCCTGGAGGCCGGTAGAGGGGCTCCAGCGGGTGGGACCCCGCCTTGCCCGCGTCGCTGGCCGCCTTGGGCGCGCTGTGATGCAGCGTCTCTCCGGCCGCCGCTGCCGCCGCGTTGTAGCGCAGGAGGCCCTGGCCCTGCAGCGCCGCGTTCAAGTTCCCATAGCTCGTGTAGTTGCCGTAGAAAGGCGACGTGTAGTAGAGGTGGCGGCCGAGCAGGGGCGAAGCGGAGTAGGGCGAACCTCCCGGAGGTGCCCCGGAGGAGGCGGGCGCGGTGGCTGCAGCGGCGCCTGGCAGCCCCGGGCCCAGGCTCGGCTGCTTGAGGTCCGACGTGGCGATCTCCGCCAGTGACCACAGCTTGGGCTTGCTGGCGGGCGGCGGCGCTCCAGGCGACGTCCGGCTGCCCAGGGGCGTCTTGCCAGCTCCACCACCTCCACCACCCCCGCGGGGCGCGGCCTCGGGCGGGGGGCTTAGGAGCGGCGCCTCCACGCCGGTGAGCGGCGAGGAGGTCACGGGCTTGGGCACCGCCAGGTCCCTCGGGCACTCGTCTTGATCCTCCTCCTCTTCCTCCTCTTCGTCGTCCTCATCGTCCTCCAGCTCATCATACTTATCCTTGCATTCGGAGCCAGATTCGCACAAGGGATCCCCGCCGCCCGCGCGGCAGGACAGCTTCTCCACGTCCGACTCGGCGGAGCACGAGTGATCCGTGAGCGAGTCCACGTGCAGGCTGATCCCTGCGGGGACGCGGGCACCCACGTCGGAACGCTGGGACAGCCAGCGCGGGCCCCCCGGAACCCCCCGCCGGCCTCAGGCCCCCTATCCAGACCCTCCCCATGGATGCCATTCGCCACCGCGCCCCGTGCCAGGGACGAGCGCGGCAGGACGTCGCTGCAGCTCGGGGTGCGCACTGGCAGGCCCAATCCCACCCACCCCACTCCCAGACTCCGCCCGCTCCGGGTCCTGACCAGCACTGGGCAGCCACTCTGCCAGGTCCCGTGCGCAGAGCCGGACAGCAGCTCCAAAGCCCGCCTGGGAAGAAATCTGCCCAGACCTCGGGTGCTGACCACGGGCTCCCCGCTCGCTCACCTTCGTCCTCCGCCGAGGTCTCGGTGCCCTCCCGCGTCTTCTCGGAGCTCTCCTCCTTGCTCCTGGCCGCGTCACCCTCGTCCTCGTCCTCGTCCTCGCTTTTGTTCCTAGGGGCCCACGTCATCTTGTTCTCCTTCTTGAGCCGCCGGCGCGCGTTGGCGAACCAGGTGGACACCTGCGTGAGGGTCATCTTGGTGATGATGGCCAGCATGATCTTCTCGCCCTTGGTGGGGTACGGGTTCTTGCGGTGCTCGTTGAGCCAGGCCTTGAGAGTGGCCGTGGCGTCCCGCGTGGCGTTCTTGCGGTAAGCAGGGTCGTTCAGCTGGTAGGGATAGGCCGCGCTGCCATACGGGTGATAGCTGATGGCTCCGGTCATCCCCGTCGTGTGCGTGTCATAGGGCGACCCCTGAGAGTGACAAGAGTCCATAAGTGGGGCGTCTGGGGACTCTAAGGGCGTCCCCCTCGGAGGCGACCCACTGCTGCCTTTTCCTAAGTCCCTGGGTCTCGGGAGGTTGTGAGATTCACTGTCCACTTCAGGCCCAGAAACACGAGGCCAGCAGTGGATCACAAAAGCACGGTGTTCTTTAATGCTTAGTTTTTTACAAACTATTTTACTTTTCTAAAGCGACTTATTGTCCCGTAAATGTCCCCCGACACTCTCACACAATGCACACACGCGCGCGCGCACACACACACGCGCGCGCGGTCACTCAGCTGGCTAGCAGGTAATGGATGATCTCTAAACTTCGGCGGGTGCTGTGTGCACTGCCCTCCACCCCTTCCCGTCTTTATAAGGTTTAGAAAATCAAAACAAAACCACTGCTCCCCACTCTTCAATGCGCCATTCACTGCTCTAAAGCTGAGTAAATCCAATTTGAAACTGAGAAGCTGGTCGCTGTTTCAAATGTCTTGGAATATGCGACGATTAGCATTTTAATTCATCCTTTAACGTTTAAATTGGAGACATTTGCAGCCTTCTCCTACGCTGGGGCTTCCCAGGGTGCAACCAGGGATTCCTCCTAGAGTGAGCTGTGAACCGGGGCGACAACGCTACCCCCTCCCTCCCCTAAGTCATGTCCCCAATCACCCGAAAAGTGCTTCGATCGGGTCCTAGCGGGGCCCAGACGCAAAACTGAGAGGCGCCCAGGGCCGATCCCCGGTCGCCGGAGCCCCGGTCGGTACCAGGAGATTTTCCAGCTGCTCTTGCAGACTCCCCAGCCCGCCAACACGTTTTGCGAAAGCCGGGACTAAGCGCCAGAGGAAGGCCGAGACCAGGAGCTTGGGGCTGGGGCTGGGGCTGGGGCTGGGCCTGGAGGCAGCCGCCGCCGCCGCCCGAGGCTGCGCTCCCTTCCGCGATTCCGTGACCGCGACGCCCCAACGTCACATGGAAATTCGACCTGCGGGGACCCGGGACACACTGCCGGCCAGCAGCCCGCCAGCTCGGGGCCACAAGCAGTAGTAGGTCGGGGACAAGACGGAGCGCCAGCCCGGGGTGGAGTCGCACTTCCCAGATGCTTCGGGAAAGTCACCAGGAGAGCCTTTGGGAAAGGCCGGCACCGCCTAACCCGCGGGCCCGTGCTGCTGGTCACCCGGGTTCCCTGCTCTGTCCACCGAGCCAGTGTCCAAGGCTGGCGACCCCGCTGCCGCCGCCCGCTCCCTCCCGGTCACCGGTGCCCCGTCTGCTCGCGTCCCGGTCCCCAGCGCCCCACTCCGCCCGTGTCCCGGTTCCCGCGCGTCCCATTCCCTCCTGGCCCCCGGGGCCCCCACTCCACCCGTGTCCAGGACCCCGCGTTCCCTAGTCTCTCCTGATCCTCGGCGCCCCCACTCCACCCGTGTCCAGGACCCCGCGTTCCCTAGTCTCTCCTGATCCCCGGCGCTCCCACTCCACCAGTGTCCAGGACCCCGCGCGCCCCACTCCCTCCTGGGCCCGGCGCCCCATCCGCTCGTGTCCCAGTCTCCGTATCTCCCACTCCCTCCTGAAGCTCGGATCCCCCACAACCTCCTGGTCCTCGGATCGTCCACTCCTTCCTGGTCCCTGGCGCCCCCACTCCACCCGTGTCCCGAATCCCCCACTCCCTACGGGTCCCCGGATACCCCACAACCTCCTGGTCCCCAGATACCCCCACTCCCTCCCGGTCCTCGACGCCCCGTCCACCCGCGCCCCGGGCCCAGCGCGCGGTTACCATGTAGGACGGGAATCCTGCGGCGGCGGCGGCCGCGGCGTCGGCCGAGTACTGCAGCGGACTCCCAAAGCCCGTGGCCGCCTGCGCCGCCGTGAAGGCCGCCGATCCCGGGTAGGGGCTGAACGCCGAGCCCGACGCCGAGCGCGCCAGCTCCTCGCTCCGAGGCGCCGCCAGCGCCGACGCGCCGTACGCGGGGCACGAGTAGAGCGCCAGCGAGCCGGGCGCCTGGTACAGGTAGCCCTGCGGGTAGGACATGGTGGGCGCGGGGCGCGGAGGGCCCGCGTCACGGCGAGCAGCTGGCAGGGCGCGCGGTACCCTCCATCCACGCCCGGCCGGCACGGGCTGGCCTGGGCACTAGGCTGGCGGATCGTGGGGACGGCGATGTGGCCGGCGGTGGCTCCGGTGCAGGCGGCGGCGTGGAGCCGGTGGGCGCAGCCGCGCGCCAGGCCGGCGGTCGGGGTTTGGGGGAGTCTGGAGTCGGGAGAGAGGAGTTGAGAAAGGAGCGCTCGAGTTTCCGAGGGACATTGGAACGCCGAGCTGTCCGTCACGCGCTCATCTGCATATTCCGGGGCCCGCCCCTCCCCTGCTCCGCCCGCCGCCCGGCCTGGGTCGGGGGAGGGGCGAGGAGGGAGGGAGGCAGGGCGGAGGAGAGGAGGCGGGCTGCGGAGGGAGGAGGGACGCGCAGGCTTTTTGTGGCTCTGCCGCCTCTCTCGCAGCTCCGTCCCCGGCCCCAGCCCGCGGCCCGCAGCCCCGCAGCCCCGCAGTCCGGCCAGGCAGGACTCCGCGTCCTGGGTAGCACTGCGCACCGGCTCCCACGGGCACGTCCTCCAGGCCACATCCCCCCAACCCCACTCCAGCGGCCCCTCACTTTCGTTCTGCCACCTCCTTCACCCCCGCCCCTGGCCACCATCCAGCCACGTCCCGGTCCCCAGTCCACCCCACACCGGCTAGGCCGAGGCCTCCTATGGTCGGGCCAGGCCCGGTCCACCCGGAGAGACCTCACCGATCGATCGTGCACCTCTTGCCATCCCAAAGAAGCCAGATCGGTTGATTTTGCATCCCGGATCCCAGGGCCCCGTGCGGGAGCCGCTGGGAGCTGCTGAGCAGCAGGAGAAGCCCCCCACGGAGTTCTCCGGGTAAGGAGGAAGAATCCCGCTTCCACCTTTGCCGGCTTCACAGCCCAGGGTGCAGGCGTCCGCTCCTGGCGCGCGGCGCTGCCAGGCATCCACTGGAATCATCCTGAGCGCCTTGGATTATTGGAATGATGTACCGGGAGGTCCCGAGGTAAGCCTTGTGCCCCAAATCCGTAGGTGGCCCCAAATCCGCAGGTGGCTTGGGGGTGGGGGTCCTGGGTGTTAGGAATTTCTGTGCCTGTGGACGTTTTGGCGCGCACGCAACCAGTAAGTGGATTCCTGGTGGGAACACCATCTTTCAATCTCCAAGAGTTTTGTTTCGTTTTGTTTAAGTTGAGACCTCCTTCAGATGCGAGGGAAGGCTGTTACTGGAAGAGCTGCCTCCTATTTGATTGGAACCTCTCTTCCACCTTGCCCGAATGGACCAGATGGGCCGCTGACTGGTGGCGCGGCGCAGTGGCCTTCACAAGTAGCTCAGGTAACCTGCATCCAGGAGGTGGCTCGTGAGCCCTTGGGCAAAGTAGTTAGCGAGGGCCCTTGGGGACCCCAGCCACTGAACTCTCCCCATACCCACAGCACTCCTTTACTGCTCCACCGGGGCTGCTGGACTGGGCATCCGGCGACTAGGCCTGAGAGATCACCAACTGGGTGCGCTCAGGGGTTGAAAGAGGTCAGGTGTGTGCCGGTCCGGGAGAGGGCGCCCATCCAACAGGTGTCTGCTCCCAGGAAGCCACCTGCGTGGAGCGCAAGGGCACTGCGGGCTGGAAAGGGGCCTGAACTCAGACCTGCCGCCGCCGAATTCCATCCCCAGTGGGCTCTGGAGAGATACCCGAGGCTCCGCCGCGGGCACCACGCGCTGGTGTTGGCTCATCCAAGACTTCTTTGAGTGCTTTAACTGGGCGGCTCAGGCTCTCTCCTCAGTCAGGTTGAGGACGCCCTAGCCGGGGTGCTTTTGTCTGTCCTCAGATCCCTGGGAGCCCTGCGTGGATTGCAGTGGTGGGCTGAACGAGAACACCCTTCCTCTTACCGACAGGCCTGTCGCTTCTGGTAGGTGCCTCTAGGCTCCCTGCCCCTCCTCCATCAACTCACCCTTCCCCCTCTCCATTCTCCCATAGGGCTCTCCCCACCTCTGTTCTGCAAACCAAGCCCCCTTTCACGGTGTGGGCGCACCTGTGCTCTACTTCCCACTTTCCTGCTGGGGCAGAGCTCAGAGCTCGCAGCAACAATGCAGGAGCCCATGGGGATGGGTGGGGTGGGAGGAGCATTCCGGGAAGATACTTCAAAACTCATTAAAATGAGAGAGGGGGGAGGGGAGCTGGATGGAGAATATTTTATTTGGGAGAAAAATGCAAATAAATTCAGGTCAGGAAGATACTTTAAACTGAGAGAAAGAGAGAGGGGAAGTTAATGGACTGGGTGGAGCAGATTTTATTCGGGAGAAAATACCTTTCAGAAGAGGCACTTTTTGACATATTCGGAAGCAAACAGTCAGGGACAGACTGCGGCCCTTTGAACTAGCAACCGATTAGATGGGTTTAACTTTAAAAATTGGTTCTTTTTATTAAAATTTATGAATATGCTTTAATGAGTTTTTTTAACAATTCTGCAAGAATAATGTTGATAACTTGAGAATTTGAAAGCCAATAACAAATAATTTCACGTAGGGTATTTTTTTTTCATTTTTCGGTTGTTTCAAGGTAGGGTCTCACTCTAGCCCAGGCTGACCTGGAATTCACTATGTAATCTCAGGGTGGCCTCGAACTCATGGCTATCCTCCTACGTTTGCCTCCCGAATGCTGGGATTAAAGACGTGTGCCACCACACCCGGCCACATAGGGTATTTTTGTTGAGGTTCTTTTTTTCTTTTTTTTTTTTTTCTTTCTTTCTTTCTTTCTTTCTTTCTTTCTTTCTTTCTTTCTTTTTTTTTTTTGTTTTCAGAGGTAGGTTCTTGCTCTAGCCCAGGCTGACCTGGAATTAATTCTACTGTGTAGTCTCAGGGTGGCCTCAAACTCACCACAATACAATCCTCCTACCTCTGCCTCCCAAGTGCTGGGATTAAAGGCTTGAGCCACCACGCCCAGCTCTTTTGTTGAGTTTTTAAGAACCAGGTCATATATATACATATATACACACATATGCATATATATCCATGCCACGAACACAAAATGCTCCAAGTTTTATCTTGAAGATAACTAGCCTGGAATGTTCCCATTTCTAAAGACGGGTTCCCTGGAGTCGGCCCTACTTCCTCTCGTATCCCCTCCCCACCTGACCTTTGCCAGGAGTGGAAGAGAAAACACACAGTTATGGTAAAAACATCTGCATTTTGGAGCAGGACCTTATGCCTACATGCAGCCAGTTTCGACGTTAATTAACTGCATAACCAGAGAAGCCCACGTGACTCTGGAAGGTCTTCTCTTGCCAGCTTGCATCCTGGGAAACACTACAGGCCTTCCTTCCCCTCCTGCTGCTGGCAATCTAGAGACTTCTTCTCCCTCCTCCCCCCCACCCCCGCCTCTCCTCCCCCAGCAATTATCCTCTTCCACCAAAAATCTAAATTTTCCATACTGCTGCCTGTTACTAATAAAAAACCGTCTACCTTGCACTATTAAACAGTCGAATCGGACTACATGCTGGTTTTATTGGTAGTGACTAGCAAATTAAAATGCCTACGCAGGGACATTAACACTTACGATCTTCATTGTTACTGGGCTGTATAAACGCCTTGTCAAGTTAAGGCCTCCTGACATTGGAAAAGCCACTTCTCGCCTTTTTCTTAAAGGTGGTTGGACCGTCTTTAAAAGCAACAGCAAAATCAGTGATGAAAACACAGGCTGAGAGTGAGGAATCCCAGCCGACCTGGGGTGGAGGGGTTAGCATGAACTGCCCTGGCGGGAGGAGAGGGAAGGAAGGGGTTGCACCTGAAGAAGCCTGGCTGCTGTGGAGCCGCAGGTCTGGAGGGCTCTGGTGTACCAGCAGGCTCTGCTGTTTTTCTGGGCATCTGAGCTGAAATGACAGAGACAATGAGCATGCCTGCCCGGGAACCTACTGCTTGGGACCCTCCTATGTGTGGACTAAGATTAAAAAGCAAAAACAGTTAACAGTTGTTTTGTTTCTTTTTTTGTTTCTTTTTTTAATCCCATGCCTACAGTGGCGGCAGCATTTAGAACAGGTCTACTCAGACTTACCCATTTAAGTCCACACACTTTTCATCCAGGCCACTCCGGACCCAGAAGATACTCGGGTGCTGGTTTGTGGGTCTTCCTGGAGACCCCACTGGCAGAGAAGACCCCCCCCCCCAGCATTCACCAGACATTGTAGTTTCCCGGGGTTTGTTTTCAGCGTCCCCAAGAGTCAGAGGAGGCGAGGTGAGCTGGAGTCACGCGGCGTGCGGACGGCGAGGGGGCGCTGTGGCCTGCGCTGCTGGTTTCTGCCTTAGCAGCCTTGGTCCTGGGCAGGTCTCAGAGCCACCAATGCGTGGCTGATGTCCCGCCTGTAGCAGGGACTTTCCGCCGCCTGTTTCATGGAGAAACAAGGAGAACGATATTAGGATATTTCAATCAAACTAAGAGTGTTCATAATTATTTCTCATTGTGTTTCAACTCTGGCATTGGTGGATTTTTGGCGTTTGGGGCTAAAACCGCTGTAACTTTGGGGTGTGGGGATGTGTTTTCCTTTGGGGAATTAAGATGAGGTGTTCACATTTCACATTTGGTCCATTTCATGAAGAGACATTTAAAATGTAAAATCAGGGCGGACGTGGTGGCGCAGGCCTTTAATCCCAGCACTCAGGAGGCAGAGGTAGAAGGATCATCATGAGTTTGAGGCCACCCTGAGACCACAGAGTGAATTCCAGGTCAGCCTGGGCTAGAGTGAGACCCTACCTTGAAAACCTACGAAAAATGTAAAATCAAGTTGCATTCAAAGACAGTGAATCTGGCATGTGCATGGCAGAACAAGAGAGAGAGATGATGAGAGAGAGAGAAGAGAGATGAGAGAGAGTGAACTTGGTGCTGTTCTTTATCTTTTTGCAAACTGAAATACAGTTTTGAAAATAGAAGCCCAGATGCAAGGTAAACCTCTCCCTAACCCTTAGCCGTCTTCCTGGACTTTTGGTGGCATTTTGGAGGCATAGGTATTTCCAGGGCCTAAATGCACTCTGGATCTTTAGCACATTCCTGGGAAGCTTGCAGAAAGGACATACTGGAACCACCAGCCAGAGACCCACCTGAGGTTCTCAAACTGGCCTGCAGGACTTGGGGGCATTTGAAGGGATCTGACGAGCTGCCCTCCCTGCAGTGCTGAGGTGCCTGATGCCAGAACCCCACTGCAGGCTCGCTTGCTCCTTTCTCTCTCTCTCTCTCTCTTTCTTCTTCTCTTTCTTTCTTTCTCTCATTCTTCTTTCCCTTCCTTCCCTTTCTTTCTTTCTTTCTTTCTTTTTTCTTTTTTCTCTCTCTTTTTCTTTTTCTTTTTCTTTCTTCTTTCTCCTTTCTTTCTTTTTCTCTCTCTTTCTTTCTTCTTTCTCTTTCTTTCTTTCTCTCTTTCTTCTTTCCCTTCCTTCCTTCCTTCCTTGCCTTTCTTTCTTTCTTTTTCTTTCTTTCTTTCTTTCTTTCTTTCTTTCTTTCTTTCTTTCTTTCTTTCTTTCTTTTTCTCTCCTTTCCCTCGCAAGGCAGCAGATTCAATCATCCAGCCGGTCCACTTTTCACTCATTTCTCCTTCCCACCAGATCTTGGTTTGCACTCTTCTCCGCCAACCTTCTCTCCGGGATTCCTTTAATGGACAGCAAACCTCCCTATTCTCTGGCAGATGCCCCGCCTCCCACCGGCTTCCTGAAGTTTCTCTTCGTATCTCACTTCTTTACTTTGCTTCTGGTCGACTCAGGGTCGGGTCCTCTCCCCGTTCCCGCAGCTGTCACGCTTCCATGGCCCGCCTGCTGTCCCCTTCCCAGCTTCTCTCACCCCACTCTGTTTAGGTCCACCCTGGCAGCCCAGCAGGGCCTGGCATCCTCAAGGTCGGACCGAGATGCCCGTATGGGATGCGCTCCCCCGACTATCCAGCAGGGCCTGGCATCCTCAAAGGCGGGCGAGATGCTTGCATGGGATGCTCTCGCCAGGCTCCGGGGAGACCGCGGGTGCCCTCTGTCCTTAGCCTCTGGTGACCGCCGGGCCGCCAGGAGGGAGCGCAGCGCCCAGCCTGGGAGCGCGAGAAAGACCGGAGAGGGGACATTCCTTGGAAATGGACTGGCCTGAGGTCTTCCGTGGATGGGAGTTAAAGGAGACGTTTCTGGAGCAGAGAAGGGCTAGATGTCTGGGCTCTGCACCAGGCCACTCCCCTGGGCCCTGGCATCCCTCCTCCCCACCACCCCCAGATGCGGCTCTGCAGAAGGAGGGCTCGGGTTCCGTTTGGAGAGAGAGCTTCTGCCTGGCAGTGTGTGACAGACCCTCGCCCTGCCCGCCCTGGGGCGGCAGCTCACCCGCTCAGCATCCTGCAGAAGCCGCTGCACCTCTGCCTGCAGTGGGTGCGGGCTGTGGGCAGGTTGCCTGCTTCGGACTCAGCTGCGGACCGATCCTGCTGGAAGCAAGCGGGGCTGGAGGAGGGCCACTGTTCCCTAAAATCTTTACACACTGAAAACACGATGCAAGCCAGGCCCGGAGGAGGAGGAGAATTTATGTAGGGCTGCTTGTGTCCTGCAACAGCTCTCACGTGGCCATGATTCACTCTCCTTCCCACTGTCCCCCACACTCATATACCCAGAATCGTCCTGCAGAAGGATTTTTTTTTAGACACAGAATTTAAAAAAAAAAAAAAACAGATATATGTGCATTAGAAAAATTAGTAAGATCAGAGCCCAGGGGGAAGAAGGGGTTTTGGAGCTCAGGACTGGTGTGCAGGGGGAGTTTGTAGCATTGACAAGACAAGACCCCTTAGGGAAAAACCACTGGCTGACCTCCACACAGGGCAGAACAGAAGAAGCCAGACCCCTTGTGATGGTGAGAACTTCAAACAACAGATGCACGCCACTCCTACTGGCATTAATTCAGGTCTCAAACAAGACCCAGGGCAGAAGACATAAGGGGCCTGTGGACTGTGACACATCAAATTGCTTCAAAGAAATTAGGACGCCGGCCTTTGGTGAACCTGAGGAACAAACTTCCTTTCCACCCGCAACACCTGGCCTGGGAGTGATCGCCCAAGAAATGTCACACAGGTGCTGGTGAGACAGATGAGGGCTGCAGGGCTGGAAAACCTCCCAGAGGCCATCCCAGGGGCCTTGATGGTGAGTTCATGGTAGATTCTGTGGAAAAGAATGCCCCCCCCTCCGGGTATAAGTGACTGGAGTCGCTCACGTCAACAAGAATCAGTCCTCCGAGTAGAGAATCAGGAACAAGATCACGCTGGAATTTAAAAACAAGCACCCATGTTTCCTTTCCAGGCACAGGGTGAAAGGGTTGAAAGGAAAGTCTGCACCCAATTTCAGGTATATTTCAGGGTATGTTTAGGCTCAGGGTGGGACAGGGGTTCAGCTCTGAAACAGCGTTCTGTTACTGAAAGACATGCGTGGGGTAAACGTGATGTGCACCACAGTTATTCACTCAGAAGGGCAGTTGCATGAGTTGATAACACTCTTCGCTTTTATTTCTCCTTTTCTTTTGTTCTTTCTTTTTCTTTCTTCTTTTTTTCCTTTTTCCTTTTTCCTTTTTTTTTTTTTTTTTTTTTTTTTTTTTGAGGTAGAGTCTCACTCCTTTAGCCCAAGGTGGCCTCAAATTCACGGCAATTCTCCTACCTCTGCCTCCCCAGTGCTGGGATGAAAGGCGTGTGCCACCACGCCCAGCTGCCCTTTTCTTTACTATGAAATGAATTATTTTATGTTTCTGAAACTGAAGTTAAAATTAAACACTTGCCTTCTGAAGGTGAATCACAGGCACCAAAGTATAGTGTGGTCATTAGGGACTATTTGTTTAACAATCGTTTTCTTAAAAATTGTTATTCCTGGGCTGGAGAGATGGCTTAGCAGTTAAGGCGCCTGCCTCCTAAGCCTAAGAACGCTGGTTCCAATCTCCAGCAGTTCCAATCTCCAGGTCCCACGTTTAGCCAGATGCAAAGTGACGCAAGGGTGCAATGCCACACTTGACCACAAGGGGGCACATGCATCTGGATTTCTTTCACAGCAGCTGAGAGGCTGCTGGTGCACCCATCTCTATCTGTCTTCCTCTCCCTCTTTCTCTGTGTCTCTCTCCAAAAAAAAAAAATTGTTATTCCTTATTTCTCTTCTCACTCTATCCCCCATCATTAAGAAAAAGTAAATTAATTAAATGAAGAAAAGATGCTTACAGTTGATCTGAAACTGCTTGCGGTTCGCGCTCTCTCTCTCTCTCTCTCTCTCTCTCTCTCTCTGTGTGTGTGTGTGTGCGCGCGTGCGTGTGTATGCCATTGTCTGATGTGTGGCAGGGTGCTCTCCTCATGGTAAACTGGCCCTGCTCTGTACAGCAGGATGGTGCACCCTGCTAGACCCTGCTAGAAGAATTGTGGCTGTCTCCATCCTAGACTGAAAGACTGGTTCTTTCTGGCCTCTGGGCTACTGGATATAGTCTCTCTGCCTACTTGTCTGCCCCCAGCAAGAGAGATGGGGTCTTTGCAGACCCAAGTCTGCATAAAGCCTTTGGTGGGGGAGGGGCCTGTTACCATGGTCTTCCTGTCTTCTATTTTTCCTCCTCCTCCTCCTCCTTCTTTTTAGAGAGTGTGAGAGAGAGAGACAGAGAGAGAGGAGGCATAGAGAATTGGTGTGCCAGGGCCTCAGCCACTGCAATTGAACTCCAGACACCTGCGCCACCTAGTGGGCATATGCAACCTTGTGCTTGACTCACCTTTGTGCTTCTGGCTTACGTAGGATCTGGGGAGTCAAACATGAGTCCTTTGGCTTCTCAGGCAAGCACCTTCACTGCTAAGCCATCTCTCTAGCCCCTGTCTTCTATTTTTCCACCAGTGCAAGAGGCAGAGGGGAGAGTGCTGCTCCAGGGAGGTGGCAAATGTCCAGGGCTTCCCTTAGCTCACTGTGTGATGCTCTCAGAGCCCTGAAGTTTTGGGCCTGCTGTCCCGGCTGTCTGCCCTGGTAGCTGTCTCACCCTCCTACCACACTGCAGAGCATCCTTTACTGGTCACATCCTCCAGCAAGAGCCTCTTCCCTACCAGGAGTCTCTAGGGGACTGGGTGTCAGTCAATAGCAATGCTGGGTCTCCCACCTCAGTCCCCCACCTTTGCTTCCATGCCAGTGGACTCCAGAAAAAAAAAACAGTGATTAAATGAATGCATACATACATGAATAAATGGACCTAAGCTAGGCTGTTCTACTTTTCCTTTGTGTGTGTGTGTGTGTGTGTGTGTTATGCACAAGATATGAACGGAACTGTGTGTGTTCACTATGTGTTTCTTTTCTTCACTGGCCAGAGGAGAATTTCAGACATCCTTCTCTGACACTCACACACACACACACTTCCCTCAACTTATTGCTGTTTCCAGCCAGCCCTATTATATGGAATCAGGAGGGTAGGTGTTGGTGCAAGGATAGACACGTCGATTCATGCAACACAACAGAAGATTGGGAAACACACCCAATTGGGTCTGTTTCATTTATCTTTGACAACAATGCAAAAGAAGCCCAGGGAAAGAAATCGGACCTTTTCAACAAGTAAAACTGGATCAGTTTAGATACCCACTAAGAACAAAAGAGTACCCCAAATTTACATCTCATACATTACATATTCTTTTTCAAAAATTGACTGTAGACTTAAAATGGAAATAAGAAATTATTATAAAACTTTTAAAATAGGAGAAAGCCAGGCGTGGTGGCGCATGTCTTTAATCCCAGCACTTGGGAGGCAGAGGTAGGAGGATCGCCATGAGTTTGAGGCCACCCTGAGACTACAGAGTGAATTCCAGGTCAGCCTGAGCTAGAGTGAGACCCTACCTCAAAAAACCGAAAAATAAAGAAAGAAAGAAAGAAAGAAAGAAAGAAAGAAAGAAAGAAAGGAAGAAAGAGGAGAAAAGTCTTTAGGACCCAGGATTAGGGAAGTTTTTTAGGTCAAAAGCAAAAGCAACATCCATCAATAGAAATGGTGGTGGATTCCCACAGGATCTGAATCCTTTGGTATGTGAAATACCCTGCTGTAAAAACAAAATTGTTCTGTTGCAGAGGAAGAGAAAATATATGCAAGTCACATAGTTGACAAAGGAGTAACATCTATAACACATAAAGAACACCCAAAAGTCCATAGAGAGCTAGAGAGATGGCTCAGCAGTTAAGATGCTTGTCTGCGAAGTCTAAGGACCCAGGTTCAATTCCCCAGTACCCCACATAAGCCCGATGCACAAGGTGGGGCATGCATCTGGAGTTCATGTGCAGTGGCTGCAGGCCCTGATACGCCCACTCTTTCTGCTATTCTCTCTCTCCTCTCTCAAATAAATAAATGAAAACACACTAGGAGAACCCAGAGCTTAAACAAACAAACAAAAAAAAAACAGAAAATGAAAACCATGGTACAATTAGAATTTGGGAAACAAATACACACACACACACAAACACACACACACAAAGATACTCCACAAAAGGGGCTGGAGAGATGGCTCAGTGGTTAAGGCACCTGCCTTCTAAGCCCAAGAACGCTGGTTCCAATCTCCAGGTCTCACATTTAGCCAGATGCAAAGTGACACAAGGGTGCAATGCCGCACTTGACCACAAGGGGGAGCATGCATCTGGAGTTCGTTCACAGCAGCTGAGAGGCTGCTGGCGTGCCCATTCTCTATCTCTCTTCCTCTCCCTCTTTCTGTCTCTCTCTGTGTCTCTCTCCAAAAAAGTAAAGAAAAGAAAAAGATACTCCACAAAAGAGAAGACGCAGGTGGGTGGAAGCATGTGGAAGTAAGTCCGCCATTTTTCACTGACCTGGAAATGCAACCGCGGTGAGGCGTACCCATCAGCATAACAACTAAAGAAACAGCACAGTGATGATGGCAGTGATGATTAGGATGCAGAGACAGACCACTCAGGTGTCACATGCCACGTCCATTCTGAAAACCATCCTACGGCTGAAAGTGACAGAGCCACACAATCCCACCATTGGTGTCAGACATGGGGAGCTGACACAAACCTGTACGTCATGGCTGTGCCAGCTTTAGCTCCAGTAATCAAAGCCTCTCATCTGGCTGGGTGTCTCTAACTGAGTGAAGGACTGCTCATAGTCCATCACTCCATGCCTCTTCAGGGTCCCGAGTTGTAGCACACACCTTGTTCAAGTCTCCTCAGCATGACATGAAGGAAACAGGCTGATGGCAGGAAGTTACAAACTGCATGGTTCTGCTGACAGAAGACTTCAAATCACCAAGTGTTAGGAATGAAGGACAGTGGGCTATGGGGGGGAGATGGCTCAGTGGATAGAGCACTTGCTGTGCAAGTGGGAGTGCCTCACTTCAGACCCTCAGAACCCACATAAAAGTGGAAGCTGTGGTGAGTTCCTGCAATGCCATCGCAGCCGCAGTGAGGAAGGTGCAGATAGCTCAGATCCTGCAACCAAGGGATGTGCAGTGTTCAGCCACAGGGTCTTACCATCCAGTTCTGGTGGGCTACCAAGCACATGGGCAATAGCCTGTGTGGGACCTCTCTGAATAACCACTCACAGAGCCGTATTATACCCCTGGCATTGGTATTTTCCTGTAACAACCTGTGGTGTCTGGTCATATCATTTGCCACCCCCACAGTGTATCTTAACACCAAACTCTCTCTTTTTTTAAATTATAGTTTTAAATTAATTAATGAAGAGGTAGGTTTCCAGATGGCTGATTTATGAAGTTGTTAGTTTTGGGTAACCCTCCTCCTACCCTTCCTTCCTTCCTTCCTTCCTTCCTTCCTCCTTCCTTCCTTCCTTCCTTCCTTCCTTCCTTCCTCCCTCCCTCCCTCCCTTCCTCCTTCCCTCCCTCCCTCCTTTCTTTCTCTCTCTCTCTCTCTTTCTTTCTTTCTTTCTTTCTTTCTTTCTTCCTTCCTTCCTTCCTTCCTTCCTCACTCCCTCCTTCCTTCCTTCCTTCCTTCCTTCCCTCCCTCCCTCCCTCCCTCCCTTCTTTCTTTCTTTCTTTCTTTCTTTCTTTCTTTCTTTCTTTCTTTCTTTCTTTCTTTTCTTTCTGAAGTGAGCCCAACAGACTGACCTTTTTTTAACAAGAGAAAGCAAGAATGTGAGAGAGAGAGAGAGAAAATTGGTGCACCAAGGCCTCCAGCGACTACAATAGAACTCCAGACGCATGCACCTCCTTGTGCGGATGTGTGATCTTGTGCTGGGATTAAAGACATGTGACACCATACCTGGCTCTTTGTTTTTTTGACAAAGATGCCAAAACACACATCGGAAAAAAGATAGCATTTTCAACAAATGGTGCAGGGAAAACTGGATATCTGATTTTAGAAGAATGAAACTAGATCCTTATGTCTCAGTCTGTGTGAAAAGCAACTCCAAATGAGTCAAGAACCAATATAAGACCTGAAACTCTGAAACAAGTAGATGTAGGGAAGGACTCTCCAAACAGAAGCCCCGTGGCCCAGAAGTAAGGCAAATAATCAACAAATGGGACTTCATGAAACTAAAAAGCTATTGTACAGGAAAGTAAACTATCAACCAAAGTAAGACATAACGTACAGCATGGGAGAAAGACATCTGGCAGAAGATTAATAACCAGAATATGCAAAGAACTCAAGACACTAAACAATAAAAAAGCAAACAGAGCTGGGCATAGTGGCACATGCCTTTAATCCCAGCACTTGGGAGTCAGAGGTAGGAGGATCGCTGTGAATCTGAGGCCAGCCTGAGACGACAGAGTGAATTCCAGGGCAGCCTAGGCTATGGTGAGACACTTCCCTGAAAAACCAAAAAAAAAAAAAGAAAGAAAGAAAGAAAGAAAGAAAGAAAGAAAAAGAAAGAAAGAACAACAACGAAAAACAATAGGGCTGGAGAGATGGCTTACTGGTTAAGGTACTTGCCTGTGAAGCCTAAGGGCCCATGTTTGATTCCCCAGGTCCCATGTAAGCCAGATACCATGCACACAGTATCACATGCATTTGGAGTTTGTTTGCAGTGGCTAGAGGCCCAGGCTTGCCCATTAAAAAAAAAAAAAAAAAAAAAAAGCAAACAACCCAATTGAAAAATGGGCCATGGAACTAAATGGAAAGTTCTCTAAATAAGAAATACAAATGGGCAATGAGTACATTTAAAAATGTCCAACATCTGAGCTGAAGGGATGGCTTAGCGGTAAGGTGTTTGCCTGCAAAGCCAAAGGACCCAGGTTCGATTCCCCAGGACCCACGTTAGCCAGATGCACAAGGGGGCTCATGCATCTGGAGTTCGTTTGCAGTGGCTGGAAGCTTTGACATGTCCATTCTCTCTCTCTCTCTTCCTATTTCTCTGTCAAATGCATAGGTAAATATAAATAAAAAATAAAATATTTTTAAAAATATATTTTTAAAATGTCCAACATCTGTAGCCATCAAAGAAATGCAAATTAAGACTATTTAGAGATTCCTTCCAGAGTGGCCACCATCACAAAGCCAAACGACAGCAAATGCTGACAAGGCTGTGGGGAAAGAGGAATCCTTACTCATTGTGGTGGGAGTGTAAACTGATGCAGCCACTGATGGAAAACAGTGCAGAAGTTTCTCAAAAATACTAAAAAAAGTCAATCTATCATATGACCAAAATACTAAAAATCTATCTAAAAAATCTATCTATCCTATGACCAAAATACTAAAAAATCGATCTATCGTATGACCAAAATACTAAAAAATCAATCTATCGTATGACCAAAATACTAAAAAATCGATCTATCGTATGACCAAAATACTAAAAAAATCGATCTATAGTATGACCAAAATACTAAAAAATTGATCTATCGTATGCCCAAAATACTAAAAAATCGATCTATCGTATAACCAAAATACTAAAAAATCGATCTATCGTATAACCAAAATACTAAAAAATCGATCTATCATATGACCAACTATACCACTTCTGGGATAAACCTAAGTACTCTGTCCTTTAAACACACACACACACACGCACACACACACACACACACAGATGAGAGAGAGAGAGAAACCGACAGAGTGAGAATTGGCACCCCAGGGCCTCAGCTACTGCAGTCGAACTCCAGACACACCACCTAGTGGGCATGTGCGACCTTGCGCTTGCCTCACCTTTGTGCATCTGGCTTACATGGGATCTGGAGAGTCGAACCTGGGTCCTTTGGTTTCCCAGGCAAACGCCTTAACTGCTAAGCCATCTCTCCAGCCCTCGAAACACTTTTGCTCATACGTGTTTGTTGCTGCTCTATTCATAATAGCTAGGAAAAAATAGCTAGGAAATGAGCTCAGAGAAAGTATCCTTCAATTTCAGTCACTCTTTCCCTCTAAGCAGTTGTTGACAGTGCTTTTGGGTTTCTGTGGTCTCATTTCTGAACCCTTGTTGAACCCACCTACTTTTATTATACTGTTATTATAATTATTATTATTAATTACCTCCATGGTAGATGGTCCCTGGGGCTGCCCTGTGTTATGACCCCTGGAGTCCACAGCCCAGCTGACTCCTGGACCTCACTCAACCCCCACCCTTGAGGGATGCTCTATGCTCTTACCTGACCCCAGCACATCTCTTCTCACCTTCTGTGGACCTCAGAGGCCTGTCTACTTTATGCTGAAAACATGGCAAAGGTTAAGGCCAGTTTTCTGGATCCATCTAACAAAGGCAGGTGAGGCACCATGGGAATCTGAGGGTGGTGTCTTGGCAACAGTGGCCTGGCATTCATTAGACTCAACTGCAGGAAGGAGGCTTTAGAGGGAGGCCAGAGCTTTCAGCATTATCATAGATGCATGTTCACAGGATGAATATATGAGTTCTTGTTGTATGTCCAGACACCTGACAAGAAGCAACTGAAGGGCTGGAGAGATGGCTTAGCCGTTAAACGCTTGCCTATGAAGCCAAAGGACCCTGGTTCGAGGCTCGATTCTCCAGGACCCATGTAAGGCAGATGCACAAGGGGATGCATGCATCTGGAGTTCGTTTGCAGTGGCTGGAGGCCCTGGCGCACCCATTCTCTCTCTCTTTCTCTCTACCTGCCTATTTCTGTATCTCTCTCTCTCAAATAAATGAATAAATAAATAAATAAATAAGAAGAAGCAACCGAAGGAGTCAGGCATGGTGACTCACGTTTTTAATCCTACCACTCAGGAGGCAGAGGTAGGAGGATCACTGTTTGTTTGAGGGCAGCCTGAGACTACATAGTGAATTCCAGGTCAACCTGGGATAGAATGAGACCCTACTTCAAAAAACTGGAAATAAAACATGAAACAACTGAATGGGGGTTAGGGTTTCTCCTGACTCACAGTTTGGGGGGACACCCTTTATTCTGGCAGAGAAAGCATGGCTCCAGGAGCCCGAGGAAGCTGGTCGCACCGTGTCTATAGTCAAGAAACAGATGCTGGCACGCTCTCTCTCTCTCTCTCTCTCTCTCTCTCTCTCTCTCTCTCTCTGCCATTTATTCAATCCTACACACCCAGCCCCTGGCATGTGCCTTCCACATTCATGGTGAGTGTCCCCTGGTCAGTTCGCTTTTTCTGAAAACACCCTCATGACACCACCACCATCCATGGTGATTCTAAACCCTGTCAAGTACATGGGGGAGTTTCACCATCCCAGTTTGCCAAGTTCTGCTCCATTTTGTTTCCCCAACATCAGTATAGATACAGCAAACTTGTCCACAGCCTGACCACATAAACTGCTTAGACACGTTAGAATTCATCTGACTGATCAATGAAAAGTGCATATCCATTACTGCAGCATGCGTTTTTTCATGTTTTTTTTTTTTTTTCCTTTGAGGTAGCCTTGATTGTCCTTGAATTCACTAAGATCCTCCTACCTCAACCCCCTGAGTGCTGGGATTAAAGGTGTGTGCCACCACACCCACGTGCAGCTGTTTGTGGAAGGGCTTGTGGCTGTTGCTGTTTTGGTCTTTTTGTTTGTTTGTTTGTTTTGTTTTTGTTTTTTGAGGTAGGGTCTCACTCTGGTCCAGGCTGACCTGGAATTCACTCTGTAGTCTCAGGGTGGCCTCAAACTCTTGGCGATCCTCCTACCTCTGCTTCCCGAGTGCTGGGATTAAAGGCGTGCACCACCATGCCCAGCTGTTTTGGTCTTTTAAGACAGGGTCTCTTCTAGACCAAGCTGGCCTGAACTCTCTAGATAGCCAAGGGTGGCCACGAAGGCCTCAGAGTCCTTTCTCAAGTGGTAGGGTTAGAGGCATGCTTACTCTCACTGCTTTTAAGCATGCTGGTCCTCCTATGTGACTTATAGAAATTTATTTAGGTCTACCACGATCCATTTTGATAACTGTTGTTCATGGCTTAATATATACATGCATATATGTGTCATATATATATTGGTTTTTCAAGTTAAGGTCTCACTTTAGCCCAGGCTGTCCTGGAATTCACTATGTAGTCTCAGGGTGGCCTCGAACTCCCAGTGATCCTCCTGCCTCTGTCTCCTGAGTGCTGGGATTAAAAATGTGTGCCACCATGCCCGGCTTTGTTCATGATTGATTGATAATAAAGGTCCAGGTTTCTGTTTTCACATGCAATGCCATTACCCTCTCTTACCCCTCCCACTCCTTCTCAAGCTTTTCTTCTTCCCCACTGGTCCTTCTCTTTTTCTGGCTTCTTTCTTGTGACACACAGGTATTTGATTAGAATTTAATGACAGTAAAGGCCCATTTGTGGTAAATTACTTTTTAAAATATATTAATTCACTCAGTCTGCACACATTGTCTATCTTTCCTTTTGTTTAAATTTTTCATGGAACTGTTTAGTCTTTTTTACATTTTATTTATTTGTTTATTGGAGGCATATATATCTATATCTATATCTATATATCTATATATCTATCTATCTATATATATATATAATGTGTGTGTGTGTGTGTGTGTTTGTGTGTGTGTGTGTGTGTAGAGAGAGAGAGAGAGAGAGAGAGAGAGAGAGAGAGAGAGACAGAGAGGGAGAAAGAAAGAGGGAGAGATAGGAAAGAGAATGAGTGTATCATGGCCTCTAGCCATAGCAATGCCAGACATATGCACCACCTCTTGTGCATCTGGCTTATGTGGGCATTGGGGAATCAAACCAGGGTCCTTAGGCTTCACAGGCAAGCACCTTAACTGCTATGCCATGTCTCCAGCCCTGTGAGTCAATGTTTTTAGTGAACTTTCACACTGAGTTTTGTTATGTCTGGACTACATCACATTCCCACCAACCATAGATCCTCCCCACCCCTGCAACCTGGAAATTTGCAAACTTTTATTGTTTTGTTTGTTTGATTGATGCTAGCCATTCTGACTGGAACATGATAGAATTACAATATAATTTCGAATTGCATTTTTCTGATAGCCAAAGATGTTGAACATTTTTTTCCCATGTGTTTATTGGCCAGTTGTATTTCTTTAAAAAAAAAAAAACCTCTGTTCAGCTATTTGCCCCAAAAGCACACATTGGTGAAAAAATAACCTCTTCAACAAATGCTGCTGAGAAAACAGAATATTCACATGTAGAAGAAGGAAACTAGATCCCTATCTCTCACCTGGAACAAAAATTACAAAACAGAGCAGACTTTAATGCCGTACCTAAAACTCTGACTCCACTAGATGAAAAACATAGTTCATGTTTTAGAACCATGTGTTAAAAAATGAAGTGTGTTCCAGGTGTGGTGGCACATGCCTTTAATCCCAGAACGTGGGAGGCAGAAGTAGGAGGATCACTATGAGTTCAAGGCCAGACCGAGATTACATATTCAGTTCCAGGTCAGCCTGGGCTACAGTGAGACCCTACCTTGAAAAACCAGAAAAGGAAAAAAAAAGTGATATATATTCATAGTGAAACCACTTTAAGACAGGCAAGGGCTTTATGAACAGGACTCTAATATCTCAGGAAAATATGCCAAGAATTACGAGATGTGATAGCATCCAGCTAGTTTCCTTCAGTGAAATCTTTGTCTTTTTTGCCCCAGCTCTGGGTGGACAAGGTGAGTGCACTTGCCTCATCCTGATCCCATAGGGAACATCACACTTCCATTACAAAGTGTGGCACGGGTTTTCAAATAAAACAGGTCAGCATGACTTTCCTCTACTCCTTGGTCATTAACAGGTTTGCTGAATGACAGTTGCACTTGTCTGAGATTATTTTGTTGCATCTACACTTTTTACTATTTCAATGTATTTATAAAGTGTGTTA
Organism: Orientallactaga sibirica; assembly: GCA_036365145.1. Lineage (NCBI taxonomy): Eukaryota > Metazoa > Chordata > Mammalia > Rodentia > Dipodidae > Orientallactaga > Orientallactaga sibirica. Next base: position 3,958,338 of record JAEOAD010001845.1, read on the forward strand.
CTTTAATTGATTTTTTTAAAAAAATGTCAAACCAACCTTGCATTATTGGGATTCACAACCATTTTACAGGCCAGTATCTCTTACGACTAGAGAAACAAACTCCTCACAAACATATATGAAGTTCAACCTCACGTTGATGGACAGTATAGCATATGTGAGTTCCCCACACAAACTCAGAAAATGGATCAGTACAACGCACCATAGTGGCAGAATAAGGGAGGGAAACCATATGATTATGCCAAGTAATACAGGAAAAGCTTTATACAAGAATTACAACTTGGGGGCTGGAGAGATGGCTTAGTGATTAAGGTGCCTGCCTCTTAAGCCTAAGAATGCTGGTTCCAATCTCTGGTGGTTCCAATCTCCAGGTCCCACATTTAGCCAGATGCAAAGTGATGCAAGGGTGCAATGCCGCACTTGACCACAAGGGGGTGCACACATCTGGATTTCTTTAGCAGCAGCTGAGAGACCCATCTCTTCCTCTGTCTCTCTCCCAAAAAAAAAAAAAAAAAAAAAAGAATTACAACTTGGGACTTGAAATATAGCTTAGGGGGTAGAGCACTTGCCTAGCCTTGGGTTCCATCCCCAGCACCCCCAAAATCAATAACAATCAAGGCCAAACACTCAGAAGACTATGGATAGAAAGAAACATGTGAGACTGCTAAAAGGCTTGAAGGAGGCCTACAGTGTTCTGAGCTATAAAAGAGGGAATGCTTTTCAGGCATGGAGGAAAAAGATTCCTCTTCTTCACACTGCTGTTGCTGCCTTACTGTGACAAGGCGGTACACACTTCCAGACTAGATAAGGCAGTTTCTTAGCTGCCACTTTTATCTATAAAGAGCACACATTGTGGGGCTGGAGAGATGGTTTAGCTGTTAAGGCGCCTGCCTCCTAAGACTAAGAACGCTGGTTCCAATCTCCAGGTCCCACGTTTAGCCAGATGCAAAGTGACGCAAGGGCGCAATGCCACACTTGACCACAAGGGGGCGCACACACCTAGATTTCTTTCACAGCAGCTGAGACTGCTGGCGCGTCCATCTCTATCTGTCTCCCTCTCTCTCTGTCTCTCTCTGTGTCTTTCTCCAAAAAAAAAAAACATTAAAAAAAAGCACGCATTGTCTACCAAATGTTATTTCAACCCCCATGCCTTCAATAAAATTACAGGTCACAAATTCTGTATTTGTAGAAATCAACTGTATTTCAAAGATATGATAACAAATAATAGACTCATTTAATTTTAAAATGCTACTTATTTTGCAAATATGTCAAATTGGTAGGAATAGACTAAATCAGATACAGCATACATAAACTCCATGGAAAACTACAAAAGCAAGTGGGATGTAAGGAAAGGAGTTGAAATGTACTGAGACACAGTGGTCGTGGACTGAAATGATGTACTGTCAATAGACAATACAAGTAGAGTCAGTGCCATGCTGGCCAAAGTCTCAACAAGCTTTCTTTGTAATGGATACATTAGTACTGAGGCTGACAGAAATTACAGAGGATGGTAGTAGCCAGCAGCTTTGAGAAAGCCAGAGGCAGCCCAAGAGTGGATGACCGGATTTCTTGTTCAATTGTGAAGTCCCAGTCATAAGCCTGTATGATGCTGTGGAGAGAGTAGTTGGGGGAATGGGGGACTTTGAAGGGACCTGCACAGTCACAACCTGTAAGCTTTGCCATAAATGCCCTGGTACTTGAACAGCTTCATATCTATGAGAAAAAAAAAAAAAAAGAATTATCTGGCATCATTACAAAATTGTTTTGTGATGGCTCATAGATCTAAATATAGAACTTAAGATTGCAGAATAACCAAAAACAAACAAAAAAGTAAGGGCAGGGCTGGAGAGATGACTTAGCGGTTAAGGTGCCTGCCTCCTAAGCCTAAGAACGCCAGTTCCAATCTGCAGGTCCCACGTTTAGCCAGATGCAAAGTGACGCAAGGGCACAATGCCGCACTTGACCACAAGGGGGTGCACGCATCTGGATTTCGTTCACAGCAGCTGAGAGACTGCTGGCGCGCCAATCTCTGTCTTCCTCTCCCTCTCTCTGTCTGTCTCTCTCCAAAAAAAAAAAAAATTTAAAAAAAGTAAGGGCAGACTCTCATAACTTAAGGTATTTGTAAGTTTTTCTTAGGACCCAAGCAAGACTTTCATAAATGAGAAAAGACATAGCTTGATCAAAATATCTCTTTGGGGCTGGAGACATGGCTTAGTGGTGAAGGCACCTGCCTGTGAAGCCTAAGAATGTCCATTTGAATCTCCAGGTCCCACATTTAGCCAGACGCAAAAGTGACACAACTGCACAATGTCACACATGCGCACAAAGGGGCACACGCATCTGGAGTTCGTCCACAGTGGCTGAAAGGCCCTGGTGTGTCCATTCTCTCTGTGTGTGTGTGTCTTTCTCTGTCTCTCTCTCTCTCTGTCTCTCACAAATTAAAAAATATCTCTTTGGGAAATAAAAATTTAAAAAGCCATACCTCTGTTATTTAATGTTGTAGTATATTCCTGGACAAAATATTTGTATTTATGAATTTTCTACCTCAGCAAGAAGACAAATGTCTTTAAAATGTGCAAATTTAATAGACACTTCTCAGAGATGATATAAACAATGAGTAGTAAGTATTTAGAAAATGGCTAACATCACCAGTCATGAGGGGTCATGAACTTGAACACTGATACAGAAACAATAAACTCATTAGGATGGTTACATTTCAAAGGTTGACAATATCAAATGTTGACAAGGATGTGGAATACCTGAAACACTCAAGCTCCATGAGTAAAAAAAATAATAAATAAATTTTAAAAATCACTCTAGTACTTGAGAAATCAGTTTAACATGAAGTTAAAGATTCACACTTTTTTCAGAAATTCTAGCCCTTGGCATTCCCTCAACACATACCCCAAATTAAACAGGTCTATATCTCTCTCTCTCTTTTTTTTTTATTTTGGAGAGAGACAGAGAGAGAGGGAGAGGAAGACAGATAGAGATGGGCGCACCAGCAGCCTCTCAGCTGCTGCAAACGAAATTCAGATGCTGGCGCCCCCTTGTGGTCAAGTGCAGCATTGTGCCCTTGCGTAACTTTGCATCTGGCTAAACGTGGGATCTGGAGATTGGAACCGCTGGAGATTGGAATCAGCATTCTTGGGCTTAGGAGGCAGGCGCCTTAACCACTAAGCCATCTCTCCAGCCCAGGTCTATATCTTTTGATGCACACTTAAAAATAGTTTATTTATTTATTATTTATTTAAGATAAGCAGATTGAGAGAGGCAGAGAGAGAGAGAGAGAGAGACAGAGAGAGAGAGAGGGAGAGAGAGAGAGAGAGAGAAGGAGAGAAAAAAAGAATAAATACAAGAGAATAGGCATGCCACACTGCAGCCACTGTAAACAAACTTCAGATACATGTGTCACCTTGAGCATCTGGCCTTATGTGGATAATGGGTGATGTGGTTTGATCCAGGTGTTCCCCCATAAACATAGGTGTTCTGGATGCTAGGTTCTCAGCTGATGGCAATTGGAAATTAAAACCTCCTGGAGGTGGTGTATTGTTGGGGGTGGGTTTATGGGTGTTATAGCCAGCTTCCCCTTGCCAGTGTTTGGCACACTCTCCTGTTGCTATTGTCCACCTTATGTTGTCCAGGGGGGTAATGTCCACCCTCTGCTCATGCCATCATTTTCCCTGCCATCATGGAGCTTTCCCCTCGAGCCTGTAAGCCAAAATAAACGTCTTTTTTTCACACACGGTACTCTTGGTTGGGTGATTTCTATCAGCAATGCCAACCTGACTGCAATAATGGGGAATCGAACCTGGGTCCTTTGGCTTTGCAGGCAAGTGCATTAACCACTGCACCATCTCTCCAGCTCTGATGCACATTTTTATGGCACTTTTATTTAGGCTAGCCTCAAATGGGAAACCACACACATGTGCCTCAGCAGATGAACAGATAACGAAACTGTGGTCTTTTCAGACATGTCAGGATTAAAAGGCTCAAGAGACAGAGCGCAGGTCAATCTCTGAAGAAAACTCATGCAGCCGATACCCTTGTGCACGGCATGTATCCACCCCAGAAGCATCCTGGTTCTGGACTGGCTGGTGATGATGTCAGAGGTCCTAGAGGTTGCCTGGGGCTGGGAGTGGGAGCAGCAGGAGGGTTTTACAAACATTAGAAACGTCTCATATGCTGGTTGGGGTGGTTACTACATGGAGATAAAAATGAAAATCCCCAAATTCAAACTGAGTAGGTAAAGTGCATACATTACATCTTCATTAATGAAACATGCAGACTTCTAACATTTTTACTGAAATTATAAATTGCTATTTAAAATACTGAGGAATTTGTATTTGAACAATGGTGATTGTCTACAAAGTTCTTCTCAGAAGCAGCTGTTTTCAGTCCCTTTTATGGGATGGGTGTTGAGGGAGATTCTATTTTTGCTCTGACTCTATGTTGTAGAAAAATATTTTATTTACTTATTTGACACAGAGAGAGAAAGAGGCAGCTAGAGAGAGAAAGAGAATGGACACACTGGGGCCCCTAGTCACTGCAAACAAACTCCAGACACATGTGCCACTTTGTACAGCTAGCTTTATCTGTAATAGGGAATTGAACTTGGGTCCTTAGGCTTTGCAGGCAAGTGCCTTAACCACTAATCCATGTCTCCAGCCCTTTAACTCTATTTTTCTATTTGGTGCTGTACAGCATCTTATTCCTTTATTTATTGATTCTTTCTGCTCCTGAGAACTGCCTCCCCAGCAGTCTGCTCCTTCTTCCTCTCCTCTTTCCATCAGTGTGAAGAGATCTTTATAGCTCATGACCTGAAGCCTTTGGCTTCCATATAAGTTAAGATTATTTTCTTCAAGTCAGTTAAAATGTCTTTGGGTGGAAATAAAATCTTGACATTTAATAGCAAACCCATTGCTGTTTTATGGGTGTGAACTTTGACTGACTAAACACAGATCTTGAAATGAAACATCTTTCCTTCTCATCTTGGTTGGATCTTCATATAAACATTTTTATTCATTTAAAAATTAATTGCGGGCTGGAGAGATGGCTTAGCGGTTAAGGCGCCTGCCTCCTAAGCCTGAGAACTCCAGTTCCAATCTCCAGGTCCCACATTTAGCCAGATGCAAAGTGACGCAAGGGCTCAATGCTGCACTTGACCACAAGTGGGCGCATGCATCTGGATTTCTTTCATAGCAGCTGAGAGGCTGCAGGCGTGCCCACCTCTATCTGTCTTCCTCTCCCCCTCTCTCTGTCTCTCTCTGTGTCTCTCCCCCCCAAAAAAAATTAATTGCAATGGTATAAACTGTTTATTAAGCTCATAGCAAGTTTATTTGTTGACACAGTTGTTTAAAACAATGCCCACTTCTATAGTTTTGAAAATATTTTATTTATTTATTTATTTGTTTGTTTGTTTGCAAGGGGAGAGAGAGAGAGAGAGAGAGCGAGAGAGAGCGAGAATGGGTACATCAGGGCCTTTAGCCACTGCAAACAAACTCCAGGTACATGCACCACTTTGTGCATCTGGCTTTACAAGGGTACTGAGGAACTGAACCCAGTTCATTAGGCTTTGCAGGCAAGTGCCTTTGCCACTGAGCAGTTTCTCCAGATCCCCTGTTTTACATTAAATGCCCTTAAACCTGTATAATCTTACTTGTCTCTTTCCAGTTTTGTACTTATTTTATCAAAGTTGGATTCCCTTAAACTTGAGGACACCAATTGTCTACAGAAATTTGCTCTTTGGCCTTCCCACTTTGCACCCTGAGCAACGACACTCCCCCTGGCTGGTGACAGTGTGTTTTGGAACACATGGTGAAACTACCTTCACTCCATGCCTGCCCCTGACCTGCTTTGGGCAGGTTAATATATAGTGAAAAAAAAATATATATATAATCTTGATTAAAAACCATCCAAGAGCGATAGAGAGATGGCTCAGCTATTAAGGTGCTTGTCTGCGAAGCCTAACAACCTGGGTTCGATTCCCCAGTGTCCATGTAAAGCCAGATGCACAAAGTAGCACATACATCTGGAGTTCATTGGCAGCAGCTAGAGGCCCTACCATGCCCATTCTCTCTCTCGCTTTCTCACTCTCTCTCTCCTTGCAATAAATGAATAAAAAATTTAAGAAAATGATCCAGGAGTGAACCAGGCAGTATATTAAGAGTTGATAACTTATGACTAACTCAGTCCTGACCCTCAACCCTGAGAACTGTCACTCCTCTGCATCTTATGATACATGGGTGTTCCATCAGTCCCACCTTCTGACTTGCTCTAGTTGGAACAAGTGTTTACATTTGGAACGTTCTAGCATCCTACCTCTCCCTCCTCCTTCCCTGCCAGTCTCCACAATTCCAGGGCTCCCCTCTTGTAGCTGCTGCTTCTCTAGACAGACATGAACACACGTCTGCCACCAAATAGGGTCCGGGTGGCAAACCAAAGTATATTTGCACAGTAGCAGTTCAGAGAACCAGTGAGTTTATTGAGTTTATTGAGGTTACTTATAGAGCTTGGAGAGGGGTTATTTACATGAAAGCAGACAAGCCGCTTTGCTGCAGCTCCCTGTGTCAACATTTCTCTCCCGATGCTCCTCCCTCAGCCTTGTGGTGAGGGCTTACCTACGTAGCATGGAAACCCCAGAGCAGCTGCTCCACTGAGAAGTCTCCTGCCATCCTGGACGAAGACTTCCCTCCAGCTGCTTCCAGAAGCTCCTTGTCCCTGTCCATGTGAGATCACAGATGAGCACTTCAGTGGGCCTCCCTGTATCGGGGTTACCCCCTCAAATGCTCCTCCCTCTGCCTGGGAGTGAGGCCTTACTTACAGAGCATGGAGACTCCAGAGACACCACTTCAATGGCACTCACTGCTCCTAGATTTTTTTGTTTTGTTTTTTTGTTTTTTGAGGTAGGGTCTCACTCTGTAGTCTCAGGGTGGCCTCAAACTCATGGTGATCCTCCTACCTCTGCCTCCCAAGTGCTGGGATTCAAGGTGTGTGCCACCACACCCGGCGTAGATCTTTTCCTCTCCATATACTCTGTCTCCCCAACTCCCAGGTCATGAGAATTCATGGGCTATTGTGTACAGCTGGCATAGGGGGTGCCTGAGAGCTCAGGTGGGAGTGTGATGACCTGCCTACTACCCCTTCTGGCCTCAGTTGTCCCAGTTGATAAAGCTGGCAAAGTTGTTTACACTTTTCAATGCAGAGGAATTTTCCCATACCACACCCTCCTGCTCTCCTTTTGGTAGTGTGCACTCTTCCTCAAGGTCCTGAAAGAGGGGTGATTGGAAATGGGTTTTGAGTTTTAACAACCTGGTGAGCTAGTTCTTGCTCTCACTGCTGTGTCTCCTAGGTGATTCCAAATCCAGGCAAGTTAACAATGATTAACAATTTCACACTAACATTTGTCCTACTTATCCTTGACAGAAATCAGAATACAAGAGTGGAAATAATTTTACTCATGAATTTAAAAGAAAATGGGGCTGGAGAGATGGCTCAACAGTTAAAGCACTTGCCTATGAAGCCTAAAGACTAGATTTTGACTCCCCAGTATCCATGTAAAGCTGAATGCACAAAGTGATGCATACATCTGGAGTTCCTTTGCAGTAGCTAGAGGCCCTGGCATGCCCACTCTATCTCTCTCCCTCTCTCTCTGTCAAATAAATAAAAAAATATTGTTTTTTTTTAAATGACTTGTTAATTTGGGAACAATGTTAGATTTATAGAAAGGTAGTAAGGATCATATAGAATTCCAAACACCTTCTTCAAGTTTCCTCCACTGTTCAGCTGCATGCAGCATCAGGAGGCAATCCTTACCTGCAACCTCTCTCTAGACAGTGTCTGGACTGCACCATCCTTCTGCACCTGCTAAGATGGCCCCGGGTTTTCTCTGTGAAGTTAACATAGCACACACATGACTAAATTACTTAATGCAAAACTGCTCTTAGGGGCTGGAGAGATGGCTTGGTGGTTAAGGGGCCTGCTTGCCAAGCCTAAGAAGGCTGGTTTCAATCTCCAGGTCCCACATTTAGCCAGACACAAAAAGTGACTCAAGGGTGCAATGCTGCACTTGCCCACAAGGGGGCTCATGTGTCTGGAGTTCATTCACAGTGGCTGAGAGGCCGCTGGTGTGTCCATTCTCTCTCTCTCTCAGTTTCTTTATCTCTCTATCTCTATCTCTCTCTCAAAAAAACTACTCTTAGATTCTAGAATGTGCCCAACAGGGTCACACTATCTTGCCCTTTTCTTGGTGAGCAATTGGCTTGGCTCTGAAGCAGTAATTGAGAAGTTTTGCACATATTTTCTTTAGGAGATGAGTCCCTGGTCCTATCTCTCACCAGAAACAGACTGAGGGGGTTCTTTCTTTCTTTCTTTCTCTCTTTCTCTCTCTCTCTTTCCTTCCTTCCTTCCTTCCTTCCTTCCTTCCTTCCTTCCTTCCTTCTTTCTCTCTCTCTTTCTTTCTTTCTTTCTTTCTCTCCTGCCTTCTGCGAGGTCACGCATCAGACCCCATCCTCATCCCTCCCTGTGGAAGCCAGTCTGAGGACAGCTGGCCCCTGTGTTTGCTCCAGGGATACTTCCAGCTATTGATTTCCTTCTTTTTTCTTTTCTTTTTTTTAAAAATATTTCATTTAGTTGCTTGAGGGAGAGGGAGAGTGAGAGAGAAAGAGAGAGAATGGGCATGCCAGAGCCTCCAGCCACTGCAAACAAACTCCAGAGCATCTGGCTTAATGTGGGTACTGAAAAATCGAACATAGGTCCTTAGACTTCGCAGGCAAGCACCTTAATCACTAAGCTATCTCTCCAGCCCTCCTTATTTATTTATTTATTTATTTATTTAGTTTTCATTTCGCTCTAGCCCAGGCTGACCAGGAATTCTCTATGTAGTCTCACAGTGGCCTTGAACTCATGGTGATCCTCCTACCTTTGCCTCCCAAGTGCTGGGAATAATGGTGTGTGCCATTATACCTGGCCCCCTTAATTTTTTCCTAATGCACCTATCCAATCTTGCTCTTGGAATTTGTAATCTTGTCTCATGTTTTATGCTTAATATTTTTGTCATATGTTTTATTGAGTTTACTGTGAAAGTCTTATAATGGCATGTTTAGTCATTCTATTTGACAAACTTGCATTGTATGTGTGTGTGTGTGTGTGTGTTCCTGTGTGTGCACATGTGTGTGGAGGCCAGAGAACATCCTGTGATGTCATGCACATGAACACCATTCACCTTTTTTTCTTTTAAAGGTGTGTGCCACCATGCCAGGCTATTTTTATTTATTTATTTGAGAGTGACAGAGAGAGAGAGAGAGAGAGAGAGGGAGAGAGAGAGAATGGGTGCTACAGGGTCTCTGGCCACTGCAAACGGACTCCAGATGCATGCGCCACCTTGTGCATCTGGCTTACATGGGTACTGGGGAATAGAGCCTTGAACCAGGGTCCTTAGGCTTCACAGGCAAGCACTTAACTGCTAAGCCATCTCTCCAGCCCCCCATTCACCTTTTTTGAGACAGAGTCTCTCACTGGCCTGGAGCTCACCAATTAGGTCAAACTGGCTTGGCAGTGAGCCCCTGAGATCCTTCTGTTCCTGCCTCCCCAAGGCTGGGATTACAGGTTTGTGCCACCATGGTCAGCTTTCTTACATGGATTGTGGTGATTAAATGCAGATCCTTGTTCTCCTAAGGCAAACACTTAACAATGGAGCTATCTCCCCAGCTTAGCACTTGCAGTGGAGTATTTGGTCTATAAATATGTATTCACATTTCAATTTTTAACTATAATTTTTTGGCTATGTGGATTTTTTTTTTTTTTTTTTTTTTTTGGCATAGTTTCTTTTTTTCTTACCTGATTTGGAATTAATTTTACCTTCCCATTTGCCTTTTCCAGTAATTATTTGGAATCAACAATGACTTTTACAATGGTTTAGATAAAACTTTAACATGCACATAACAAAGTTGACTGTGATTTTTACAACAGTTTAATCAAAAACTTTAACATGCACATTTAATTTGAAGTAGTATGAATCAATTAAATACATAAATTATTAGGATTTCAGAAGTCTGACATAGTCATAAAATAAAATCCTCTTGACTTATAACATAAAATATGTAAACATCCATAATACAAAATGCATCTTTTCATTTTGACTCACACATTGTGCTCTTCATGAGGTCATTACACTGTGGCTGATAGACAAAAGCCATTTGCAAATTACTGTCTTTGCTTTTAAATTCCTCACCATTCTTTATCTTTTTGCGGGGGGAGAGAGACAGAGAGAGAGAGAGAGAGACAGAGAGAGAGCGAGAAAGGGCGTGCCAGCATCCTCTCAGCTACTGTGAACGAATTCCAGATGCATGTGCCCCCTTGTGTGCAAGTGTGGCATTGCGCCCTTGCGTCACTTTTACGTCTGGCTAAACATGGGACCTGGAGAATTGAACTGGTGTTCTTTATTTTTTAAAAAATATTTTTATTTTTATTTATTTATTTGAGAGAGATACAGAAATAGGCAGGTAAAGAGAGAGAGAGAATGGGCATGCCATGGCCTCCAGCCACTGCAGACGAATTCCAGATGCATGCGCCCCCTTGTGCATCTGGCTTACGTGGGTTCTGGAGAATAGATCCTCGAACCGGGGTCCTTAGGTTTCACAAGCAAGCGCTTAACCACTAAACCATCTCTCCAGCCCTGAATTGGTGTTCTTAGGCTTGGCAGGCAGGCGCCTTAACCTCTAAGCCATCTCCTCATCCCTATCTTTTTTTGTTTGTTTGGTTAAAATATTTGATTTAGTTATTTGCAAGCAGAGAGAGAGAGAGAGGGAGGGAGAGAGAGAGAGAAGAGAGGCAGAAAGAGAGATTGGGCATGCCAGGGCCTCTAGCCACAGCACGTGAACTCCAGATGCATGCACTACTTTGTATGTACATGGGTACTGGGGGACTGAACTTGAGTTGCTAGGCTTTGCAGGCAGGTGCCTTAACTGCTGAGCCATCTCTCCAGCTCATCGTTATTTATCTTTGATGCTGTGTGAATGAGCAGGGAAGGCAATGTCTCTTCTTTCTGAACCTCAGATGTCAGGAGTTCATTTAGTAAAGGTGTATTTGTCTGTCATTATTTTGCTCTTTCTCTGGAAAGCGATTTCACTGGGTTTATAACCCAGGTTGATGTTTCTTTCTCTCTCTGCCTTCTGGCATATTTTCTTCTATCTGCCCATCTTCCATCCCCAATCACAAGACATCAAAAGCCACGGTAATTCTCACTGCTTTGCAGGTAACTAAACTTTTCAGTTTCTTTTCCTGTCTTTTACGCTGGTGTCTACCACCTTGATTATGAAGGTTCTAGATATACGTTTATATTATTTTTTTCTAGAATACATTAGCCTTCCTGATTTTTTTAAATGTAGAGTCTTGTTCTAGTCCAGGCTGACTTGGAATTCACTATGTAGTCTCAGGGTGGCCTCAAACACATGTGATCTTCCTACCTCTGCCTCCTGAGTGCTGGAATTAAAGGCGTTCACCACCATGTGAGGTTCTAGCCTTCCTGATTTTGAGAAATCATATCTTTTTTTATTTTTATTTTTAAATTTTTATTATTTATTTTTGGAGAGAGACACAGAGAGAGAGACAGACAGAGAGGGAGAGCGAGACAGATAGAGATGGGCGCGCCAGCAGTCTCTCAGCTGCTGTGAACGAAATCCAGATGCATGCGCCCCCTTGTGGGAAAGTGCGGCATTGCGCCCTTGCGTCACTTTGCATCTGGCTAAACGTGGGAGCTGGAGATTGGAACCGCTGGAGATTGGAACCAGCGTTCTTAGGCTTAGCAGGCAGGCGCCTTAACCGCTAAGCCATCTCTCCAGCCCAGAAATCATATCTAATTTCATTTGGTAGTGAATGTTTGACGCTATCTCTTCAAGTATTGTCTCTCTTCATTTTTGTTTTCTCCATGCTCCTTGGAAGTTGTGGAGACCTACTTGAGACTCTTTCCTGAGTCATACATGTCTCTATCAGTCACATTCCTGCCACTTTTTGCATGACTAGGGAGAGTTTCTGTCGGGTCCATCTTTCTCAGGTGGTGTTGACGCCTCTATGGTGACTCTTGACTTATGCTGACTTTCTGTGGTTGACATTGGGCTCCACTTCCTGTGGCCCATGTGGCTCTTGGAGTTTGCTGAAGGTCTCTAGCCTTTCTAGGCAGGCACACAGCACACTTTGCCTTCCATACTCATATGCATGCCACCTGCCGCGTCCTCCTAGTTAGTGTCTCCACAGCCGCACCTCCTTCCTCCAAGGTTGTCCCCAGCTGTGGGACTCAAGCACCAATAGAGCTGCCTTCGTAACCCAGCACTTCGTGATGGAGCATTTAGTCTATAGACATGTATTCATATTTCAATTTTTAAAAATTTATTTACTTATTAGAGACAGAGAAAGAGAGAGAGAGAGATTGAGAGAGAGAGAGAGAGAGATTGAGAGAAAATGGGCACACCAGGACCTCTAGCCACTGAAAATGAACTCCAGATGCATGTGCCACCATGTGCATCTGGTTTATGTGGGTCCTGGAGAATCAACCCTCAAACAGGGGTCCTTAGGCTTCACAGGCAAATGCTTAATCACTAAGTCATCCCTCTAGCCCTTTCTATGTTTTTATAAATGTATTTTTATTTATTTACTTATTAGAGACAGAGAAAGGGAGAGAGAGAACATATTTTGATTGTAAATGATACATATATATTTTAAATATTATTTATTTATTTATTTATTTATTTATTTATTTATTTATGAGAGAGAGAGAGATACAGAAATAGCCAGGTAGAGAGAAAGAGAGAGAATGGGCGTGCCAGGGCCTCTAGCCACTGCAAACGAACTCCAGATGCATTTGCCTCCTTATGCATCTGGCTTACGTGGGTCCTGGAGAATCGAGCCTCAAACTGGGATCCTTAGGCTTCACAGGCAAGCGTTTAACCACTAAGCCATCTCTCCAGCCCTGATATATTTTTTTTTACTATTTGAATTTCTTATTTTGGTGTAGTTTCTTTTCTCCCCCCCCTTCTGATTTAGAATTAACTTTGCCTTCTCATTTGCCTTGTACATTCATTATTTGGGAATCAACAAAGCTGATTTGAATTTTCCAAGACATGTAACAAAGGTGATTTTGATTTCTACAATGGTTTAAAGAAAACTTGAGCATGCACATTTAATCTGAAGCAGTGTCAGTGGTGACGGCCTCGCTGTTGGCTGAAATAACATTTTAGCAAGAGAATGTCTGATGGCTCGTCTGCTTGGCCTGCCCTGCCCATTCGGGCTTGTGCTCAGATGCGTGTCTGTGGTCGGTCTGCCTCTGCCTGCTGCACGGGTGCCTGTGAGAAGTCTCCCTCATTCCAGCCAGCACAAGGCAAGTCCAGCCTCGTGTCCTGTGGCAGAGTGATTGGATTCGGGTAAGGGGCATTTCAGGGAAGGATCAGGGACAATCCAGATGGACGGACGTCATGAGACCTATTCAGTGTTAAGGAGTCACAGCACAGGATAACTTTTTCCTGAGAATCTCCATGGGACTCAGCTGGGGTGACGTGGAACCTGCTTTGCTCCACACAGAACATGTGACCTATTGGAGCCTCATACAGTATGCCTTTAAAGAGGGTGCGTGCCAATAACCCCAATCAGGTGGGCCCTCAGCGGAATGTGGGTAGAGGAGAGATACTAAGAGGATAACACAAGAAAAATGGGACCAATACACAATTGTTCATACAGTAAACAATTAATAATAATAATAATAATAATAAAAGGGCTGGAGGGATTGCCTAGTGGTTAGGGTGCTTGCCTGCTAAGCCTAAGTACTCAGATTCCATTCCCCAGTACCTAGGTAAGCCAGATGCATATGGTGGCCCATGTGTCTGAAGGCCCTGGCATGCCCATCCTCTCTTTCTCTCTCTCAAATAAATAAAATATATATATAAATTTAACAAAGTGGGTTTACAACAGCAGGCAGGGAGGAAGGCCACTGTGATGGGTGACAATGCAGAAGCCTGTGTGAACACTCGTGTGCTTCCAGTGCTCTCTGGAGGAAGCTTGTCAGGAGAAGCTGGGCACTCAATGCCCACATCTCACAGCAGCAGAACAGGAGCCCCAGGGTGACTGATGTCGAAGTGGCCATAAATGGAGACTTCAGACAGCAGGCATGTCCCTCTCCAAACTGAGGATTTGGCTGTAAGTTCTCAGGGCCAGCTTGCTCCAGAGGCTCGAAGCACAGATCCTTCCCGCCTCTTCTAGCTTGAGGGACCCCACGTGTCCGTGTCTTGGTGGCCAGTGACAACTCTCTGATTCCTGCCACGGTGTGCCCTGGGCTTTCTTTCCTGGCTGGGCATACTCTAACAGGGCAGACCATCCCCTAATTGTAACTCCGAATAACCCTGTTCCCAAGCATACTTAGAATTTGAGGGGATTTTCCACTCATCATCATTATTATTATTATTATTTGCGGGGCTCACTCTTCATCATACACACACATGGAAAGACAGCTTCCATGAGGAATGTAGCCAGAGTGTGACCTCAGGAGGGTTTCCCAGCTGCTGGGCCCACACGGGGTGGCGGGGGGGTTCAGGGACGACGGGAGGGACAAGACGGATAATCAATAAAGTACATCTTTTTTTTTGTTTGTTTGTTTGTTTGTTTGTTGGTTTTTTCAAGGTAGGGTCTCACTCTGGCTCGGGCTGACCTGAAATTCACTATGTAGTCTCAGGGTGGCCTCGAACTCTCGGCGATCCTCCTACCTCTCTGCCTCCTGAGTGCTGGGATTAAAGGCGTGCGCCACCACGCCCGGCTCAATAAAGTAGATCTTGCATCAGCAGACTGAACTTTTGGGAAGGGGGACCCGGCATAGCCCTCACAGTGGGCTCTGGACTGATCTTTGTCGCCTGTCTTTCCTTGACTTCTGGGGGCTCTGCTGTCTCTCCACCTTCATGGTTTCCAAACTCAGACTTAACCCGCACCTCCACCCCTCTCCTGGCTGCTTTAGCTGAAAACTCTCCATATAGCTGTCTTAGATATCACTGGCCCTAGTGCTGTGGAATCTGATGGATGCAGGATGTGGGACATCACAAAGTGCCCCACTTTCTACCAACAGTGCATTCTGCTGGTGCCTCCATAGATCCGCCCAGGGTGCCAGGACCAGGCCATACTGACTAGCTCCTGTGGAGGCTGCAAGTCCCAGACAAGGGTCTGGTTGGCTGGTTCCCTCCGTCGCAAAGGAGCCGCTTCGCATCAGCCTTGCATTCTGGTCACAAGCTTATTCCTGTGCCTATACATCCCTATCTCTTCCTACGAGGACGCCAGTCCCACTGGGTTAGGGCCCACCCTAAGGACTTCATTTAATCTCCCAATCTCATCGGACCCTTTATCCAAATCAGTCACAGCTCAGAGCTCTAGGGGTCCAGTTCTTCCTGGAGCCACCACCATGCGCACTGGCCTAGAGCGTCCGGCGCACTCCAGCTTGTGTGTTCAGTGGCTTTGGAATGTTGTGCAAAGCCTGGCTGACTGACGCTCGCCCCCCCCAAGCCCTCTGCCTTCACATGGCTGGAATGTGCCCTCCGGTCCCACACACCTCAAATACAGGTGAGAGGTGCAGCCCCGTACAACTGGTCCAACCTGTTTGCAGCCAGCCAGACTCTCCGAAGGGAGGGGATCAGCCCTAGCAGACCCTAATAGGGCTTTTGAAACCCTTCATGAGATCCAGGCCACAGCTCGGCCAGCAGTGGTGCAGGGACAGGCCAGGGGATGTCAGTGCACCTGCTCCCTGGGGGCTCTGCTCCACCCACCTGCCTACCTGCCTGACGGTCTGTGCCTCTATTCTGTATCTTTTGAGCCTGTGCACTTTGGGGAAAGGACCGGAAGATGGGTGGGCAGGCCCTGCTACAAGGTAAAGGCCCCTTTGCATTTCCTGTTGTGCATTCCTTTTCCCTGACTCCTCTTCCTCCCAGACAGCCAGCTCCTGCACCCCCTGGCTAGCTCCTGTCTGAAGGAACTCCTGCCTACTCCTTCCTCCCCATCAGGAGAACGGCAGAAGCCCTCACTCGGCAACCACTGACCAAGGACTTCGCAAAATCAGTGCTGCCAGCAGCCAAACTGTCAGTCATGAGTTTCCTTTTCTTTTTAAAGTTTTTTTTTTAAAAAAAATTTATTTATTTATTTAACAGAGAAAGAGGGAGAAACAGGGAAAGAGAGGGAGAGAGAGAGAATGGGCGTGCCAGGGCCTCCAGCCACTGCAAACAAACTCCAGACATGTGCACCCCCTTGTGCATCTGGCTAACGTGGGTCCTGGGGAATTGAACCTGGGTGTTTTGGCTTTGCAGGCAAATGCCCTAACTGCTAAGCCATCCCTCCAGCCAATAGGTTTCTTTTTCTTTGTAATACTTTTATATTTTTTAATTATTCATTTCTCTCTGCAAGCAGAGAGAGAGAGAGAGAGAGAGAGAGAGAGAGAGGCCTCTAGCTGCTGCAAATGAACTCTGATATGCATGTATCTGGATTTGTGTATCTGGCTTTATGTGGGGACTGGGGAATCGGAACCCAGGTCATTAGGCAACTTAACTGCTGAGCCATCTCTCCAGCCCAGTCTTAAGTTTCTTAAGAAAGTGTTGTACTGACCAAGAAAGCTGGCTTAGCAGTTAAGGCACTTGGCTGTGAAGCCTAAGGACCCAGGTTTGATTCCCCAGTACCCACTAAAGTCAAATGCACAAGGGAGCACGTGAGTCTGGAGTTCGTTTGCAGTGGCTAGAGGCCCTGGTGTGCCCATTTCTCTCTTTGTTTCTCTTTCTTTGCTTCTCTTTCTCTCTCCCTCTCTCGTAAATAATTTTTTTTTTTTTAAAGAAAGTGCTCTTTGAGAGGATTTCTTGGACCATTTATCTCTCACATTCTCCGTGCCAAAAGATACATATGTTAGAATGGTTTCACCAAAAAACAAAAAAAAAAATCAATGTTTATAAGAAGCATTGAAATCATTAAAAGATACATATTGAACTTGAAAATGCTTTTCTAATTGCAAAATTTCAAAATACATGAGCCCACATCAACAGCAACGTGTAAGAAAGCACAGTCCAAATAAACTACTTGGGAATTGGCAAACATTAGCCAAACCAGTAACAGATCTCTATTTGATGCCAGTGTGAGGATGTGCTAGTGAACATGGGAGATCGGGCTCCTGGACAGAAGAAATCGGTGTCCCCTGGAAAGAGATCTGCTCACCCACAAAGAGGCCATTGCCCAGTCAGTGAGAGAGGAAGACAGAGGACATGGGGGAGGGGAGAAAAAGTAGGGAAACTGAGGAAGAGGGAGGAGGAAGGGAAAAGACAGAGGGGAGCCTTTTCCGGCAGTGTGAATCCAAACAGCAGCCCCAGCTTGCTACATAAATTACACATGACTATATTGTACCTGTAAACGGTGTCCAGGTTATTGATGGAGTTCAGATTCCCGTTGCAACAAATTATCACAATCTTGGTGACTTAAGGCAGCAAAAATGGATTCTGTCTCTGTCGCCAGAGGTGAGAGGTCACTGGTCAAGAAGGTCCCAAGAGGCTGGCGCCCTCTGGAGGCTCAAAGGAGAAACCCTTCCACGTGCTGTGCTGGGTCCTGGCAGGCGCTGGTCTTTCCACTCCTTGGCTGCTGGTTGCACCCCCACATTCCTCATGTCCGTCTTCATGCAAGTTGCTCTTGACTCGCATTCCTCCTCTTACGTCCTACCTCCTTATAAGGGCCGTTGGATGTGAGGCCCACACAGGCCATCCAGGCTGGCTCTAGCTCAACAGGGTTCACTCTTCCATCTGTAGGGCCCTCAGGTCCAAAGTTCCGGGAATGCATTCTGCCCGCTTCACTCACTGTAGGCCATTTCGAAACCATTGGGGACCACTAAACCCATCTCACTTTCCCTCCCCCATCTGGTGTGTAGTGTCCAGGGCTTTTTCTTGTTATAAAAATACTTAAATATATTATTTATTAATTGCTTTAGAGAGTATGTGAGACAGAGACAGAGAGAAAGAATAAGAATATATTATGATTGTATAAGATTATATAATAATAATTAACTAATATAATTCAATAATATCAAAATATAATATCATATAATTAAATAATATCAAGAAAGAGAGAATGGAGCATGCCAGCGCCTCTAGCCACTGCAAACTCCAGATGCATGCACCACCCTGTGCATCTGGCTTATGTGGGTCCTAGAGAATCAAACATGGGTCCTTTGACTTTGCGAGCAAGAATCTTAACCGCTAAGCCATCTCCCCAGCCCATCCAGGGTTTTTTTCTAAGCATGTTTTTTCCTAAGCCTAGCATGTTTATTCACACATAGATGTGTAAGACCTAAATACACACATTTTTACATATCCAAAGCCTGCAAACAGATGCCTGTGGCCCTACGGGTGTACACATGAGATATGTAATGACTGATGAACACACATGTGTGTTTTCAGACTCACAGTATCTATCCACACACGTGTGCCCCACGCACATGCAATGCGGGAGCACAATTCCTATGCATCTACTGACACAGAGGACCTGCATACGTGCATGTACCTGTAGATATATGAAGTATCTCACCTGCACACATACACAGCTCAGATGTCAACGTGGCCCTGACTGCCCACCTCTAATGAAAAGAAGAGGGCAGGATGATGACGTCACTTCTGAACACCGGTCCTCCAGCACGCTGGGTGGACCTGCCTTCAAAGTCCTCTGGTCACTGACTTGGGGAAAAACTGCTGCCACCATCTCAAGGACCACCTGTGAGCAGCTCGTGACAGTGAGCACAAGTCTGGTCAGCAGTCACACTGGAGGGCTGGATGCCTGTGCTCTCACTGTACAAAGCAGAGATGACGGGGTGGACGACAGCCGTGGGAAAGGCCTTGTCTCAGTACATCTCTGACTGCAGTAAGATGGTGAGTGTGCCGGGCGTGGTGGCGCACGCCTTTAATCCCAGCACTTGAGAGGCAGAGGTAGGAGAATCATTGTGAGTTCGAGGCCAGCCTGAGACTACAGAGTAAATTCCGGGTCTGCCGGGGCTAGAACAAGACCCTACCTCAGAAAAAACACAATAAAAGAAACAAACAACAACAAACCAGATAGTGAGTATGTAAGGCAAATGATGAGATGGGCTTTGGAGCACATACAACCTACATGTACCTTTTTTCTCCCAAGAATGTGCCATGCCACCAAGTTCCTTGCTTTAAAATTTTTTTTTATTATTTATTTTTATTTTGGAGAGAGACACAGAGAGAGAGACAGAGAGAGAGGGAGAGGGAGATAGATAGAGATGGGCGCACCAGCACTGGAATGAAATCCGGGTGCGTGCGCCCCCTTGTGGTCAAGTGCGGCATTGCGCCCTTGCGTCACTTTGCATCTGGCTAAACGTGGGACCTGGAGATTGGAACCAGCGTTCTTAGGCTTAGCAGGCAGGCGCCTTAACCACTAAGCCATCTCTCCAGCCCAAGTTCCTTGTTTTTATGATCCATATCATAGTTGACTGTTTTAGATTTCCTACTTACTCCAACATAATGTTGGCTATTTCCAGGATAATTTAGTTATGTTGGGGCTTTCAAAGGCTCTTCTATGAAGTCTTATCCCCCCTCTCTATCTTGGACTTAGGTTATTTGCGTTTTTTCATGATTTTTTCATGACCAGATTTAATTATTATCATTATCTATATTATTTAACTATATTATTTAATTATTATTATTATTGAATCATTTTATATAATTATAATATACTCGTATTATTTATATTAAAAAATTTTTAAATGGGGCTGGAGAAATGGGTTAGCAGTTAAGGCATTTGCCTGCAAAGCCAAAGATCCCTGTTTGATTCTCCAGGATCATGTAAGCCAGATGCACAAGGGGTTGAATGAGTCCAGAGTTCGTTTGCAGTGGCTGGAGGCCCTGGCATACCCATCCTCCTCCCTTTAATAAACAAATAAGTAATAAAATAAATTATTTTTAAAAAGAATGAGACATCTATGAACTTCCACATCTTGGAAGGGAACAAGTTTTCATTTCCCTTGGGTAAGGATTGAGGACTCTGAGCTTTGGGTCATCTGACAGGAGTGTGTCTGACTTCCTGAGGGCCTTCCTCAGGGCTGCTCTATCCCCTCGGCTCCAGCCACCCTCCACGTCTCAGGGATACACTAGCCCCACACCCTTCACGAACACTTGCTATCTACAGATTTTATCAGTTTCGATTTTCTCATGGGCTTGTACCAGAACCTTTTTGAGGTTTTAATTTGAATTTTTCTGACAGCTCAGTGAATGTATTTCCATAGGTTTTCAATCATTCAGATAGCATTTGTCTAGAGATGCCACCCTTATATTTCTAGTGTTGTGTTCCTTTGCATTTTGGAATACCAACCTTTGGTTGGGTGTGTATTTTGGATTCTTTCTTTTCATTCAAGTAAAAAAAATCTTCCCATTATCTCTCCCTCTGTCTCTCTCTCTCTATCAGCCTCTTTCTATCATTCTATATCTCTCATAAATAAATAAATAAATAAATAAATAAATAAATAAATAAATAAATAAATAAATTAGAGAAAATGGTGGCATACAGAGGAGAAAAGAGATAGCGAAAAAGGGCCAAAGATTTAAGGCATACAATTGCCTGCAAACACCAGTGTGTTAAGGACCTAGCGTGTGTTCATCCAGATGCTCAAATGGCATCTGCATCTGATGCTCAAAATGGCATCTGCATCTGAAGTTCGTTTCCAGGGGCTGGAGGTCCTGGCATGCCCATTCTCTGTCTCTATCAGCCTCTTTCTCTCTCTCTGTCACTGAAATAAATAAATAAATAAATAAATAAATAAATAAATAAATAAATAAGCAAATAAAGTAGAAAAAAGCTTTCTAAAAGTACAAGCTACACTTTTGCCTTTCTTGGGTGGTCAGCTTATTTTGCTGTCTGTGAGGAAAGTCTTTGCTCACTTGTGTTACAAAGAGCATTTTGTCATTTCTCATAAGAATCCCATGGTCTGTAGTTTTTACATTTCCGTTTTTTACATTTCTAGCCAGTGCAAATGAACTCCAGACACATGCACCACCATGTGCATCTGGCTTACCTGGGTCCTGGGGAATTGAGCCTCGAACTGGGGTCCTTAGGCTTCACAGGCAAGCGCTTAACCACTAAGCCATCTCTCCAGCCCTGTATACTCTCCACCCTGATCACCCACCCCATCCTTCTAGTCCCTTTCTTCCTCCACACCCCGTATTCCACTTTCGCTTCACATGTATCCTGTTGCCCTCTCTTTACCGCCCACTTCTTCCAGTCTGTACTTTCTCCTCACTTAGGCTCATTTCTAGTTGCATGACTTATGCCCGTAGCCACACCCCTATTTACATATGCAAATAAGTATTGACATATAAACTAATGTAAATATGTCAATATTTATAGTATTATTATAAAGATGATATATATATATATATATATATATATATATATATATATATATATATAAATACATGTAAATTGAGATTCTGCACATAATGGCCAACATACAGCACCTGTGTTTCGGAGTCTGGGCTACTTCACTGAGTAATTTCCAGTTCCATCCATTTTCCTGCAGATGTCATGATTTCATTTTTGTTTCCAACTGAATGCGATTCCACTGTGTACGTGGGCCACGTTTTCTTTATCCATGGATGAACACACGCTTGCCTTGTGTATTTAACACACTACGATTATGTGTGTGGAAAGTCAGCATTGCTGTCTCCTTGGCTCTTTGGCCCTTTTCTCATTACTAAATTTCCTTTGGCATTTTCTCCTCTGTATGCCCCTAGCACCTAGTCCCGAGGGCCTTCTGGCACTGAAACAGGCACTCCAACTTTGCTATGGGTACTGTTGTCATCGTATTCCATTTTATGTCATTTCATTTTTTAACCTGGCCCTGTTTTCTTATGGAAGATAATTTCTTATAGAAGACTCAACAGTCTTGGGCCCTGCAGAAGCTTCTCCATCAGAAGTCTAATGACTTCTGCCTTTTAGTTGGGGTTTTTTGTTCATTTACACTTAGTGTAACTGTTGTTTGTCTGTGCTGAAGTCAACCACATTGCTGTTTATCCAACGTGCAGTTTTCCTTTGTCTGTGCTGAAGTCAACCACATTGCTGTTTATCCAACGTGCAGTTTTCCTTTGTCTGTCTTCTGATGCCTTGTCGAACCCGAGATTCAGTTGTGCTTATTATCATTATGTTTTATCTCTGTTATTGGTTTGGTTCCTGACCTTTTCCTAACTATTTTTAAGGCATCTAGGGTTTAGGATATCCATCTTTCGTTCATGGGGTTACACCTTTGAAAACACTGTCTTTATGGAGATAATATGAGATCCCATGACAGTGTCTCTTTTCCTTGCTTTCTGCATATAGGTGGGATAAAAACTTCACATTGATGCATTTCTGCTTTAGGTGGTCCATTATTATTGTTTTAATTGAGTGGAAAAAATAGCTATAATATTTATATTTGTATGTATTTGCAATTCCTAGAATTGTTTTTTTTAATTTTTAAAATTTTTTAAAAATTTATTTTAAAAAATATTTATATAAATATTTGTTTATTTTCAAGAGAGAGAGAGAGAGAGAGGGAGAGAGAGAGAGAGAGAGGAAATGGGCATGCCAGGGCATCCAGCAGCTGTAAATGAAGCTCACATATACTTACCACTGTGCATCTGGCTTTATGTGGGTACTGGGGAACTGAACCTGAGTCACTAGACTTGGCGGGCCAGTGCCTTAACCACTAAGCCATCTCCCAGCTATAAATCGTTTCTCTTTTGAAGCTGCAAGCACCCATCAGATGTTATTTAACTTTAGCAAGAAGGTTTTGTTACTAACATTTCTTGTTGCACATGTCCGCTGGCAGTGAATTCTTTCAGATATATTTATCTGGGGAAAAAAAAAATCTTTATTTTGTCTTATTTAAAAAAATTTTGCCTGGATGTAGAATGATAGGCTGGCTTTTCCCTTACAGCACCTTTATGGATTTGTTTGCACTGTTTTTGGCTTTCACGGTTCTCATAAGCAGTCCATGATCACTGTGATCTTTGTCCCCATGTGTGGTGTGGCATTTCCACTGATCCTGGCTGCCCTCGGGTGTTCTGCGTGTTGGTCTCCACTGATCTCTGGTGACGTTCCTTTATTTGTGTGTTACTATCAAATTGGAAAAAATATTGAGCAGCATTTTATATATTTTATTTTTATTCACTAGGGAAAGAGAGAGAGAGAATGGGCACACCAGGGCCTCTAACCATTGCAAATGAACTCCAGACAAATGTGCCACCATGTGCATCTGGCTTACGTGGTATCTGCAGAACTGAACCTCAGTCCTTAGGCTTCACATACAAGTGCCTTAACCACTAAGCCATCTCTCCAGTCCTTGAAGCAGTTTTATTAACATACTCTTGACCTTTTACCTCTTTCAGCAACTGTCATTTTCTGCACCTTTTAGCATATATCAGGGTCTTGGCTGCCATGGGAAAAATGATAGATCTGATAAAGATGAACATTTTCAAACATGGAGTACCAGTTTCTTAGCAACCATAGGAATTTAAAGACTTCACTTCTTGATGGCCATCATGAGAGAATGTCTCCTGAACAGAAGGGCCTCAGCTCTATTCACACAGGAGGGTGGGGTAGGCTTGCCTCTGACCAGTGGCCTCAGCCTTGGATGGTGACACTTCATCAAAGAATCACGTACATGATGTCACCTCTTCCGAGTTGTCCTGGGAAGGGAAGCTTTGCATCAGGAACCAGTTTGCCTTTCCATGACTTTCAGTGAGGAAGTCCCATTTCTAGTGATCACATCGAGTGATTTGATGACCTATCACGTACCAGCAAAGGTGATGTTGCTGAGGGTGCCAATTCCGAATCTCAGATCTCCTTAGCTCAGTCGGAACTGAGCAATTAACACCAGCTCAGCTAGCCATTCCCATGGAAGAGAAGTGAATTTCAAAGAACTGAACAATCATTTCAACGTAACTGTCATGAAGGTCTAGGGCAAATCAGGGCTTAACCTGAAGGAATTCTCCAAATGCTCAGAGAGTTGACACAAGCAGGAGGGGACAGAGGGATACAGGCGGGCACAGGTGAGCACAGATAGGGGCAGGTGGGTGCATTATCTGTGAATCAGTCTTTTTAAGGAAACAGGGGTGAGTGTTCCTGGGTGATTGCGATTTCTTTCAAATTTAGGTTGTCTTTAGAATAAAAGAACTGCCCTCTTACTCTTGACACCATGCAAAGTAGCAAAGGTGTGTAGGGCCACAGGAAGGTTTTTGACTTCCTGGGGAAGCAGACGCTATGCCAACCATTCTGTACCAAGGTTCTTTTTTTTGTTGTTTTTTCATTTTTCGGTTTTTCGAGGTAGGGTCTCACTCTAGCCCAGGCTGACCTGGAATTCGCTATGTAATCTCAGGGTGGCCTCGAAGTCATGGCGATCCTCCTACCTTTGCCTCCTGAATGCTCCAAGGTTCTTTTAAAAAAATATTTCATTTATTTATTTGAGAGAGCCAGAGAGAGAAAGAGGGAGAGAGAATGAATGCATCAGGGCCTCTAGCTATTGCAAACGAACTCCAGATGCAGGTGTCACCTTGAGCCTCTGGCTTACAAAAGTACTGGGGCATTGAACCTGAGTCCTTAGGCTTCACAGGCAAGTGCCTTAACCACTAAACCATTTCTCTAGCTCCACATCAAGGTTCTTTGAACTCCAATCTCCACAGTGTCAGCACGACATTCCAGTTAGTGATGGCTGTGAGTTCAGTGAGTTAGCATCAGAAGCTCACACTCAGCTAGCGTGAGGATCAGTGTGAAGATCACACCTGCGGGGAAAAGCGACAATCCTATTCCCAGGTTAAAACACTAAAAATAAGGACTGGGGGGGCTGGAGAGATGGCTTAGCGGTTAAGGCGCCTGCCTGATAAGCCTAAGAACGCTAGTTCCAGTCTCCAGTGGTTCCAATCTCCAGGTCCCACGTTTAGCCAGATGCAAAGTGACGCAAGGGCGCAATGCCGCACTTGCCCACAAGGGGGCGCATGCATCTGGATTTCGTTCACAGCAGCTGAGAGACTGCTGGCGCGCCCATCTCTGTCTCCCTCTCCCTCTCTGCCTGTCTGTCTCTCTCTCTCTCTCTCTGTAACTCTCTCCAAAAATAAATAATAAAAATAATTTTAAAAAAAAATTAAAAAAAAATAAGGACTGGGATGTGGCCCAGTGGTAGAGCCCTTGCCCAGCATGCGCAGACCCTAGATTTAGTTCACTGCAATGGGCGGGAAGGGGAACAACCCCCCAAATAAAATCTTGCCAATGTCAGAGAAGCAAGGAGAGGTGACGCTCCCAGCGAGAGTATGCACCTGCAGCAGTCAGCTAAGAAGTCATGTGAGACACAACCCCCCCGTGCATTTGCCATGATGAGGGTCCAGGCCCTGTCTCACTTACCTTAGTTCTTACCTGCAGGTGCTTGGGGCCTCACTCGGGAGCTAATTCGGGACCCCACATGTGCATTTCCCCACCTGAGACCGAGGAAGACTGTAATGATGCCATGAGGAAAAGGAAAACAGAGAGGGTCCCATAAACAGTCATTTTCTCCTAGACAGTCTTACTTGGGGGGCTATTCACTCAGTAGGCAGCCCCCTGCATCTAAATCCCCACACGGAGGGAGTGTTGACGGGGATGCGCGCTGAGCCGAAGCACAGGTGACGGGAGGAAGTGGCTGATCATGGGAATGGAAGGAAATCTCCAAACCCCAAGACTGCAGTCAACCATTCCTGAAGGGATTGTGGCCAAGGGATTTGGGGTTTTCCAAGGGTTAATTACTGTGTGTGTGTGTGTGTGTGTGTGTGTGTGTGTGTGTGTGCACATCCATCCATCCTGGTAACATTGATAAAAGATGCCAAGACTGGGCTGGAGAGATGGCTTAGCAGTTAAGACACTTGCCTGCAAAGCCAAAGGACCCAGGTTCAATTCCCCAGGACTCACGTAAGCCAGGTGCACAAGGTGATGCATACGTCTGGAGTTCATTTGCAGTGGCTGGAGGCCATGGCGCGCCCATTCTCTCTCTATCTGCTTCTCTCAGCTTAATAAGTAAAAAGAATAGTTTTAAAAAGGGATTTAGCTGGGCGTGGTGGCACACGCCTTTAATCCCAGCACTCGGGAGGCAGAGGTAGGAGGAGGATTGCCGAGAGTTCGAGGCCACCCTGAGACTACATAGTTAATTCCAGGTCAGCCTGGACCAGAGTGAGACCCTACCTCGAAAAACCAGAAAAAAAAAAAAAAAAAAAAAAAAAAAAGAGATTTAAAAAATATTTTAAGAAGATGCTAAGACCATCACTAAAGATAGCAATAATGCCTCATTTCCAGAAATATGAAAATTTAGCCAGATCTTCAAGTGTGAGTATGTGTGATTTGGGGATGAAAGTGCCAACGTTTTGTTCCTTTAATCATAGTTGCCACGTCTCAGGGCCTTCACCTCCTGCACACGATGAACAAAGCTTGATTTCTGCTCACCTGTCACTGCGAAAGGCACATGAGTCTCCTTCCTCCCCTGCCACAGAGTCCTCACTGACACACCAACATCGATGCCACTTCCATGTGGCAGCTGGGATCAGAAGAGGGCCTGTCTAAACTGCCCACAGGCATCTTGGAGGCCAACGTGACATGTGACAGTGTGATAGGTCCTCCGGTTGGAGCGGCTGGAGATCACCATGGTCTGAGAGCGAGTGCACTCACGGTGGAGTTCATATGCAATGAACACATCAAACTCCTGCGATCCCTTGCAGGGGGCTATTGAAAATTGCCGTTTGCATTTTTATTTTACTGTACTGGTAATGACTTCTTCTTGGTACCCTATGGCTATGATAGATTTTTTTTTTTTCTCTACAATTACAATTTCAGCAAATTTTTACAATGGTTAAATCCTGCATTTTTTTTTTTTTTTTTTTTTTGAAGAGCTCCAACGTGTGTTTCCCCATCGAGTAGACATGTCCGTTTTCTGTCATGAAGTCTGCTGGGGTTCTCACTCTGGGTACCAACTCCAAGAACTCTTTACCCGGCGGATTTATGATGGATGCCATCTGGCCTGATAGAAGGAAGCAGATATTGATTTTTAATATTTTCCCCCAGCTTGTTTACTGTAGGATAATACGGCAGCTGTGTGGCAACTTGTCTCCAGTGGAAAGGGTGATTACGGCTGCCTTTTGATGAGATGAATTGCGGGCGATGACTTGAATAGCTAAAGGGTACGCTTTCATGTTATGCCGCTTCATTTACCCTTATGACTAAATGATTATTGATTTTATATTTTTAAGCTCTTGAAACGTGAAAATAAGTTGGTGGAGAAGCCCGGCTGTGTTAGTTTTATTAATTTATTTCTGCAGGGCATAATTCACTTTGGACCAGGTTGTGAAAGTTCTGGGTTCATGACCGGCTGCAGATACAGTTGCAAAGAAATGGCTTATTTATATAGTCATTGCAAGTAGTCCCAAAATCAATACAGTCTGGGATTGGATGATTAAACTCAGTCCCTTTGTGGGATTCATTCCTATAGCTGCTGCCGAAACCATCTCGGCTGCACCAGATTCATGTGATCGGGTCTACAAATAGCAAGTTTGTCCAACTTGAAATATTATTATTTTTTTTTTGCTCATCGTTTTTTTTTTTTTTATCTGCTATGTTCACTCAATGACGTTTTAACAGTCTAGGGGAAAAAGGAAGTTGATGGACTACTTCCTTGAAATCAGTAATCTGTGTTTAAAGATTCTCCTCCAAGGACATCTAGGAAGTCCGTGGGTACATTTCCAGACTCTGGGCAAGGTCCCTATAAGTCTGGGCTCAGTGTTGGTCACTTCTGCCAGCAGCAAGGACCCAAGATGTAGGTTGGATCTGAAGTTCTCCCTGTGGTCAAAAGACCTTATGTGTTTGAGAAGCCCTGCCTTCCTGACCCCTCATCTGACGGGGAACTGTGTGCATTTTTCCCAGGCACACGGAAGTCACTGTCTCATTGTCCAACTGATGTGACAACAGAATGACTGGCAATGGGAAATTGGTTATTTTATTCCCATATTTCCTCTAATTGATTTATATATACAATTTTATATTATACTTACAATATTATATTATATATTAATATAAATAAATTGGTTACTTTGTTTCCACATTTCATATTTCCTCTAATTTATATATAAAATTTTACATTATATTTATAATATAATATTGTAATATAATAATATAAATAAATTGGTTACTTTGTTTCCATATTTCCTCTAATGTATTATATATATATATATATAGTTTATGAGAGAGAATGAGATAGAGAAAGCCAGGGCCTTAGCCCCTCAAATGAACTCCAGATGCATGCGCCACCTTGTACATCTGGCTTACGTGGGTTCTGGGGAGTCAAACCTGGGTCTTTAGCTTTGCAGGCAAGCATCTTAACTGCTAAGCCATCTCTCCAGCTTCCATATTTTTTTATTTTTAAAAATATTTTTTTATTTTCAAGCAAAGAGAGAAAGACACAGTGAGTAAAAGGCAAAGAAAGAGAGAGAGAGAGAGAGAGAGAGAGAGGCAGAGAGAACGGGCACGCCAGGGCCTTTAGTTGCTGCACACAGACTCCAGACACATGTGCCACCTTGTGCATCCGGGTTTACATGGGTCCTGGGGAACTGAACCTAGGCCATTAGTTTTTGTAGGCAAGTTCCTTAACCACTGAAGCAAAGTGACGCAAGGGCGCAATGTCGCACTTGCCCACAAGGGGGCGCATGCATCTGGATTTCGTTCACAGCAGCTGAGAGACTGCTGGCGCGCCCATCTCTGTCTCCCTCTCCCTCTCTGCCTGTCTGTCTGTCTCTCTCTCTCTCTCTGTAACTCTCTCCAAAAATAAATAATAAAAATAATTTTAAAAAAAAATTAAAAAAAAATAAGGACTGGGATGTGGCCCAGTGGTAGAGCCCTTGCCCAGCATGCGCAGACCCTAGATTTAGTTCACTGCAATGGGCGGAAGGGGAACAACCCCAAATAAAATCTTGCCAATGTCAGAGAAGCAAGAGAGGTGACACTCCCAGCGAGAGTATGCACCTGCAGCAGTCAGCTAAGAAGTCATGTGAGACACAACCCCCCCGTGCATTTGCCATGATGAGGGTCCAGGCCCTGTCTCACTTACCTTAGTTCTTACCTGCAGGTGCTTGGGGCCTCACTCGGGAGCTAATTCGGGACCCCACATGTGCATTTCCCCACCTGAGACCGAGGAAGACTGTAATGATGCCATGAGGAAAAGGAAAACAGAGAGGGTCCCATAAACAGTCATTTTCTCCTAGACAGTCTTACTTGGGGGGCTATTCACTCAGTAGGCAGCCCCCTGCATCTAAATCCCCACACGGAGGGAGTGTTGACGGGATGCGCGCTGAGCCAAGCACAGGTGACGGGAGGAAGTGGCTGATCATGGGAATGGAAGGAAATCTCCAAACCCCAAGACTGCAGTCAACCATTCCTGAAGGGATTGTGGCCAAGGGATTTGGGGTTTTCCAAGGGTTAATTACTGTGTGTGTGTGTGTGTGTGTGTGTGTGTGTGTGTGTGTGTGCACATCCATCCATCCTGGTAACATTGATAAAAGATGCCAAGACTGGGCTGGAGAGATGGCTTAGCAGTTAAGACACTTGCCTGCAAAGCCAAAGGACCCAGGTTCAATTCCCCAGGACTCACGTAAGCCAGGTGCACAAGGTGATGCATACGTCTGGAGTTCATTTGCAGTGGCTGGAGGCCATGGCGCGCCCATTCTCTCTCTATCTGCTTCTCTCAGCTTAATAAGTAAAAAGAATAGTTTTAAAGGGATTTAGCTGGGCGTGGTGGCACACGCTTTAATCCCAGCACTCGGGAGGCAGAGGTAGGAGGAGGATTGCCGAGAGTTCGAGGCCACCCTGAGACTACATAGTTAATTCCAGGTCAGCCTGGACCAGAGTGAGACCCTACCTCTAAAAACCAGAAAACCAAAAAAAAAAAAAAAAAAAAAAAAAAGAGATTTAAAAATATTTTAAGAAGATGCTAAGACCATCACTAAAGATAGCAATAATGCCTCATTTCCAGAAATATGAAAATTTAGCCAGATCTTCAAGTGTGAGTATGTGTGATTTGGGGATGAAAGTGCCAACGTTTTGTTCCTTTAATCATAGTTGCCACGTCTCAGGGCCTTCACCTCCTGCACACGATGAACAAAGCTTGATTTCTGCTCACCTGTCACTGCGAAAGGCACATGAGTCTCCTTCCTCCCCTGCCACAGAGTCCTCACTGACACACCAACATCGATGCCACTTCCATGTGGCAGCTGGGATCAGAAGAGGGGCCTGTCTAAACTGCCCACAGGCATCTTGGAGGCCAACGTGACATGTGACAGTGTGATAGGTCCTCGGTTGGAGCGGCTGGAGATCACCATGGTCTGAGAGCGAGTGCACTCACGGTGGAGTTCATATGCAATGAACACATCAAACTCCTCGATCCCTTGCAGGGGGCTATTGAAAATTGCCGTTTGCATTTTTATTTTACTGTACTGGTAATGACTTCTTCTTGGTACCCTATGGCTATGATAGATTTTTTTTTTTTCTCTACAATTACAATTTCAGCAAATTTTTACAATGGTTAAATCCTGCATTTTTTTTTTTTTTTGAAGAGCTCCAACGTGTGTTTCCCCATCGAGTAGACATGTCCGTTTTCTGTCATGAAGTCTGCTGGGGTTCTCACTCTGGGTACCAACTCCAAGAACTCTTTACCCGGCGGATTTATGATGGATGCCATCTGGCCTGATAGAAGGAAGCAGATATTGATTTTTAATATTTTCCCCCAGCTTGTTTACTGTAGGATAATACGGCAGCTGTGTGGCAACTTGTCTCCAGTGGAAAGGGTGATTACGGCTGCCTTTTGATGAGATGAATTGCGGCGATGACTTGAATAGCTAAAGGGTACGCTTTCATGTTATGCCGCTTCATTTACCCTTATGACTAAATGATTATTGATTTTATATTTTTAAGCTCTTGAAACGTGAAAATAAGTTGGTGGAGAAGCCCGGCTGTGTTAGTTTTATTAATTTATTTCTGCAGGGCATAATTCACTTTGGACCAGGTTGTGAAAGTTCTGGGTTCATGACCGGCTGCAGATACAGTTGCAAAGAAATGGCTTATTTATATAGTCATTGCAAGTAGTCCCAAAATCAATACAGTCTGGGATTGGATGATTAAACTCAGTCCCTTTGTGGGATTCATTCCTATAGCTGCTGCGAAACCATCTCGGCTGCACCAGATTCATGTGATCGGGTCTACAAATAGCAAGTTTGTCCAACTTGAAATATTATTATTTTTTTTTTGCTCATCGTTTTTTTTTTTTTTATCTGCTATGTTCACTCAATGACGTTTTAACAGTCTAGGGGAAAAAGGAAGTTGATGGACTACTTCCTTGAAATCAGTAATCTGTGTTTAAAGATTCTCCTCCAAGGACATCTAGGAAGTCCGTGGGTACATTTCCAGACTCTGGGCAAGGTCCCTATAAGTCTGGGCTCAGTGTTGGTCACTTCTGCCAGCAGCAAGGACCCAAGATGTAGGTTGGATCTGAAGTTCTCCCTGTGGTCAAAAGACCTTATGTGTTTGAGAAGCCCTGCCTTCCTGACCCCTCATCTGACGGGGAACTGTGTGC